>JARQOD010000006.1:58874302-58909670 GCA_033576555.1 Oophaga sylvatica | reverse complement strand
CAAAAATTTTGAGCTGCTTTAACTTAGTAACTCCATAATAGTGGTTGGCATCGTTCTATTCTTTCTGAAAAAAAAAACAGAAGGCCGAACCGATGAAAAGAAAAAGGAAAAGCAAGAGGCTCGAAGCCCAAGTACAAAATTCAAATGGAAAAAGTGAAATCCATTGAGATTTGCTCTCATCATTTGTTTAGCCCACAGCATGTGACCCTTTCGCTAAGATTATTGGATAAACAAGAATTCCATGCCCTAATTGTCAAACCTGAACATTATGCTGAATTCCATTCTGTAACTTCTGTGAATTATGATACAAAATTATTTTATTTTTAAAATATGCAAAAAAAATGACCTAAAACTAAAATACCATTTGGTGATTACTAGATTTTTTGTAACTAACTACCTATAATTTGGGCATCCTCAATCCAATGTAGACTAATCTATAAAAGACCAGATCTCTATCTCTAGGGTAACATTATCTGTAGAGAGGTGACGCTTTGTTTGTAGTATTGTTTTATTCTACCTTAGAGGATAAGCTAACATTTTTTCTACTTGTAAAATATCAGAAACAAACCAAAAATGTTTCCTGTGAGGTAGAGCAAACTATCAATTTCTATATAATGTGGTAATTTGAAGTTTTGTGATTCATAAGGATAATTAGAGAGATGCAGCAAATTGCAGAACTGATTGTTTCTTAATGTATGTATAATCCTACAGGGACATTTAAAGTCTACTAGTCTGGTGGAAACAGCCAAGAACATTGTTCAATTGAGTTTCTCATTAATGTGAAGATACCATTCCAAGTTGTGATGCAAATACAGTTCATGACTTATGTGAAATTGCAATATCAAACTTTATAGGCCCAATATCATCAACCACATCTTACCAGTTGGCTTCAGCAATGCTTGATGTTAACAATGCATTTTGTTTTCTCTGCACTTCGTCAGGGTGAATACACAATGTGCTTACACAATACGATTTAAAAGAACCAGTGAATAATAAAAAGTATGTTCAAATACAGGAAATGGTAAAATGTAATATCAGTCAAGGAAAAATCTCATAAATTGATCTTATTTTTCAAACCAATGGACTAAAGTTGGTCAAATACATTAGATTCACTTATGGGATCTCCTGATTCTCCCCAAAAAGACGAGGTCAGCAAAAGGAGAATCGAGCCTTAAGGAAAAGGATCAAGGATCAAGCCTTAATATCATAAAGAACAGAAAGCATTATGGCATCACTAAGTTGTATAGTTGTATCTTAATAAATGTGTAGGAGTTCCCTTAATATTTAGGAGGGATTTTCCCCATTATTCAGTTGGGAAGTGTTTGAGTGACATGTATCCTACGTTTTTATTAACTGCTCCTTCTTCATTAGAAACCTCCACGATCTCTCGATATTTCTTTTTGCTTAATCCCTACAGCTTGTTTTCTTCCCCTCTCTTAGACTTCTATTGGCATAAGTTCTAACTTGAAACTTCACTGTAGACAGATTTAAACAGTTTTTGAGACTGACTATTCAATGCAGGGAGAAATGTGACTGATAAGTGGGAAAAGAGACATATTTTTCTTATAACATATTGTGGGGAAACGTTGTCAGTGGGTGCTCTTGTCCGCTGGCCTGGTAGCCTTTAGAAAGACTGCATGGACCAGGGCTCATACCACTGAATGCCCGCTCTATCTCCCCACGGGCAACATGCTACACAGACAACACAGGGTTAGGGTAAAACAGTGTGGCAATGCTTTATTGAACCACAACGCCCAATAGCAAACAGAACAATCCCAGCACCTACCCCAACATGGTGCACATTACAGGGCCCAACCCTTCCGCTGACTCGCCTGGATAATGGTATATGTTACGTCAGAGCTCCCTGGGTCGATATTCCACCTGTAATATACACACAGAGAAGAGATAACGACAAGCGTAGGGAGGTGACAGTCCATACTGTCCATACAAGGTCCAAAGCCAGTTGACACGAGAGTCACCACCTGGCTTATCTGACCACCTCCATGGAACCAGGCGACCAGCGGGTCCCAAAACCTGACTTTTTCCAAACATATCCATGGTTCAGAGATGGTCACTGGATCAGATCTGTGTCCTTCCAACCGAAGCCGAAAACTCCTAGGTTGATTCCCATAGAATCATAGATCCGTGTCCCTCGTGATGGTGCCATGATGAATTAGCTGCAGTCCTGTCTCTGGTCCATTGAGTCTTGTGCAGAATGGCCGACTGGTAGCTCTGTGTGATGAGATGAGGTCTGAACTGAACAGCTCTCTCTGTCTCTGGAGTCTTTTTATACCCAAGGCAGTTGATCTATTTTTCCATTTACCCAGTGTCCTGCCTCATAACTCATAGCTCAAACTGGTTTAGAAGTCAACAAACTAGTTTTATAATACAATGGGCAATTAGCATATCAGCTCCCAATAAACACAGATAAACACCCACTATGTGCAAGTCACTATTACAGGCTTACACACTAGCATATCAGCTTGCAAGATTGTCTTCTTGACCCACCAAACATAGACACTTAAATCCACAAGCCAATATACAGATAAAAAGTAAATTCTTGTGGGTTTACAAAAACATGGTTGTCTGGGAAATTAAGATTCATTCTGGTTTCTTCACACATATATTACAAAGTTGATTACCTTTGCTTTTACTGTTAAGTTATGAAATAAGAACTGATCATCCCTCTTCTTGACGTCTCTAAAATGTTGACTAGTTTTAAAATGTTGCCTTTGTGAAACCTTTTGAATACCTTACACGAACATTGTGTAACATTGTCACCTTCTGCGGTCTGGTGCAGAACCACCATGGGCCTCATCAGGACTGTAAGTCCTCACACACTGTGAGAGTACCAGGGATTTCACCGTGAGTAGCAGGGATCACAAGATGCAATGAGAACCAGACAAGTGATGGGAAGAAGCGAAGGGTGAGTGAGTGGTAAAGTGTATATAAAGATTTTTAATTTTTTTTTAGTCTTTTAATGGTCCTTTACGGTTCAGAAAAACGGTGGCCAGCGGTAAATATGGATTTTTGTAAAATTTGCGTGGAATTCAATTCCACTCCAATTTATTCACTCATCTCTACCACTAACTACACCTCCTACAAATGAAACCGGAAGCTTAGAGAATTTTTACAGGAAGGGCACCCTTCGCCTGTACCCCTGTATGTTGGCCACAAAAATGGAGCTTTAGACACTATAAGTGCCGCCATTCAGACTACCTGCACACAACACTGCATGCAGCCAAAGATGATGCGAAAGTCATTTTGTGTTCAATCTCATCTTTGCAGTGTTTATACATTATTATTAGTGATTGCAGTATATAATAAATTGGATCCTATGAGAGTTTGGAAATTCTAAACTAAAAGCTTCTAAGAATAGGACAGTAGGGCAGTACTGGCTCATATTAATGTGTTACAGTACTTAGTGTTCTGAGATGTAGCAATTCCAAGATAATATAGAAATCAAATAGCTCTTCAAAGTTTAGATAATTCAAAAGTAGAAGCCATCATATTCTTGTTCCTTTCTGAAAAGACATCACATCTTTCAAATGCTTACGGACACAACAATCACAAAATCATACCCTGACAGATGAATCACCCCGCGTGGGAGAGACACTCTGCCATTATGCATTTCTTGGTTTCTTATAAAACACGTACTATAATTTGACAAACATTCAATCAATTCCACTCATGAAACTGCCTTTTTACCAGGAATATGTTCTGCTCTTCAGCATTAAATGGCCCTGAAAAGTCATTTTACTCGTGACACCGTCGGAGCTCAAATAAGATTTAATATACCCTTAATACAAACACTTGTGTGGGAGCAGGTTGTGTACCTGTCAAAACTGTTAAACCTGATTAGTGTCCTACAAATTCATGCAGCACATCAAATAAAGTGACTTGAACCGACCTAGACAATTCCTCTTTCATGTACACTACAGAATGTAAGTGGAAATAAAGCAAATGCAATATTTGTAGTCAGTGAAAATGTAACTGGTAAAACACTTTTAGAGGAGACTATATTATTTCTACATTATGAATAAAATAAAGTTCTTGTAGACTGCAAATCAAAATAAGCAGGTGGCTGAAACTGTACATGAGGAATATTACCCAACTAAGTGGTTTATATAGTGGTGCAAGTGCTTTTATTTGTTTGTCCCTGTTGTAAGTTTTTCAGTAATTCTGATTTATCTGATCATAAATACGGTTCAGCCTATTGAGGGCAGTCCCATTGTGTGCGCTGAAAGGTCTCTATTTTCAGAAAGGTGAATAACATCATTAGTATTTAATGTTGTGACTTATGATATCTATTTTTTGCTGCTCGTAGCTCCTTAAATTTTGTAGATAACAGTAAGCCCCCTCCACCAAACCTTACTGTGAGAAGACTCCCTTCTACTCAGGGCCACTGGGCAGATGCACCAGTGGCATGTATACCACTCTGTATAGACTGCACATTGGCTTTATTCTATTGGCCATAAGCACTACACAGGGCCAGTTTTAGGCAAAGTGGGGCCCTAGGCAAAAGTTTAAAATGGGGCCCCAAATGCTAACATATTGCACATCACACAGAAGCATTTCTGTTGTATTTACGTGCGCTGAGTTCGGACCGCTAAACGATCGACAATATTGAAGTCGTTCGACGCTTGTTTCCCGTCCTCTTTACACCAACTGAGAAAGAATGATGGGAACAGAACAATCACTATTAGATCAATCTTTCCCCATATAGTATCATGTTACCAGCAGCACATCTGAACTTTTCACAAGGTGATGTGCTGCTGAAGACAATAATTTTTGTTCCGGCATAAACAATCCAATCACTCAATGAGCAGGCATTCCGCTTATTTAGTATAATGCACCCCATAGTCCTCCATATATTATAATGTGCACCACAGTCCTCCATATTGTAAAATGCACACCCCATAGTCCTCCATATAATATAATATGCCCCATAGTCCTCCATATAGTATAATACACTTCCCATTGACCTCCAAATAGTATAATACACTCCCTATAGTCCTCCATATATTAAAATACACTCCTTTTGTATGTTTTATATACCTGTACAGGTCCTCCTTTTGTATTTTGTTATGCCACATAAGTATTGGTGCCTTGGTACTATTGGGCTCCTTCGCTGGCTCCACCACCAATTTGTCCTTTTGTCTGTATTGTTTGGACATCTATACCTGTTTTTTTTAATAAATATTCATCATAGTCCTGACACACATTTGTCTAATAACAGCATGATTTAGGGGCTGAGAGTCTGATTCTAACAATGTATCATTTTCTGAGATGTGAGTTGTAGGAGGAGGCAGGAGTGGGGTGATGCTGCAGGCCGCAGGGTGAGATGAGGACGTGTCCGGTGCTGGGGGTGTCCTCGGCGGTGCTGCTGTGCAGCGCTAAGCTGCAGCCCATGGTGTCCGCCGCTGTTGCTGCCCACCGGGGAGCGGCGCATGCGCAGATGGAGATCTCAGGAGATGAGATCTCAGCGCTGAAATCTCATCTCCCAAGATCTTGGTGCCAAGATCTCCATCTGCACATGTGCCACCTCCCTGCGGCCATTTTCCTAGAGTCCACAGCACTGGAGCAAACCACGGAACTGCTGGGGGCTCTGGCCTTTCACGAAATGTCGGCAGAGTCCCCACAGTGGCAGACACCCCGGGCAGCAGCAGCGGCGGTGGCAGACACCCTGGGCAGCAGCAGTGGCGGCGGACACCCTGGGCAGCAGCGGCGGCTGGAACCCCTTTATCCCAGCCTGCAGCAATGGTACCGGTAAGGTATATACGCAATATAAGATGCACCCCCATTTCCCCCAAAAAAAATTTGGGGAAAAAAAGTGCATCTTATAATGCATAAAATACAGTATTTAGTATTTGTATCCACATAGTCACTTTCTTCACTAACCATATTGTTATACACCATACTCACAGTGTCTTTATGTAAAATTACATTTGTACTTACTTGATACTATTCATATATTTTCAGTACACTGCTGACAGCGTTATACAGCGCGTCTCCCTTCCTAACCTTGACATACGTCACATACGTCAACTATGCTATGCGCCCTTTTTCTTATATTTGTGTTTCTCCCACACCTTTCATACTTGACAAATGTAATATAATTTTTATATTTTCATACATTGTTCTATTGACTTTTTTATCATTTCTCTGGTGTTTTGCTCCCTTTAATGCTCAGATTAGACTTTCTTTGGAATTCATATCTTAGACGTATGCACATACAGTATTTATACAATTACATCATTTATAACCTTGTGTACCTATGTGCATATATATTCATCTAGTCCCCTACGACTCTTTAATTTATGTAATTATATATGTACAAATCCTCTTATATGTCGCGAGGGGTCATATAAAAAGATCTATACTTTGGAGCTGAGCCCCTAATCTTTTAGGGCCCTAGCAACACCTCTGGTCTGTAGTGTAGTGTGTGTTAATATATTCACCTACCACCGAGTTCTCTGGTATCTAGTGCCGTTCGCTCCTCTTCTGAGTGATGTCACCGCTCTCCAGACAGACCGGGTCACACTGTGCTATATGTAACCGGGATTTGGCTTTAACAATGTAACAATGAAGCCTATGGAGCGTCAGAACAACGCTCCATAGGCTTGCATTATAGAAGAGACTTCTCGCTCACACCGAGAGCATAGAGTGAGCCGAGGAGTCTGAAGAGCGATGACAGTCGATTCCGACAGCTAAATAGGAAAGGGTTATTTACCGGTAGAGCAGTCAGACTGTGGAATGCCCAACTACAAGAACTAGTAATGGCAGACACTACAACAGCTTTTAAAAAGGGCTGGATGATTTCCTCAATACACATAAAAGTGTGGGTTATATTTAATTTAGTGACAAAATGGACAATTGGTGGAGAAAGGTTAAACTTAATGGACCTAGGTCTTTTCCAACCTATGTATGTAACTATGTAGCTATGATATCACACAAAAGAGGAGCCAGACAGAGCTTAATCCCAGAGAAAACGGCAGTAGGGAAGTATATTACCCCACCACACTACAATACATACACGTTTAGTGAAAAAACAAAACTTCATGAGGGTGCTTCAAACATGTACGACGTACAGAATTGGTATACCATATATTTCAGAAATATTCTATTACAAAGGAACATTAATTAATTCAGAATTTTTTAATTTTTTTTTAAATTAGGAATGATGTGATGCGCTTGAAGGGGCCTTCATCTTCTGCAGATGCTTTTTGCTGGTCAGAAGGCCACAGGTAGATGTTAGAAATCTTTCCGCACAGGTATTAATTATTATGTGTATGTGCGCGCCATCATATTCCACAGAAAATTCCCTATCAGTAGGTCTTTGGAGTGTGGGAGGAAACCGGAGTACCCGGAGGAAACCCACGCAAACACGGGGAGAACATACAAACTCCTTGCAGATGTTTTCCTTAGTGACATTTAAACCCAGGATCCCAGTGCTGCAAAGCAACAGTGCTAACCACTGAGCCACCGTGCTGCCCAAGTACAGCTTTGATGATGGACTTGCTGTACTTTCTTCAGGGCAATAGATGTATATGGTGCCCTAAGGACAGATTGGAAAAATGCATCTTTTTCTGATGCTGCGAGCAGCCCTGGATAATCCACGCCGGCAGGATGATATAATCCGGCGGAAGATGGAACCTATGAGAAGAGATGTAAAACTAATGTAAGTAATGGCACTTCATATTAGAGGATACTACTTTGGTGTCATTGTGGCAGGATGGTAGAGAAATCTTATCCGTGCAGAGGAACAGGATCAATGTCAGTCATCATACATGTGACAATCCCACCACTGACAGATAACATCTTCTCCACATGAATTATTCTCACTGGGCAACATCAAACAACATAGACCTTATTATCACACTTACGTCTTCTAGGTTCTCGCTCTTCTACTATTTGGGCGTTTTGCTCTCCTACTAGTTTTATTGCAGACTTATTTTTCTTCTCAACTAGAAATTCATATAAAAAGTAAAAAAAAAAAGTCAATGATCATTGTCAGTCATCATACATGTGGCAATCGTACCACTGGGAGTTAACATCTCCTCGTGAATTATTCTCAATAGCCGACATCAGACAACATAGACCTTACTGTCACACTGTCACACTTACCTCTGCTAGGTTCTGTCTCTGCTACTATTTCTGGGTCTTGATCTCCCAGTTTTAATGCAGATGTATTTTTTGTCTCAACTGGAAATTCATGTAAAAAAGTAAGAAAAACAAGTCATTGATCATTGTCAGTCACAGATGTAAAAATCCCACCACTGACATATACGGTAATATATCCTCCTCGTGAATCATACTCAGTCACCGACATCAGACAACATAGACCTTATTGTCACACTTACCTCTGCTAGGTTCTGTCTCTGGGACTATTTCTGGGTTTTGCTCTTCCCCCAGTTTTAATGCAGATGTATTTGTTGTCTCAACTGAAAATTCATATAAAAAAGTGAGAAAAACAAGTCATTAATCATAGTCATAGATGTGACAATCCCACCATTAACATATAGTGATGAGCGAGTGTGCTTGTTACTCGAGTTTTCCGAGCATGCTCGGGTGTTCTCAGAGTATTTTGAGCGTGCTTGTGAATTAAGGTTTAGTCCCCGCAGCTGCATGATTTGCGGTTGCTGGACAGCCTGAATACAAACCAAATTACAAGAGCCACCAGAATATCAAGGAATCACCTGCTACATTACAAAGCTAAAGAAGAAAATAACCGGGTGCCTCTAGTGGTCACCTACAATCCAAGTCTGGAGATGCTAAGGGGAGCTGCACGGAAACTACAACCTTTACTACAAAAAGATGCCCGATTACAATCCATATTTCCAGACCCCCCACTACTATGTTTTAGGCAGCCCCCAAATCTAAGAAGCATCATTGTCAGAAGCTCCCTGTCCTCCCAACAGCTGCAGGAACCTTTCCTTGCAGACAAAAGAAATGCAAGACCTGTACATCTATAATGACCACGGACAGGATAAAGATCCCCAACTCCCATCAGGACTACAAGATACCAGGTACTTTCAGCTGCATCACATCTAATGTGGTGTACCTAATTATATGTACTAAATGTCCAACTGGGGGTCTGTATGTGGGGGAGACCGGGCAAAAACTGAGAACAAGGATGAATTCTCATCGCCACACGATAAGAGAAAAAAGAATGGATTTACCTGTGGCCAAACACTTTTGTATGCCCGGTCATAGCATGACAGATATGGAATTACTTGTATTAAAATCTAACTTCAAATCTGAGAAGGATAGAAAAGTCTGGGAATATAAACTTATGATGACCTTTGACACTCTTAGTGCTGGGATGAATATATCCCAGAGTTTTATGTCGTTCTACAACAATTAAGGAATCTGCCTCCCTGACCTTTTAGGGTCATCACAACACAATACCAGACCCCAATCAGAGGGTAATAAAACCTTCACTCCTTATCTATGAACTAGTCATATTTATGTTAATCCCTCTGCCATAATGACAGTTCTGCTTCATGTCACTTGTCCTACCTATTGCATTTTTTCTGTGCTATTTTGTGTATAAATATGTGATTCTTCAGATGTTGTATTAGTCTATGCCTGATGAAGAGACCTGAGTAGTCTCGAAAGCTTGCAATTTGTTACCATCTTTTCAGTTAGCCATTAAAAGGTATCAACCACTGAGGACTCTAAAGTCTAAATATTTTTCTATCTACTGGCTAACACGGTACGAAGATACACATCTTTCCTATATCTGAATACATGTGGGAATTTCTTAAAAAATGGGCAGTCCCCACATGTATTCAGGCTGTCTAGCAGTCGCAAATTATGCAGCTGCGGGAACTAAAGCTTAATTTTCGAGTACGCCCAAAATACTCGGAGAACACCCGAGCATGCTTCGAAAACTTGAGTAACGAGCACACTTGCTCATCACGGCATATAATATATCCTCCTCGTGAATTATTCTCAGTCGCCGACATCAGACAACATAGACCTTATTGTCACACTTACCTCTGCTAGGTTCTGTCTCTGGGACTATTTCTGGGTTTTGCTCTTCTCCCAGTTTTAATGCAGATGTATTTGTTGTCTCAACTGGAAATTCATATAAAAAAGTAAGAAAAACAAGTCAATAATCATTGTCAGTCACAGATGTGAAAATCCCACCATTGACATATAGTGATGAGCGAGTATGCTCGTTACTCGAGTTTTCTGAGCATGCTCGGGTGTTCTCAGAATATTTTGAGCGTGCTTGTGAATTAGGTTTTAGTCCCCACAGCTGCATGATTTGCGGCTGCTGGACAGCCTGAATACATGTGGGAATTTCCTAAAAAATGGGCAGTCCCCACATGTATTCAGGCTGTATAGCAGTCGCAAATTATGCAGCTGCGGGAACTAAAACTTAATTTCCGAGTACGCCCAAAAGACTCGGAGAACACCCAAGCATGCTCGGAAAACTCGAGTAACGAGCACACTCACTCATCACTGCATATAATATATCCTCCTCGTGAATTATTCTCAGTGGCCGACATCAGACAACATAGAGCTTATTGTCACACTTACCTCTGCTAGGTTCTGTCTCTGGGACTATTTCTGGGTTTTGCTCTTCCCCCAGATTTAATGCAGATGTATTTTGCGTCACAACTGGAAATTAATATCAAAAAGTAAGAAAAACAGGTCAATAATCATTGTCAGTCACAGAGGTGAAAATCCCACCATTGACATATAGTGATGAGCGAGTATGCTCGTTACTCGAGTTTTCTGAGCATGCTCGGGTGTTCTCAGAGTATTTTGAGCGTGCTTGTGAATTAGGTTTTAGTCCCCGCAGCTGCATGATTTGCGGCTGCTGGACAGCCTGAATACATGTGGGAATTTCCTAAAAAATGGCAATCCCCACATGTATTCAGGCTGTATAGCAGTCGCAAATTATGCAGCTGCGGGAACTAAAACTTAATTTCCGAGTACACCCAAAATACTCGGAGAACACCCAAGCATGCTCGGAAAACTCGAGTAACGAGCACACTCACTCATCACTGCATATAATATATCCTCCTCGTGAATTATTCTCAGTGGCCGACATCAGACAACATAGACCTTATTGTCACACTTACCTCTGCTAGGTTCTGTCTCTGCGACTATTTCTGGGTTTTGCTCTTCCCCCAGATTTAATGCAGATGTATTTTGCGTCACAACTGGAAATTAATATCAAAAAGTAAGAAAAACAAGTCAATAATCATTGTCAGTCACAGATGTGAAAATCCCACCATTGACATATAGTGATGAGCGAGTATGCTCGTTACTCGAGTTTTCTGAGCATGCTCGGGTGTTCTCAGAGTATTTTGAGCGTGCTTGTGAATTAGGTTTTAGTCCCCGCAGCTGCATGATTTGCGGCTGCTGGACAGCCTGAATACATGTGGGAATTTCCTAAAAAATGGGCAATCCCCACATGTATTCAGGCTGTATAGCAGTCGCAAATTATGCAGCTGCGGGAACTAAAACTTAATTTCCGAGTACGCCCAAAATACTCGGAGAACACCCAAGCATGCTCGGAAAACTCGAGTAACGAGCACACTCACTCATCACTGCTTATAATATATCCTCCTCGTGAATTATTCTCAGTGGCCGACATCAGACAACATAGACCTTATTGTCACACTTACGTCTGCTAGGTTCTGTCTCTGCGACTATTTCTGCGTTTTGCTCTTCCCCCAGATTTAATGCAGATGTATTTTGCGCCACAACTGGAAATTAATATCAAAAAGTAAGAAAAACAAGTCAATAATCATTGTCAGTCACAGATGTGAAAATTCCACCATTGACATATAGTGATGAGCGAGTATGCTTGTTACTCGAGTTTTCTGAGCATGCTCGGGTGTTCTCAGAGTATTTTGAGCGTGCTTGTGAATTAAGTTTTAGTCCCCGCAGCTGCATTATTTGCGGCTGCTGGACAGCCTGAATACATGTGGGAATTTCCTAAAAAATGGGCAATCTCCACATGTATTCAGGCTGTCTAGCAGTCGCAAATCATGCAGCTGCGGGAACTAAAACGTAATTTCTGAGCACGCCCAAAATACTCGGAGAACACCCAAGCATGCTCGGAAAACTCGAGTAACGAGCACACTCACTCATCACTGCATATAATATATCCTCCTCGGGAATTATTCTCAGTCGACAACATCAGACAACATAGACCTTATTGTCACACTTACCTCTGCTAGGTTCTGTCTCTGGGACTATTTCTGGGTTTTGCTCTTCCCCCAGATTTAATGCAGATGTATTTTGCGTCACAACTGGAAATTAATATCAAAAAGTAAGAAAAACAAGTCAATAATCATTGTCAGTCACAGATGTGAAAATCCCACCATTGACATATAATATATTCTCCTCGTGAATTATTCTCAGTCGCCGACATCACACAACATAGACCTTAATGTCACACTTACCTCTGTTAGGTTCAGTCTCTGCTACTATTTCTGGGCTTTTCTCTTCACCCAGGAATAATTCAGATGTATTTTTCTTCTCAACTGGAAAATCATATAAAAAAGTAAGAAAAACAAGTCAATGATAAACTCCTATAAGATTAGATTCATATTAAATCATAAGATTAGAGTCATATCTTTATCTAGTAGAGTTATTTTATTTTTGTACCTTATAGTACTGGGATTCTGGCATTGCACCATAAGGCTATGTTCACATGCAGAATTTTTGCATGTAAATTATAAGCATAGATGGCAAAAGCTATGAGATGTCAGAAATCTCATGCCAAAACTTGTTTTTTTCCTAGCTGGATCTGAGAACTGCAGTGTTTTAGAAATCTGCATCATGTTAGTTGTTTCAGCATTTTAGCAGTGTTTTTTCAACTAAAGAAAGCAATGTGCAAACACAGGGAAGGGCCAAAGAGTGCCGGCGCATGCGCACTACAGTATTTTGATCTGCCTTCAGCAGGGCAGAGGGAAGTGTGCCTGCGCAGGAACGTGATGGGGGAACACTGTGTGGATGACATAGGACGTATCATCCACGCAAAGCAGAGAAGGAGAACGGCATCGCAAGAAGAGAGGAGGCTCCGGATCAAGAACAGTGATGCCCATCAGTCCGGACTGCGCCATCGGTGAGAATAATAAAATGTCTTTTTTGTTCTTTGAAGGGGCGGCTTGGAGACATATACAGAAATTCCAGAATGCTGTAATGCAGAGCTGAAAGGTGGTGGTCTTAGGTTATATGGGAAAAATCTGGTGACAGGTTCCCTTCAATATGACATTAGTTGCAGCCGTGTTATCATATAATCCATTACTTAAAACATCTGTGTCACATTAAGGGTATATATAGGGTTAGTTTGGGACCTGATCGAGCCATGGGCACAGTATTCGTGATAAGTATCAGGCACCAGACTGTATAGCCCCTTATACCTTTTAATGCGCAGCACAAAACAGTGCGAATTTTATACATTAAAGTGTTGGATTGTTGTCTATTTTAAAGGCACAAAAGAGCAGTGATTTTCTGAGCCCTCATGTAACATTTAGGCTATGTGCACACATTGCGCTTTTTAAGCATTTTTGCCGGTTTTTACGCGGCGTAATCGCTTAAAAAACGCTTAGAAAACGCATCCCATGCAATCCTATGGGATTACGCATTGCTGTGCACATGCTGCGTATTTTTGCGGAGCGTAATCGCTTCGCGCTAAAATACGCAGCATGTTCATTCTTTTGGCGTAATCTCGGCGATTATGCCGCCATAGGATTGCATTGAAATGCTCACTTCACGCATGTGGCTATGCCCACCATGCGTGAAGTGAGCGCTTTATGTGCACTTGGTACCCAGGGTCTGTAGGAGAGGAGACTATCCTCCAGTCCCTGGGTACCATATTCCTGTCAAAAATAGAATTAAAATAAAAAATATTGATATACTCACCCTTTGGCGGCCCCCGGAGTCTTCCCGCTCCTCAGCGAAGTTGCCAGCAAGTTTCGTTCCCAGGGATGCATTGCGAGAATCACCCCAGATGACGTAGCGGTCGAGTGACCGCGACGTCGCAAAGGTCATTCTCGCAATGCATCCCTGGGAATGAAACTTGCCTGCAGCATTGCTGAGGAGTGGGAAGACTCTGGGGGCCGCCAGAAGGTGAGAATATCAATATTTTTTATTTTTTTTATTATTTTTTACATTACTCATTACTAAAAAGGTGGTCACACTTGTCAGCACTATGCGTAACAAGTGTGACCAACCTGTCAATCAGTTTTCTAAGCGATGCTACAGATCGCTTGAAAAATGCTAGCATTCTGCAAGCTAACTACGCTTGTAAAATGCTCGTGTTTTGCGGGGAAAACGCATACCAATTACGTACGCCTTTTTAACCGTGGCGGGGAGTTGCACAAATGCTCCGCAAAATTACAGAGCATTTGCGCAACGTGTGCACATAGCCTTACATTACACCTTTTGATCAGTGGCGACAACAAGATGTCCTATAGAACTGTACATACCTGACAATTTGGGAGAGGGTGACTTGTTGTTTTCAGTAGTGAAACACTGATTATCACCGTCATTTCTAGTAGGAGAAGATTCTTTCTGTCTGTTTGGTAGAAGAAAAATAAATAAATTACAAGTGAAAGCAATTAAAAATAAAAAGACTCCTTTCTGCATGGGCAATTAGGACACTTGGACAAAATGGAGGGGATACCTTGCACAGGACTGCCTTCTATCAGCAAGAATGAAGAATAACTAGTAATAAAGGGCTTGAATGAAATGGAAATGAAAGGCTGGTCACAATGATCAACTGTTATCACCAGCGTTATCACAAGCCAGACCTTACAGTGATGATCAATCATGGGGTGGTGGGTTCTGGATTTAGTATTGTGTCATATGCGTCTTCTATTTGGTATTCTGAAGATATGTCAGTACTATACCCCATAATAATAATCTACTCACACATCTGAGTGTTTTGTGCTGGTCTCTAGAGAATAATTTGGAGATGGCTCATGGTCTTCATTGCTCATCATCCTGGTATTGGTTGCATATAGCTAAAATACAAAGAGTAAAATTAAATATGTATATATAGTATTTTAATACTATTTTTAGTTATAGTTTGGTGGATTTACTGATCACATACTTACCTTAGAAAGTCTTTGAGAAGATGATACATAGTTTAGGCTTTCTGGCCAATCACTGACTTCACTTGTGTCACCCTCATCTGAATCCTTATGTTTGGTTCTCATAATACCAGCTACAAAGTACAAGTATTATCAGAGATTATTAATATAATCACAGACAGTCTCCATGTTATTACTAATAATGATGGCAACATACTGTCACATAAAATGAAAGACAAGACAAACGGCAGCTTTAACCAGATGGCGTCTCATTCTACTTACTGAGAAAGTAGCGGGCGTCTTCCTCTGACTCAAGATTTGGCCTAAACAGTGGCTTCTGATTTTGAAGGTTCTCAAAATCTACCTTTATCAGAAATGGATGTCCTTTGATTTGTTTTGCTCCTCCTGGAAACGGAAGACAAGAAAAAAGTGATCCAGACAATGTTAGGAAGACTTACATTTTATGTTAATCTAAACTGAAGACATAGCAGAGCTAAAATATACTGTAAGTCATGGCATGAAGAATGGGGAATAGACAAGAAGGTTGTAAGGTTCTATGTATATATTCCTGAAACTCAGTTTGTTCGTCAGCCATTTTACTTTCTGTCTTGCTGCAGCTATCTTGCCCTCAGTCAAAATGGAGTTTCCAGCTTGCATGTTCCCGCCCTGATTCTCTCCTTTGCTTCTTAAGCAGCCACAGCTGAGCAATCAGTGCTTCAGAATCTAGCCTGCAGTGAACCTGTGACTTGACTCCTGTAAGCCTTGGACCTTGTACTCCAGCTATTCCTACTGAGGAACTCTGAAGCACTTGTGGACTCTGAACCCTGCTCTTTGAAAGACCCACGTTTGCATGGACTTACGGTAACAGAGAAGAAGATCCTGAATCTGTATTGGAGAGTGATTGCTGAGCTTGGATTACTCTGGCCTGCTGTGTCTCCTGTTTCTGTGTCTGCAAACTGTGTGACTATTTCTGCCAACTTGTATGAAGTAATACAGGACTTTTCTATATCAAACCTGTGACTCCTGTGTTTTCATCGCACCCAAGCACAAGACGCTATATGAACTGTACTACATACATTACAAGATTCTGAAGCCAAAACGTTAGTGTCTGCTGGGTCTGGAAGGCTGTGTCTGCTGTACTGTGGATATCAGACGTCCGGTTGTACTTTCTGTGATGACAGTGGTTGTGACTTCTCACAACCATTCCAGGTGAGCAATTCCCTTAAGTTTTTTCTTTTTGCAGTGTTACCACAGGTAAACACTATTGTTTGTTTTTTTTTCCTTTCTTTTCTCTTATTTGTCTGCTGTAACTCTGGATATCAGATGTCTGGTTGAAACTTTCTGTGATGATAGTGGTTGTGACTTCTCACAACCATTCCAGGTGAGCAGTTCCCTTAATTTTTTTTTTTTTCTCTCTGCAGTGTTGCCACAGGTGAACACTATTGTTTTTTTTCTCTCCTCTTCTTCCAGTAATCCTGTCTTAAAAGATCTGGAAGATGGAGGCCCGCATAAAAGAACTTTGCGGAGTGACTGATAATATCCTTGCAGACTTGCAGAATATAAAGACCCGTTTTACAAATCTACAGGACCTCAATAATCACAATTTGCAAGTGGTTGGACAGACTACCCAGGATTTGCGAGCCAGGATTGAGGTTCTAGAGGGGCGAGTCCAGGCTCCTGCCGTAGCCCCGAGTGCTGGGATTCCCAAGTTGCCCCCTTTTCGTTTTGGCGGTGAATGTGAGAAATTCAGGGGATTTATTAATCAATGCAATCTTTTTTTTTCTGCACATGCTTCACAATTTCCCACTGAACGATCTAAGGTGCTTACTATAATTATGTTGCTTACCAACAAGGCTTTAATGTGGGCAAACCCTCTGATTGAGACTGAGGATGATTGTTTGAATCACCTTGATGATTTTATTTCAGCCATGGGGCAGGTGTTTGATGACCCCAATCGAGGTGCAACAGCTGAAGCAGCCATGTTAGCTTTGCGCCAAGGTAAGCACTCGGTAGCTGAATATGCCTTGGATTTCAGGAGATGGGCCCTTGATACCACCTGGGACAGTTCCGCCAAAAAATCTATTTTTCGAAAGGGGTTATCTCCACTGATTAAGGATGAACTTGCTCGTGCCGACCCTCCCACTGCGTTAGGTGACTTTATTAACTACTGCATCCGTATTGATAATCGTCTGACTGAACGCAGGCAAGAGAGATGGTTCGAAAGCAATCGTACTAACTGTAAGGTTCTATGTATATATTCCTGAAACTCAGTTTGTTCGTCAGCCATTTTACTTTCTGTCTTGCTGCAGCTATCTTGCCCTCAGTCAAAATGGAGTTTCCAGCTTGCATGTTCCCGCCCTGATTCTCTCCTTTGCTTCTTAAGCAGCCACAGCTGAGCAATCAGTGCTTCAGAATCTAGCCTGCAGTGAACCTGTGACTTGACTCCTGTAGCCTTGGACCTTGTACTCCAGCTATTCCTACTGAGGAACTCTGAAGCACTTGTGGACTCTGAACCCTGCTCTTTGAAAGACCCACGTTTGCATGGACTTACGGTAACAGAGAAGAAGATCCTGAATCTGTATTGGAGAGTGATTGCTGAGCTTGGATTACTCTGGCCTGCTGTGTCTCCTGTTTCTGTGTCTGCAAACTGTGTGACTATTTCTGCCAACTTGTATGAAGTAATACAGGACTTTTCTATATCAAACCTGTGACTCCTGTGTTTTCATCGCACCCAAGCACAAGACGCTATATGAACTGTACTACATACATTACAAGATTCTGAAGCCAAAACGTTAGTGTCTGCTGGGTCTGGAAGGCTGTGTCTGCTGTACTGTGGATGTCAGACGTCCAGTTGTACTTTCTGTGATGACAGTGGTTGTGACTTCTCACAACCATTCCAGGTGAGCAATTCCCTTAAGTTTTTTCTTTTTGCAGTGTTACCACAGGTAAACACTATTGTTTTTTTTTTTTTTTTCCTTTCTTTTCTCTTATTTGTCTGCTGTAACTCTGGATATCAGATGTCTGGTTGAAACTTTCTGTGATGATAGTGGTTGTGACTCCTCACAACCATTCCAGGTGAGCAGTTCCCTTAATTTTTTTTTCTCTCTGCAGTGTTGCCACAGGTGAACACTATTGTTTTTTTTTTTTTTTCTCTCCTCTTCTTCCAGTAATCCTATCTTAAAAGATCTGGAAAATGGAGGCCCGCATAAAGGAACTTTGCGGAGTGACTGATAATATCCTTGCAGATTTGCAGAATATAAAGACCCGTTTTACAAATCTACAGGACCTCAATAATCACAATTTGCAAGTGGTTGGACAGACTACCCAGGATTTGCGAGCCAGGATTGAGGTTCTAGAGGGGCGAGTCCAGGCTCCTGCCGTAGCCCGAGTGCTGGGATTCCCAAGTTGCCCCCTTTTCGTTTTGGCGGTGAACGTGAGAAATTCAGGGGATTTATTAATCAATGCAATCTTTTTTTTTCTGCACATGCTTCACAATTTCCCACTGAACGATCTAAGGTGCTTACTATAATTATGTTGCTTACCAACAAGGCTTTAATGTGGGCAAACCCTCTGATTGAGACTGAGGATGATTGTTTGAATCACCTTGATGATTTTATTTCAGCCATGGGGCAGGTGTTTGATGACCCCAATCGAGGTGCAACAGCTGAAGCAGCCATGTTAGCTTTGCGCCAAGGTAAGCACTCGGTAGCTGAATATGCCTTGGATTTCAGGAGATGGGCCCTTGATACCACCTGGGACAGTTCCGCCAAAAAATCTATTTTTCGAAAGGGGTTATCTCCACTGATTAAGGATGAACTTGCTCGTGCCGACCCTCCCACTGCGTTAGGTGACTTTATTAACTACTGCATCCGTATTGATACTCGTCTGACTGAACGCAGGCAAGAGAGATGGTTCGAAAGCAATCGTACTAACTTTTTCCTACCTTCCTCTCCAGCTAAGGAACCTTTGAGTAGGATTACACGGGAACCTGAACCTGAACCCATGCAGGTAGACTCTTTACAACGACGGGTTAGTGATGCACGCAAGGAACATCGTTTTAAGGAGAATCTATGTTTCTATTGTGGTAAGTCAGGGCACTTCATTATAAACTGCCCCAGCCATTCTCGTAAGACTACTGCAGCACTCATTCATTGTGAGTGTTGCGAGAGGGGATCTGTCAGGTCCGAGCCTCAGGCTCCAGAGAGATCTGCAGCAACAGATCTTGATTTCTCGGACTTAAACTCCGTTACCTCTGAGGACGTTGACTGTGTAAACGCTGCCATTTTTCAAGTTTCCTCAGCGGTGTCCCAGCTGAGTTGTAAGAAAAACAATTCTCATTGCTTTCTTTCCATCAAACTCTGGGTTGACTCAGCTTGGGTGTCTAGCTCTGCTATGATCGACTCAGGGGCAAGTGGAAATTTTATGGATGTCTCCTTTGCTCTGAAACAGGGAATACGTTCAGTGAAGAAGGCTACTCCAGTACAGATGGAAACTGTGGATGGCTCCCTGCTGACCTCTGGACCAGTGGATCAGGAAACAGAGCCTTTGAGGGTTCTTATGGGTAAAGATCATCAAGAGAAACTGTCCTTTATGCTTATCTCTTCTCCCCACTTTCCCATTATTCTAGGGCTACCATGGCTGCAGGCTCAGAATCCTACCATTAACTGGGAGACCAAGGAATTACACTTTCCAGAGAAACAGATGAGTCCAAAAGTTTCAGCTTGCTCTGTTCCTAAAGGAATCATGTCAGTCCCTGAACTACCAGCTGTATACCAGGACTATGTGGATTTATGTGACAAGAAGAACGCTGACAAGCTTCCTCCTCACCGTCCATATGATTGTCCAATTGAATTATTGCCTGGAGCAGAGATACCTTTTGGTAAGATCTACCCCCTGGCGGGGCCCGAGCTAAAGGCTTTAAAGGATTACATAGATGAAAATCTAGCCAAGGGCTTCATACGCCCCTCTTCATCTCCTGCAGGTGCACCCATCTTCTTTGTAAAGAAGAAAGATGGATCTCTGAGACCATGCGTAGACTATAGGGAACTCAATAAGGTTACTATTAGAAACCGTTATCCATTGCCTTTAATCCCTGAGTTATTGGAGAGAGTGCGACATGCCAAAATTTTTTCTAAACTAGATCTTCGTGGGGCCTATAACTTAGTCCGTATTAGATCTGGGGATGAATGGAAGACTGCATTCAGGTCACGCTATGGACACTTTGAATATCTAGTTATGCCTTTTGGTCTGAGTACCGCCCCAGCCACTTTCCAACACTTGGTGAATGACATCTTCAGGGATCTCCTAGATACATTCGTGGTAATTTATTTGGATGATATTCCAATTTTTTCTAACTCCACAGAGGAACATCATGGACATGTGAGAATGGTCTTGGAACGTCTAAGACAAAATCATCTTTACATCAAACTTGAAAAGTGTGAATTCCATAGGACCGAAATTCAATTTCTGGGGTATGTACTGTCTACACAAGGAATTAGTATGGATGGAAGCAAAACCCAAGCCATCAAGGATTGGCCAAGTCCTAGAAATGTGAAGGAGGTACAGCGCTTCATCGGGTTTGCCAACTTCTATAGACGTTTCATTAGAAATTTCTCTGAGGTAGTGTCACCTATCACTCAACTTACCCGGAAAGAGTCTAGGTTCTCCTGGACTCCCCAAGCCCAGGAAGCATTTTCCCGTCTAAAAGATAAATTTACCACTGCACCTATCCTAGTACATCCCAACCCGAGCTTGCCTTCATAATAGAGGTGGATGCTTCAGACTGTGCCGTTGGAGCTATACTCTCTCAGAGAACAGGTGAGAAGAATGTCTTGCATCCCTGTGCCTTCTTTTCCCAGCAGTTGTCTTCGGCTGAGAGGAACTACGATGTGGGCAATAGAGAGTTGTTGGCCATTATTGCCGCCTTCAAAGAATGGAGACACCTTCTTCAGGGAGCTGCACAGCAAATAGTCGTCCTGACAGACCATCGTAACCTTGAGTTTATCAGGTCGGCTAAGTGCCTGACTCCTCGCTAGGCTCGCTGGAATCTTTTCTTAAACCAATTTAATTTTATCATCTCTTATAGACCAGGATCGCGCAATGGAAAGGCTGATGCACTCTCTAGGATTTACTCAGCAGAGACACGTCCAATTACTCCTCCTAAGACTATTCTTCCTGACTCTAGATTCCTAGGAGTAATTCATAATCAAGACCTACTTAAGGACATCAAGGAAGCATACCATGCGGATTCCTTTTTGGCACAACCCCCAAGGGACGTAAGTCTTGTCTTTAAGAATGGTGTGTGGATTCAGGGACAACGTCTGTATATTCCTGAAACAGTCAGATTAAGAGTATTGCAACTCATTCACGATTCCAAGATAGCTGGGCATAGAGGAATTCTAAAGACACAGGAATTTCTTTCTCGTTTCTTTTGGTGGCCCACTTGCAGGAAGGATGTTTTGAATTATGTCACTTCATGTGAGGTCTGTGCAAGATGCAAAACACCTCGCTCCTCACCAACTGGTCTGTTACAGCCTCTTCCCACCCCGTCCCGCCCGTGGGGATCCATTTCTATGGACTTCATTGTGGAGTTACCAACCTCTCAGGGGAAGAACACCATTCTAGTGGTGGTTGACCGTCTAACAAAGGCAGCTCATTTTATCCCTTGTGTCGGCTTACCCACTGCAAAACAGACATCAGATTTGATGATTAAAGATGTGTTTCGCTTACATGGAGTACCGGATGAGGTTATTTCGGATCGAGGGGTGCAATTCACTTCTAGGTTTTGGCAAAATTTCTGTGCAGCATTGGACATTAAAGTAAACCTTTCTTCTGCTTTTCATCCCCAGACTAATGGACAGACCGAACGAACCAATCAAACCCTGGAGCAGTATCTCCGCTGCTTTATCTGCCACCTACAGGATGATTGGGTGGATCTACTTCCATTAGCTGAGTTCTCGTATAACAACTCTCAGAGTGCCTCCACTAAACAGTCTCCTTTTTACTCTAATCTAGGTTATCATCCTAACATTCTACCACGATTTCCCATAGAAACGCCTTTACCAGCAGTGGCTGAAAGAATCACGTCTTTACAGAAGAATATGGATCTTCTAAAGGAAAATCTGGAATCGGCTCAAGAAAGGTACAAGAAAGCAGCAGATAAATTTCGTAAACCTGCACCAGCTTTCAAGGTAGGAGACTTGGTCTGGCTGTCAACCAGAAATCTTAAGTTAAGGATTCCATCGTCTAAGTTGGGACATAAGTACATTGGACCCTATAAAATCAGTAAAATTATAAGTGCCGTTGCTTGTCGTCTTCAACTGCCCAGAACTATGAGAATCCACCCTGTCTTTCATGTATCCCTACTAAAGGCTGCGACACCCAATACGTTTCCTGGACGTTCCTCTCCTTGCCCTGACCAGTGCTAGTCGATGGTCAGGAAGAATTTGTGGTGGAAAGGATTTTAGATTCCAGGTTGTATAGAAATCAGTTACAATATCTGATTAAATGGCAGGGCTACCCAGTGGAGGACAACTCATGGGAACCGGTCAATAACGTTAATGCTCCTCGCTTGCTCCGTCAGTTTCATCAGAGGTACCCACACAAGCCTGGTCTGAGGTCATCCGGAGGTTGTCCTTAAGGGGGGAGTAATGTAAGGTTCTATGTATATATTCCTGAAACTCAGTTTGTTCGTCAGCCATTTTACTTTCTGTCTTGCTGCAGCTATCTTGCCCTCAGTCAAAATGGAGTTTCCAGCTTGCATGTTCCCGCCCTGATTCTCTCCTTTGCTTCTTAAGCAGCCACAGCTGAGCAATCAGTGCTTCAGAATCTAGCCTGCAGTGAACCTGTGACTTGACTCCTGTAAGCCTTGGACCTTGTACTCCAGCTATTCCTACTGAGGAACTCTGAAGCACTTGTGGACTCTGAACCCTGCTCTTTGAAAGACCCACGTTTGCATGGACTTACGGTAACAGAGAAGAAGATCCTGAATCTGTATTAGAGAGTGATTGCTGAGCTTGGATTACTCTGGCCTGCTGTGTCTCCTGTTTCTGTGTCTGCAAACTGTGTGACTATTTCTGCCAACTTGTATGAAGTAATACAGGACTTTTCTATATCAAACCTGTGACTCCTGTGTTTTCATTGCACCCAAGCACAAGACGCTATATGAACTGTACTACATACATTACAAAGGTAAAGCAGAGATCTCGTGCTGATCCTCATGGAAATTATCTATTTGTCAGGTCACACAGGAGTCATAAGTCATTATTAATACTACTATATACATTACCTGTCCCGAGTCTATGTTTTGGACTTTTTCTGAGCAGCTGAGTTATGATGCTTTGAGCATCGGGATGGAGAGCAGAATTTTGAAATTTCAAAGTGATGTCACTGTTATATAAAAAGAAAATATTATAGGAAAGAAAGTCTCTACATTTACTATCATTTAAAAAAAATATCAAAAACAACAAGTAACTAAACCAAAGAATGAACCTAACAATTGAACCAAATTACTATGGCATCACACAGCATTCAGATTATTTTATTTACCCGTTGTGATACTGTTGAAAATATCACTTTTGCGTCTTCCTTTAAATGGCACATCGCCAGTAAGAAATTCATATAGGATGATCCCTATTGCCCACCAGTCAATAGGCCTTCCATAGCCCACCCGTAAGGCGACTTCTGGGGCTACATAATACAAGGTGGCAGTCTTCTGTAAACCAACAGAACAATGAGAGATGATCAATGAAAATAACTGTGACAATATATATCAGTGGAAAAGTTTTCTATGTGAGAAATATCAGAGAAGCGAAAATAGTCAGATCGGAAAAGAATAATTATTTTATGTATAGTAACCCATCTCAAGGACTCTCTGGTGATGTCTTTAGTTCGGTCTTGTAAATGTCTGTGTGGTCTCATTAGTCGAGTTTAGAGCCCAAAATCGGTGACTTTGATATGTCCAGTTGATGATATCAGGAGGTGTGAAAGAAAAGATACTGTCAGCCCTAAGTAATAACCCATAGACTTATCCCAAACTAAAGTGTCTCTCCCTTTATTATACATGCTGCATTCACTTACTTATAGTCTCAGGTCTCGGTGAATACCACACCATAGCTGTGCAGATATTCCACAGCAAGAACCGTTTCGGCAATGTACATGCGGGCCAAGGCGAGGGGTAAACGACCACATAGCTTTATGAGACTGTAACAGTCTCCTCCTAGAGCAGAAAGCACATATGACAGGTGATGGTTTGTTACAATGTAAATTACACATGATGAGTGTGAGTGAGAAATAAGCTGAGACATTGGGGCAGGGAGTCAATCGTAGAGATACACTGTGTGATGTAGAGCGTATACTATATACTGCAGAGTAATCCTATACAAAAAGACAGCTGAATCTGCCCCCTGCTGGTAAACTCTTACATTGCACTGTCAATCTCTGACAGTGGCATTTACAGCAGGTGACCTGGAGGCGAGTTGCTCTAAGCACTCATCACCACCATTTCATGTCAGTGGTTTGCTATGGCTGCTGAGTGTCTGTGGAAGACTACTATCTTTGCCATTATGGTACTTCTCTGAAGGTCAGTGTGTAGCTTGGCTTCATAGGGGACCAAGATTTTCACCATATTCTGCAATACCCATATTGCAGTACATAGTAATTAGGATTATATAATCGCAAGTTCAAGTCCCTTATGGAGACTAGAAAATAAAATATTAATAAAAATATTTGGGGAAAGAAAATTGAATATAAAAATCACTTTTTCTCCATTCAAAATAAATAATAAAAAAGCAAATAAACTCAGATGGAATTGCAGTGTTTTTGTTGCCCCAACATCAGAATTATTATCTGTCAGAAAGATGTAACCCTCCTAAACTGTTCTTATGAGCATGTAGATTAATGAAATGTAAATACATTGGTACCTTTATATATTTAAGCAGATATGGGCTGGATATAGATACAATGGATATGTCTTACCTGCTTCAAAGTCCATGACCATACACAGATGGTGTTTAGTTGGGAAGGAACAAAGCGTGGAGACAATAAAGGGACAATCAGAGAATATTGCGATATCCCTTTCCAGATAGGCCATTTCAAGATAGAATGGATCCTTCAGTCGACTCCTGGCTTGTTTCTTCATAGCGAATACCTTGTTTGTGTCTTTATGACGCACTAAGTGGACGGCCCTGTGGAGGAGAAAAATACATAATTTATACAGAATTCTTAATAACAGTCTGTCTATATGTCAAATGATCTTCTGTACTAATAGTTAATAGAGATGAGTGAGTATGCTTGTTACTCGAGATTTCTGAGCATGCTCGGGTGTTCTCTGAGTAGTTTGGGTGTGCTCAGAGATTTAGTTTGTGTCACCGCAGCTGCATGATTTGTGGCTGCTAGACAGCCTGAATACATGTGGGGATTCCCTAACAAACATGCATTCCCCCATGTATTCAGGCTGTCTAGCAGCCCCAAATCATGCAGTGACACAAACTAAATCTCCGAGCACGCCCAAACTACTCGGAGAACACCCGAGCATGTTTGGAAATCTCGAGTAACAAGCATACTCGCTCTTCACTAATAGTTAATACTAGATGTATCTAGATGTATCAATACCAGTTAATACTAGATGTATGGCCGTCACTAGAAATCAATGTCTGGAAATACACAAAATAGCTCAGCGTGATCACTTATGGGAGGTTTTCATCCATATCACATCATAACTGAGCTGAATCGTGACAAATAGATGTGGACTAGATGACTAGATGTAGATTAGATCTAGTGCAAAGTGGTTCAATAACACCAGCTCGCCACACAAAAAACAAGTCCTTACAAAGCTCTATCAGATGAAAAAATAAAAATGTTACAGATCTTGGAAAGCAGTAACATTTAGACGTGGACTCATATACAGGAATTTCCCTAAGGCAGGACATATAGACAGAGGCATCATCATAAGGAGTTTGGGAAAAATGTAGATTATACATAAAGCTCACCCAAAAGATCCACTGCTGATCTCTTTGATCCAGGTATAGTCGCTCTTACTTGGTTTTCTAATAGGGCTCAATGATCTGATCACGGCCTGGAAAAATAAGAAATGACAATGAGACATAAAAGTTGCAGGAAAATAAAAGCTGCAGATGCAGGAACTTCTCTACATTATGTCCCTGCTGATTACACTGCAGCAGATGTAGAGGACATGATACTAGCAGGACGCTCCCCATCAACATTAGCAACTGGACATCTGTGTGAGCTGCAAGCAAAAAAAAAGACATTGACTGAACTCGCAAAACCGTGTCAAAAGGCCGGTGGGAAAACTGAGTAAAGGGGAGTAACACTTATTGGTTCCTATGGTACATGTGTAAGCAAGTTATTATTATTAATGGCACAGTTTTTTATTGCCAGTGAATCTCAACCCCATAGAAAACCTTTGGCGGGATTTGAAAGTCCGTGTTGCCCAAGGAGAGGCCCAAAACATCACTGCTCTAGAGGAGATCTGCATGGAGGAATGGGCCAACATAATGTACCACCAACAGTGTGTGCCAACCTAGTGAAGACTTACAGAAAATGTTTGACCTCTGTCATTGCCAACAAAGGATATGTAACAAAATATTCAGATGAACTTTTGTTAATGTCCAAATACTTATTTTCCACCATAATTTGCAAAATAAATCTTGCGAAATCAGACAAGGTGATTTTCTGGATTTGTTTTCTCATTTTGACTCTCATAGTTGTGGTCTACCTATGATGTCAATTACAGGTCTCTCTCATCTTTTTAAGTGGGAGAACTTGCACAATTGGTGGCTGACTAAATACTTTTTTCCCCACTGTACAACAAAAGAAATGTAGATACTGACAGTCTTAAGTAGCCCCAAAGGTGGATCTTCACTTTAATGTTTCTAAACACTTCAATCGCCCAAAATGGATGGAGTCTTCACATGATGACCATGTGTTCGGATCCTTTATGAGTTCCATAGAAGGAAAAACCTATGAAATGAAACTATATCAGAAGTACATACAAATTGGAATAGAAAAGTAGCATTTGTCTTTATATGGTTCATTTAGAAATATTTGCATTTATTATGTCTTTTACGTGGGAGGGTGTGTGACTTTTACCCAGTACTTATTCACCATAGTAAAGCTTTTAGTTTACCTATAATTTTCATTTAAGTTCCACTGAAGTTAATGAGTCATCACTTGACTAATCACTTAGTAATTACAGCCTCTAAATATTCGTTAATTCTAGTAAGCTTTGTCAAGTGACAATTACGTTTCCAATGACATTCAAGTCAATGGCCGGTGACAGTTAAATTAGAAACATGGTTCATTGGTTCCAGAAATCATATCTGAACATTTTCCCCTTGATTATTCCAAAATGTTGTTTTTTTAATAAAAGTAAATGCTGCAAAACTAATTAATACTCTTTTTAACAAGTAAATATTGAATATTATTTTATTCAGTTTGGAAACATTTCTTCTGGTAAATTCCTTTTCTTAGGAATACAAATGAGCACAGACAGATCTGAGCATTGTGCCATGTCGCACTAATTTATGAATCCTCCAGCATTGAGTACCCAGATAACATAACTGCTTGATTACATTTTTTTCCAGAAATTAAGCCATTCTGTGCAGTGTTACTGAAGGATATCTGTTAATGAATCTCATCTGTTAAAACTTTAGATAAGTACAAATTTACCAGGCTCAGAGCTCTGTGCACATTAATTCATTGCCACTGCAGGGCTTTTTGAATAGATTAATTCTTAAGGGTGCTTGTGAGTCAAACATTTTTGCTACTGGGGTATTAATATTGAATAATGCTAATGCAACTAAGCTCTAAATACATAATTTATTAAAATTGTTGTCACTTATTATTAGTGGTAATTTGTGTATCAAAGGAGCCGCTCTGGAACGTTTACACCGTCAGACAAAAAAATAACTACGTTCTCGTCATCACAAGGAAATAATCTGCTAAACTGTTTAATTCCTAATATTGATTATATGGTCCACTGTTGAACTCTTACAAATTTACCATTGTTTTTCTTGGAGATTAATATACAGTATTCCTTAAAGCTGAGAAGCAATATTTCTATAGTGCATATACCCATGTTTCGTGTTTATAGCTATAGAAAACCCCATACAAATAAAATCTTGAGAGGTTGGAAACTGGATAGAATAAATGATTAAACATCATAAATTAATAATCCATAATTTGATATGGTTAAAAGTCTGAAAAGTTCTTGTGTTGGAATATGTTTGGTGCAACAACTCAATTCCTGTCTATGAGTGTTTAGTTGCTAGATTTGTATGCTATTTATAAAGTTATAACATCAACAAAAAAAACCTCCAGGGGCTCACACAGAGAGAGCATGTGACTATATTTCCTGTTTTTTTCCTGTGTCTGTGTATGAGAGAAGCAGCCTGCTGTAGATGCTGCACAGATAGAGACACACAAATGATTTATTCCTGATTAAGCTTATCATATATTGTTCCTGATTATTCCTGAATCAACAAGTTCTGTTTTCACATGTGTCAGGGTGGGCCAGGGCGGTAGTCATGGCCACCAGTAATCCCCCTTTACATCACAACAATGTCCATTCTTTTGCGTACCTGCGTCCTGGGTCTCTACGCCATCTGGGTCCACTCAGTGTATCGGTAGGCCTCTTTTTGACAATACCGCACAAAGGGAAACACAGTCCAGTTCAACTTTAACCAAAACAGCTTTACTCATTCCTGTACGCAGCACATCCATTTTCTTTAAAGTACAAACATCAGATTCCACAGCACACACATCTGTCTCTTTCCCTGTGTTTCTGTTCCTGTCACTAAGCTCACTTCCGGGATGAACCATACTGATCGGTTCCTCAGCATCCTCGCTGGCCAAGCTCACATTGTTCGGGAGTTCCCCCAGCCATTTTTCCCCGGTTCTGAGGGCATCAGCCCATGCCATAAGCCGCCAAATATTGAGTGACCTGCCCGTACTGCTTAGTCTTCCTGTAGCAACTGCAGTCCCACTTATACGGCACCGCTACCACTGCTGCACTGCTTCTACTGCTGATGTTTCACCCAGATCATAGATGGCCGGGCCCTTTCCTAAGTATGACGTTGCGTGGCACGGCGTTGTCCAGGGGCTATAGAGCCCTTCTGCGCTCCACGGGTGCCCTGGCCCTGACTGACTCTATCAGGAAGTTTCTCCTGTCTTATCCACCATGCCCCTCCTATGTTTAACTATTTACAGCCCAAGTTTACTATTTACAGCTAGGTCACTATAATGCTCCATCTAGTGGCCAATTATAAACACTCCACTTTCCCTATTTATACACAGAAATACAGTCAGGGCCTGAAATATTTGGACAGTGACACAATTTTCGCGAGTTGGGCTCTGCATGCCACCACATTGGATTTGAAATGAAACCTCTACAACAGAATTCAAGTGCAGATTGTAACGTTTAATTTGAAGGGTTGAACAAAAATATGTGTTAGAAAATGTAGGAATTGTACACATTTCTTTACAAACACTCCACATTTTAGGAGGTCAAAAGTAATTGGACAAATAAACATAACCCAAACAAAATATTTTTATTTTCAATATTTTGTGGCGAATCCTTTGGAGGCAATCACTGCCTTAAGTCTGGAACCCATGGACATCACCAAACGCTGGGTTTCCTCCTTCTTAATGCTTTGCCAGGCCTTTACAGCCGCAGCCTTCAGGTCTTGCTTGTTTGTGGGTCTTTCCCTCTTAAGTCTGGATTTCAGCAAGTGAAATGCATGCTCAATTGGATTAAGATCTGGTGATTGACTTGGCCATTGAAGAATGTTCCACTTTTTTGCACTCATGAACTCCTGTGTAGCTTTGGCTGTATGCTTGGGGTCATTATCCATCTGTACTATGAAGCGCCGTCCAATCAAGTTTGCAGCATTTGGCTGAATCTGGGCTGAAAGTATACCCCGGTACACTTCAGAATTCATCCGGCTACTCTTGTCTGCTGTTATGTCATCAATAAACACAAGTGACCCAGTGCCATTGAAAGCCATGCATGCCCATGCCATCACGTTGCCTCCACCATGTTTTACAGAGGATGTGGTGTGCCTTGGATCATGTGCCGTTCCCTTTCTTCTCCAAACTTTTGGCTTCCCATCATTCTGGTACAGGTTGATCTTTGTCTCATCTGTCCATAGAATACTTTTCCAGAACTGAGCTGGCTTCTGGAGGTGTTTTTCAGCAAATTTAACTCTGGCCTGTCTATTTTTGGAATTGATGAATGGTTTGCATCTAGATGTGAACCCTTTGTATTTACTTTCATGGAGTCTTCTCTTTACTGTTGACTTAGAGACAGATACACCTACTTCACTGAGAGTGTTCTGGACTTCAGTTGATGTTGTGAACGGATTCTTCTTCACCAAAGAAAGTATGCGGCGATCATCCACCACTGTTGTCTTCCGTGGGCTCCCAGGTCTTTTTGGATTGATGAGTTCACCCGTGCTTTCTTTCTTTCTCAGGATGTACCAAATTGTAGATTTTGCCACTTCTAATGTTGTAGCAATTTCTTGGATGGGTTTTTTTCTGTTCTTGCAGCTTAAGGATGGCTTGTTTCACCTGCATGGAGAGCTCCTGTGTGACCGCATGTTTCCTTCACAGCAAAACCTTCCAAATGCAAACACCACACCTCAAATCAACTCCGGCCCTTTCATCTGCTTAATTGAGAATGACATAACAAAGGGATTGCCCACACCTGTCCATGAAATAGCCTTGGAGTCATTTGTCCAATTACTTTTGGTCCCTTTAAAAACAGGGTGGCACATGTTAAGGAGCTGAAACTCCTAAACCCTTCATCCAATTTTAATGTGGATACCCTCAAATGAAAGCTGAAAGTCTGGACTTCAACTGCATCTGAATTGTTTTGTTTCAAATTCATTGTGGTAATGTCTAGAACGAAAATTAGATAAATGTTGTCTCTGTCCAAATATATATGGACCTAACTGTATAGTGCAATAGCAGCAATAAATACTTTATATACAGTATAGACCAAAAGTTTGGACACACCTTCTCATTCAAAGATTTTTCTGTATTTTCATGACTATGAAAATTGTAGAATCACACTGAAGGCATCAAAACTATGAATTAACACGTGTGGAATTATACATTACACTTAACAAAAAAGTGTGAAACAACTGAAAATATGTCTTATATTCTAGGTTCTTCAAAGTAGCCACCTTTTGCTTTGATTACTGCTTTGCATGCAGAAAAGGTGAACGGATGGACTCTACATGCCTGGCTCCCAGCGTGAAGCATGGAGGAGGTGGTGTGATGGTGTGGGGGTGCTTTGCTGGTGACACTGTTGGGGAATTATTCCAAATTGAAGTGGTGAGCGGTCCAGCTCACCCCAAACCATCTCGATTGGGTTCAGGTCCGGTGACTGTGGAAGCCAGGTAATCTCGCGTAGCATCCCAACACTCTCCTACTTGGTCAAATAGCCCTCACACAGTCTGGAGGTGTGTTTGGGGTCATTGCCCTGTTAAAAAATAAATGATGGTCCAACTAAACGCAAACCAGATGGAATAGCATGCCACTGCAAGATGCTGTGGTAGCCATGCTGGTTCACTATGCCTTCAATTTTGAATAAATCCCCAACAGTGTCACAAGCAAAGCACCCCCACACCATCACACCACCTCCTCCATGCTTCACGGTGGGAACCAAGCATGTAGAATCCATCCGTTCACCTTTTCTGCATGCAAAGCAGTAATCAAAGCAAAAGGTGGCTACTTTGAAGAACCTAGAATATAAGACATATTTTCAGTTGTTTCACACTTTTTTGTAAAGTGTAATGTATAATTCCACATGTGTTAATTCATAGTTTTGATGCCTTCAGTGTGATTCTACAATTCTCATAGCCATGAAAATACAGAAAAATCTTTGAATGAGAAGGTGTGTCCAAACTTTTGGTCTGTACTGTATATATATATATATATATATATATATATATATATATATATTATATATATTGTAAGGTTTCACTCACTCGGCTGCTTCAGAGGTAAATCAGGAGACACTTTCTTATGCAAAAAGTCCTTAGGTTTATTGCTTCATAAACCACATAGTAACAGGCAATACAAATCTTCAATGTTTCAGCTCCTGCCTGGAGCCTCACTCCTCAGTCACAGAGTCCTCTCTGTAATGTCCCACATGGAAGTCTGTCCACACTGGCAGACTCCCACACACTCTCTCTTAGGTGCCAAACACAACTCAGTTACATAGCCGTAACCTCGCCCACAGGTGAGGTCAGGATCACATGGTTAGGTCACATGGTTATGACCTCACCACAGGTCCTTTTGATACACATAAACACCTACAGGCTTTATCTTGGGTATTCAGACACATACCCCTTGGGTGGGTTTGTAGGTGACTCCAAGTCACCTTGAAGCCTCCCAATGTATAGCAAAACTCTCAGCAGTAGATCTGCTGAACAAAACATGCTCAGGCTTCCATCACAGGGCCACCCACCTCTGTGATACATAACGTCCATCCATCACATGCCTCCATGCATATCCCGAGGGCCATACACAGTGCCCCCTAGCTGCATCAGGGGTCACTACACCACATACCTCCCCCCTCTGTTCAAACTTGTGGGGTTGAACACTTGTTACCCGACCAGAGATCCTTCTCGGTCGTCTCTGCCAGTCAAACTGTCTCTCTAAGTCGGACCCTGCTACTGATCTCTTTGGTAGGTGTCTGTCCTCCGACTCTGTCACATCTTTTGCTGACGAGGCCCCCTGTCAGACCACCCGCATCCCCAGCGGTCAGTACGGCGTCGCAATTCACTTGCACCCATACGTCCTGTCTGGTCTGAGTCCTTTTCATTTTGTCTACTACAGGTTCTCCTGCTTAGGTCACTCATCACTGAGCTAACTGAGGCATTACTACTTCTACCTCTTCCATCAGGCAACCTATTTCCTGTATTAGCTCCAGCTTGAGTACTTGAAGTCTTGAGCGAACCTCTTCGCCTCTCAATACCATGGGTTGAAGGTGGCGGCCATCTTCTTTCCATTTTTTGTAGGTTTCTGTTGACCTGCTCCCTCTCAAGTCGTAGCTGCTCTACTTCTCTCAGGTACGACACACGATACTCCAGGAGCATCCGGATATTCCCAAGGCTCTCCATGGATCCGACAATGAGGAACGGAACCATCCCGTCTTCACCCACGACCTGGACTTCGTCATCAGCCGGAATCCTGACTCTCGTCACACCGGACTTATTCACCATCTCCTGCATCATTTTCCCAAGTCTTCCGATGACTTTCTTCACCAGACCTCTGGGCACTTGAATGATGTCTTCCATCAATCCAAGCTGACTTTGAGTCTTTCTTGCTTGCTCCAGACGTCGAGTGGCTTCATGATTTCTCAACAGGATTATTTGCTTTGTGCGGAGACAATGTAGGTGCATGTCCCTCAGGATAGCCACTCGCTTCATTGTGACTTCCCTAGTCGACAGTATAACCAACTGCTTCTTCTCTGGCACCCAGTTCACACTACATGCTTCCACCGCTTTTCTAAAGGCCTCATGTACATCCTCACTGGCACAAGCTTCTTGCATGTCTTCGGGTACCTCTATTATACACTTGAAAAGCGATGTCTCCTTTTCCTGAACATGCTTTTGGACCTCCTCATCCTGAGCATCAGCGCAGTTCTCCAAGACCTCAGCATTTCTTGTGTGGCCATCTGCGTGGCACTTTGCTTTCTGTACTTCGTCTCCCGTGGATTTCTGGAGCTGGGCATTAGTCTCTTTCTCCATCTTGAGCTTACGAAGAACTTTATCTCGCTCCTCTGCCAAGCCGCAACACTCATCCTCCCTCCGGAGAAGCTCCTGCTGATGCTTCTCCTGGGCCTCTCTGAGCACCTCCATATCTTTCCATAGGGCCTTGTTCATACTATGACACGCTGACAGATGATCTCTGAGCTTAGAGACTTCTGTTGTGAATGGACTTGAAATGAGTTCTGAGCAGAGGCTCCCTCTGGTGGTTACAAGCGGTACTGGACTGTCCAGTGAAGATTGTGAGGATTGGGAATCAGGTGTTACTGACTGGTCTTATATAAGGGAGTCGCCTTCCCATCAGGGTTGCCGGTGATCAATTGTTCTGGTCTCAATCCTTGGTTCCTGTTTCCTTTGTGGCCTGCTGTGTCGTGTCTGCATCTCCTGCTAACGGATGGGACATTTTCTTCTTTTTGTTTTTGTGCTTGATTTTTGCATTTTGTCCTGCACTTCTGTGGGGGCCTTCAGGGTCCCCTCCGGGGGCTTTTGCCCTCTCAGTTTGGTTCAGCCACGGATGTTTGTACATTTGCTTTTTCCAGTTTTTCAGTGGCTGCTGTTTTGATTTTGTTACACCAGAGAACTAATTTGGGTGGTAGAGGTCGTGTTGTCTCAGGTGTTTTTGAAATTAGTAGAGTTGGTGCTTTTCAGGGTTTTTTGGGATTGCAGTAAGTGCCCTTCCTATCCTTTTCTATTTAGGTAGTTTGGGCCCCAACGTTTGCTCATACTATTTTCTGTCTGTGTCAGTATTTCTTCTTGTCTAACCGCCATTACATGTTTGGGGGCTTTCTATGTTCTTTGGGGATCTGCTCCGGGGCAGATAGCTTTCCTCTTTCTATCTTTAGGTGTAGTTAGTTTCTCGGGCTGTGATGAGGCGTCTGGGACCAGCGTGGGAACGCTCCACGGCTGCCTCTAGTTGTGGTGGTTAGTCAGGGTACTGCAATCTCATAGATTCCAACTGCTCTGGTGTATTGCCTTTTTTACCTGCACTCCTCAGCTACCGAAACATAACAGTATCACCGGCCTACAAATTGAAAATTGTATGGTACTCACAGAAGGGAAAAAATATTGTGAAAGAAAAAAGGTTGTCAGAGTTGTCAGAGATATTTTTTGGTTTGTTGCATTTTTTTTTTTTCTCCCTCTGTATCTCTGGGTGCTGGGGAGGATTTTTTCTCTCAATGGAGTTTGCACAGTTGTCTGGCCGTGTGGATCAGCTTGCCACTGAGGTTCAGAGTATTGCTACCTATCTTGCTAGGTTGCCTGTTGTGGAACCTAGGATTCCCATGCCAGATTTGTTTTTGGGGGATCGAGCAAAGTTTCTGAATTTCAAAAATAATTGTAAATTGTTTTTTGTCTTAAAATCTAAGTCTTCAGGGAACGCAGCGCAGCAGGTTCAAATTGTCATCTCTCTCCTGCGGGCGATCCTCAGGATTGGGCTTTTTCCCTGACACCTGGGGATCCTGTTTTGAGTGATGTTGATGCATTTATTCAGGCCTTGGGGTTATTGTA
>JARQOD010000006.1:58776767-58874202 GCA_033576555.1 Oophaga sylvatica | reverse complement strand
CCCTCTCCACCCCATCATTGTCCTCATCACCACCTCCATCATTGCCTTCTCCCCACCACCCCTATCATTCTCCCCCACCACCCCATCACTGCCCATTCCATCACCTCAATCATTGCCTCCTCCAGCACCATCATTGTCCATTTCATCACCTCCACCATTGCCTCCCACAACCATCATTGCCCATTTCATCACCTCCATCATTGCATCCCTGCACCACCATCATTGCCCATCACCCCCCATCATTGCCCATCACCTCCATCATTGTCTCCCCCACCATCATTGCCTATCAACTCCATCATTGCCCCCCACCATCATTGCTTATCACCTCATCATTGCATCCCTCACAATCATTGCCCATCACCTCTATCATTGCCTCCCCACCATCATTGCCCATCACCTTCATCATTGCTTCCCCACCATCATAGCCACTGGCTGGGGGGCCCTGGAGCAGTGGGGGCCCACCGGAGAATCCTCTAGTTCTCCGGTGGGCCAGTCCAAGCCTGAGTACAGTACAGACTGTCACCACAGAGGATGGAGCAGAGACAGGCTGCCATAAAATATCCTGTATCTGCCTGGAGCAGACAGGGAGGCTTCTAAAATGAGAAATATGACAATCTGCTAAATGACTAGTAATCTGGAGAAGATCAGACAAGATAGCCATGCGATATAGAAGATGACGGATTCTTACCAAATGCTCCAGTGAGCAGGCCATATACTTTAGTACATCCAGGAACTTTTGGGCCAATTGTTTAAAAAAGGCCAAATCTCCACTTTGGGATCTTTCTTCAGCCTAAAAAATGGAAAAAAACAAAAAAGGAAAATCATGAGAGAAAGTAGAGAATATAGAACACTATTTATGTCACCATGTTACTGCTGCAATCTACTGCTACAATTAATACATATATGGATATTTCATATAAGCTATAAATTAAATTGCTTTTGGCCAAAATACATGTTTCATGTAAATAAACTTGTATTTTATGAATATTATTCATTATTGTTTTATGTGCTTTGCCCAGATTGTCTGTTACTTACCTGTTGTACTAATGTCCTGATGTTCATCTGTAAATGCTCAAGATATTCTGAGCTTATACGACCTCGGTGGTATTTGGTCTGGCAGTCTCTCACTAGCTTCATAACCAGCCGGTAAGTGAAGCTGAGGACGCCATCGGGTAGTGGTAGCACAATGTCAGGAGCATAGGTGGTAAGTATCCCCTGGAGTAGTGCCAACACTTCAAGTTTATCTGAAGAAATTCCAGACATTTCAAACAAATCCAATCGCAGTCAGTATATCACCAGCTTTGTAGCCAATCACTGACAGCAATGACACTGGGCAGTAAGCACTTGGGTAAATAGTGGTGGTGCATTATGATGTCATAATGGAATTCTGTGGTGGAATGTTAACATTTCATCAGTGATGTCATCACGGAATCCGGGGTTAGACTCTTAACTGTTTTAGAACTTTGAAAGTATAGGTATATCCAGGGTCGTGTCCCTGTATTTTTTTAGGCAGCGACAGAGCCCGCATCTCTATCTGCACATGACAGTTCATGTGATCAGCTGTCATGTCCACAAATACAGTAGATGCAGATGGATTTCGGCTGTCAACCACTTAAATGCCACTGTCAATCACTGATCACTGACAACGGCATTTAAGATGTGCTGACCAAAACCATGTCATAAGTCTCGCTTATCAGCGCCCTTGTCACATGATTCTGGGGTTGCGATGGGTTATCTTGACAGCCGGGGTCTGCAGAAGACCAGTGTGCCTGTCCATTGATCATCTTTAATGAACACCGACTCATGGCCGGCGTTCAGATTTTTTTTCCACCACAAGTAAAAAAAGGAAATATACATGTTTGGTTTCTGCATTCTCATACTGACCTGTAGAATCAGATTACCCGATCAGTTTTAGCATTTTGTAATGTATGGTGTACAGTTCATATAGCGTCTTGTGCTTGGGTGCGAGGAAAACACATGAGACACAGGTTTGATATAGAAGGACTTGTATTACTTCATACAAGTGGCAAAAAGGGTCACACAGTTTGCAGGTACAGAAGCAGGAGACACAGCAGGCCAGAGTAACTTAAGCTCAGCAATAACTCTCCACAACAGGTTCAGGATCTCTTCTCTGTTACCGTAATTCTATGCAAACGTGGATTTATCAAATAGCAGGTTTCCAGAGTCCACAAGTGTTCCAAAGTTCCTCAGTAGGAAATAGCTGGAGTACAAAGTCTAAGGTTTCCAGGAGTCAGGTCACAGGCTCACTGCAGGCTTGCTTCTGAAGCACTGATTGCTCAGCTGAGGCTGCTTAAGAAGCAAGAGGGAGAGAATCAGGGCGGGAACATGAAAGCTGGAAACTCCATATTGACTGAGGGCAAGATAGCTGCAGCAAGACAGAAAGCAAAATGGCCGACGGAAAAACTGAGTTTCAAGAAACATGTACAAAGAACCTTACACATTTAGTGAACATTTTAAATAAAAAAAAATTGTAGATTTGCACTTTTTTGCAATTTTACCGCACTTGAATATTTTTCCCGTTTTCAAGTACAATATATGCAATCTATGGTGTCATTTAAAACTACAACTCAGCCTGCAAAAAGCAAGCCCTCATAGGCTATATTGATGGTAAAAAAAAATGTTATGACTCTGAGAAGAATGGGAGCAAAAAAGCGAAAGCACAAAAATGGAAAATCGCAAGGTGGTGAAGGGGTTAAAGGGGCATCTCAACATAAGAGGAAGTTGCCTAGCAACATTCTAGTAACAATTAAGCTGGCAACATTATGGATTGAGCATACAGTCATGGCCAAAAGTTTTGAGAATGACACAAATATTAATTTTTACAAAGTCTACTGCTTCACTTTTTCTAATGGCAATTTGCATATACTCCAGAATGTTATAAAGAGTGATCAGCTTAACAGCAATTACTTGCAAAGTCAATATTTGGCTAGAAAATGAACTTTATCCCCCAAAACACATTTCAACATCATTGCAGCCCTGCCTTAAGAGGACCAGCTAACCTCTTTTCAGTGATTGCTCCATTAACACAGGTGTGGGTGTTGATGAGGACATGGCTCGAGATCAATCTGTCATGATTAAGTAAGAATGACACCACTGGACACTTTAAAAGCAGGCTGGTGCTTGGCATCATTGTTTCTCTTCTGTTAACCATGGTTATCTCTAAAGAAACACGTGCAGTCATCATTGCAATGCACAAAAATGGCCTAACAGGGAAGAGTATCGCAGCTAGAAAGATTGCACCTCAGTCAACAATCTATCGCATCATCAAGAACTTCAAGGAGAGAGGTTCCATTGTTGCCAAAAAGGCTCCAGGGAGCCCAAGAAAGACCAGCAAGCGCCAGGACCGCTCTTAAAAGTGTTTCAGCTGCGGGATCGGGCTACCAGCAGTGTAGAGCTTGCTCAGGAATGGCAGCAGGCAGGTGTGAGTGCATCTGCACGCACTGTGAGGCGGAGACTCTTGGAGCAAGGCCTGGTCTCAAGGAGGGCAGCAAAGAAGCCACTTCTCTCCAGAAAAAACATCATGGACAGACTGATATTTTGCAAAAGGTACAGGCAGTGGACTGCTGAGAACTGGGGTAAAGTTATTTTCTCTGATGAATCCCTTTTTCGATTGTTTGGGACATCAGGAAAACGCCTCATTCGGAGAAGACAAGGTGAGCGCTACCACCAGTCTTGTCTCATGCCAACTGTTAAACATCCTGAAACCATTCATGTGTGGGGTTGCTTCTCAGCCAAGGGAATCGGCTCTCTCACAGTCTTGCCTAAAAACACAGCCATGAATAAAGAATGGTGCCAGAATGTCCTTCAAGAGCAACTTCTCCCAACCCTCCAAGAGCAGTTTGGCGATCAACAATGCCTTTTCCAGCATGATGGAGCACCTTGCCATAAAGCAAAGGTGATAACTAAATGGCTCAGGGAACAAAACATAGAGATTTGGGGTCCATGGCCTGGAAACTCCCCAGATCATAATCCCATTGAGAATTTGTGGTCAATCATCAAGAGACGGGTGGACAAACAAAAACCTAAAAATTCTGACAAAATGAAAGCATTGATTGTGCAAGAATGGACTGCTATCAGTCAGGATTTGGTCCAGAAGTTGATTGAGAGCATGCCAGGGAGAATTGCAGAGGTCCTGAAGAAGAAGGGTCAACACTGCAAATATTGACTTGCTGCATTAACTCATTCTAACTGTCAATATAAGCTTTTGTTACTCATATATTTGCAATTATATTTCTGTCTGTGATAAAAACATCTGTCAAACACACACATAAAAACGAGAGGGCAGCAGATCATGTGAAAATATAATATTTGTGTCATTCTCAAAACTTTTGGCCATGACTGTAAGAACTGGAATCAGACAAAGAGGGAAACCCATGGATTTGCTTTTCTGATCAGGCTTTTATATCTGTCTTTCCCCCAAAAAAATGATTTTAAACAGGTTTTGGATGCTAAATATTCTTTACATGTGTAAACATTTACTTTTTTTTTTACATATTCTGACCAGGGAGGACTGGGAGTAAAATTAAGCCCTGGCATTTTAGAGCACGCAGGCCCACGTTATCACCACCTCCTTCCCCACCCTGTTTTTTATGAATAATATCCATTATTATTTTTATATGCTTTGCCCAGATTGTCTGTTACTTACCTGTTGTACTAATGTCCTGATGTTCATCTGTAAATGCTCAAGATATTCTGAGCTTATACGACCTCGGTGGTATTTGGTCTGGCAGTCTTTCACTAGCTTCATAACCAGCCGGTAAGTGAAGCTAAGGACGCCATCGGGTAGTGGTATCACAATGTCAGGGGCATAGGTGGTAAGAATCCCCTGGAGTAGTGCCAACACCTCAAGTTTATCTGAAGAAATTCCAGACATTTTAAACAAATCCAATCGCAGTCAGTATATCACCAGCTTCGTAGCCAATCACTGACACAATGACACTGGGCAGTAAGCACTTGGTTAAGTAGTGTTGGTGCATTATGATGTCATAATGGAATTCTGTGGTGGAATGTTAACGTGTCATCAGTGATGTCATCAAGGAATCTGGGGATGCAATCTTAAAGGGACATTTCACCATAAAAATAAATTGCCTAGCAATAATTAACGTGGCAACACCATAGGTTTGATCAGTGAGGCAGGCTTTTACATCTGTCTTTTTCCTCCATAAAATATGTTAAACAGAGTTTGGATGCTAAACGTTCTTCACTTGTGTAAAAATTTACTTTTTCTGGATATTGTGACTTGGGATGGACTGGGACTAAAATACAGTCCTGGCGTTTCAAGCCCATGCTGTCGCCTCCCCCTTCCCTAGATTGAGGTCTCTGATACTAATTTTATCCTACCTGGAGGAAATCAATAATTTAGTATTATCTATATGTCCAGTATAAGATTTCATAATAATAATAATATTGCAATATATGGTTAAGTTCTCACATTTATTTTCACTGCATAAAAAACGCATCTTCTTACAGTCCCAACAAAGTGGATGGATTTATAGAAATCGCATGCCCACTGTGATTTTTCATACCCTGTATAAAATGACCTATGGTACGTGTGTGTTTGAAATCCACAATATACAGGATAAATTTTTCTTGCAATAACGCTGAGATTTATATGCAGATTTTATCCATAGATTTGCATTAGATGAGGAAAATACACAGGTAAAAAACACAAAATGCATAAAATCCACACATGACTCTTATCAATAAAGCTTTCTTAAAGCCGAGTACCAGTAAGTATCCAAAATAAAGCAGATTTATTCAACACATAACATAGCAAATAAACAAAAAACCGCAGAGTCAAAAAGATACAAAAATGTAATAAAAAAAACGCAAGTAGCCTAATCTACCTAATAGTTTGAAAAAATGCAGCAGAAAATCTGCAACATCAAAAACTCACCAACTACTCATCACGGGAACTTAGCCTACCAAACAAATAGCATCAGAGGAGATCAAAATATTACCAGCATATACAGTAGTGATAATAACGCCATACAGATTATTAGCTAAAACCAATGTACTAAGTACTGATATCACCACCATACAGTGTCCATATAATGGTACTATCTGTTTTACACAAGTGCACTGCAGACCATATACAGTGGGTTCCAGGGCCGGCTCCAGGTTTTTATGGGCCCCGGGCGAAAGAGTCTCAATGGGCCCCTTTATCACAGACCACGATTCATGATGCACAGATACTGCAGAGAAATATGGGTATAGCACAACGCCAAACACTTCTCTTCTTCCATTACATGACTGATACCTATTGTAAATTGTGCAATAGCTCAAAAACCGCCAAATCCTCACAGCGCACAGTACAGACTGGATAGTACAGTCCTCCATACAATATTATGGGCACCACATAGTCTCCCCCTCATCACCCATATAATACCCCATGCAGGATGTCACCCCGCCATCCCCCATATAATGCTCCAAACAATACTGGACCCAATATAATGCTCCATACAGCATACTGGACCACATATAATGCTCCATACAGCATACTGGACCACATATAATGCTCCATACAAAATATGGAGCTCTCCTCTACACTGTGCTGTGTTCTAAAATGAAGTGAAGAAGGCAATTTAAATGTGTGTCTAATAACAGGTCTGAAATACAGACCAGGGATGATAACCCCACACATAGATGCCTGAATATAAAACAGACCATCTGCAATAAGCATAGCAACAAAGAGAAAATGCAGTCACAAAGTCCACAAAATACAAAATTTTATTGATTAAAAAATCAGAAAGAAGGCAAGGAAGGGAAATGTGACCCAAATACACATAGTGAAAATTAGGGCAAAGGAGAAGAACATGACCTCTACAAAGCAACAAATGTGACCTGTACTAGAATAGTAAATAATATCAATTACATAACCTGACCAAAAGAATATATAATATCACCATAACCACAGTCTACCTCAGCCCACATAAAGTGTGGCATTGTACACAAGGAGGCGGGCAGGGATATACAGAGTATGATGGTCAAAATAACAGTAAAGTCAAATAGTAACAGGCATCAAATGAAGCAAATAATTACCCAGTGGTGTAGAGGACAGCTATCTCCAGGCCCTCACCGACGCGCGTTTCGGAGTGAAACAAACACTCCTTCCTCAGGGGGCGTGGAGTCTAGGGTTAAATGTACCTCTATTTATATGGCCAGTAAGTTATGCGCACACGTGTTAAACGACACCGCCACTCACCAGCGCATACCACAGGACGCCGCTTCCAGAACGCACATGGGACCCCATGTGATCCGGATAGCGACATCACCGGAAGTGACGCGGCAGGCGGCGGTAAAGAAGCCACGCGTGCGCAATATAACAGTGCGATGGGCAGTTAAAAAGACGTGACCGTGAAAGAAAACGCATATGTGCGATCCAAAAGAGATCGCAAACCTGCGTAGCTACTAAATAGTGTCAAAGACACATAGGACTATATGCGATACAAACAGGTATCTTGAGACACAAGTGCGATCCCGAAGAGATCGCAAACCTGCGTAACTACAAAAGAGTGGCAGAAAACACTTAGAACTCTATGCGATACAAAACAGATATCTTTAAATAGCATAATCCATAAGGATACAATAATAACGCACATATGCAATCCCAAAGGAATCGCAAACATGGGTAAACTCAAAATGGAGCAACACAAATCACATAAAACTATATGTAATACAGGTAATATCTTAAATCAACAAAATACATAAGGATACAAAAAGAACACACATGCACAATATTATTTAGAAAAGAAAGACATCAATGATAACATATGAAAATAGCGACCCACATATGCGATCTCACAAAGTCGCAAAACTATATTAAACTCACGGGGCACTGCAGGGAATGCATGGAAAGCCATGCGATCTAAACAACACCAAACTATGAGCAAAATTAACAAATAAGGATAAAAGGGTAACATATGCATGTGACTAACATTGGAAAGAATGAAAACAAAAAATATGAAAACAAAAAATATATAATATAATACAAAGAAAAATAACAATAACAAAGAACATACAAGAAACAGTGGGCCCCTTTAACACAGACCACGATTCATGATGCACAGATACTGCAGAGAAATATGGGTATAGTACAATGCCAAACACTTCTCTTCTTCCATTACATGACTGATACCTATTGTAAATTGTACAATAGCTCAAAAACCGCCAAATCCTCACAGCGCACAGTACAGACTGGACAGTACAGTCCTCCATACAATATTATGGGCACCACATAGTCTCCCACTCATCACCCATATAATACCCCATGCAGGATGTCACCCCGCCATCCCCCATATAATGCTCCAAACAGAATACTGGACCCAATATAATGCTCCATACAGCATACTGGACCACATATAATGCTCCATACAAAATATGGAGCTCTCCTCTACACTGTGCTGCGTTCTGCACTGTTATGGCTCAGGAAAGGGCGCTGTGGAAAGACTCCCCATTATCATCATCATTGCCTGCCCATTATCATCATCATTGCCTCCCCTCATCATCATTGCCTGCCCATCATCATCATCATTGCCTCCCTATCATCATCATTGCCTTCCCATTATCATTGCCTCCCCATCATAATCATTATCATTGCCTCCCCATTAATATCATCATCATTGCCTTCCCATTATCATTGCCTCCCCATCATCATCATCATTGCCTCCTCACCACCATCACTGCCTCCCCCCACCACCATCACACATACAGCACCGCAGGCAGCACTATCTCACATACACACACGCAGGCAGGCACGCGCGCACCACACACACCTCACCTGTCCGGCGTCCGCGCGCTCTCTGCCACAGCCGGCCACTGAATGATGATGTCATTTAGCAGTGCTGCTGTGAGAGAGGAAGCGCAGGCGCCCCTGGAGCTCGGAGCTGCGGCAGCGGAGGCACGGGAGAGAGGTAAGTATTGCGCCAGCTGCTGCCGGGGCCCTGAGCAAGCGGGGGGGCAGTGGCGGCGCTGACACCGCTAACGGTTCCGGGGTGCCCGACGGCGAGTGGGCCCCCCCGCCTGCTCAGGGCCCCGGCACTTGCCCGGGTGTGCCGGGTGCTGATGCCGGCCCTGGTGGGTTCGGAAAGTATTCAGATCCCTTTACATTTTTCAATTTTTTTCTCATTAATGTACACTCTGCACCCCATCTTGACTGATAAAAACCAGAAATGTAGAAATTTTTGCAAATTTATTAAAAAATAAAAAACTGTAATATTACATGGTCATAAGTATTCAGACCCTTTGCTCAGACACTCATATTTACGTCACATGCTGTCCATTTCCTTGTGATCCTCCTTGAGATGGTTCTACGCCTTCATTGGAGTCCAGCTGTGTTTAATTAAACTGATAGGACTTGATTTGTAAAGGCACACACCTGTCTATACAAGACCTTACAGCTCACAGTGCATGTCAGACCAAATGAGAATCATGAGGTCAAAGGAACTGGCCAAGGAGCTCAGAATCAGAATTGTGGCAAGGCACACATCTGGCCAATGTTATAAAAGAATTTCTGCAGTACTCAAGGTTCCTAAGAACACAGTGGCCTCCATAATCCTTAAATGGAAGACGTTTGAGACCACCAGAAGTCTTCCTAGACCTGGCCGTCCAGCCAATCTGAGCAATTGTGGGAGAAGAGCCTTGGTGAGAGAGGTAAAGAAGAACCCCAAGATCACTGTGGCTGAGCTCCTCAGATGCAGTAGGGAGATGGGAGTAAGTTCCACAAAGTCAACTATCACTGCAGCCCTCCACAAGTCGGGCCTTTATGGCAGAGTGGCCCGAAGGAAGCCTCTCCTCAGTGCCAGACATATGAAAGTCCGCATAGAGTTTGCTAATAAAACACATTAAGGACTCCCAGACTATGAGAAATAAGATTCTCTGGTCTGATGAGATGAAGATAGAACTTTTTGGTGATAATTCTAATGTGTGGAGAAAACCAGGCACTGCTCTTCACCTGCCCAATACAATCCCAACAGTGAAACATGGTGGTGGCAGCTTCATCCTATGGGGATGTTTTTTAGATGCAGGGACAGGACGACCGCCCCGCACCTTCAAGGACAGTCTCTGGGTCGCCCTGCAGTTCCTTCCCCGGGCACCTTCTCCCTAGGAACTTATGTGACAGCCTCCTTGGTTCCAGCCTGGGCACACAGTGGGGGTCCACTCCCCTACATGTATCGCTGCGTTCCACGCTGGCGCCCCGGCGTTTCTATGCCTGCCGCGCATGACCGGGAGCCACAAAATACTTTGCGCTCCTGTGCATGCGTGGCTGGGCTTGACAGCCATGGTGAGCTCGCTTGGCGCTGTGGATTCGACTCGTGCCAACAGAGCACTGTCAGTGGCCGCCCGCAGATCATGTGACTCACACGTGACCCGGCAACAGTTAAATAAGAAGGTCCTTCCTGGCCCCGTTAGGATATTCCCCTTGAGAAAGCGACACATACAATATGCGAAACGCACTTTGGGGCACTCCATCTAGCCTTTCTTACAGCCTGAGTCTTTCTTTATCCACTAGGTAAGAGGCACTCTTCTAATAGTGCGCACATATTGATATATCCATTTGCTCAGAGATTAACACAATGTTAGCAGATGCATGTGAATGTGCCTCTTTTCATACTATTTTGGACTGTATACAAGATAATTGATTGATCTACGGCTGTTATCTTGTCTTTTTTCTTTTTATACATTTTTGTATTATAAGCTATTTTTCATGTGGATTACTTATTAAAAACTTTTTCATGTTTACTCCGTACTCCTCATTCTTCTGCTATTTACACATTTTTATGGCGCTAGTTCTTGCCTTTGGTGGCTCAACGCACCCCTAGGTGGTGCTGTGTTCCATATACCTAATGTATCTTGGTTTTGTATTATTACAATACAAAACATGCAGGTTATCATCTAGTCGGAATGTGGCTGGGAGTATGCATATCACAAACTTGCCCTCACATGACCGCCGTTCCCAGTGACAGCACAGAAAAATCCTCACGAGTGATATGAGGATTCACACATAGAGTGAGTGCAGACTTGTAGCTTAGGACCGGACAACCCCTTTAAGTACTTCAATAAGAAATATTTGGTTGGGGTCTGACCATTGTGCCCATGTAGATGTTGTCTTGACTCTGTTGTCGGGTGTCACCAGCACCAGGGGCTCTTTCCCTGTCCCTACAGCTAGGAGCTTGGAGTGCCCTGCTGGTCCTGCTCCCCGGATTACTTCTGATGGTGAAGACATCGGGGACACGCACCTTGCATTAACTCCTGAATCCGCCCTCCGTCGGTACTCTTCTACCACCCAGGGAAGAAAAGAGTAGTAGTGTACCGTAACACATCAACCCTACTTAACAAGGTAATAAGAACAGGGGTAACGGAAAATAAACATTTAAACAAAAACAACAGAGGTAAACTCCGGGGAGTGGAGGATCGGGTTAAACCAAAGTAGAAGAAGAAAAGGAATTATTACACACTAAAAATCAAGCAACAGTCACTGATAAATCGACCGACCGCCTATTCAAATAACAACCACCACCACCAACAACCTCCAGCCATGCAGCAAAAGCTAGCTCTGACATGTGTGTAAGGCCTCTTTCACACTTCAGTCGTGCAACGTCAGTCACTGTCCGACATCGTGGCGGATCCGCCAAAAATAGTGAAAAACTGAGTCAACGGATCCGCTATTTTGACGGATCCGTTAACGGTTCCGCCAAAATAGCGGATCCGTTGACTCAGTTTCATCCGTTTTTCCATCCGCTTTTTTGGCGGATCCGTTATTCAGAAGGGGAGTACTCCATCATGATTGGCTAAAATAAATAATATGTACTGTGATTGGCTACTGTTACTACATTGAAACGTATAAATAGGGTGTATTTACACCAGATTATTTGAAAGGGTTTTGAGCTAGTGGCAGTGATGGAGATGGAGATTATTTTTGAGAATATGGATAAGATTTGCGAGGATTTTAGAATGGAGGGCAATCGTTTGGCAAGGATTGTTCAGAAGAAGGAGGAAGCCAGACGTCGGATACTGTGTCGTCGGCAGAGACGGATGTGGATCCATCCAATAAATGCGAAGCGGATGACCCGTGGGGTGTATTCCACCTTGTATATGGAGTTACGGCTGAACCCCAGCAAGTTTTTTAACTATGTAAGAATGCGAGCTGAAAATTTTGAGGTTTTGGTAGCACGCATTGAAGCCAGAATTTGTAGACAGGACACTGTACTTCGGTTTGCTATATCTCCAGCAGAGCGGCTGATGGTCACAATCCGGTAAGTTATTTTTTTAAAAAATCCTTTACAATTTTTTTTTTTTTCTTTGGGGGTTTTTTTTTTTTTGTTTCTTTTTGGTTTAATTTATTTCTTCTCCTTTTTTGCAGATTTCTGGCTACAGGGGAATCATTTTACATCTCTGCACTTTCAGTACCGGCTTGGTATTTCTACTATCTCCGGTATTGTTAAAGATACTTGCCAGGCACTCTGGGATTGTTTGCACAATGAGTTCCTCCCTGAGCCAACACAGCAGAGATGGCTAGAAATTGCAGACTAGTTCATGGATATATGCCAGTTTCCCAACTGTATTGGTGCCGTGGATGGCAAACATATCCGGATTGTAAAACCCACTGGATCTGGATCTCTTTTTTTTAACTACAAAAAGTTCTTTTCAATAGTACTTATGGGCATTGCGGACGCCAGATGCCAGTTTATTGCTGTTGACATTGGTGCATATGGGCGTTCAAATGATTCTCAAGTATTTAAAAATTCGCCTATGGGACGTCGCCTATATGGGGATACCTTCCAGTTTCCGCCTCCAAGACCACTCCCTGGAACCTGTGGCCCTGCATTGCCCTTTGTTTGTGTGGGAGATGAGGCTTTTCAGCTTTCAACACATTTATTAAAACCTTATGGCAGCCATGGATTGAACCAAAGAAAAAAAATATTTAATTACAGATTAACAAGGGCTAGACGAGTTGTTGAATGCGCTTTTGGGATCTTAACCGCCAAATGGAGGGTGCTGCTGACTGCTATCAAATTACAAAGCGAGACTGTGGACCATGTTGTGAAGGCATGTGTCATCCTGCACAATTTTGTTATCTCAAAAGAACATGTCAACATGGATGAAGATTTGCCCGGGACCACATTGCAGGACTACACGAACATTAGTTTCCGGAGTTCAGGATCTGTGGCCCAAATGCGTGAGAAGTTTGCGGACTATTTTATGTCTCCTGATGGAAGGTGGACTGGCAGGATGACATGGTGTAATATTTTTTCGGTATACTCTGCATTGCTTTACTTACTGAATTTGGTATTGTAAAAAATTTTTTACCACTTTTTGTGATGTGTGTTTATCTGTACCCTAATGTTGATTGTGTTATAACCTTTCATGTTGAAAACAGTTATTAAAAAAGACATGACATGTTTTGCAACAAAATAAATTTTATTTTTCAAAAAAAATGTGTTTTATTTTCACAAACATTTTCAAAAAGAATTGGTCAAAAAAGTTATATACAGAAATTTACAGAAATATATACATACATTTACAGCACTCTCTACAATATATACATACACAACACTCTCTACAAATATTTTACATACACAACACTCTATACAATATATACATACACAACACTCTATACAATATATACATTCACAGCACTCTATACAATATATACATCACAACACTCTATACATACTACAACACTCTATACAAAATAATATACAAAACACACACACTCTATACAATATATACATACACAACACTCTATACAATATATACATACACAACACACTCTATACAATATATTACATTCACAGCACTATATACATTCGCAGCACTATAGACATATTTACAAAGAGGTATACTGTTGGGTGGAGATACTAGCGGAGGGGCTGACAGGATGGACCACGTCGATAGTGGGGGATGGATTAGCAGGTTGGATAGGATCAGAAGTGGAGGGAAAAACATTAGGTTGGGAAGGCAGTTGAGGAGCAGAAGAGGTTTGAGGAAGGAATGGTGAAGGTGTTGGTGGGATGGGGTACGGTGAAGTTAAAGGTGAAAACGGAAAGGGGGAATTAAAATAATGGGAATATTGAAATGGGGAAGGAGTATTAGGAGGATTGGCTGTAGCTTGCTGGCTGCCAGCTGAATGTGCAGCAGTTGGATAGGCTGCAGCTGAATGAGTGGCAGGTAGATAGGCGGCTGCTGCTGCTGGATGGGTGGCAGGTTGAAGTGGGGAAGGTGTAGGAATTGGGTGGGTAATTTGATGGGCTCGTGATACTGCCTGCACTAGAGAATTATGGCAGCCTTGCATCACATGCATCTGCAGGTCAGGAGTAAGATTTTCCATGTGCTTGAGAACGGACTGAAAAAAACAGTGTCTCGGCTCCATGTTTGCATCTGACTGCATCCTATCAATTTTACTGCTGAGTTCAGCAATGTTTTTGCTCAATAGAGCAAACCCATCTTTAAATTGATCTTTTAAAAGTTTGGTAGTGTTTTGATAGGATGCATTCAGATGCAAAAAATCAGATGCATAGCTCCTTTCCTGACCTCGATGACGCTGCCGTCTAGGTGTGGCAGTGTCAGCAGGGTAAGGTAAAGGGAACTCCAACTCATCACCTGCAGCTTCATGTGACGAAGTCTGCCCTGCAACTCTAGTGCTGGTGGATGGGGCGGAGGTACCTGCCAAGAGGGAAGGTGCATAGGGGTCAGGTCTATCGACGTGGTCCCCGGCGGCGGACTCCAGAGGGATCGCTCCAGAGGGAACAAACTGAGAACCAGGCTCTAGAGTGCTGCAGACAGTGCTGTCAAATAAAAAAAAAAAAAACATTAATATATTTATATTACATTCACCTTTCTGAAATTATAAAATATGGTTAGACACATTTTACTTTTGTCATACATAAATGTGTTGTGAAATATTTACCTTCTGCTGACCATCGTTGATCGCAGGAACGACAAGGCTTGGGCGTATTTGTATCTGCTCTTGCGTCCTGATGATCCACTCCTTGCCTGCATCTCTTTGTTAAATTCCCTCTTGAAGCGATCCCTGAGTGACCGCCACCGTGTGATAACCCGGTCACCTGGAAATAAAAAGGAAAAAAATTGTTTTTGTATCCTACACATAACATTCTTCAAAATTCATTACTCAACTGTGAATACTTACGCGCAAGATCCTTGTCTCGGTCATCGAGTTCCCCCCAGTTGTCCATCACCAGGCTGCATACTTCCTCCCATAGCCGTCGGGTAATAACTTGGTCAGAATGCCTGCGGTCAGCCATATTCCACAGCGCCTCCCGATGTTGGACCTCTTCGATGAGGATGTCTACGTCGATCCCTCCCCCATCCTCACCATCTGTATCGGGAGCACGCCGTGAAGCCTGTGTTTAAAAAAAAAAAGAAAAAAAATAAGCTACATCACGTTAAATAAGTAAACACCAAAAAAAAAAATAATACTTACTTGCTGACCGCGGCGACGCTCATGCCGATGACCATGGGAGGTCCTTGGAGGAACTCTCCTACGAGACCTGGATTCTGAAGACTAGAAAACATTTAAAAACAAAAAAATCCAAATTATAAATGACAGTATGTATTGTGTGTGCTGTTATTTTTTTTGGTTGTTTACATTAGGTGATGATCTGCCTATATAAAAAACTTACACTCTGCGCACCCGCTCCAGTTATTTCTCCACCTGACCGTCTGCTTCTGAAAGCCCCTCTTCTTCAGCTTCCTGTGAAGACATAATACATACATATAGTTTGGAAAATAATTTTCTCAACAGTGACCAAAAAAATAATAATTACCTCTGTTCGCCTACGCTGTGGCAGGGGGCTTCCAGAAGAAGACATACTTGAACAACTGGGCCTGACTGGGTCCTTCAATTAATCTGTAAGCATAAAGCCTATTAAGCAACAATACAAAAGAGATAACAGCTCAATTGACAATATGCTTACATCACACTCAACTTGCGTCTGGATGACTGTCCTGTGGCTCACTGTCCTCTGTGGCAGACTGTCCTCAAACTGTTGGTGGCAGACTGTATTACAAGTAATCTGTAAGGATAAAGCCATTTTAGCCAATATAATAGTTATATACGCTCAATGACAATATACTTACATCACACTCAACTTGGTTCCGTGAGACTCTCAGTGGCCGAATGTCCTCTGTCCGACTGTCAAACTGTCCCAACAAATCTGTAAGTATAAAGCCGATTTTAGCCTATATACTTGTTATGTCCGCTAAAATGACAATATACTTACATCACACTCAACTTGGTTCCGTGAGACTCTCCAGTGGCCAAATGTCCTCTGTCCGACTGTCAAACTGTCCCAACAAATCTGTAAGTATAAAGCCGATTTTAGCCTATATACTTGTTATGTCCGCTAAAATGACAATATACTTACATCACACTCAACTTGGTTCCGTTTAACACTGGCCGACTGTCCTGTCCTTGTGTTCTGTGGCAGACTGTCACACTGAATCTGTAAAAAGGCCAGCAACAATACAAGAGATAACCATTTGACAATATACTTATCACTCAACAGCAGACTGTCAACCTGCCACTGTCTCCTCAACTATTACACTGATATCCCCCAGATAATGTTGCATGCACCCCATGGAATTTATACACCTTTGTATACTCCATTTACTTTTTATATACCCCATTGTCTATGTATGAACACCATGTACTTTCTATACCTTCGTATACACCCAATTGACTTTTTATATACCACATTGTCTATGTCTGCACTCCATTTACTTTGTATACCTTTGTATACACCCAATTGACTTTTTATATACCACATTGTTTATGTATGCACACCATTTACTTTGTATACCTTTGTATACACCCAATTGACTTTTTATATACCCCATTGTCTATGTATGCACACCATGTACTTTCTATACCTTTGTAACCCAGTTGTATACCTATGTATACACTACAATACCTTTGCATCACATGACCTTTTTGAAAACCATTTTATGTTTTGAGTAATATTTAAAAAGCAATACACCCCTGTGCATTATAACAATTATAAAAATATATGAAAAAATACTACGGACATTTTTGTTGGAGATTTTTTATTTGTTTTTTTTTTTTTTTTTAAAGTATGAGCTTTAACACTCTTTATTTAAAAGATTAAATCACAGTAATGTCAAAATAACACTTTATTACACATGCATGCACACACACTTCAAAAAAATTGTACAGCATGTAAAATGTATTAAAAATGACTTGTGTTTAAAAAATTTTTTAAATGAACAAAACACTATCAAACATGCATGAATACCCACCCACACAAAAATAACACTACATCAAGAAAAGTAATGTTGTTTAAAAAAAAGGAGTTAAAAATACATGCTGGCAAAAAAAATACATGAATACAATGCATGAAAATACACACACACACAACACAACACACACACACACACACACACACACACACAAAAACACTACAGCATGAAAAGTTAAATGTGTTGCAACTAAAAAAATGTGTTTAAAAAAAAAAATGTAGGACACATACTCAAACATGGCAGCAATCACATATGAAGGCATTATACAGTCTATACTCACACCAAGTGTTTGCAGGATTCAGCTGGGCTATCAGACTTTCAGGCAGGGTCTTGTGGCTTGGGTCTTGTGGCTTGTGCTTGATTCCAGCCTCTGGACTCTGCTTGCTTGGTCTCAGTTTAGCTCAGCAGATCTCAAGAGCAGGTCTGGTCTTGTCTGGCTGCTAGTCTTCATGTGTGGCAATGAGTCACCTGGCTTGTTTATATTGGTTTTGGCCTGTCTGGAAATGTATCCAACTTGGAGCATGCGCAGTCCAAAAAGGCGGATCCGCCGTGTGTATCCGCCAAATGGCGGATATTGGCGGATCCGCCACTCATTGGCACACATTGTAAAATTTTGGCGGATTTGGCGGATCCGCCAAAATCCGCCATTTCAACGCAGACAAAAAACGTTACATTGTCCGTCCAATCGAGACAGCGGACGCCAAATATTTGGCGGATCCGCCAAAAAGCGGAGTCAGCGGACGACCATCCGCCACGATCCGCCAGTAATATAAGTTTATGGGAAATTGCGGATCCGCCAAAAGAAATGGCGGATCCGCCAATTTCAAATTTTGGTGGATTTTGACTGACGTCGCACGACTGAAGTGTGAAAGAGGCCTTAGTCAGAAGCCAGATTATATAGGAGATGGGAGTGGCTAACAATGCACAGCTGAGAGCCTTAGCTCCAGGAGCTCTCAACAGAGCAGATTAACCCCTGCACTGCCCAAAAAAAAATTACACCGTTTAATATGAAGGTGTAGTGCTTCTATTCAACGCAGGAGTAGGAGGAATCAGACGCTGCAGTCTTCTGGCTCCTCTCTGTCATGGTAAATCCGTGACACGTGTGTTGTTTCCTGAAACTACAGGAAATTAGAATCAAAAGAAGCCCCAGTGGCCAATGAGAAAATTGCATGATTTCTATTTTTATCTTTAAAACATAACCCCCCCACAAAAACCTGATTTAAACAGTTATTCATTTTCTGATGATAGCTTCTATTTAGGGATGTACAGTAAACTGGATGTCCGTCATGTTTTTATAAGCTGATGTATAAACACGTATGAACTGAACCTGCTCCATATTGGGCAGGTGCTATATCCTATCGCTGCTGTTCAACCATTCAGATGCAGCTGAGAATCGCTACCCACGGCATTTGTTTGGTTGGGTTGTTGGTTTCATCATGAAAATGTAAAAATTATCATCGCTCCCCTTTTGCCAATTCAATAATTTTAAAAAATGGATTTATAGATTTAATTAGCCCAAGTGGTAAACTGCAAAAAGCAAAAATGCAATAAAAAGTAATCAAAATATCATGTGCACAAATCGTATAAATAAATCTAAATATAAAACTACAGGTCACCACTCAAAAAACGAGCTCTACTGATGGAAAATAAAATAGTTACAGAAAACTGCGACACTTTTTAACTTTAGTTTAACTAAAATTATAGTTTAACCGCTTCACGACCTTTGCAGTTTTCCGTTTTGTTTTTTTGCCCTCTGTCTTGCCAGAGCCATAACTTTTTTTATTTTTTGGGCAATATGGCCATGTCGGGGCTTCTTGTTTGCGGGACAAGTGGTACTTTTGAACTACATTATTAGGTTTACCATATCATGTACTGGAAAACAGGAAAAAAATTCAAAGTGCAGTGAAATTGCAAAAAAGTGCAATTCCACAATTGGTGTAGATACAATGTTTTGATCGCCCATTACTGTATTTTATTGCAATGCTGAGGCAACGAAAAAAACGTATTTCTGTTGTTTTGATTTTGTCTCCCGTTACGCTGTTTATCGATTGGATTAATTATTTTTATATATGGATAGACTGGGCAATTCTGAATGCCGCGATACCAAATATGTGTATTTTTTTAAATTTCATTTTGAATGGAGCGAAATGAGGGTGATTGGAACGTTTATATTTTTTAAGTTTTTTAAATATTTTTAAAAGCATATTTTTTACTTTTCACTGGTTTCAATAGTCTCTATGGGAAACTAGAAGCTGCGATCATCTGGTCGCCTGTGCTAGATACAGCAGGGCTTCAGTCCAGCACTGTGTAGCAAAAATGCTCATCTGCTATGAGTGCTGGCCACAGGGCGGCGCTCATGGCAATCCAGAAAGGACAACCACAGGGTCTCCTGCAGACCCCGGGTTATTATGCCAACCCATCAGCAACTCATGATAATATGATAATATGACACAGGCGCCAATGGGCGGGGTTTGTGAGGCGCTTCCGGTGCGAGCTTCCGGTGCAGAGATTGACAGCGGCATTTAACATGTTAACAGTCACGGGTCAATCGCGATTCCACCTGTGGCTGTTAGGGGCACATGTCAGCTTATGAAATCAGCTGACATGTGCTTAAAAACATCCAGGCTCAGCACCAGAGCCCACATGGAGTGCAGGGACACGACTTTTGACGTACCTATACATCATAGTTTGTGAAGGGGTTAAAAAGTTAACTTCAATAATAAAAAAAAAACCTATATAACGTTGTTTTTGATGTAATCGTACTGACCAGCACAATCACGTTATCAATTATATCTCAAATTGAATGCTGTAAAAAAGGAAATCCAAAAAATAATGGCAGAATTCTGTATTTTTTTCACCATTTTATCTTTCTTGGATTTTTACCCACCATTTTTTCAGTACATTATAAAGTGAATGGTGGGGATGCGGGACCACCCGAGCATTGAAGTTAAATGAAGAGGGGGTGAATACTTTATTTATTGTATTTTTTAGCACATTTTCTGCTTTTTCTTAACATCTTAAAAATCCCAGCGCTTTCCTGCAGCATCAACTTCACAATGTGAAACATCACTTTCGCCTGTCACAAATCTAAATAATGTAGAAATCACATGCATTTTTCATAAATTGCTACTTTTAGCTTAGCATATGACAAACCTACTTACAGTAAGCTTCCTTACATTTTGGGGAGCCTTCTTCCTTTCAGTTCAGTGATTTGTTACAGTTTACAAGGTAAATGACTTGGCAGAAAAAAAAGACTAATCCCAGAGCATGAAAATTGTCAGCCTCCATCAGTGCCACACACAGTGCCCTCTGGTGGACAACAATAAGAATGCAATGAGAAGATGCGAATGATACAAGTGGCTCATTCTGTGTGGGAAACTTTGTTAGGTGTCATCTTGTATTCTTTTTTTTTTGTTGATTGGATTTGTTTTGCTGTACAGGAAAACAGGATTAAATTTCATAGCGCTCATAGTGGAGTTACAAAGAGTGCTGGAATGAACCTGTCACACGGATTTATGACGTTTTACATCAATTAAGGAATTTACTCCAAAAACCCTGTGAGAACATCACAAAACATTACCAGACCCCAATCAGAGGGCAATAAAACTTTCACACTCCTTATCTATGAACTGTTCCAATATTTATGTTCATCTCTATCTCCCATAATGACAGTTCTGCTTTACGTCACTTTTCTTACCTATTGCATTTTTTCTGTGCTGTGTTGTGTATAAATATGTGATTCTTCAGATTTTTGTATTAGTCTAGCCTGATGAAGAGACCTGAGTAGTCTCGAAAGCTTGCAATTTGTTACCATCTTTTCATTTAGCCATTAAAAGGTATCAACCACTGAGGACTCTCAAGTCTAAATATTTTTCTATCTACTGGCTAACACGGTACAGATATACATCTTTCCTGTGTTAGAGCACAAGTATTCCGCGTTTCCTTGTTATACTGCCACCTTGTGGCTATTTAAATAATGGCACCTTTGTACAATTTATGATCATCTGACCTAGCAAAAGCACTTTGTATTTTTATTATAGGGACTACCACCTATTGATTATGTCAGATAACAGCATTTGTCTACTTACACAGGTTTAATAATACATAAGAAAATATTTTTCCTTTAAGTAGGAGAGGATTTTTCTAAAATTGTATTTACATCTGTATGGACAAATGCATGCTCTTTGATGAATTCCTATATATGAATTTGTATCATTTGTTGTCATATACTTAGCTGCTATTTATATACATATATGTTGTGAGTCATTCTTGCCTTCCATTTCTTTCCAATATCTTCCTGAATTTTAACTTTTTTTTAATTGAATTTAGAAATAAAATATTAGATTTTTATTATGTCTCCTTAGTAGTCACTTATTTTTTGCACCCGGTTGTAAATACTTAACATCCCACTGTAAGCTTTTGTGTGTTATATATTCTAGAAAAGAAATGCTGCCCAGTCATATTGGGCAACCCTTTAAATTGTGGATAACCCATATTGTGAAGTATACAGCACAAGTATAATAAATATAATAGTGCATTAAATGGCAAAATACAGTTACTTAATGAGGTCCATAAGCACACTTACCGGCGAACTGCCGGAGAAAGGATGTGACAGGAGAAGAAAAATATATTCGGTGCTCAGTCAGCCAAGATTTATTTTTTCTCCTGTCACGGCCATTCTGCAGCATCGTCAGTATGTGTGCTTACAATACTGCTCCTCTATCAGTTAAGACACAAGTTTCATAAGCTGTGTTTATTCAGACTGCAGCCTGACCTGACATGTAACTAGGACGGGCTGCCGATTGAATTATGTGACAGGGGACATTTTATTACATTATTGGAGAACTCCTCCTTTAAGTAACCAGATTATATCTCAAACACAATAGTATCAACAATAACCTATGTCAATTCATAAAGCATGTAACAGTAGAAACAGTAATATATCACTGTGGTTTATATTGGTGGACCATACTGTCGATCCTTGTATAGACACCCACAGTGATGTCATGGTAGGAGGGGTGCAATGACTCAATGATTAATAAAGATAAGAACACTAGTCAGAATGTCTGTTTTTATTTTGTCATAATTATGCATGGCCAACTAAGACAACGTTCACAAATTGTTTATCCTTATTGATATGTTTTGATGACGACGTTAGTGATATAATTACAAGGAGACACACAGTGCTCAGCAGAAATGGTACAAAGTGATGAAAAAGATTTTTCAACCCAGCAAAGTGAATTAAAAGAAAAAAAAATACTTTGTGAATTCATTAAAATAGTAACATGGGCATCAGAAAAAAATATACTGACACGTTTTGAGTCTGTCTGACACTTACTGGTAGATAAAGCATCTATTCATATAATTGCCTTGTAATGTTTTCATTTCCTGTTCTGTCCAGATGTCACCATATCCCAGAATTCCAAGCGGAGGAAGTTCACCAACAAGTGATGGGTGTCTCAATATGGAAACTGCTGCTGGTACCAACCTATTGCGTGGTACCACCAGCGGAACACCGTCACACCACACACACTCTATACGCCGTACACACCACACGCAGCCTCTTGCGTGGTACCACCAGCGGAACACCGTCGCACCACACACACTCTATACGCCGTACACACTCATGCAGCCTCTTGCGTGGTACCACCAGTGGAACACTGTCGCACCACACACACTCTATACGCCATACACACCACACGCAGCCTCTTGCGTGGTACCACCAGCGGAACACCGTCGCACCACACACACTCTATACGCCGTACACACCACACACAGCCTCTTGCGCGGTACCACCAGCGGAACACCGTCACAAACACTCTGCCGCCGGGATCAGCTGAATGATTCACTGAATGTCTCTGTACAGGAGGAGTGCATGCACAGTTTTAGGCCTCTTTCACACATCCGTCTTTTTGTATCAGGCATGATCCGTCCTATGCCTGAAGGGACGGATCCGGCGCTGAAACAAAAAAACTGATGCAACGGATCCGGTCTTTTGCTGGATCCGACCTGAACTTTTGAACCCATAAAAAGAGGGTGATGCCCGGAGACACTGGAAAATGTAGTAGTAGTAGTAGTAGTAGTAGACCTCGATTTACAGAATCCGGATCAGACTTTTGCTGGATTGCACAAAAGTCTGATCCGGTTCCATTGAATTCTATTGTTTCCGGCCGCCTGATGCGCCGCTTCAGGCACATCAGGCAGCTCCAGCAAAAATAAAAAACGTTACATGCTGCGTTGTGTCCGGCCGCCGGAATGTACATTTCCACCGGATCCGGACAAAAACGCATACAACGCACTGACATGCGGCGCCATCCGGCGCTAATGAAAGTCAATGCAAAAAAAAAACGCATCCGGCATTACATTTCGCCGGATGCGGATGGACAAAAAAATGCCGGAGGGCGCCGTCAGGCCTTAATGAAAGAGGCCTTAATGTGACCGCTGCTCTCTGTCTGCACAAAGATGGCGGTGGTCTGATTTACTGCACCTGTGCAAATTACGGGCAGGTGCAGTTAATCATTCGGGTGATCCGGCAGCAGATGCGCGACGTGTCTACAGGCAGAGGAAGCCGGTCACATTAAAGGGGTTTTCCCATGAACGAAAGTTCATTTTAAAAATTGTCTGTGTCTGACCATGTACGGAGCATACCACATCTCCTGGGCAGGGGAGGAAGCAAAATACAACACTGACGTTACACCAGAGGTAAAATATTTCACTGACTGTTTTTAAAAAATATTTTACCTCACAAAATTTATCCTCTGCGGTCTCCTGCTGTAATGTCAGTATTGTCTTTTGCTTCCTCCCCTGCCCAGGAGATGTGGTATGTTCTGTACACGGTCAGACACAGGAGTGAGAGAGACAGAGCACAGTGTGGAGACAGCTCAAACGGGACAGCACATGAGGGGAGAACACAGCACAGGAAGGAGAGAGACAGCAGACAATGGGGATAGCACATGGGGTAGACAGGTCAAAGAAGAGAGCACAGACGGGAGAAGTCAGCACATGGGGAATGAGAGAGTGGATAGGTGGGTGAGCACATGGGGGAGAGATTCTCAACACTGAAAAGCCTGCCCCCATCGTGACACTACCGCCCTCCCGATGGGATAGCATGGGCCTCCATCTAGTATATCTATATGTTTCTATGATTAAGAGTCGGCCAGACTCGAAACGCTTCAGTATATTTTTTGTATGCCCATGCTACTATTTTTAAGACACAAAATATGAAAGAACAATAAAGAACTTTTGCTTTTAATTCACTTTGCTGGATTGATAAACTTTTTTCATCACTTCAAATAAAGCTGCTCGATACCTCACAAGCCTTATAGGTGTAGAGTGGATTGCTCAGGAACTAGATTGAACAACATACATATACGTGATGGGTGAGCTTTGAAAAGTAAGATTGTAATCAATATCTCACTGAATACAAGATGTTTCCAACATTTTGACAAGACTGATATCCAAGATGTGTAAGGACTGCCCCAAGTCTTCTAGGCATGGAATGAACAGATTGGCGACATATTGAAACATCTGTTTTATTTTTTTTTCATTCTTCAAGAACGACCTCTTTTAGAGCCCGGATGGAAAGTGAGGCTCAACCTGTCTCTTCAGAATTCCCTAGAGGTGATAGATAGGGTGCAGACCAGGATATATACTTGGCCACAGAATCACTTTCCTCCTGTTCTTCATAAATGTAATGTGTTTTGGATCATTGTCATGTAGGAAAAGTGCATGTCTACCAAGGGCACGGAGTGATGGCAGCATCTTCTTTCAGTATAGAGCAGTACATCTGAGTTCATGACACCCTCAAGAAAAGCAACTCCCAACACCAGCAGCACTCATGCAGCCCCACATAAGGACCCTGCCACCACCAGATTCCCTAGATCTAGGACCACACATACTACAGGTTACCACTTGTTCCATGGACATTACAATTATAAAGAAAGGAAATGGCATTTGTCTAGCCCATGTACAAGACTAACAAAGACATAAATAACAGAACCAAGCAGGTGTAAAATGGTCTGTTTTTCTAGATATAAGACAAACAATTTTGCATATGTTTGTGATCTCAGTTAAAGGAGTTGTCCTGTCCAAGTTGAGGTGCGGTGAACTAGCCCGACATCCTCTCTATTATGGCCACAGGTAATAAATCCAGGTATTATTCCATATATCTTCTACTTGTGTTATTTACGTACAACACTTTAGCCATTATATTTTCAATTCACATTAGTACTGGTGCTGCCATAATAGTTCTGTGGACATCTCATATCATTAGATGTACCGATTATGATTCACCTGTATAAATAATTTATTCTATCCAGGATTAGTTTGAGACCTACAGTTCATTTCTATACAGGATGTTCACGTCGCATTCACTCTAGGTGCAACCTAATAGGATGCACAGGTTTGTTTTTTTGGTTTGTGCAGTCATGTTCCATTTTGACAATGAGTGTAATACTCCTGTAATCAATTTTATTTTATAAATATTTACTAAAAATTAGTATTTTATATATTTGATCATGTTGCTCCTTCAATGATGCTGTAGGTATAGGACATTGGTTTTGGAAGGGATCTACCTTATATATTTTGCGAGGCATACTATGTTATATGTGTGCCAGAACTGGTGTAGCTAAGGGATGCACCATTTCTGGGGCAGCTGTGGGCTGATGTCATTAATCTGGGAGGGTGCCAATATCCATGGCCCCGTCACAGCGTATTAACATCAGCATGAAGCTGTCTGTTAAGCCTTTGCTGGTTAGTAAAATTAGTGAGGGATTGAGTGTCAATTTTTTTTTTTTGGGGGGGGGGGTGAAGGTCCTCCTTTTCACTAACTAGTAAAGCCTAAACAAACCAGTGTGAACTGCTATTAATAGGTGTGAACCTTTGTGGCTATTGGCCCCTTTGCAGATTATTAAGCACTATCCCCCAAGATGGTTAGGAACATTAAAGGGGACCACACACAGTTTTTTTTTTTTTTTTTTTTAATATGTGCAATGGCCAGATGGCAGGAGCTGACTGCAACTCTCAGCAGCATCGCTTGGTCACACTGATCACAGGTGAAAATGATGAGAGCTGGATTTATCACTCGGGAACCTCGATAATTGCACTGCTTTTCCCAGACACTAGTATGTCACACTAATGAAACTGATGTCATGCATGCGTCAGCAAGCATGAAGAGCATACTGCTGGCAAAAAAAGGACATGTCAGTGTGTTTTGGTCATAGACATGTGCGCAGACGCATAGATTTGAATGTGTCTATGTGTGTAAGCGCCTCCAGTATGCGTGAAAACTGTCACCACACGACTGGAGACACTGACTTGAAAAGGGGACCTTTATTTAGACTTGTCATTTTCAGCTTTATCTTAAAGAAAAAAAAATAGTGCCATTTTAACAACAAACAAGGGTTAAAGGAGCATATTTATTAGTGGAGTCAATTTTAGTGCTTTGGAGTAGCAGAATATCAATTGATTCATAAACACTACTTGAGAGCCAAATTCATTTCAAGAATTTCCCATGAACTTTACATTTGCTGGCTGATGAGATGCAGTCTAAAATGTGTATGGACAGTACAAATAAAAAAAATATATAAAATTTATAGCATCTCATCACAAGCAACCCCTCCCTGAAATAAATAAGGCAACAGACACAGCAATTAACTGCAGGTTGTACTCTTCAGATATGCTATCAAGTCTTGTCTCTCTCCCTTCTTCTTGATTCCAGCAAAGATCATCTTTGTGCCAGGGATGTACTTTTTGGGGTTTTCCAGATATTCCAGAAGAGTATCCTCATTCCAGACAATGCCTGTGGAGAACAGCATCAGTATTACATGATCAGATAATTAAAAGAGGCCATCAGAGATTAGAAGACATGGCTCAACACAAAAAACCCCCCCCCCAAAAAAAAAACAAACATCTCTCCATGGATTAAAGAGAATGCTGAGCTGTAGTAACACATCCTTTGGATAGGCATTGCATGTATATTCTAGCAGAAAACAGCCATGTCCTATTCATCTAAACAAAACTAACTCTAGGGTTTTGGTCTTTGGATGCCAGTCTTAGGCTGGTTTCACACTAGCGTTCGGCAGGGATGTGTACTTCCTCCGTCACGCCCCGCCCACTGACACCTCTTCCTTTCAGCGCCACCTACCTCTGCATGCATCCACTATCTTTAACATTGGGTATGCAGGCCTTGCGGATGCCTCCGCATGCGTCGTTTTGACGCCGTGCCGACCTGCGTCGAACGCAACGTGTTGCATTTTGTTGGGGCAGCTGTGTTAGCTACGCCACAAATCTTACACCAGCAGGGACTGGATTGGAATTTGAGGCAAGGTGCACACCACATCCTTATGACATCAACGATCATTTTGGCTCTCGCGCTGTCCTCGTGATAAACGGCACCTGTTAACCGAGGTAACCTTACTGACGTCACCTCAGTTCATAGTGGCCGGGTCTTGTGTAGCACAGCGCGAGATCAGTCAGTAGCTGCTGCAGCGTATGAAGTATGTTCTCTGAACGTGCTCCATACCATACACTGGGTGAAGACTAGGATCGTCGTGGGAGCTCCATATGGAAATCAGAGGACCAACGTGGATTTTTATTTTTTGGTAATAAATGGGTAAAATAGAAAGCTTGTCGGGAGCGATTTTCTCAAATCAAGAACTTGTGTGTGTCTATCAATTGTGACTACGGGTTTAGCAACAGGGGTGTCTGACAGACACCTCTATTACTAACCCCTGGGCTTGATATCTTCAGACATGAACCCCACAATACCATTACCCACATTGCCAACACTAGGGCAAAAATTGGGAAGAGCTGAGGCCAAGTGACAGAATTGGTGCATCAATTGGATGCACCATTTCTGGGACAGCTGAGGGCTGGTCATATGCCAATATCCATGGCCCTTCCCAGTCTGATATCAGACTCCAGCTGTCTACTTTGCCTTAGCTGGTTACAGAAATAAGTGGGGTCCCAGGTTGTTTTTTTAAAGTTTATTTTACACTATCAGGCTGAGTCACATGGTGCAACAGCCAATCACAGCCATGACATTACTTGGCATGGCTGTGATAGGGCCAGAAGTGCTCAAGCCTTAAAGCTTGTTGTCCTAAAGGCTGCAGCATTTCAACAAGCTTTATTAAGCTGCCAAACCTGAATAGTAACACAGACACACAGCAAGGTTCAGTACTGGACACTGTTTGCTCATCCCCATTTATAACTAAGTGTTTATTCAAATGATGAAATTAAGTCATAAAGGTGAATTTCAACTTAGAGACAGTTTCTGCAGCCAAGCAAGTCCTGACAGTGTCCATTAAGCAGTCAGGATACCCCTCAAGTGCCTGATTGCAACATGGTGACTAGATTCTCATCTGCTTCTGTCAAAGTGAAGCAAATGAGAATGTAGCTGTCATGTGAAAAACAATATGAAATTTGCATATCTGTGGTCATGTGACCACCTGCTCAATCAGGCAATTGTGAGAGGAATCCTGACAGTATGCTTATTGGATTCACCAATCCACAGTCAGGATGGCAGCAGAGGTTTAGAACAAACCCAAAACACAACTTAACCTCAGTCCAAGTATCTTCAGTTGATGAGCATTTCTGATACAGACATCGAATATGTAGCATGGCATAGGTCTATACCCCCTATAGTAAGAGCACACTACTTACATCCTTCATGGGTGGTGCACACTGTGAAATAACAGGAGAGCAGTGTGATCTTAGAGGATTACAGAATATTAGGTAACTTTAGGACTCGAGGGATCGGCTGCACGGCTCATTATCAGGAGCAGCTCCTTATAACCACTTACCCTTATTCTTGTTTGCATCGGTGTAAGTGAAACCATGGGCTTGACCAGTCTTCCGACCGAACAAGCCGTACAGGTTGGGTCCAGTCTTGTGCTTGCCGCCCTTCTCACACGTGTGGCACTGAGAACATTTCTGGACAAAGACTTTCTTTCCCTTTTCAACGTCTCCCATTGTTAGAATCTAAAAAAGGGAAACAAAAGAAAGCAAGGTGAGGATAGGAGAGACCCCAGAGCACACAGAGGCCAGCACTGAGAGAGGAAACAGCCCACCCTCCCCAGAGCCCCATAAGGTGACCTGTATGACCTTCCCGAGGGGCCACAGGAGAGAGCAGGGAGGGCGCAGGGAGGAAGTCACTGCTCCAGAGTCACACAGGACACAACCTACAGCCGTACCCACAGGAGGATGTTACCATCTGCCCCAGCGCACCCAGCCGGGAAGCCCCGCACCTCACACAATGACGGGATCACACCCGGGCTACAAGAACGAAAAGCTGCGGATCCTTCCCCGCCAAATCCCAAGATCACAGCAAGAAGCCCAGACTAGCAACCAATAGCCGAGCACTGAGGAGAAGGCGGCGGCCCCGCTTACCGTACAGCAGGGTCCTCCAGCAGCTCCGCACCACAGCTCACACCGAGCGCTCTACACCCAAGGACACGCCGCACCAACCCTAAGTACCGGTGTCCGCGCAACGCAGCTTACGTATTACGCATGACGTTGCTACAACTCCGCCCATAACGTGCTCTTCCAATCCAATCAATGTGAATAAGTAGGCAGCGTCTGTGTAGCAGGGTAGGTTGAGCAGGACGCGGCTGAAGGAGAGTCACAGAGCCCAGCCCACTTGTGCGGAGTTACGAAAGGAAAGCCGGCTCCTAGTGACGTCAGCGAGGAGGGTCACGTGCGCCGCTTTCTGAGAAAGTGGTGACGGCGGGAATGGCTGAGAATGTCCTGAGGAGGTGTGCACTGCGCATGTGCTCGGAGGCATCCTACTGATGTGCAGATAGGTGTCTGTACAATGTGTGTGTGTGTATATATATATATATATTACTGTATATGTACATGCACATAGAAATACACATGTAGCTATACACTTATGGCAAACACATACCACATTACAAAATGTGGGTGTCAGTAAATCTGGCCTTGTCTTACATGATGAGATCGGATCCCTTAATCCCTGGAACGCTTCCATGGATCCCGCTGATTCTGAGACTGTTTTCTCGTGACATGTTGTACTTCATGATAGTGGTAACATTTCTTCGATATGACTTGCGTTTATTTATGAAAAAATTGGAAATTTGTTTAAAATGTTGCAAACTTTTAATTTTTGTGCCCTTAAACCAGAGAGTTCCAGTATATCACACAAAAGAATAAGTAACATTTCCCACACGTCTACTTTACATCAGCACAATTTTGAACACATACTTTTTTTTTGTTAGGAAGTTATAAGGGTTAAACATTGACCAGCGATTTCTCATTTTTCCAATAAAATGTACAAAACCATTTTTTTTAGAGACCACCTCACATTTGAAGTCAATTTGAGGGGTCTATATGATAGAAAATACCCAAAAGTGACACCATTCTAAAAACTGCACCCCTCAAGGTGCTCAAAACCACATTCAAGAAGTTTATTAACCCTTCAGGTGCTTCACAACAACTGAAGCAATGTGGAATAAAAAGATTAACGTTTAACATCTTTTTTACAAAAAAATTACTTTAGACCCAAACATTTTAATCTCCACAAGGGTAACAGGAGAAAATGGACCGCAACATTTGTTGTGCAATTTCTCCTGAGCATGCTGATACCCCACAAGTGGGGAAATCCACTGTTTGGTCGCACGGCAGGGCTTGGAAGGGAAGGAGCGCCATTAGAATTTTTGAACCCAAAATTGGCTGGAATCAAGAGCAGATGCCATGTGGCGTTTGTAGAGGCCTTGATGGGCCTAAACAGTTTAAACTCCCCGCAAGTGACCCCATTTTGGAAACCACACCCTTCAAGGATTTTATCCAGGCGTATAATGAACATTTTGATCCCACAGGTATGACACAAAATTTGATAACATTAGTTTGCCATACCCTTAACTGTTGCCGTTAAAAGGCGTATTGGCGGTCGCTATGGAGATAAAGGTGTTTCGTCAAGACATAGATGTCAGGTGACCTGGGACCAGGGGCTCCTTTCCTGTCCCTAACACTAGGGGGCGCCCTAGCTCTCCCTGCTCCCCGGGATACTTCAGATGGCGAAGATGTCGGGGCCTCGACCCTTGCCTTCTCTCTTAAGTTAGCCCTCAGTCTGTTCTCTTCCCCACTAGGGAAGACAGGGCACTACTGTGCACTGTAGTACACCAACCCAACAAGGCTACAAAGACAAGGGATAACTGAAAACTGAGAAAATGAAGGAAAAAGGGATCCAGCTTCAATAAAATCTTCATCTTTATTGATTCATAAAAACATGAATAATGGCATGCTCCTGGACAAGCTCAGGACAAGGCTACGCGTTTCGATCACAGGGATCTTTATCACAGCTGACATATTCAGACAAAGGCACATATTTAAGACAAAGGAAGACCAATCACGATCAGAAAAAATGTCATGTGATTTTTGACAAGTCCTTTAACAATTTGCACATAACGAATAAAGAGAAAAAAAAAATAAATCAATATTTGCACAAATAAAATCAATGCAAAGAAATAAAATTAATAATGGAACATCAATTCGTTTCTTTTGTTGAGACCAAATGGATGTCTGGTATGTAGATTAAAGATCCAGAAAGCTTCACGTGTGAGGAGTCGCTGACGTGCATCTCCACCTCGGGCAGACAGGTTAACACTTTCAATACCTGTGACTTGGAAGGAAGAAACATTGCGAGCATGCTGAAAAATAAAATGTTTAGCAGCAGCAGAAATATTGCGATTCGAAGAAACATTCTTTATATCCTGCAAATGTTCAGCGATCCTGATTTTTAGTTTCCTAGTAGTGCAGCCTATATAAGATAAATTGCAAGTAGTGCACATAATTTTCAACCAAGAAAGTCTATGACTGGGGCCATTGGGAGCGGGGTCATAGAACTCCTAAATCTATTTTAAAACGCAACCATGCTCTCAATGAACCGGTATCTAAACCACATGTCTGTTTTACATCCTCTGAGTTGGATTCATCTGACAATAATCTGAGTGTTTCCTCTAATGACAGTGTTCACACCACAAAGTTTTTTCGTCATTCAAAAAACGTAAAAGGCGGGGTGGCAGAAAACACAGACAAAGATCATGTCATGATTACACGCCGCAGGAAGAATTATCGCAAATAATAAACCATGATAATGTCTTGAATTTATCTGCACGAGACTTTACCAAAACGCAATTAGATGTTTTGTCCTTAGGTCTGAATTTTGTGCCCGATCAGAATTTCAATCTTTTTTCTACTATTTTGGACGTCAATAAGTTTATGCGAGACCTTACCATCAAAAAGCATTTTTTAAATCATTCTGATGAGACCCCTTTGCAGTAGTCGCTGACATATATTAATGAATTTACTGACTTGTCTTTCAGAGAACAGGTATCTCTCAACACTTTGTTTAGTTTGTCTACTCATTCCTATGATAATGAATCTGATACCATTCATGCACCTGTGTTTAAAACAAAAAATCCCTCTTTTTATCCCATTCAATCCAGGCCTGATTGCATGACTAAATACCAGGAGGTGATAGAGAGGGATTTAAAAATCCTTCATGATAGGGTTAAAATGGGCAGCAGCAGAAATCATTCCAATTTAACAAAAGCCCAGAAAACTGCATTAGATGAGATCAAAAGTATGTCAGATATAATAATTAAAATGTCGGACAAGGGTGGCATGGTAGTTATCCTGAATAAAGAGGATTATCATTCTCAAATTATGTCTCTCTTGTCTGACAGTGATGTATATGAAAAACTCCATACAAATCCCACTGATAAATTTAAAAGTGAGATTATCCAAATTATCAATGAGGGTTTCAGCCTTGGCATTTTAACCAAAAAACAAATTGATTATCTCACAGTGTCTCATCCTATTATCCCTATCATGCATGGTCTCCCAAAAATTCACAAGGATATGAAAATCCCCCCCATGAGACCTATTGTCTCAGGGATTGGATCTTTAAATGAACATCTGGGTGAATGGGTTGACTCACTACTTCAACCACTAGTACAAATCACTCCTGGTTATATTAAAGATTCTAAAGAAGTGCTGAGAATGTTTTCCAAGAAAATCTGGTCTAAAGAAAATACTTGGTTATGTTGTGATGTGACTTCTTTATATACCTGTATACCTTACAATGTTGCCATGACAGCGCTGCAGTTTGTCTTAACGAAATTCAGTAATTATTCCCAGGATCTCATTAATTATATTTTACAAGTTATTCAATTTTTATTAACCCACAATTTTTTCTCATTTGACAATAAATTTTTTTTACAAAAATCTGGCTTGGCGATGGGTGCGAAATTTGCGCCATCCCTAGCTAATCTTGTTATGTCATATTGGGAATATTTTTTTATTTTTTCAGCTACTAATCCATTTATTGACTCGATTGCTTGGTATGGTAGATATATTGATGATTTACTCATCATTTGGAGTGGTGATGTACCTGCCATATCCGGATTTATTGATTATATCAATTCTAATTCATTCAACATACATTTTACTCATAAATTTCATCATAACAAAATTTCTTTTTTGGATCTTGATTTATATGGGGTACATGACTCTGTTATTATTACTAAAACGTTCAGCAAACCTTGTGCTGGTAATTCTATCTTGCATGCAGCAAGCAGTCACCCCAAACATACTATTAAATCGATTCCTTTGGGTGAATATACCAGAATTTTGAGAAACTGCAGCGATCCTACAGCTTTGGAAACAGAATTTAATTGTGTGGATACAAAATTAAAAAACAGAAATTATCCTAAATGGTCATTAAAAAGAGCACGAACAATTGTAAGTAATAAAAACAGAGAGGATCTCATTAGTGGAGGGCGACAACAAAAAAATGATCTTGCAGTGAAACCATATTTTTGTGCTCAATATAGTCCTCAATTTGGGGACATCAAAAAAATCATTTTGAGATCGCTGCCTATTTTATATGAAGATCCCTCTCTTGCTGACATTCTTTCATCAGGTATTAATGTTGTTTCAAGGAAAGCGCCATCTATTGGTAACAAAGTTTCTCCAAGCATGTTCAGTAATAATTTCTCTTCTCATAAAACATCGTGGTTAGAACATAAAGGTTTTTATAAATGTGGCCACAATAGATGTGCACTTTGCAAATATGTTTGTGTAACGAAAACCTTTGAAAATAATGACAGCACTACGATTTATACCATTAACAAATATATCAATTGTAATTCATGCTATGTGGTATATAAAATTATGTGCACTACTTGCAATTTATCTTATATAGGCTGCACTACTAGGAAACTACAAATCAGGATCGCTGAACATTTGCAGGATATAAAGAATGTTTCTTCGAATCGCAATATTTCTGCTGCTGCTAAACATTTTATTTTTCAGCATGCTCGCAATGTTTCTTCCTTCCAAGTCACAGGTATTGAAAGTGTTAACCTGTCTGCCCGAGGTGGAGATGCACGTCAGCGACTCCTCACACGTGAAGCTTTCTGGATCTTTAATCTACATACCAGACATCCATTTGGTCTCAACAAAAGAAACAAATTGATGTTCCATTATTAATTTTATTTCTTTGCATTGATTTTATTTGTGCAAATATTGTTTTTTTTTTTTGTTGTTTTTTTTTTTCTTTATTCGTTATGTGCAAATTGTTAAAGGACTTGTCAAAAATCACATGACATTTTTTCTGATCGTGATTGGTCTTCCTTTGTCTTAAATATGTGCCTTTGTCTGAATATGTCAGCTGTGATAAAGATCCCTGTGATCAAAACGCGTAGCCTTGTCCTGAGCTTGTCCAGGAGCATGCCATTATTCATGTTTTTATGAATCAATAAAGATGAAGATTTTATTGAAGCTGGATCCCTTTTTCCTTCATTTTCTCATGTATCTTCACGTTTGATCAAGCGGAGGATCCGTGCTTCTACAAACCGGTGAGCTGGTTAGCATTCTTATATTATAACTGAAAACTCCAGGCATACAAAATATTCACTCACATCTAGCAAAGGAATGCATCGGGGTGTGACAGTAAGGGAATAAACAAAAAACAGAGAAGGATAAGGAATTCAACTTTCCTTCTCATATGTACTCCTCTCCCACCGATATCCATGCAGCAAATGTTAGCTCTGACGAGGATTAGTAACAGAGCCCAGATTATAAAGGGAAAAGGAGTGGCTAACCGAGCTCAGCTGTGAGCACAGGGATTTCCAACATGGCCGACTAACTCCTGTTCTGACAGAAGAAATAAACACATTTAAAATGAAGGAGAAGATCTTCTTTTCAGCGCCGGAGTAGGAGCAATCAGACGCTGCGGTCTTCTGGCTCCACACTGTCGCGGTAACCCCGTGACAGGTTTTCTAAGAATTTAATAGAATGGAACCATCATGTAATTCAAACCACAGTCACGGGTCAGGACGGGCTGCAGTCTGAAGAAAAACAGCTCCTGATGCACAAAGACACTCACCCAAGGAGATTTAGTTCTTCTGCTGTCACAGCCCTTCTCCCTGGTACTTGAACTTACAATACAGCTCCTCTGCTAGTTGAGACACAGGTCTCGGGACATGTGTGTCTTCAGACTGCTGACTGGTGACAAGAACGGCCTGCTGTGTGAATTACAGTGGCATGTAAATGTTTGGGCACCCCTGGTTCAAATTACTGTTATTGTGAACAGTTAACCCCTTCACCCCCAAGGGTGGTTTGCACGTTAATGACCGGGACAATTTTTACAATTCTGACCACTGTCTCTTTATGAGGTTATAACTCCGGAACGCTTCAACGGATCTTCGCGATTCTGAGATTGTTTTCTCGTGACATATTGTACTTCACGTTAGTGGTAAAATTTCTTCCATATAACTTGCGTTTATTTTTGAAAAAAACGCAAATATGGCGAAAATTTTGAAAATTTAGCAATTTTCAAACTTTGAATTTTTATTCCCTTAAAACAGAGAAATATGTAACACAAAATAGTTAAGAAATAACATTTCCCACATGTCTACTTTACATCAGCACAATTTTGGAATCAAAATTTTTTTTTGCTAGGAAGTTATAAGGGTTAAAAGTTGACCAGCGATTTCTCATTTTTACAACAAAATTTACAAAGCCATTTTTTTTTAGGGACCACCTCACATTTGAAGTCACTTTGAGGGTCTACATGACAGAAAATACCCAAAAGTGACACCATTCTAAAAACTGCACCCCTCAAGGTACTCAAAACCACATTCAAGAAGTTTATTAACCCTTCAGGTGCTTCACAGGAACTAAAGCAACGTGGAAGGAAAAAATGAATATTTAACTTTTTAGCCACAAAAATGATCTTTTACAAACTTTTTTTTTATTTTCACAAGGGTAAAAGGAGAAAATGGACAGATAAGGTTGTTATGCAATTTCTCCTGAGTACGCCAATACCCCATATGTGGGGGAAAACCACTGTTTGGGCACACGGCAGAGCTCGTAAGGGAAGGAGCGCCGTTTGACTTTTTCAAACTAAAATTGGCTGGAGTTGAGATTGGACGCCATGTCGCGATTGGAGAACCTCTGATGCGCTTAAACAGTGGAAACCCCCCACAAGTGACACCATTTTGGAAACTAGACCCCCTAAGGTACTTATCTAGATCTGTTGTGAGCACTTTGAACCCCAAAGTGTTTCACAAAAGTTTATAATGCCTGGGTGTGAAAAAAAAAAAAAAAATCCACAAAAATGATTTTTTAGTCCTAAATTTTTGAATTTTCCCAAGGAAATTGGACCCCAAAAGTTGTTGTCCAATTTGTCCTGAGTACGCTGATACCCCATATGTGGGGGTGGAAAACTGTTTGGGCGCACGGCAGGGCTTGGAAAGGAAGTAGTAACGTTTTGGAATGCAGACGTTGATGGGGGTCATGTTCCGTTTGCAGTGCCCCAGATGAGCCTAAACAGTGGAAATCCCCCACAAGTGACCCCATTTGGGAAACTAGACCCCCTAAGGAACTTATCTAGATCTTTGGTGAGCAATTTGAACCCTCAAGTGCTTCACACAAGTTTATAACGTAGAGCCGTAAAATTTAAAAATCATATTTTTTCCACAAAAATGATCTTTTCACCCGAATTTTTATTTTTCCAAGGGTAACAAGACTCCAAAAGTTATTGTGAAATTTGTCCTGAGTACACTGATACCCCATATGTGGGGGTATACCACTGTTTGGGTGCATGGCAGAGTTTGGAAGGGAAGGAGCGCCGTCTCACTTTTTCAACGCAGAATTGGCTGGACGCCATGTCGTGTTTGGAGAGCTCCTGATCTGCCTAAACAGTGGAAACCCCCCACAAATGACACCATTTTGGAAACTAGACCCCTCAAGGAACTTATCTAGATGTGTGGTGAGAACTTTGAACCCCAGGTGTTTCACTAAAGTTTATAACGTACAGCCTTAAAATAAAAAATCCTTTTTTTTTTTTACAAAAATGATTTTTTCGCCCCCAATATTTTATTTTCACAAGGGTAACAGAAGAAATTGGAACCCAAAAGTTGTTGTCCAATTTGTCCTGAGTACGCTGATACCCAATATGTAGGAGAAAACTACTGTATGGGTGCACGTCAGGGCTCGGAAGGGAAGTAGTGACGCTTTGGATTGCAGACTTTGATGGAATGGTCTGGGGGCGTCATGTCGCATTTGGAGAGCCCCTGATGCGCCTAAACAGTGGAAACCCCCACAAGTGACCCCATTTTGGAAAATAGACCCCACAAGGAACTTATCTAGATGTGTGGTGAGCACTTTGAACCCCGAAGTGCTTCACAGAAGTTTATAACGCACAGCCGTAAAAATAAAAAATCCTTTTTTTTTTTTACAAAAATGATTTTTTCGCCCCCAATATTTTATTTTTACAAGGGTAACAGGAGAAATTGGACCCCAAAAGTTGTTGTCCAATTTGTCCTGAGTACGCTGATACCCAATATGTGGGAGAAAACTACTGTATGGGCGCATGTCAGGGCTCGGAAAGGGAAGTAGTGACGTTTTGGATTGCAGACTTTGATGGAATGGTCTGGGGGCGTCATGTCGCATTTGGAGAGCCCCTGATGCGCCTAAACAGTGGAAATCCCCAACAAGTGACCCCATTTTGGAAAATAGACCCCACAAGGAACTTATCTAGATGTGTGGTGAGCACTTTGAACCCGAAGTGCTTCACAGAAGTTTATAACGCACAGCCGTAAAAATAAAAAATCCTTTTTTTTTTTTACAAAAATGATTTTTTCGCCCCCAATATTTTATTTTCACAAGGGTAACAGGAGAAATTGGACCCCAAAAGTTGTTGTCCAATTTGTCCTGAGTACGCTGATACCCAATATGTGGGAGAAAACTACTGTATGGGCGCATGTCAGGGCTCGGAAAGGGAAGTAGTGACGTTTTGGATTGCAGACTTTGATGGAATGGTCTGGGGGCGTCATGTCGCATTTGGAGAGCCCCTGATGCGCCTAAACAGTGGAAATCCCCAACAAGTGACCCCATTTTGGAAAATAGACCCCACAAGGAACTTATTTAGATGTGTGGTGAGCGCTATGAAGCCCCAAGTGCTTCACAGAAGTTTATAATGTACAGCCGTAAAAACAAAAAAATCATATTTTTTTTACAAAAATAATATTTTCGCCCCCAGTTTTTTATTTTCCCAAGGGTAACAGAAGAAATAGGACAAATTTCACAATAACTCTTGGAGTCCAGAGTACGCTGATACCCCATATGTGGGGATAAACTACTGTTTGGACGCATGGCAGAGCTCAGAAGTGAAGGAACACCGTTTGACTTTTTCAACGCAGAATTGGCTGGAATGGAGATCAGACGCCATGTCACATTTGGAGAGCCCCTGATGTGCCTAAACAGCGGAAACCCCCCAATTCTAACTCCAACCCTAACCCCAACACACCCCTAACCCTAGTCCCAACCCTAATCCCAACCCTAACCCTAATCCTAACTCTAACCCTAATCCTAACTTTAGCGCCAACCCTAACCCTAACTTTAGCCGAAACCCTAACCCTAACCCTAATGGGAAAATGGAAATAAATACATTTTTTTTATTTTATTATTTTTCCCTAACTAAGGGGGTGATAAAGGGGGGTTTGATTTACTATTTATAGCGGGTTTTTATGATTGGCAGCTGTCACGCTAAAAGACGCTTTTTATTGCAAAAAGTAGTTTTTTGCATCGCCACATTTTGAGAGCTATAATTTTTGCATATTTTGGCCCACAGAGTCATGTGAGGTCTTAATTTTTGCGGGACGAGGTGACGCTTTTATTGGTACCAATTTTGAGCACGTGACATTTTTTGATCGCTTTTTATTTCGATTTTTGGGAGGTTAGAATGAACAAAAATCAGCAATTCATGAATTTCTTTTGGGTGAGGCGTTTTTATTGTTCCGCGTGTGGTAAAATCGATAAAGCAGTTTTATTCTTCGGGTCAGTACGATTACGGCGATACCTCATTTATATCATTTTTTTATGTTTTGGCGCTTTTATAGAATAAAAACAATTTTATATAAAAAATAATTATTTTTGCATCGCTTTATTCTGCGAGCTATAACTTTTTTATTTTTTTGCTGATGATGCTGTGTGACGGCTCGTTTTTTGCGGGACAAGATGACGTTTTCAGCGGTACCATGTTTATTTATATTGGTATTTTTGATCGCGTGTTATTCCACTTTTTGTTCAGCGGTATGATGATAAAGCACTGATTTTTTGCTTCGTTTTTTTTTTTTTTTTTTTTAAGGGTTCACAAAAGGGGTTAACTAGTGGGACAGTTTTATAGGGGGGGTCGTTACGGACGCGGCGATACCATATATGTGTACTTTTATTGTTTTATTTTTTTTATTTACAATAAGTAATGAATTTATTGGGGAATATATATTTTTTTTTTTTTATTTATTTTGGATTTTTTTTTACACATGTTTATTTTTACTTTTTTTTTCCTTTTTTACTTTGTCCCAGGGTGGGACATCACTGTATTTCATCAGATCGCTGGTGTGACAGTGTGCACAGCACTCTGTCACACCAGCGATGTGACAGGCAGTGCAGGACGCTTCCTCATGCCTTCTCTCGGCAGGCACTGAGGAAGCCGCCTCCCTCCAGGACCCCAGCACCATCTTGGATCCGGGTCCTGGGAGGGAGGAAGCCCTCAGAGGAGCGCGATCACATCGCGCTGCTCTGAGGGTCTCAGGGGGGCGCGCAGGGAGCCCCCACCCTGCGCGATCCTCCCCTGTGCCCCCAGTACACCGCGATCATGTTTGATCGCGGTGTGCAAGGGGTTAATGTGCCGGGAGCGGTCCGTGACAGCTCCTGACACACAGTCACGGGTGTCAGCTGTGATAATCAGCTGACACCCGGCGGCGATTAGCTGCGCTCCCTCCGGGAGCGCAGCTAATCGCCTATGACGTACTATCCCGTCCATGGTCAGAATGGCACGGGTTTTATGGACGGGATAGTACGTCTAATGTCAGAGAGGGGTTAAAGATGAAGTTGAAGATGAAATGATCTCTAAAAGACCTAAAGATGGCACATTTCCTTTGTATTTTAGGCAAAAAGAAACTATCTATATATATATATATTTATATATATATATATATATATATATATATACCATATTTTGAGGATTATAAGACGCTCCGGATTATAAAACACCCCAAATTTTGAGGAGAAAAATAGGGAAAAAACTTTTTTTAATAAAATGATGGTGCTTCTTATAATCCATGTGTCTTATTGCTTACCGAGGGTGGTGGCTGTGGTGATGCGGGGTCCCAGGGTCGTTATTGGAGGTGGCAAGAGTGGAGAGTTGCTGCAGGCCACAGGCTGGGATGAGGAGGTGTTCGGATGTGCGGCACACCGCTGCGGGTGTCGGGTGCTGCGGGTGTTCGCCGTTGCGGGTGTCCAGTGCTGCGGGGGACTCTGCCGACATATTGTGAAAGGCCAGATCTCAGCGCTGAGATCTCGTCTCCTAAGGTCTTGGTATCGAGATCTCCATCTGTGCATGGGCCCCCCCATTTTCCCGGAGTCCACCGCATAGGAAACCATGGAACTGCGGGGCTCTGGCCTTTCACAAAATGTCGGCAGAGCCCCCGCAGCACCTGACACCCGCATTGGCGGACACCCGCAGGACTGGACACACGCAGTGGCACGTCGCACAACCGAACACCCCCTCATCCCAGCCTGTAGCCATAAAATAAAGCTTCAGAAGTGTACAAAAGAACATCTGAACAAGCCTGATGCATTTTGGAAAAGAGTCCTGGGGACCGATGAGGATAAAATAGAACTCTTTGGCCACAATGATCAAAGGTATTTGTTGAGAAAAAAAGGTCAAACAATTTCAAGAAAGTTCATCTCACCAACCATTAAGCATGTGGGTGGATCAATCATGATTTGGGGTTGTGTTGCAGCCAATGGCACTGGGAATTTTTCACGGGTAGAGTGAAGAAAGGATTCAATGAAATTTCAACAATTTCTTTATGCAAATATAACACCGTCTGTAAAAAAGCTGAAAGTTTTGCAATGGCCCACACAGTCCTTTGATCTGAACATCATTGAAAATCTGTGGCTAAACCTCAATATAGCAGTGCATGCAAGACGACCCAGGAATCTCACAGAACTGGAAGAATTTTTCAAGGAAGAATGGATGAAAATACCTCAAATAAGAATTGAAAGACTCTTGTCTGGCTACAAAAAGCATTTACAAGCTGTGAAACTTTCAAAAGGGGAACTACTAGGTACTAACCATCCAGGGTGCACAAACTTTTGCGCAGGCTCATTTTGTTTTTGTAACTTTTAAAATGTAAAAGATGCCTGATATGCTAAGGAAATGTGTCATCTTTAACTTGTGTGTTGTTGGGATTAGGTAGTCACACATTCAGCGAGCTCCATTCACTTCTAAGGCCTCTTTCACACTTCAGTCGTGCGACGTCAGTCAAAATCCGACATCGTGGCGGATTGACGGATCCGCCAAAAATAGTGAAAAACTGAGTCAACGGATCCGATATTTTGACGGATCCGTTAACGGTTCCGCCTAAATAACGGATCCGTTGACTCAGTTTCATCCGTTTTCCATCCGCTTTTTTGGCGGATCCGTTATTCAGAAGGGAGTATCTCCATCATGATTGGCTAAAATAAATAATATGTACTGTGATTGGCTACTGTTACTATGTGGAAACGTATAAATAGGGTGTATTTACACCAGATTATTTGAAAGGGTTTTGAGCTAGTGGCAGCGATGGAGATGGAGATGGAGATTATTTTTGAGAATATGGAGAAGATTTGCGAGGATTTTAGAGTGGAGGGCAATCGTTTGGCAAGGATTGTTCAGAAGAAGGAGGAAGCCAGACGTCGGATACTGTGTCGTCGGCAGAGACGGATGTGGATCCATCCAATAAATGCGAGGCGGATGACCCGTGGGGTGTATTCCACCTTGTATATGGAGTTACGGCTGAACCCCAGCAAGTTTTTTAACTATGTAAGAATGCGAGCTGAAAATTTTGAGGTTTTGGTAGCACGCATTGAAGACCGAATTTGTAGACAGGACACTGTACTTCGGTTTGCTATATCTCCAGCAGAGCGGCTGATGGTCACAATCCGGTAAGTTATTTTTTTTAAAAATCCTTTACAATGTTTTTTTTTTTTGGGGGGATTTTTTTTTTTTTTTTTTTTTCTTTTTGGTTTAATTTATTTCTTCTCCTTTTTTGCAGATTTCTGGCTACAGGGGAATCATTTACATCTCTGCACTTTCAGTACCGGCTTGGGATTTCTACTATCTCCGGTATTGTTAAAGAAACTTGTCAGGCGCTGTGGGATTGTTTGTGCAATGAATTCCTCCCTGAGCCAACACAGCAGAGATGGATAGAAATTGCAGACTAGTTCATGGATATATGCCAGTTTCCCAACTGTATTGGTGCCGTGGATGGCAAACATATCCGGATTGTAAAACCCACTGGATCTGGATCTCTTTTTTTTAACTACAAAAAGTTCTTTTCAATAGTACTTATGGGCATTGCGGACGCCAGATGCCAGTTTATTGCTGTTGACATTGGTGCATATGGGCGTTCAAATGATTCTCAAGTATTTAAAAATTCGCCTATGGGACGTCGCCTATATGGGGATACCTTCCAGTTTCCGCCTCCAAGACCACTCCCTGGAACCTGTGGCCCTGCATTGCCCTTTGTTTGTGTGGGAGATGAGGCTTTTTAGCTTTCAACACATTTATTAAAACCTTATGGCAGCCATGGATTGAACCAAAGAAAAAAAAAAATTTAATTACAGATTAACAAGGGCTAGACGAGTTGTTGAATGCGCTTTTGGGATCTTAACCGCCAAATGGAGGGTGCTGCTGACTGCTATCAAATTACAAAGCGAGACTGTGGACCATGTTGTGAAGGCATGTGTCATCCTGCACAATTTTGTTATCTCAAAAGAACATGTCAACATGGATGAAGATTTGCCCGGGACCACATTGCAGGACTACACGAACATTAGTTTCCGGAGTTCAGGATCTGTGGCCCAAATGCGTGAGAAGTTTGCGGACTATTTTATGTCTCCTGATGGAAGGGTGGACTGGCAGGATGACATGGTGTAATATTTTTTCGGTATACTCTGCATTGCTTTACTTACTGAATTAGGTATTGTATAATGTTTTTACCACTTTTTGTGATGTGTGTTTATCTGTACCCTAATGTTGATTGTGTTATAACCTTTCATGTTGAAAACAGTTATTAAAAAAGACATGACATGTTTTGCAACAAAATAAATTTTATTTTTCAAAAAAAAAAGTGTTTTATTTTCACAAACATTTTCAAAAAGAATTGGTCAAAAAAGTTATATACAGAAATTTACAGAAATATATACATACATTTACAGCACTCTCTACAATATATACATACACAACACTCTACAATATATACATACACAACACTCTCTACAATATATACATACACAACACTCTATACAATATATACATACACAACACTCTATACAATATATACATACACAACACTCTATACAATATATACATACACAGCACTCTCTACAATATATACATACACAACACTCTATACAATATAAACATTCACAACACTCTATACAATATATACATACACAACACTCTATAACAATATATACATACACAACACTCTATACAATATATACATACACAACACTATATACAATATATACATACACAACACTATATACAACACTATATACAATATATACATACACAACACTATATACAATATATACATACACAACACTCTATACAATATATACATACACAACACTCTACACAATATATACATACACACAACACTTATACAATATATAATACACAACACTATATACAATATATACATACACAACACTCTATACAATATAAACATTCACAACACTCTATACAATATATACATACACAACACTATATACAATATATACATACACAACACTATATACAATATATACATACACAACACTCTATACAATATATACATACACAACACTATATACAATATATACATACACAACACTCTATACAATATATACATACACAACACTCTATACAATATATACATACACAACACTATATACAATATATACATACACAACACTCTATACAATATATACATACACAACACTATATACAATATATACATACACAACACTCTATACAATATATACATACACAACACTCTATACAATATATACATACACAACACTATATACAATATATACATACACAACACTCATATACAATATATACATACACAACACTATATACAATATATACATACACAACACTATATACAATATATACATACACAACACTCTATACAATATATACATACACAACACTATATACAATATATACATTCACACCACTATATACAATATATACATACACAACACTTAACATACACACTATATACATACACACACTATAACATCAGACTATAACATTACTACTATACATTCACAGCACTATAGCAGCACTATAGACATATTTACAAAGAGGTATACTGTTGGGTGGAGATACTAGCGGAGGGGCTGACAGGATGGACCACGTCGATAGTGGGGGATGGATTAGCAGGTTGGATAGGATCAGAAGTGGAGGGAAAAACATTAGGTTGGGAAGGCAGTTGAGGAGCAGAAGAGGTTTGAGGAAGGAATGGTGAAGGTGTTGGTGGGATGGGGTACGGTGAAGTTAACGGTGAAAATGGAAAGGGGGAATTAAAATAATGGGAATATTGAAATGGGGAAGGAGTATTAGGAGGATTGGCTGTAGCTTGCTGGCTGCCAGCTGTAATGTGCAGCAGTTGGATAGGCTGCAGCTGAATGAGTGGCAGGTAGATGGCGGCTGCTGCTGCTGGATGGGTGGCAGGTTGAAGTGTGGAAGGTGTAGGAATTGGGTGGGTAATTTGATGGGCTCGTGATACTGCCTGCACTAGAGAATTATGGCAGCCTTGCATCACATGCATCTGCAGGTCAGGAGTAAGATTTTCCATGTGCTTGAGAACAGACTGAAAAAAACAGTGTCTCGGCTCCATGTTTGCATCTGACTGCATCCTATCAATTTTACTGCTGAGTTCAGCAATGTTTTTGCTCAATAGAGCAAACCCATCTTTAAATTGATCTTTTAAAAGTTTGGTAGTGTTTTGATAGGATGCATTCAGATGCAAAAAATCAGATGCATAGCTCCTTTCCTGACCTCGATGACGCTGCCGTCTAGGTGTGGCAGTGTCAGCAGGGTAAGGTAAAGGGAACTCCAACTCATCACCTGCAGCTTCATGTGACGAAGTCTGCCCTGCAACTCTAGTGCTGGTGGATGGGGCGGAGGTACCTGCCAAGAGGGAAGGTGCATAGGGGTCAGGTCTATCGACGTGGTCCCCGGCGGCGGACTCCAGAGGGATCGCTCCAGAGGGAAAAAAACTGAGAACCAGGCTCTAGAGTGCTGCAGACAGTGCTGTCAAATAAAAAAAAAAAACATTAAATATATTTATATTACATTCACCTTTCTGAAATTATAAAATATGGTTAGACACATTTTACTTTTGTCATACATAAATGTGTTGTGAAATATTTACCTTCTGCTGACCATCGTTGATCGCAGGAACGACAAGGCTTGGGCGTATTTGTATCTGCTCTTGCGTCCTGATGATCCACTCCTTGCCTGCATCTCTTTGTTAAATTCCCTCTTGAAGCGATCCCTGAGTGACCGCCACCGTGTGATAACCCGGTCACCTGGAAATAAAAAGGAAAAAAATTGTTTTTGTATCCTACACATAACATTCTTCAAAATTCATTACTCAACTGTGAATACTTACGCGCAAGATCCTTGTCTCGATCATTGAGTTCCCCCCAGTTCTCCATCACCAGGCTGCATACTTCTTCCCATAGCCGTCGGGTAATAACTTGGTCAGAATGCCTGCGGTCAGCCATATTCCACAGCGCCTCCCGATGTTGGACCTCTTCGATGAGGATGTCTACGTCGATCCCTCCCCCATCCTCACCATCTGTATCGGGAGCACGCCGTGAAGCCTGTGTATGAAACAAAAAAAAAAAAAATAAGCTACATCACGTTAAATAAGTAAACACCAAAAAAAAAATAATACTTACTTGCTGACCGCGGCGACGCTCATGCCGATGACCATGGGAGGTCCTTGGAGGAACTCTCCTACGAGACCTGGATTCTGAAGACTAGAAAACATTTAAAAACAAAAAAATCCAAATTATAAATGACAGTATGTATTGTGTGTGCTGTTATTTTTTTTGTTTGTTTACATTAGGTGATGATCTGCCTATATAAAAAACTTACAGTCTGCGCACCCGCTCCAGTTATTTCTCCACCCTGACCGTCTGCTTCTGAAAGCCCCTCTTCTTCAGCTTCCTGTGAAGACATAATACATACATATAGTTTGGAAAATAATTTTCTCAACAGTGACCAAAAAATAATAATTACCTCTGTTCGCCTACGCTGTGGCAGGGGGCTTCCAGAAGAAGACATACTTGAACAACTGGGCCTGACTGGGTCCTTCAATTAATCTGTAAGCATAAAGCCTATTAAGCAACAATACAAAAGAGATAACAGCTCAATTGACAATATGCTTACATCACACTCAACTTGCGTCTGGATGACTGTCCTGTGGCTCACTGTCCTCTGTGGCAGACTGTCCTCAAACTGTTGGTGGCAGACTGTATTACAAGTAATCTGTAAGGATAAAGCCATTTTAGCCAATATAATAGTTATATACGCTCAAATGACAATATACTTACATCACACTCAACTTGGTTCCGTGAGACTCTCCAGTGGCCGAATGTCCTCTGTCCGACTGTCAAACTGTCCCAACAAATCTGTAAGTATAAAGCCGATTTTAGCCTATATACTTGTTATGTCCGCTAAAATGACAATATACTTACATCACACTCAACTTGGTTCCGTGAGACTCTCCAGTGGCCGAATGTCCTCTGTCCGACTGTCAAACTGTCCCAACAAATCTGTAAGTATAAAGCCGATTTTAGCCTATATACTTGTTATGTCCGCTAAAATGACAATATACTTACATCACACTCAACTTGGTTCCGTGAGACTCTCCAGTGGCCGAATGTCCTCTGTCCGACTGTCAAACTGTCCCAACAAATCTGTAAGTATAAAGCCGATTTTAGCCTATATATTTGTTATGTCCGCTAAAATGACAATATACTTACATCACACTCAATTTGGTTCCGTTTAACACTGGCCGACTGTCCTGTCCTTGTCTTCTGTGGCAGACTGTCACACTGAATCTGTAAAAAGGCCAGCAACAATACAAGAGATAACCATTTGACAATATACTTATCACTCAACTGCAGACTGTCAACCTGGCACTGTCTCCTCAACGATTACACTGATACCCCCCAGATAATGTTGCTTTCACCCCATGGAATTTATACACCTTTGTATACTCCATTTACTTTTTATATACCCCATTGTCTATGTATGTACACCATGTACTTTCTATACCTTCGTATACACCCAATTGACTTTTTATATACCACATTGTTTATGTATGCACACCATTTACTTTGTATACCTTTGTATACACCAAATTGACTTTTTATATACCACATTGTTTATGTATGCACACCATTTACTTTGTATACCTTTGTATACACCCAATTGACTTTTTATATACCCCATTGTCTATGTATGCACACCATGTACTTTCTATACCTTTGTAACCCCAGTTGTATACCTATGTATACACTACAATACCTTTGCATCACATGACCTTTTTGAAAACCATTTTATGTTTTGAGTAATATTTAAAAAGCAATACACCCCTGTGCATTATAACAATTATAAAAATGTATGAAAAAATACTACGGACATTTTTGTTGGAGATTTTTTATTTGTTTTTTTTTTTTTTTAAAGTATGAGCTTTAACACTCTTTATTTAAAAGATTAAATCACAGTAATGTCAAAATAACACTTTATTACACATGCATGCACACACACACTTCAAAAAAATTGTACAGCATGTAAAATGTATTAAAAATGACTATTGTGTTAAAAAATTTTTTAAATGAACAAAACACTATCAAACATGCATGAATACCCACCCACACAAAAATAACACTACATCAAGAAAAGTAATGTTGTTTAAAAAAAAGGAGTTAAAAATACATGCTGGCAAAAAAAATACATGAATACAATGCATGAAAATACACACACACACACACACACACACACACACACACACACACACACACACACACTACAGCATGAAAAGTTAAATGTGTTGCAACTAAAAAAATGTGTTTAAAAAAAAAAAATGTGGGACACATACTCAAACATGGCAGCAATCACATATGAAGGCATTATACAGTCTATACTCACACCAAGTGTTTGCAGGATTCAGCTGGGCTATCAGACTTTCAGGCAGGGTCTTGTGGCTTGTGGCTTGTTTCCAGCCTCTATAGAGCAGGATCTTCAAGAGCAGGTCTGGTCTTGTCTGGCTGCTTGTCTTCATGTGTGGCAATGAGTCACCTGGCTTGTTTATATTGGTTTTGGCCTGTCTGGAAATGTATCCAACTTGGAGCATGCGCAGTCCAAAAAGGCGGATCCGCCGTGTGTATCCGCCAAATGGCGGATATTGGCGGATCCGCCACTCATTGGCACACATTGTAAAATTTTGGCGGATTTGGCGGATCCGCCAAAATCCGCCACCATCCGCCATTTCAACGCAGACAAAAAACGTTACATTGTCCGTCCAATCGAGACAGCGGACACCAAATATTTGGCGGATCCGCCAAAAAGCGGAGTCAGCGGACGACCATCCGCCACGATCCGCCAGTAATATAAGTTTATGGGGAAATTGCGGATCTGCCAAAAGAAAATGGCGGATCCGCCAATTTCAAATTTTGGCGGATTTTGACTGACGTCGCACGACTGAAGTGTGAAAGAGGCCTAAGAAAGTTCAAACATAGCCGAGCAAGCTGCAGTAAGACTTGTTTTTTTTATTCATTTTACAATTTAGAAGGAACATGCCACCAGAAAAAACGCTATTAACCTGCAACTATGGGGTTAATCTGCAGGTTAATAGCGTTACTAACCTGCTGGCGACTGCACTTAGCCGAACACTGCGGGGAGAAAATGAACCTTATTCTCCCTGGCAGCATTAGGTTTCAGTCACTAGGTCGGTGGCGGTGCAAGTTCAATTACCTCTGAGAATACAGAGCGGCGGCTGTAACTGCGCCTCCAACCCTGACTGACACTAGACCCTACACCACCACGTGACTGAAACCGAATGCTGCAGAGGAAAATAAAGTTTAATTTCTTCCCGCAGCGCTTGTCTACGTGCGGGCGCCGGGCTGGTTAGTAATGCTATTAACCTTCAGAATAACCCATATCTGCAAGTTAATAGTGTTTTTTCTGGTGACAGGTTCCCTTTAAAGGCTTTTCCAGGACTACGACATTTTGATGAATGGGTCATTAATATCTGATTGGAGGAGGTTACACACAGACACCGTAGTGTCCACCTGTTGCCAGCTCCTGCAGCTGTTCAACGTGCACTGTGTAGAGATCCGACACAGCACAGCTCCATACACCGCGTAGTGGCCGTTCATGGGATTTGCAGTTCAGCTCCTATTGAAGAGAATGGAACAATGGGTCACAGGGCCTAAACCACTACATAGGCCATCTTCTGATATGTGTTTACCAACTATGAACTGTGAGCTACTGATGGTAGCCAGGTATGTTACCTTCTGCATAATTTGCTCCAGAGTCCATCAAAGCTAGATTCATGTACAGTTTTTTTTAAGGAGGATTTTCAATGAAATCCGCTCTAAAGTTCACATATAAAATCACTTCAACTAATAAAAACTCTTCAAAACCACTTCAGGAAACATAAGCGAAAAAACGCTTTTGAGAAATAAAAAAAACACCAGTGTTTCCTGACATGGATTCATTTTGAAAACCTTTATATATATTTTTTAAAAGTTCAGGGTGAACCTAGCCTAACTGTACATTGCAAATTTGGTTAGTATTTTGACTTAGTATTTTAGACCCCAATTAGGATCCTAAACAGAGTAGGTTCATTTTTATTTTTCACAAGTATTCCTAATTTTGGCTTTAAAATACTAATGCAAAATAACGACCCAGTCTGCAGTATGTGAATATGGCTTTAGAAAGGTGGGTTCTCCTTATTTGAGGACTGTTTGCAAGGAATAGGGTCTGTATAGCCTTGTGGAATATGTACATTGATGCTTTTTTACTAAATTGTGTGAAATGTTGGAAAGATGTACAGAACCCTTCATATATAATCATATCTCATAGATTGTAAGCTTGCGAGCAGGGCCCTCATTCCTCTTGGTATCTACTTTGATTTGTGTTTATTGTTATGCTGTAATGTCTATTGTCTGTACAAGTCCCCTCTATAATGTAAAGTGCTGCGGAATATGTTGGCACTATAAAAATAAAATTATTATTATAATTATATCCCAAGAAAGGCAAAGCAAGTGTGTGTGGTACGAAGGTCAGATATTTGTCTGACGTCCACATTGAAGTGAATTTGTATTCAGTGAAAATCCAACATTTATTGGATAGGTTGAGCCCCATTTTCATTATTATGTCCAGTCATGATGTGTTTTCTTAACCTTCATCCATCGCTTCATCAAAGTCAGGAAGTTAAAAAGTTAAAGGTTCAGAATTGGTATTTTCATCCTCTCCCTGATACTATTTTTGCTGGATACAACATTGCATTAGTCTTGTGGCTGGAAACTAGGACATGGTGATTAATGCTGGACAGACACAACACTACTTCGATCAATGTGGCCTGTACTGGAGAGATACCTGACGGGTACAGCATAAATCTTCTGTATAATGCCTACATTATAGCTACTCATTATTTGGTAAAGGATTAGGCCATCTCTGGTTCATGTCTTTGTCAAAGAGATTGACCCTGATGTGTTTTTGCCTGAACATTAAATGTTCCTTGAGTTTGCCTAAATATTAGATAGGTGATAAACTATTGAGTGGGTCTTACCTGGGGTCCTGCAGTGATCTACAGAACAGGGAACCTGTGTCCTAAATGCTGATCTGACCTCATCCAGGAGGAGTTGAACAGAGTGGTAGAGCTGTGTGTCTCCTGCCATGCATCCATGACAAAAATAGACGTGGACAGCACCCTGTTATCCTCCGGTATCTTCAGTGCAATAGACTTGAATGGAACGGCAACCTACCGCTCTATTGAATTTTTCCTGGCTTCAGTGATCTGGCGATAGATGGGACCCACATCAACCTAACAGTTTTCACTAATTCATTATATAGCTATCCATTTGATAGTTAATAACTTCCCATTAAAGTTTTGTGCACATAGCTAGTGAGACTGCTCTTTGTGGCTGTAATACACTCCCATATTACAGCCTCATCTTGTAGTTCTGAGCACCTTAGATCATTAAACTGCATGTATTGGACCATATAACATTTTTTTCTTTTTAGAAATGGAAGCAAAACCTTTCTGTAAAATCAGAAGTAGGAGCTAGTGGAAGACCCATTCGCCAGTTTGTGGAAATCTGTTGGACATGGATCTGAAATACATCTACAGTCATGCCCAAAAGTTTTGAGAATGACACAAATATTATATTTTCACATGATCTGCTGCCCTCTGGTTTTTATGTGTGTTTGACAGATGCTTTTATCACAGACAGAAATATAATAATTGCAAACATATGAGTAACAAAAGCTTATATTGACAGTTAGAATGATTTAATGCAGCAAGTCAATATTTGCAGTGTTGACCCTTCTTCTTCAGGACCTCTGCAATTCTCCCTGGCATGCTCTCAATCAACTTCTGGACCAAATCCTGACTGATAGCAGTCCATTCTTGCACAATCAATGCTTTCATTTTGTCAGAATTTTTAGGTTTTTGTTTGTCCACCCGTCTCTTGATGATTGACCACAAGTTCTCAATGGGATTAAGATCTGGGGAGTTTCCAGGCCATGGACCCAAAATCTCTATGTTTTGTTCCCTGAGCCATTTAGTTATCACCTTTGCTTTATGGCAAGGTGCTCCATCATGCTGGAAAAGGCATTGTTGATCGCCAAACTGCTCTTGGAGGGTTGGGAGAAGTTGCTCTTGGAGGACATTCTGGTACCATTCTTTATTCATGGCTGTGTTTTTAGGCAAGACTGTGAGAGAGCCGATTCCCTTGGCTGAGAAGCAACCCCACACATGAATGGTTTCAGGATGCTTAACAGTTGGCATGAGACAAGACTGGTTGTAGCGCACACCTTGTCTTCTCCGAATGAGGCGTTTTCCTGATGTCCCAAACAATCGAAAAGGGGATTCATCAGAGAAAATAACTTTACCCCAGTCCTCAGCAGTCCACTGCCTGTACCTTTTGCAGAATATCAGTCTGTCCCTGATGTTTTTTCTGGAGAGAAGTGGCTTCTTTGCTGCCCTCCTTGAGACCAGGCCTTGCTCCAAGAGTCTCCGCCTCACAGTGCGTGCAGATGCACTCACATCTGCCTGCTGCCATTCCTGAGCAAGCTCTGCACTGCTGGTAGCCCGATCCCGCAGCTGAAACACTTTTAAGAGACGGTTCTGGCGCTTGCTGGTCTTTCTTGGGGCGCCCTGGAGCCTTTTTGGCAACAATGGAACCTCTCTCCTTGAAGTTCTTGATGATGCGATAGATTGTTGACTGAGGTGCAATCTTTCTAGCTGAGATACTCTTCCCTGTTAGGCCATTTTTGTGCATTGCAATGATGACTGCACGTGTTTCTTTAGAGATAACCATGGTTAACAGAAGAGAAACAATGATGCCAAGCACCAGCCTCCTTTTAAAGTGTCCAGTGGTGTCATTCTTACTTAATCATGACAGATTGATCTCCAGCCATGTCCTCATCAACACCCACACCTGTGTTAATTGAGCAATCACTGAAAAGAGGTTAGCTGATCCTTTTAAGGCAAGGCGCCTGCAATGATGTTGAAATGTGTTTTGGGGGATAAAGTTCATTTTCTAGCCAAATATTGACTTTGCAAGTAATTGCTGTTAAGCTGATCACTCTTTATAACATTCTGGAGTATATGCAAATTGCCATTAGAAATAGTGAAGCAGTAGACTTTGTAAAAATTAATATTTGTGTCATTCTCAAAACTTTTGGCCATGACTGTATGTCCTCATTCATTAAGATAACTTTTTCTTCTAAAAAAAATGGCGTTTTAACAAGCAGTTTAGTCAGCAGAAATCACATCATAATCCTAGGGTTGAGGGTTCATATAGAGTTTTTGAAATGTTTTTAGAGCAGATTTGTTCCAAAATCCTCATCAGAAACTGCTTAAAAAACGCATGGTAAACTGTCTATGGGAAATCCACTTTGCTGTCGATATGAGGACATTGTGATCATTTTTTTCTTCCTGAAGAGGTTTTAAAAAACACCTGGTGGAAAAAAAGTTCATGTCACTACCGGCATTATGGCCAAGTCGCCACTCCAAAATGTGCCCTCTCCATTGCCGCTCGCAAAAGAGGATTTGCCTCTACAGCATTTGAGGAGCGCAGGAGCATTGACAATGCCTGGACACAGTGGTATAGCAAGCTGTATAGCAAACAACCAATAGCCTTGGCGATAAGAACTATAGAATTAAAAAATCCCTGTGCCCTTGAGATCAGAGAGGATTTTTTAATAACAGGTAAATTGCAAAGATGTTTGTTTTTGATAAACACTTTGCAATTTTACCAGTTTCATAAAGTGCAACAGTTTCTTTAAAAGCGTTGTCCGCTACTTTTGAACATTGTCTTAACGTGCTCAGGATAAGGAGAAAAAAAAGCCTGCGCTATCACCGCCAAGCTGCTCTTCCACACTCTGCACTGTGCAAAAGAATTCAGCTCGGATTGATCATGAATGCTGCAGCCGATCATTGGTGCTGATTGGCTGCAGCTGTCATGATATTCCACTAGCCAAATATTGTTTTCAGGAGACCAGCAAGGAACACCGCACCAAGTATGGTGGAGCTGTGCCATTGCAGTACGGATGTATCCTTTTTTCGCTCTCCCCACTCTGAGAACATTAAGAAAATGTCTGAAAACGGTGGATCACCCTTTCAAAATGCCATCGTCATGCTTCTGTTCCTCTGTTCCAGTTCTAGCGCTTACAGAAAGTTTCAGCCAAGAGTGCACAAGAATCAGGGGCAAAGAAATACCAGTTGTAGCAGGGACAAAATGCAAGTCTTGGTAGCATGGTGCTATTGAGGAGGTTCAGGTTAAAGGGAACTTGTCACCAAGTTGGCCGATAAGAGTTACGGCCACCACCTTTCAGGGCTGATATATGGCATTCTATAATGCTGTATATCTGCCCCCACCCCGACCTGTAAGAGAAGAAAAATAACTTTTATTATACTCAGCTGTGGGGCGGTCCGGTCTGATGGACATCGCAGGTCTTGGTCTGGCACCTCCCTTCTTGTGATGCTGCCCTCCTGCTTGCTTTGTGTGGATGAGGGGTCTGCTCGGCACCTCGCTAATGCACAGGCATACTTATCTGTCTTGTTGAGGACAGAGCAAAGTACTGCAGTGCGCAAGTGCCAGGAAAGGTCCAAGAGCCCCGGCGCATGCTCACTGCAGTATTTTGCTCTGCCCTCGGCAGGACAGAGAAGTATGCCTGCGCAGGAGCGCTGTGCCGAGGAGACTGTGTGGATGATGAAGGGACGCGTCATCCACACAAAGCAAGCAGGAGGACGGCGATCGTAAGAAGATGGGAGGCATCAGACCAAGACCAGAGACGCCCATCGAACTGGACCGCCCCACAGGTGAGTATAATAAAAGTTATTTTTCTTCTCTTGCAGGTCAGGTTGTGGGCAGATATACAGCATTATAGAATGCCGTATATCAGCTCTGAAAGGTAATGGCCGTATCTCTTATTGGCCAAACCTGGTGGCAGGTTCCCTTTAAGTTCATAGGCCATCCTTTGTCCATGGTGCTATTATAACTGTCTAATTACAGCAATTATCTCGTTTCATCCATGCCTAGCACATAAGTATTAGACATATTTTTAATAAAATAGTGGATTATGAAGAATAATCTGAAATGCTTTGGCGAGCATGTTTTCAGTAGTGTTTAATAGCAACAAGGTTACTTATAGCTATGGAGAATGCAAAAGAATCATGGTGAGTCAGCATGTCTTACAAATCATAGCCATATTGTAAAAACCTGAAATGCAGTTTTTAGAAACATTACAAGAGTTTGCATCACCACATCAAACATATACCGTAGGTAAGAGGTGAGTTCTCAACTGGAAAATACAATACAGTTACAGCGTAAAGCTGTTCAATGTGAAAATAAGCAACAGTGTAAAAAACTACCAAACGCCGAAAATGCAGAAACAGCAACTCCAAATCGACTTACATTAAGCATGAAATGTGATAACGAAACACAAGTATGAATGTCAGTGCAGATGAACCCTATTACAGTTTTCTTATGGTTGGCTTTATTTAAACAGTTTTCAACAATACATGGGCCCTTGGTTCTCCTTGTTGCTGTTGGAGGCATCTCACAATGCTAGAAAATATAATAAATATGAGTAATACTTTAACAAATCCCTTGTCTACACTTCCGTCGCCCATCTCTGTTCACTCGTCTCCAGAGTTCGATGTGAAGTGATTGCTCCATTCATGGTAGTGACCTCAGTGGTGTTGACAGATCACCACTATAGTGGTCACATATAAACATTAATGTGCTTATTAAGTCACTTTACTTTTGTTTTCTTGTGGTATTCGGTGCTGTTTTTAGTTCTAAATTCTTCAATATGGCAAAAGCAGTTCATGAATTTTGTGCTAAATCAAAAGCGGTCTTTATTTTTTACTTTGATGTATTATGTGACTTTTTAACTCGCAATGGTGCAAAATTTGTGGCAATATATCTGGCGTATATAAATTCAAATCAGTACATTTCCAAAAAATGTTGAAATTTTTAAGAAGCCATAATTGATGAATCAGCTGAACATATCTGGAAAACACCAAATTCGCTCCACAATTGTGAAAACAAGAAAAAAACGGTTTATAAAATGCAGTTTAAAAAAGGCACAAATAAAAATCATAAAAAAAAACACCAAAAACGAGACAAAAAAAACAGGTGTAAATGCAATAATGAATTTCGCCCATTGGTTTAACCTCTGATGCCAAAAGAATTATAAATGCAGCTATGTACTCAAAAATAGGCTAAAACTCGGGATGACTATCAGTTATTTAACGTTATAAGTAGATTTATTGTACATATAACCTTGATTCAATGGTGGACATACTCTTTAAAGGAATTTTTTTGGCATAAAAACATTGCTGAATGATCCATATCAATCCAAATCAATGATTTCATCAATGTGAATCTGACCCACAACCAAGAACAGTATTACGTAAGGACAGACCATTAACATTTGCACCCTGGTAAACCTGTTATGTTTTGGTAGCTGAGGAGAACAGGAGCAAAAAACCGCCAAAGCAGCAAGACACCAGAGAGTCTGGGACCTAATGGGTTGCAGATCCCTAAACTAACCACACAACTAGAAGTAGCCGTGGAGCGTACCTACGGTGATCCTTGACGCCTCGGCACAGCCGGAGAGTTAGCTACACCTGAAGATAGAAAGAGGAAAGCTAACTGCCCCGGAGTAGAGACCCCAAAGAAATAGGAAGCCCCCAAACATGTAATGGCGGTTAGACAACAGATAACAAGAGCAAATACAAAATGAGAACAGGCGGCAGCGCAAGCCCCCAAAGGGGACCCGGCTGAAGTCCAAGGCAAGACTGCAAAAAGCAAGGAAAATCCACCCACAGAAAAAAAAACAGAAAGTCACTTATCTGAATGATAGCAGGAAAGCAAGCTGAAATTCCAACAAAGACCTGGAAGCAACAATTGATTACCGGCGAGGACCATGGGAGTTCAGCTCACTTATATCAGGCCAGTCAGCCCCATCTGACACCCATTCCTCAATTGGTTCAATACCCTCAGCAACCACCGGAGGGGGCCTCATCTCTGAAATCGTCTCCAACACATTCACAACATAAACCCCCTGAACCACTGAAATGGAAACGGACAAGTGATTGATGCTGCCCAAACCACAGGCAACATGTATCAGACACAGGCTGTATGATTTCAGCCATGTATGTTGGTAATACTTTAAAAGTTGCTGAGGACCAAGCCACACGACTGGTAGAATAAGGTGGTCCTATCAGCTTCTCACTACCCTCTCCCCTTGAGCGATGGGTCTCTTCTTGTATAGTGAGAGACCAACAGTCATTGGCAGCAGCGGGGAATGTGCCAGGGAACAGTCTTTCTCCTGTGCGGCTCGGTCATCGGCAGATTATAAAGTGTGTTTTCTTCTGCCGCAGCGTTTCAGAGTCAAGGGTACATGGCTGAAATCATACAGTTAGTGTCTGTAGTTTGGGCAGCATGTATCAGCTGTCAGGTTCCCTTTAGCTAATGTCTCATTTTAATTGTGGAAATAGAAAGAATGGAAGCCATAAAACCTTTGCTTTTTCCCAGAACTGTAATTTTCTCTCAAATCTTTTGCATTTTCTGGAAAGTGCATATGTAAAGCTTTATGTGCTTGAGACCTAGAGAACGAGTCCTGAAGTTCTTGAAGAGATGGACGAGGTAATGTCCTCCCATGGTCATTTGTTGTAGGATGTGTTTGTAATGTGTTTTGTTTGATACAATAGCTCAGATTTTTATTATTTTGTACTTTTCCAAAATCAGTTGCCTTACTGGTGCAATCATTTTGCTGTGCATGTTTACTAAGACAGTATGGACTTTCCATATATTGGTCTTGTCCAAGTGGTTGACAACTGTCACTGTAGACTGGCTTGGATTCCAGAGAACAGGGCAGTGGTGTCAGCTGCCTTCTGTACAAAGCCTCTGACCGTTCGGTATCGGTAATTTTGTGTATATCTGGTTCCTTACGTTGACACTTTGTGTACTGTGGATGGGATTGTTTCTTTTCTGTAGTGTTGCATGCATCCAAGTTAGCATATACATCATGGATACATGGTGACTGTGAGTCGATAACACTTTTTTTGTCTGAATGTTCTGCACAGGCTGTAATTTCACTCTCTAGATCAATATATCTTTCCTCCTTCACAAGGGGACGTCTACCATCTCGTAAACCGGCAATACGTCCTTCTAGTGGTCGTGCATGGAGAACAGTTGATACAAAAGTCGGCTTCTGAAACAAAAAAAGAAAAGCAAGAAATTGCAACATGTTGGATTTCTTAAGTGATAGCTTCAGATAAAAATGAAAACTATGAACCAATAGGTCCATAAGTGCGTGTGACTATTAAAAAAAAATAACCTATTTCTTCTGATCTGTATTAGCACTCAGATGCTAATATATGGCCAAATATAGAGCCTACAAGTCAGTGTCTTTTCGGAATTACTCTTAGCTTTCTCTTGCTTGTCAATTCTCCCCAAAAACCCTTTTCATCCTATATAAAGAAACAAGACAGAAGAATAATCAACGTCTTCGAAATGTAGTGCTGGAGAAGGATCTTATCAATACCATGGAAGGCAAGAAGAACAAAAAAAATCAAGCTTAGAACAATTCAAGCCAGACATGTCACTCGAAACAAGGATCACCAATCTACGAGTTGCCTACTTTTCACACATCATACGAAGAGAGAAATCACTGGAGAAGGACATCATGGTAGGGAGCATAGAAGGAACAAGGCGAAAAGGAAGACCAGCAACTCGATGACCTGATACAATCAGGATAACGGCAGAGAAAACCCTGGTGGACCTATCTAGCCTTGCACAAGATCGATCTTCCTACAGGGCGTTCATCTATCAAGTCACCATGGCTCAAGATCGAGCAGAAGGCCGTTAATAATAATAATAATAAATTGCTTGGTGTACAGTGGGTTCAGAAAGTATTTACAGTCATGGCCAAAAGTTTTGAGAATGACACAAATATTATATTTTCACATGATCTGCTGCCCTCTGGTTTTTATGTGTGTTTGACAGATGTTTTATCACAGACAGAAATATAATAATTGCAAACATATGAGTAACAAAAGCTTATATTGACAGTTAGAATGAGTTAATGCTGCAAGTCAAAATTTGCAGTGTTGACCCTTCTTCTTCAGGACCTCTGAAATTCTCCCTGGCATGCTCTCAATCAACTTCTGGACCAAATCCTGACTGATAGCAGTCCATTCTTGCACAATTAATGCTTTCATTTTGTCAGAATTTTTAGGTTTTTGTTTGTCCACCCGTCTCTTGATGATTGACCACAAGTTCTCAATGGGATTAAGATCTGGGAGTTTCCAGGCCATGGACCCAAAATCTCTATGTTTTGTTCCCTGAGCCATTTAGTTATCACCTTTGCTTTATGGCAAGGTGCTCCATCATGCCGGAAAAGGCATTGTTGATCGCCAAAATGCTCTTGGAGGGTTGGAAGAAGTTGCTCTTGGAGGACATTCTGGTACCATTCTTTATTCATGGCTGTGTTTTTAGGCAAGACTGTGAGAGAGCCTATTCCCTTGGCTGAGAAGCAACCCCACACATGAATGGTTTCAGGATGCTTAACAGTTGGCATGAGACAAGACTGGTGGTAGCGCTCACCTTGTCTTCTCTGAATGAGGCGTTTTCCTGATGTCCCAAACAATCAAAAAGGGGATTCATCAGAGAAAATAACTTTACCCCAGTCCTCAGCAGTCCACTGCCTGTACCTTTTGCAGAATATCAGTCTGTCCATGATGTTTTTTCTGGAGAGAAGTGGCTTCTTTGCTGCCCTCCTTGAGACCAGGCCTTGCTCCATGAGTCTCCACCTCACAGTGCATGCAGATGCACTCACACCTGCCTGCTGCCATTCCTGAGCAAGCTCTGCACTGCTGGTAGCCTGATCCCGCAGCTGAGACACTTTAAGAGACGGTCCTGGCGCTTGCTGGTCTTTCTTGGACGCCATGAAGCCTTTTTGGCAACAATGGAACCTCTCTCCTTGAAGTTCTTGATGATGCGATAGATTGTTGACTGAGGTGCAATCTTTCTAGCTGCAATACTCTTCCCTGTTAGGCCATTTTTGTGCATTGCAATGATGACTGCACGTGTTTCTTTAGAGATAACTATGGTTAACAGAAGAGAAACAATGATACCAAGCACCAGCCTCCTTTTAAAGTGTCCAGTGGTGTCATTCTTACTTAATCATGACAGATTGATCTCCAGCCATGTCCTCATCAACACCCACACCTGTGTTAATGGAGCAATCACTGAAAAGAGGTTAGCTGGTCCTTTTAAGGCAGGGCTGCAATTATGTTGAAATGTGTTTTGGGGGATAAAGTTGATTTTCTAGCCAAATATTGACTTTGCAAGTAATTGCTGTTAAGCTGATCACTCTTTATAACATTCTGGAGTATATGCAAATTGCCATTAGAAAAAATGAAGCAGTAGACTTTGTAAAAATTAATATTTGTGTCATTCTCAAAACTTTTGGCCATGACTGTAGACCCCTTTACATTTTTCACTCTTTGTTTCATTGCAGCAATTTGGTAAATGCAAATAAGTTCATTTTTTCTCATTAATGCACACTCTGCACCCCATCTTTACTGAAAAAAACAGAAATGTAGAAATGTTTGCAAATTTATTAAAAAAGAAAATCTGAAATATCACCTGGTCATAAGTATTCAGACCCTTTGCTCAGTATTGAGTAGAACCTTTTAGCTAGTACAGCCATGAGTCTTCTTGGGAATGATGCAACAAGTTTTTCACACCTGGATTTGGGATCATCTGCCATTCTTCCTTGCAGATCCTCTCCAGTTCCGTCAGGTTGGATGGTGAACCTTGGTGGACAGCCATTTTCAGGTCTCTCCAGAGATGCTCAATTGGGTTTAGGTCCGGGCTCTGGCTGGGCCAGTCAAGAATGGTGACATAGTTGTTCTGAAGCCACTCCTTTGTTATTTTAGCTGTGTGCTTGGGGTCCTTGTCTTGTTGGAAGGTGAACTTTCCACCAAGTCTGAGGTCCAGAGCACTCTGGAAGATGTTTTCATCTCTGTACTTGGCCGAATTTATGTTTCCTTTAATTGCAACCTGTCATCCTGTCCCTGCAGCTGAAACACACCCCCATAGCATGATGCTGCCACCACCATGTTTCACTGTTAGGATTGTATTGGGCAGGTGATGAGCAGTGCCTGGTTTTCTCCACACATACCGCTTAGAATTATCACCAAAAAGGTCTATCTTAGTCTCATCAGACCAGAGAATCTTATTTCTCATAGTCTGGGAGTCCTTCATGTGTTTTTTTTTTTAGCAAACTCTATGCGGTCTTTCATATGTCTGGCACTGAGGAGAGGCTTCCGTCGGGACACTCTGCCATAAAGGCCCGACTGGTGGAGGGCTGCAGTGATAGTTGACTTTGTGTAATTTTCTGCCATCTCCCTACTCCCTACTGCATCTGTGGAGCTCAGCCACAGTGATCTTGGGGTTCGGCTTCACCTCTCTCACTAAGGCTCTTCTCCCACGATTGCTCATATTGGCTGGACGTCCAGGTGGAGGAAGACTTCTGGTGGTCCCAAGCTTCTTCAATTTAAGGATTATGGAGGCCACTGTGCTCTTAGGAACCTTGAGTACTGCAGAAATTATTTTGTAACCTTGGCCAGATCTGTGCCTTGCCACAATTCTGTCTCTGAGCTCCTTGGCCAGTTCCTTTGACCTCATGATTCTCATTTGGTCTGACATGCACTGTGAGCTGTGAGGTCTTATATAGACAGGTGTGTGCCTTTACAAATCAAGTCCTATCAGTTTAATTAAACACAGCTGGACTCCAATGAAGGAGTAAAACCATCTCAAGGAGGATCACAAGGAAATGGACAGCATGTGACGTAAATATGAGTGTCTGAGCAAAGGTTCTGAATACTTATGACCATGTGATATTTCAGTTTTTCTTTTTTAATAAATTTGCAAAATTTTCTACATTTCTGGTTTTCATCAGTCAAGATGGGGTGCAGAGTGTACATTAATGAGAAAAAAAATGTACTTTTTTGCATTTACCAAATGGCTGCAATGAAACAAAGAGCAAAAAATTTAAAGGGGTCTGAATACTTTCCAAACCCACTTTGTATTGATGTTTCTTCTACATATCTCTATATTAATCTACACTCCAGGTGCAGTTCTCAGGGTTTTTTGCGGCTGCAGTGAAATGTTCCTGCCAATGATTACAAAGGTTCTTCGTGTTCTGAACAAGCCCACAGTTTGTACCAATGCAATATACAATAATTAAAGCACCACGCCAGTGTTTTTTTTATTTCAGCGGTGGAGCAGTGCTAGCAATCTAAGTTCCCTGAGCTTAGTCTTACACTTACCAGCTTCATTATTCAGCTTTTCCCTGCACCACTCCGGCCCCATCGCACCATCTTGTGACAGCAGCTTGTACCTGACTGTCACAAGCTCTCTGTGTAAGTCTATGAGAGCCTTGTTCTCCAGCAAACACTGAAGCGATCTGGCAGGTCACAAGCTGCTGGAGACCGACAGGAGCGGCACTGATAAAAGATCAAGATGTTAGCTGGTAAAAGATCAAGATGTTAGCACTCTAGAGCTGCAATAAGAAAAAGTGCTGGAGTGGTGCTTTAATGCTATATATGCATAATACATTGTGCATATGACACATAATGTATCTGATGAATGAAGGACCACAGCTCCCAAATTGTTCCTTACACATTTAGTTACAAATGAAAGAAGGTTAATTTTTTCTCCACTCGTGGATTTCTGAGAAGCAATAATGGGAGTGTCTCCCACTATCTTAGATTTTTGATCCACCCTGATAAGGATCTACAGTCCGATAAGGATCTACCTTCCTACATCTGTGTTTAACCCACTTTCAAGTGATTCCCTAAGAAAAACATTTTTTAGTCTTTTATTTTTCACTAATTGTTCTGCTAGACGCCTCGTAGCAAATTGGCAAGAAAACAAAGCCAAACGATAGTGCAGCAAACTGCGCTATTTTTTTTTTTAAATCAGACACCTTGATGCAAACCAAGTGGACACCATGTAACACAACCGTCACTTTTTCGGTTCCTATAACGGATCACACAAAATCAGAAATGCAAGCCACGATCCATAACTTATGCTGCTTTGTTATTAGCGTACCATTTCTGTATTTTCATCTGTTCTGCCGGTTATGTTGCCAATAACCCTGTCATGAAAATCATCAAGTTGCAGTGGATTCATTTCACCATTACCTATTCATGAATCGACACAAGTAGACACAATGAGAAATCATGCAATTGCAGTATTTTTTTTCTTTTGTGGCATCATACAACTCTCTTGTGTGAATAACATAAAAGTATTATTACAGGTAGCAGGCACCAAAGCACCAAGCATATAAAGAAGATCCATTCATACCTAACCATTTTTACTTCCTTTGCTGCTGTATTTTTTAATAGACAGTTGCCCCAATCTTCTGGTCGCAATTGCCTCAGATCTATCAGCCTTTGTTTTTGACACCAGAAAGCATTTCCGGGATTAACACTTTATCAGTGTGAGGGGAGCTGACTGCCTCGTTCATTTCAATAGGTAAGTCATCTCCCTTCTCTGTCACAGATGATGCCGGGGGCCTGTCTTGGTAATTGAAATAAGCAGATCAGCCAGCCCCCTTCATACCTCATACACCATCCAGGACATGCTATACTGTTTGAGAACATGGCTGAAGTGGAGCTGCCAACCAGAGGGGATGACAGTTAAAGATTGAGGCACCCATAATAAAAATATTAGTAAGTTTTATAACTTTTTATATTGATTATGATTTATAGAGTTTCATGAGGTTTTATGGGGTAGGTCACCAGGTCTTTCTCCAACCCATGGCACTTAGTCACATGACCGCATGTTGCTATGTGTAGCGCCGGCGTCTCTGCATGCCTCCTCCCCCGGCAGGGACGCCGACTTACTACCACGGCCCCGTCCCACTTCTCTTCCGCTGCTGCCTGGGGTCTGCGCACTGCACCTGCCAGTGCCTGCCTGTATACCAGCTGTTCCCGCCATCACCTGTGATTCCTGTGTTCCTGCCGTGTATAACTGTACTAGGTGTACTCTCCTTCTGGGCCGTTCCAGCTCCTTACCCTTGGGGGTCAACTGCCGTGTACCTGTGGTCTGTCCTGGTGTAGCACCTGGTGTCCATCTGGAGCCCAGCCTAACCCCACGATGATGGGCTCTAGTGAATAATCAGGTGTTCACCTACATACGCCCTGCAGGCTCTCCTCGGACCACGGCACAGTGGTTCCACCACTCCCGTTAGAGTATGTCATATGTTACTACCCAGCTGGCTCATTTTGTCAGCTGTAGGATGGTAGGGTAGAATCACCAGACAGAAGTTGACCTAATTTTACATGGGAATGACTCTTAAAGGCGTCTGATCTTAAGCTACAAGTCTACTGTCACGCTCTATGCACACGTGGAGGATTCACAAGTCTGAAGTCACATACAGTGACTGCAGACTTGTATGCTAAGGCTGGACAACCCCTTTAAGCAATTGAAAGAAAGCTGTGGAAAACAGGGACGCATGGTAAGAGATGGCCTATAGGGCATCCAAGGACATTTTTTATTCAAATTTAATAGGTAAGACATTTCTATTTCACATTACATCACTTTCTGTGTTGTATCAGCTAGTAAAAATGTCTAAGTCCTGTGTGATTTGCATCAGAAAATTGAAACCTTGGTCCCGGGCACCGCTGCAGATTATAGTTGATCTATTTGGGTCCCAATAGGAGGACTCAATAAAATAAGAATTGCCCTGAGCTCATAACCCCTTTATTTGACCACTATTGAAACCAAGTCTTCTTTGTAAGAACCCCTTACTCACCTGTAAAGCTGCGATTATAAGATGTTAACCACTGGGATTTTATCAGATTTCTTTGTAAGTTCAATGTCCTCTCAGAGAGCGATTCTTCATATGGCTTATGCAGTGCATTGGGAGCCATAGTCTTGGGGGGAATTGGATAGAAGATCTGGACATTTCCAATATGGGATTTAGGAAGCTAAAAACAGAGTTGGAAAGGAATTACTTGGGCTTATACACATTGCAATGTTGTCCATCTTTGGGGCCATTTTTCTACTTTGTTTGCCTTTTATAGTTTGAATGGTGCTATTGCTTCTTGTTAACTGAGAATTCATCATTGATTTCAATGAATGTGCAGGGAAACAAAAAGCCTGTAAAAGCCAAACAGTCCAGAATTTGTAATGAAACAAAATAGCAAAAATTGTTTTCAGATCAAAATACATACATTAAAAAAAAATGAAAAATAAAAACAACTATTGTCCCCAGTAGTGGAAACCTCCTTGAAATGGGTTCTCCAAGAACAGGAAAAAATATCTAAAGGTAAATGTCATTATAAACCATTTACTAAATGCATTTAATTAGCAAATGACAATCATTTTATCTAGGGAGGTAATTGCCAGGGACAGACATATCATTGGTGCAACCTATGCGGCCGCACAGGGGCCCAAGACGTAAGGGGGCTCATTTCTTTTTTAGGAGCTGTTTGGCTGCAAAGGGCCCATATATTGTTCTTGCACAGGGGCCCTTTTCTTTCTGTGTCCGCCAGTGCAAATAGCTATAGAATTAAAATGGCCCCCATCTTGTTATATGGACAGAAACCTGTCCTAGAATGATAGTACAGGTGCATTAGAAGCTCCTCTTCTGGGACCTGGATGTATTCTATACAATGTATAGTCATTCAGAAAGACAGGGCACACAGCAGTGCGAGCAGCCTCTTCTTACCTCAGCACTTACGGTCCCTCTAGCTGTATTACTGAAGCACATCTTCCTATAAATGAAGGGAGGAGGATGAGCTTTCTACTGCACCTGCTTACAGACACATGTCCCAACGGTCTAGGACAGTAGGGATGAGCAGACCCATGGAAGTTTGGGTTCTGATACCAGAACTGCACCCAAACCTGAACCTGAACCTCCATTAAAATCAATGTGGACCCAAAGTTTGGAGCTAGAAAATGTCTCCTCCCGAACTGTAAAATGGACTTCGGAGTTCAACACCGGACGAGACTCTCCCTCCTCCTCTCTATATAGAATAGTATACATGGCAGACGCCATCTCCTACCTCAGTAATGGGAAAGTCTTCACTGAAGACAGATTTTACCTCAGAATTGAGCAGAATTGAGAATGTTGATAATGACTGATCAATTTTGGCAGGGAAATAAGTAAATTTCCCTTATAAGATCTATTACCAAGTTGCTTATTTTCATGTGTACTATTGTTTAAAACATTGGTTGCGCTTTGAGGCCACGTTCACATGGTCAGTATTTTACATCACTATTTGTAAGCCAAAATCAGGAATGGAACAATCAGAGGAAAGGTATAATAGAAACACGTCACCACTTCTGTATTTATCACCCACTCCTGGTTTTGGCTTACAAATACTGAGGTAAAATACTGACCAAATACTGAAGGTGTGAACGTGGCCTAAAGCTTATACACTGACTCACGCATGGCGCCTGGGAGGCAGTATACAGAGGTTATAACTTATATCCTTTCTAGTAGTATCCTTCTATCCTATCCCATCCCTGACTATTTCGATTTCTTGTACCTTCTTCTATTGATGAGTAGCTCCGACCCTGCAATATTGGGATTGTCGTGATTAGTAGGAGTTTACCATGTTTTTTTTTTCGCATATGGTTTTTTGTGTCACCCATTATTAATGGAGGAAACTAGTGAATGTTACTGTAAGATCTCCATTACTGAACTTTGAAGAAACATGACTCCGGGACCATAAAATGTATGGCTAACGTGTGATCTCCATAGTAACAGGAATCCGGAAGGAAGGGTAAGCATTCTGCTTTTCTAATTATATGGCTCTTAGGGACTTATTCAGCTGTGTGTACTTTGTAGCTAATGACAATCCTGCATGATACTGCTCGACAAGTTCTGTCCTACATACTAAGGTCAAATAGCTTGTAGTTACATGAGAACATCAGGCCTTATTACAACTAGCACGGGCAAAATCTGTCCATTACAGGCGAGAAGATGACAGACGTCGTCATTTCAGTGAAGAAGCTAAGATTTATTCATAGAGACATGGGGAGTAAAATATGTAAAAGCTGTTAAAAGGCGGCATGCCACATGGGTCTCAAAGCTGCATGTACATGTGCTGGTTTCTATCAGCTTTTTAATGCAGTTTTTGAAGTTAAAACCTCAAGGCTAAAATAAAAATCACTGATGCTCGACTGTAATGTTAAAAATGCCAGAGATCAAAAAGTCAATGAATAACCCATGAAACGTAACTTTTAGGGCTCATACTCACTGGAGACAAAAACGGACGATTGCAAGCCGATAAAAAATCGGATTGCAATCGGACCAATGTTATTCAATAGGGGACTTCTCATTTGCAAGTTTTTTCTCAGCTGAAATCGGTCTGAGAAAAAAATCGCAGCATGCTGCGATTTGCAGCGATTTTGGCATGATAATCGCTAATGCAAGTCAATGGATGCGATAAAAAATCGGACAGCACTTGCACCATGCGAGTGCTGTCCGATTTATACGCACCAGTGTCCTTTGAAAAGCCGGCAAATCATCCCCGGCTACTGTAAAATCACACTGACAGCTCACAAAAACACTACATATATACACATATAATACATATATATATATATATATATACAAGTCATTGTGACCCACATCTATATATATATATATATATATATATATATATATATAGTTCATGCAGTTCTACATACTATAATAGCCGTTAATTCAATTGCCGGCTTTTGTGAAATTACAGAACCCGACATGAAATGACACATGGTTTACATACAGTTAACAATGTCATTTCATGTAGTTTGATATATGGTTTTCACTAACAATTACATGAGTGGCTGTGTGCAAAATTTCACAGATGTAGGGGTTAATTAAAGGTGTAAATTCGTTGTAAAAAAATGTGTGGGCTCCCGCTGTATTTTCTCGACCAGACAGACAAAGCCAGCGAGTGGGGCAGATAATTATAGCCTAGGGAGGGTGCATTTATTTTGTGCCCCCCCCTGGCTACTAACATCTGCCCCCAGACACCCCAGAAAAGGCAAATCTATAATTAGATGTGCCCTTTCTGGCACTTTACCGGTCTATTCCCATTGCCCTGTAGCGGTGTCGAATGGGTTAATAATGGGTTAAAGCCACCTTGCTATTGAAAGGTGACTTTAAGCCAGGTTAATAATGGAGAGCTGTCAATTAGACAACTATCAATTATTAATCCTATTGAAGTAAATAAAAAACACACACACATTAAGAATAAATAATTTTAATGAAATAAAAACACATTTTTTTGACCATCTTTTATTTAACTCTTAATCCTTGCGAAGCCCTTGATCTCCTATAATAAAGAAAAAATAATAAAACAACATTATTCTTACCTATCCGCCGCTCTGTCACGTCCCACGCTGTAATCCTTCACAAAGGGTTAAGTAGCTTTCAGCCAAGCAATGCAGCTAATGCTGCCTGCTCAGCTGAAAGCTCCTGAATGAATGACTTTCTCTCCCAGAGACAGGAGAGGATGTGATTACTGTGGGAAGCTTAATTGATAGCTTCCCACAGAAATCAGTTCACTTCAGGTCAGCGGGGACTCCCTCTGACGTCACTGATGCTGTGCGGTGTCCCCGCTGACCTGAAGTGAACTTATTACAGTGGGAAGCAATCAATGAAGCTTCCCACAGTAATCACATCCTCTCCTTTACCTGGGAGAGGTAGTCATTCATTCAGGAGCTTTCAGGTGAGCAGGCATCATTAGCTGCACTGCTTGGATGAAAGCTACTTAACCCTTTGTGAAGGATTACAGCGTGGGACGTGACAGAGCGGCGGATAGGTAAGAATAATGTTGTTTTATTATTTTTTCTTTATTATAGGAGATCAAGGGCTTTGCAAGGATTATGAGTTAAATAAAAGATGGTCAAAAAAATGTGGTTTTATTTCATTAAAATTATTTATTCTTAATTTGTGTGTGTTTTTTTTTTTACTTCAATAGGATTAATAATTGATAGTTGTCTAATTGACAGCTCTCAATTATTAACCTGGCTTAAAGTCACCTTTCAACAGCAAGGTGGCTTTAACCCATTATTAACCCATTCACCACCGCTACAGGGCAATGGGAATAGACCGGCAAAGTGCCAGAAAGGGCGCATTTAATTATAGATTTGCCTTTTCTGGGGTGGCTGGGGGCAGATGTTAGTAGCCAGGGGGGGGGCACAAAATAAATGCACCCTCCCTAGGCTATAATTATGTGCCCCCACTCGCTGGCTTTGTCTGTCTGGTTGAGAAAATACAGCGGGAGCCCACGCATTTTTTTACAACGAATTTACACCTTTAATTAACCCTACATGTGTGAAATTTTGCACACAGCCACTCATGTAATTGTTAGTGAAAACCATATATCAAACTACATGAAATGACATGGTTAACTGTATGTAAACCATGTGTCATTTCATGTCGGGTCTGAAATTTCACAAAAGCCGGCAATTGAATTAGCGGCTATTATACTATGTAGAAGTGTATGACCTATATATATATATATATATAAATATTTGCTTTTTGTGTCAATTTTTTTTGACAATGTGATTTTTACATGATTTTTTACATAGAGATAACTGCTCTATGAAAAACGTCATGTTAAAATCGCATTGCATACAGATGGAAAACGGATGGGAAACGGATGGTGCGATTAAAAATCGCAAACAAATCGCATGACAATCGCATATAATCGGACCGTTTATTCCATCCAGAAAACGGACCGTTTTTTTTTCCACAAATGGGTATGAGCCCTTATTATTAAAACAGGAGACACGATGAGACGACACATAGTGCACACACACGTAGTTCACATCTTCTTCCCTTGTTTTGTAGGATCACTGATCACGATTTAGAAAATATGAGAATCTCATAATAGCACACTTGGTCATCCCACGCCAATCACAGGGACTGAGGAGCATACATCCCCAGTGGGTACAATATACACTTACTTAACTCAGTGATGCTTTTTGATGAATAATTAAAGGAATCCGTCAGCAGCGTTTTGTCATCTAATATATATAATGTAGAGACTGAAACCCTGATTCCACTGAAGTGTTACTTACTGGGCTGCTTACTATGCTGCCATGCAGTCTTCCATATTCATGAGCTCTGTATAACCCTACCCCCACAACTTTCTGTCTATGCACAGTGTACACAAAGCTGGCAATCAGTGTTATGAGCAGACAATACAGAGAGTGAAGCAGCACCAGCTCCCGTGAGCTTTTCTCTAGCATAACAATAAAACAGTAGTGATTATATATTATACATGTGCTAATAATTCCTCACTCTCCATATTTGTTGACTGTTGGTGTCTGTGGCATTCAGTCCTTAGAGCCCTGCACCCCTCTTTCAAATTGCCAGTGCTTCTGCCTTTCCTTTAACCCCTTCATGACGAAAGGTATTTTCAGTTTTGCGTTTTCTTTTTTAGCTCCCCTTTTTCTCAGAGCCATAACTTTTTTATTTTTCTGTAAATATGGCCATGTGAGGGCTTGTTTTTTGCAGGACGAGTTGTAAGTTTGAACGACACAATTGGTTTTACCATATCATGTACTCAAAAATGGGAAAAAATTTCCAAGTGAGGTGAATTGCAAAAAAGTGCAATCCCACAGTTGTTTTTTGTTTTGGATTTTTACTAGGTTACCTAAATGCTAAAACTGACCTGCCATTATGATTCTCCAGGTAATTACAAGTTCATAGACACCAAGCATGTCTAGGTTCTTTTTTATCTAAGGGTATGTTTCCACGGTCAGGAAACGCTGTGTGTTTGACGCTGTGTACAGCCGCAGCGTCAAACACGAAGCGTCCAGATGTTACAGCATAGTGGAGGGATTTCATGAAATCCCGTCTCCACTATGCGTTAAAAGACGCAGGCGTCAGACCTACGTAAACGGACATGCAGCGCGTCTTTTCAGATCGCAACATGTCCATTTACCTTGCGGCGACGCTCCGTCGCCGCAAGGTAAATAACACAGTCCTATGTAGGGCTGCGGTGATTCCGGATGTGTTCAATAAACACATCCGGATTCACCGCGGGTTCAGAAGGGGGCGGGGCTTTGGGCGGAGAGGGGTTTCCGCTCCGTCCAAAACGCCGGCATTACGCTACGTGGAACCATAGCCTAAATGGTGAAAAAAAATGGCAAACTTTGTTAAAAAAAAGAAAAAAAATTGTGCCTTTCCGATACATGTAGCGTCTCCATTTTTTGTGATCTGGGGCCGGGTGAGGGCTTATTTTTTGTGCGCAGAGCTCACATTTTCAGTGATACCATTTTGGTTCAGATACGATCTTTTGATCGCCCGTTATTGTATTTTAATGCAATGTTGCGGCGACAAAAAAAACGTAATTCTGGCGTTTTGACTTTTTTCTTGCTACGCCATTTAGCGATCAGGTTAATCATTTTTTATTGATAGATCGGGCAATTCTGAATGCGGTGATACCAAATATATGGATGTTTGATTTTTTTAAAATTGTTTTATTTTGAATGGGACGAAAGGGGGGTGATTTGAACTTTTATATTTTTTAAATTTTTTTATATTTTTAAAAACTTTTTTTTACTTTTGGCATGCTTCAATAGCCTCCATTCAAGGCTAGAATCTGCCGTAGCCCGATCGCCTCTGATACATACAAGCGATGATCAGATCACCTCTATGTAGCAGAATTACTCACTTGCTATGAGCGCCGACCACTGGGTGGCGCTCACAGCAAGCAGGCACTGACAACCATAGAGGTCTCCAGGAGACTCTGGTTGTCATGCCAACCATCGGTGACCCACGATCACGTGACGGGGGTCACCGGTGGGTGGATTTCTGGCCCACATCAAAGGGAGGGTGTCCGACGTGGGCATACTAATATGCCCAGCGTCAGAATGGGGTTAATTACTTGTAAGTGATGTAGGTGGGTTATACAAAGCTCAGAGAACTGTTAGATCCGCAGCAGATAATACAGTGATTTTATCAAAATTGTAGCAAGCAGCCCTGTAAGTGACATATTGCTGGAATCAGGGTCTCTGCCACTACATCATGCTGCTATCAGATGGGGTAGCAAAGCCTTAATTAGACCATTACTGAACAGTATCTTCCATAATCATGCTCATGATCTCTTTATCTTAACACTCAAACAAAAAATTTCACTAAAAGTCCCTTATAAATAGGTAGGCACCCGGACAGAGAATATTTATACACCTATTTGATAATTAGAAAGTAAATATGGAATGCAAAATGATCATAGATGAAACATTCGCAAAGTGCTCGTTGGGTTTGCGCTGGGTGGGTGAACATACTTATTCTGTGAGCCTCACGGTCAGCGTCCTCTCTCCTTCTGTACTTGTGTGTCCCTTGTCTTACACACATCTATTGTACTTGTCTATATTTCCCCTTTTCACATGTAAAGCGCCATGGAATAAATGGCGCTATATAAATGAATAATAATTCTATTTGTTATGACAATTTAGTCTTTTAATTTCTAGTTGTTTTTCCTTATGGCATCTTGTGGCATCCATCTATGATATTTTGCATTTTGATTGATTTTTGTGATCAAATCATTATATATACTGTTATGAAAAAGTTTGGACACCCTATTATCTTAAGCTTAATGTTTGATAAAATTGGTGGTTTTGCAACAGCTATTTGAGTTTGATATTCTAATAACTATTGGACACAGTAATGTTTCTGCCTTGAAATGAGGTTTATTGTACTATCAGAACATGTGCAGTCTGCATCCAACAAAATTTGACAGGTGCATAAGTATGGGCACCTCACCAGAAAGTGACATTAATATTTAGTAGATCCTCCTTTTGCAAAAATAGCAGCCTCTAGTCGCTTCCTGTAGCTTTTAATGAGTTCCTGGATCCTGGATGAAGGTATTTTTGACCATTCCTCTTTACAAAACAATTCCAGTTCAGTTAAGTTTGATGGTCGCCGAGCATGGACAGCCCTCTTCAAATGATCCCACAGATGTTCAATGATATTCAGGTCTGGGGACTGGGATGGCCATTCCAGAACATTGTAATTGTTCCTCTGCATGAATGCCTGAGTAGATTTGGAGCGGTGTTTTGGATCATTGTCTTGCTGAAAGATCCATCCCCTGCGTAACTTCAACTTTGTCACTGATTCTTGAACATTATTGTCAAGAATCTGCTGATACTGAGTGGAATCCATGCGTCCCTCAACTTTAACAAGATTCCCGGTGCCGGCATTGGCCAGACAGCACCAAAGCATGATGGAACCTCCACCAAATTTTACTGTGGGTAGCAAGTGTTTTTCTTGGAATGCTGTGTTTTTTTGACGCCATGCATAACGCCTTTTTGTATGACCAAACAACTCAATCTTGGTTTCATCAGTCCACAGGACCTTCTTCCAAAAAGAAATTGGCTTCTCCAAATGTGCTTTTGCATACCTCAGCCGACTCTGTTTGTGGCGTGCTTGCAGAAACGGCTTCTTTCACATCATTCTCCCATACATCTTCTCCTTGTGCAAAGTGCGTTGTATAGTTGACCGATGCACAGTGACACCATCTGCAGCAAGTTGATGCTGCAGCTCTCTGGAGGTGGTCTGAGGATTGTCCTTGACTGATCTCACCATTCTTCTTCTCTGCCTTTCTGATGTTTTTCTTGGCCTGCCACTTCTGGCCTTAACAAGAACTGTCCCTGTGTTCTTCCATTTCCTTACTATGTTCCTCACAGTGGAAACTGACAGGTTAAATCTCTGAGACAGCTTTTTGTATCCTTCCCCTGAACAACTATGTTGAATAATCTTTGTTTTCAGATCATTTGACAGTTGTTTTGAGGAGCCCATGATGCCACTCTTCAGAGGAGATTCAAACAGGAGAACAACTTGCAAGTGGCCACTTTAAGTAGCTTTTCTCATGATTGCATACACCTGGCTATGAAGTTCAAAGCTCAATGAGGTTACAAAACCAAAAAAAGGGCTTTAGTAAGTCAGTAAAAAGTAGGTAGGAGTATTTAAAACAAGAAAATGATAAGGGTGCCCATACATATGCACCTGTCAAATTGTGTTTGAATGCAGATTGCACATGTTCTGTTAGTACAATAAACCTCATTTCAAAGCAGAAACATTACTGTGTCCAATAGTTATTAGATATATCAAACTGAAATAGCTGTTGCAAAAACACCAATTTTTATCAAATATTAAGCTTAAGATTAATAGGGGTGCCCAAACTTTTTCATATAACTGTATATATATTCTCTGTCCAGGTGCCTACCTATTTATATGTGACTTTTGCAGAATCCTAGTCATATTTTGTATATCTCGTACCTACCCATGTGTTTTCTATTGCTGATGTACTCTTTTGCAATTTATAACTTAAATTTGAATAAAACGTGTTTTTATACTTTGTATAAAGTATATTTGTACTGCATTTCTACTCTTTTTTTCCTGGTTTTCTAGTGTTGACATTGCATTGTGACGTACATTGTGACGTACTACCTAGTCAAAAGTTGCATGAATGACTTTAAATATTATAGGGAATCTATTGCCGGGTATTTGTTACACCATCTGAGCGCAGTATGATGTAGGGGCAGAGATCCTGATTCCAGTGCTGTGACTTAAGGTACTGCCACACTAAGCTATCCCGCTAGCGATCTCGTTAGCGTTGCATACTAATGAGATCGCTAGCGGGATTGTTTCTATATCGCTAAATGCTGCCGCATTTAGCGATATAGTTAACGACGCTATCGCCGTTAGCGATCTTCTTAACGACTTTAGCGGTACAAAAGTACCGCTAAATCGCTAAGAAAAGGTGCCACACAGCGATTAGATACTTACCCAGCGGGAGCGCCAGCGATGAAATAGGGTCCGGAACGATTCCAGCGACGAGCGAGATCACAGCAGGAAGCTCGTCGCTGGAAGCTGCCGCACTGAACAATATCGCTAACGGGATCGCTAAATAGTGACGTTTTTTAGCGATCCCGTTAGCGATATTGTTTAGTGTGGCATACCCTTTACTTTACTGGGTGTTGCAGTTTTCATAAAATCACAGTTTTATCTGTTGCTGATTTACTAGATCTCTGAATGCTGAGCTCTGTATTACCTGCCCACACCACTGATTGGCAGCTTTCTGTTTATACTATGCATAGGCAATAATCTGCCAATCAGTGCTGGAGGCGGGGTTGTATAGCGCTCATGAATATGGAGGACTACCTGGCAGCAGGTTTACTAGTCCTCTAATGATAATCTCCTGCTGATAAAATTGGGATTTTATCAAAGCTATAGCAAGTAGCCCAGTAAATTATACATCACTGCAATCAGGGTCTCTGTCTCTCCATTATGCTGCTCTCAGATTAGGTGACAAATACCTGGTGACAGATTCCCTTTACATGATAGCAGTGTTTTACGCAGTACTTTGTTCTGTGTATTGTCACAGGCACTGCACTGCTGATGCACCTCCAGATGGTATAGTACTATGATTAGCAGTGCTGTGGCGCACCTGAGGGTTCATTCGCCACAGAGGTGTTGCACTTCATCCAGAAGTGTGACACCCCACTTCCAGGTAAGGAGGGAGCACCCCTAGGACTCCAACACCTGCATCCAACACACACCATACCAGCTGGTCATATGCACGGACCCTACGGGAGGATGGTCTCATACCAGGCTGGTTAGCAAGGGGTGTATGGGTGGGTGGAGTTTAGGCAGCAGTAAGAGGAGAAGAGAAGTTAAGAGAGTAGCACTCTTAGGAGTGAAGGTGGGGAGGAGAGCTAGCCTTTAGGAGCTCGTCCTCCGATAGAACGAAGAAGACTGTGGAGCTTCTGGAGCGCATGAGAAATGTTCCAAGGGCACGGAGCTTGTACTTTATTGCCATGGCCATAAAGGGACCAGGCCACCAGGGACCGGCCCCTAGACTAGTGGGAAACCTTCAGGCCCCGCTAGTAAGCCGGCGGCAGTGATCACTTCACGGGTCATTGCTACCAACCACCAGCACTACCTCCAGGAAGGAAACTATATAGGGCCAAGGACGCACAGAATTAATCTGTTACCCGACAGGGTCTGCAGCTTCTGGACTGAGAGACTGCGTGGTGAGGTGGTAGGAAGAGAGGAGTGGAATAGCACAGAGAGAAGGCCAGGAAAGGACATACACAGAATGGGAGTCCTGGGCAAGTGTGACCGATGTACCTGGGGGTCGCTGAGCCCCTCGCCCGGAGGACACAGTGCTAGGCAGGCATCTGTACTGCATGAAACAGACTGTGAGTAAAACTCTGAAACTGCACCTGGACTGTCTCCTTGAATTATTTCAGTGACGCACACCTCTCTCTCTGCTACATTCACCAGCACCATTCCTCAAATATATATCATCTTCCTGCCCTGGAAGAACACAGCCTCACCTGTAGGAGGCCCACCAACTAGCTGCCTAATACCATCACTTCCAGAGGACCTGCACAGCAGCGCTGGTCACCATGACCAGACACTACAGGTAGCGTCACGAATCACTACATAAACTTTATCCCCTGTAAATATATCCCCTTTTTGGTGAGCGCCCAGGGCCACGAACCGGGTCGTTGCTGCCATGACATCCCCCATAGAAGTCAATAGGCTCGGTACCGAGTACCCCACGGCCCTGGCGGGCGACTCAGTGCCAGCTCCAATGCACTGTTCTCATCTCATTCATTAGCAGCACTTCCTCTCTATGTTTTTTTCACTCCTTTCAATAATTAGTAAAGTGTTTTTTCAGGAAAAATTAACATTTTTGAGGTAAGTCACCGTTAGCAAGCGAGTAGTCAGTTACCGCATCACGAAACATTCGCAAATCATGGTAAATCTGTAGGTTTTTTTTGCAGATTTTAATAGCAGATAGGGATCTGCTATATGTAAATATACCCTTAATGCAGTGTATACAGAGAAGACAAAAGTATGGACTTAGAGATTGAATAGATTTGTGACTAGTCAGGTCGCAGGTCTACACTCAAAAATATTTCATCTGTCATCATTTGCAATCACTATAATAAGATTTCATTTTAATAAATATTGCAGAAGTCATCTGGGTCAGTTAGAATTTCCTCTATCTGTACAACACTGTGGAATTTGGTGGTGCTATATAAGGAATACGTAGTATATGATGGGCTAATATTACTACCTACATGATAGTATCCATGCTGTCCCGGCCATGTCAGGGGAAACCTTTCAGCATCAGAAGTATTGGTGACTATCTCATGCCTGTATGGATTACCTATAAAATAATACACAGGAGACATTATCCGCTCTGTAGATACATGTAATAGAAAATACTCCGCACTATAAACATCACATGTACGCAGATGAAAACGGGAAGCAAGAACAGGCCTGTGCGCAGAGGAATTTCCAAATCTGCTGCTCTCCCTTCTCCAACTATAGGTTGTGGCCTACATGTTATGGCATCCCGAAATTGGATTCTGGGCTTGAAGTCACAGAAAGCAGAACATCCACCATGTGGGAAATCGGAGCATTGTCTGTAACTCCATTTAGACACTGAATACATTCTCTCATAAGCCAGGTTCACACGAGTGTATGCAAAATCATCTGTTTTACACCCAGAAAAAATTGACAATTTTTTATCCATCTAAGTGTCTGTTTTTACATCCGTGTGCCATCTATATGTCCGTTTTTTACATCCGTGTGCCATCTATATGTCCGTTTTTTACATCCGTGTGCCATCTATATATCCGCTTTTTACATCTGTGTGCCATCTATATGTCCGTTTTTTTACATCCGTGTGCCATCTATATGTCCATTTTTACATCCGTGTGCCATTTATGTCCATTTTTATATTTGTGTTCCATCTATATGTCTGTTTTTTACATCTGTGTGCCATCTATGTCTGTTTTTTACATCTGTGTGCCATCTATGTCTGTTTTTTACATCTGTGTGCCATCTATATGTCTGTTTTAACATTCGTGTGCCATCTATATGTCCATTTTTACATCCGTGTGTCATCTATATGTCCGTTTTTACATCCGTGTGCCATCTACAGTACAGACCAAAAGTTTGGACACACCTTATTTAAAGATTTTTCTGTATTTTCATGACTATGAAAATTGTAAATTTACACTGAAGGCATCAAAACTATTAATTAACACATGTGGAATTATATACTTAACAAAAAAGTGTGAAACAACTGAAAATATGTCTTATATTCTAGGTTCTTCAAAATAGCCACCTTTTGCTTTGATGACTGCTTTGCACACTCTTGGCATTCTCTTGATGAGCTTCAAGAGGTAGTCACCGGAAATGGTCTTCCAACAACCTTGAAGGAGTTCCCAGGGAAGCTTAGCACTTGTTGGCCCTTTTGCCTTCACTCTGCGGTCCAGCTCACCCCAAACCATCTCGATTGGGTTCAGGTCTGGTGACTCTGGAGGCCAGGTCATCTGGCGTAGCACCCCATCACTCTCCTTCTTGGTCAAATAGCCCTTACACAGCCTGGAGGTTGAAAAATAAATGATGGTCCAACTAAACGCAAATCGGATGGAATAAAATGCCGCTGTAAGATGCTGGTTCAGCATGCCTTCAATTTTGAACAAATTCCCAACAGTGTCACCAGTAAAGCACCCCCACACCATCACACCTCCTCCTCCATGCTTCACGGTGGGAACCAGCCATGTAGAGTCCATCAGTTCACCTTTTCTGCGTCGCACAAAGACACGGTGGTTGGAACCAAAGATGTCAAGTTTGGACTCATCAGACAAAAGCACAGATTTCCACTGGTCTAATGTCCATTCCTTGTGTTCTTTAGCCCAAACAAGTCTCTTCTGCTTGTTGCCTGTCCTTAGCAGTGGTTTCCTAGCAGCTATTTTACCATGAAGGCCTGCTGCACAAAGTCTCCTCTTAACAGTTGTTTTAGAGATGTGTCTGCTGCTAGAACTCTGTGTGGCATTGACCTGGTCTCTAATCTGAGCTGCTGTAAACCTGCTATTTCTGAGGCTGGTTACTCGGATAAACTTATCCTCAGAAGCAGAGGTGACTCTTGGTCTTCCTTTCCTGGGGAGGTCCTCATGTGAGCCAGTTTCTTTGTAGTGCTTGATGGTTTTTGCAACTGCAATTTGGGACACTTTCAAAGTTTTCCCAATTTTTCAGACTGACTGACCTTCATTTCTTAAAGTAATGATGGCCACTCGTTTTTCTTTACTTAGCTGCTTTTTTCTTGCCCTAATACAAATTCTAACAGTCTATTCAGTAGGACTATCAGCTTTGTATCCACCAGCAGGGGCGTACATAGAAATTATGGGGCCCCATAGCAAAAGTCTGAATGGGGCCCCCCCAAAAAAAAGAAAAAGAAAAAAAAAATCAACAGGTGCTTACCGTCTTGTGTGTGTGTCCCTGAGTGAGAAAGGCTCATGAATGTTTTCTGCTTTCTGCTTCCTACAATGCACGTGTGCTGCTCTCTGGCTGCCAGGAGGCGTGGCGTTCTTATGCAAATCCAGCCAGAGACTACAGCCAACTGCTGACCAGGAAACAAGGAAACGGGAGCTTCAAGGGGGTATACAGCGGCCAGCGGCCGTCGCTTACATTTAATTAAAGGAGATAGTACTGTGTCAGCACAGCACAGCTGCCAAATCGCAGCGGCAGTCGCGGGCCCCCTCACCTGTCCGGGCCCCATAGCAGCTGCGTGGTCTGCTACTATTGACGGTATGCCACTGTCCACCAGACTTCTGAACAACACAACTGATGGTCCCAACCCCATTTATAAGGCCAGAAATCCCACTTATTAAACCTGACAGCGCACACCTGTGAAGTGAAAACCATTTCCGGTGACTACCTCTTGAAGCTCATCAAGAGAATGCCAAGAGTGTGCAAAGCAGTCATCAAAGCAAAAGGTGGCTACTTTGAAGAACCTAGAATATTAGACATATTTTCAGTTGTTACACACTTTTTTGTTAAGTATATAATTCCACATGTGTTAATTCATAGTTTTGATGCCTTCAATGTGAATTTACAATTTTCATAGTCATGAAAATACAGAAAAATCTTTAAATGAGAAGGTGTGTCCAAACTTTTGGTCTGTACTGTATATGTCCGTTTTTACATCCGTGTGCCATCTATATGTCCATTTTTACATCCGTGTGCCATCTATATTTCCATTTTGTCCTTCTGTGCCACATCCATTATTTAGAGGAACAATTTAATAAATACTAAAGGGCAAATACAGTTTCCTATCTTTATAATTGTATCCGTGAGAAACGCATAACAAATGAATGGTAACAGTACATGATCCATTTTTTAACTCACTCATTGACTTTTAATGGGCGAGTCTGATGCAGAATACAGATGAAACTAATGCAGGCAGCAATTTTTCACATGCAGAACCTTAGTTCATATGTAAAACGTTCATGTGAAACACCACATCGACTTGCATTGGTCAGTGTGCTGTCCGTAGGCGATCAGTTTTGCTTATGGACAGCACATTGACGTATATTATTTATCTGAACTTGCCCACGCCCTGTCTTACCTTAAAGCATGACGTTAATTTTACCCTACCTAGTGATAAACGCTCGCCTGATAACACATTTGCCACATCTGAAACTGTGAGGCAGAAATTAAAATCTTCATGTGTGTGAGCAGCCACATATGTGCGTTATAATTTATGCATATATTATAGTAAGTCTGTGGGTCTGACAATGGCATCCACATTACACTGTCACTGTTATTGTCACTTTTGACGAGTAGAAAATCACACAAATTTAGGAACAAATTCAGCATGCACCAAAATTTGCAGCTGTTCTTCACCAATTTTGCATATAGATTGTTATATTTTCTCTTGTGATTCTGACTCTAAATCCTATGACATGTGCAAATATTTTTATAGGACGATTTTTACTATCTTTTAATTATCATGAATAGGATTTTATCAAAGGCTCCATTCTGTATATTACAGTCACACAAACAAGTTTTCTATCATTCCTATAAGAATTGGCCTCAGAAGTGCCGGTATGTTCACAGCAACACCATAATCTCCGGAGCTTGATAGCAGGTACTTGTCTCATGAGACTGATCCTAAGGCCGGTGTCACACTTGCAACTGCAATGCGTGAAACTCGCGCAAGTCTCTCGCCTCAATACCCGGCACTGCCGCCGGCGGTTCGGACCAGAGCGTTCAGATGCATAGAAATACATGCAGCCGCACACTCCGGTCCTGAGTGCCGGCGGCATTGCTGGGTATTGAGGTGAGAGACTTGCGTGAGTTTCTCGCATTGCAGTTGTAAGTGGGACATCGGCCTAAGAAGACGGAATTTGGTTTAGGAAGATGAAAGAGCTTCCTATTAACTGCTGATAGGAAAATCATATGGGGCTTAATATATATTAATAAACTCGGCACTCAACTTAATGATGCTAAATAGTATGACATTTATTGTGGACAGCAGTGTGGTGACAAAACGTTTCGGTCCTACAAGACCTTCATCAGTTGCTGTACAAAAAAACCAATAAGAAAATAATATACAAGAAAAATTATACATATCACATTTTGACTGTGAATAAATATATACATGGTGATAGGTAATCATATGATTATTTGGTTTACAGGAAGAAACAGAAATTTGGTACAACCATATAACAAGTGTTTATGGAATCAAATGAACATACCGTTTATCACACTGTGGATAAGGCCAATTATGAGTTGATAAGGCTAGCAGATGAGTGCCTGTAGTGACCAAAAGGGGAATATGCCCGTGATATAGCTTATGCTTAATATAGGTGCCAGTGAGATATTGTGGTGAAAAAAATTACCCTGAATGCCGAAAGTAGTTCCGTGCAGTCGGTAATCGTATCTGCACCTAAGGAAATTGTATATTACATGCCACTCATGTGACTGTTGCACAGTATATATATTAGTGAGGAAACACTATAGATATTTTACCCTGTTGCGCTGGAGACAATGTGCTGAGATCGGGCATTAGCTTCAGCCTGAGGGAGATACATATATATGTATATATACATCTTTCTTATGAATAGGCGTTCAGTACATATCAGAGAAATTGCCTTTAGTAGGTCAGGAATGCTTACCCCGTGCATGTGAGTGTCGCGGCTTCCACCGCTGGACAGGAGCGGTAAGTGGTGGCGGTGACCCTCTTATATAATGGCGTGCTGCAGCCATGTGTAGGCATTTCCTGGTTTGCTAGCGTGCGTACCGCCTAATGGTGGCGGAAGTGACGTAGCCGGAAGTGACATGTGCGTTCCGGTTGCGTTCCACTGTGGTTACGATTGTGGAGGCGTGGTCAGGGCTGCGCATGCCCGATAGATTCTAAACAAGTACTAGCGTGCTGGTGAAATACTTGCGACATTAACCCATTGTTGGTGGGTAGAATAGACCGTGCAGTGATTTGATAGGCGGCAGGAGAGTGCATAGGAGGCAAAGAGTGTTCCGTGGTCAATACAAGCGACTCTAAAAGAGAGAGTCACAATTTAGTTAGTGAGTATAGACATATTCTTAAACAAATGATAATACATCGTATTCCTTATTTAATCCTTTTGGGGTAAGGGTTTCCAGAGTATGTATCCAAAATGATTTGCGTTTTTTAAGTAATAGGATTCGATCTCCCCCACGTCTGAGAGGGGGTATGTGGTCAATCACCTGGAATCTTAACTGTGAAATAGTATGACCTTGTGCATGAAAATGTTGGGAATGGGAAGTAACAGATTTTTGCAACGTATAGTGGATTTGTGCTTTGATATTCTTTCTCTTATAGGTAGCGTGGTTTCACCAATATACAGTAATCCACATGGGCATTTTATCGGATATATGACAAATGATGTGTCACAAGTATAAAAACCCCTTATAGGATATGATTTGCCCTTTTGTGGATGATAGAAAGAGTCTTCTCTCAAAATGTTGCTACACTGTGCACAGTGTAGGCACGGGAAAGTTCCCATTTTTGGTTGGGAAAGAAATAGTTGTTTTTTGGTAGGTGATTTTGGGCCAATATCTGCACGTATAAGTTTATCTCTCAAATTTGGCGGTCTTTTAAAACACGGTAGAAAGGGTCCTTTGAATTCAGAAATATTCGGATATGCCGTGGATAAAAGACGCCAATGGCGCCTAATGGACTTGTGAAGTACAAACGCGAATGGATGGTATGAATGTACGAATGGGATACGTTTATTGGTATATCTGATATTGTTGTTTACTGTGGGAATCTTTGATTTCTCCAAAAGGGCAGGTGGATAGCTCTTTTTAGAAAATTTAGAGGACATATCTTGTAGTCGAGTTTCACATAAAGTATTGTCTGTCACAATTCGTCTAACCCTTTGAAATTGGGAAACAGGTATAGATTTTTTTATCGATGGCGGATGGAAGCTAGAGTAGTGTAATATACTATTTTTGTCCGTGGGTTTAAAGTACAAATCGGTCGTAATTTTCCCATGCTGATCTTTTAGTACCATGGTGTCAAGAAAGTTCGTATTGTGGAGGTCATGTGTCATAGTAAAACTGATTCCTGGCCAGGAAACATTAAGAAATGAGAAAAATTCTTGTAGGGACTCCAATGTGCCACCCCAAAGACAGAAAATGTCGTCAATGTATCGTTTCCATACTATGACGTTCTGTGTGAAAAGTGGATGTTTGTATATTAGGGTAGATTCGAAATCAGCCGTGTATGTGTTGGCGTATGGGGGTGCCACATTGGAGCCCATTGCAGTACCACGGACCTGTAAATAAAAAGAATCCTGGAACAGAAAAAAATTGTTATATAGAATTACAGTAAGTAAATCGATTACCAGGTTGATTTGGTCAGTCTCCATACCCTGAGTGGTGAGGAGGTGGTGGACTGAGTTAATACCCTCAATATGGGGTATGGAGGTGTATAAATCTTTTACATCCATAGTTACCGGGATGGTATCAACAGTTATTGTCCCCACTGTGCTGATGACCCTGAGGAAGTCCCTGTGTCGAGAAGGAAAGAAGGTGCCATCTGTGTAAATGGTGGTGAATATAACGTGGCACTACCGCAGAAGGTGCTCAAGTAGGAACCCAACCTAGTGACAGTTAGTGTTGAGCGATACGATAATGCAAATATCGGCTATCGGCCGATATTAGCTCTATCGGCCTTTCGATAATTCGTTTCGATATTTTCGTCTTATCGAATATCGGAATCGGATTTGTCACTGTCACTGTGAGTGTCCGTCGGTCGGGTCTGTCAGGAGTCAGCGGTACTTACCTGGCAGAAGATCTCCGGCGGTCACGTCCTGGACTGCTTGATGGCCGCCATTATCTTCTCCCTGGCGGTCACATGCAGTTTTTCGCGATAACTGCAGTGACTGCAGGGTAATCCCGGCCGTAAAGCAGTCAGTCCGATGACGTCACCGCCGGGGGAAGCAGGTAATCAGCTGTGCTGCGCCGGGATGACAGGCTCTGCCTGTCATTCTGATGTAGCAGAGCTGGATCGTCGTGGGACACTCGTTACTATGGACTGCGTCGGTCAGGTGGTATACTTTTTTTTTTTTTTATTTTTTTTTTACAGGAGATCGATGGCGTCGCAGCAGGATGAGACAGTAATAAAAGAAATCAAAACTGTGTTTTTTTTTTTTTTTATTAAATTAAAAAATTTTTTTGGAACATTCACCCGTCCGGGTACATAAACAATTTAACTATTTATTTACATACAGGGACCCTGTCCGGGTTATTTAGACTTCTTTGGCTGGCCTCTTCCAGGTACCACCTGGTACTCTTCTGGTGCTTGCCAAACATCCGAGGCACCAAGGACCACCAGGACCTGATGACGTCGTGTGGCCTGTACAGTCAAGTCGTGACCCGCTATCTGGTTTGTGTGGCCACCTCTTTCATCTCTCTCCGGGTCTGGAGCCCTATGTCACGGACTGTACGAACCCCAGGGGGCCTAACAGGCGCCGGGTACGGGCCACGTATCGATATCATGTCCATGGGTGGGTCTGCTGAGGAGACCACTGAGGGAGGCTGGGGAGATTTACGGCGTGAGGTGGGCACTTTTGCAGAGGCCTGGATGTGGGAGGCTGAAGGCTTCGAGGGTCTCACAGGTTCCTCACACACTGGGGAGTAGGGGTCGCACCTGGTAACATTTAGGGCGTACCACCCATTGTAACCCCAGTGTCGGGTGTAAGTCACCAAGTCTCCTGGCAACAGGTCCCTCCCCGGGTGTCCTTCTGGGAGGTGAGCCTCCACGTCCCGCCGGGTCACAAAGACTTCTAAATAAAGTCCAGGCTCCTTGATGAAGCCCCAACCACCTTTCAATTTAAAGTTCCGTACTGCACCCTTACGCCGCGGCTCACTCAGGGTTCCTTTATCCTTTCTCATCCGGTCCTTATCTGCCCGGTCCTTCTCCAGGTGACGTTGGCGAAGTTTTAGGGTTTCTCGCTGCTCCCTTTGTCGCTCTGCTTCCTTCTCCCAACGTCTCCACTCTTCCTCCTGACGCCGATTGTAATTCTCCTCCACCAGTTTCTCCATGTCTCCACCACTCCACTGCAGCTTACAGTGTCCGGTTTGCGGCAGCTCTCCTGTCGCCCCCCAGTCCTGGCGGCGCTCCCCTGCGGAGGAAGCAGACGGCTCTAAATCAGATGACAGTCGGGGCTCCGGTACAGGCAGGTAGTGCTCTGGTGCCTGCGCGGCCTCCTCCATGAGGACGGGTGTCGCTTCTTCTGTCTCAGCGACCGGGGCAGACAGCGGGATTTGGGGTGCTGCTGACGGTGCTGCGGTTTTTGCAGGAACGGGTGCCTCCACTGCGACAACGTCAACCGGATCACATTGCAAGGGCTCCTCTACTATAATGGGTGCCTCACCTTCCGGTACAGACACTTCAGGTAAGAGGGATTGGCGCCGCTCCAAGTTTATTTTTAGGGCACGCCAGCTGGCTTCCATCCTGGCGACCTCCTCCCGGTGCCGGGCCAGGCCTCTCAGGGTATCCTCCGCTTCTTGCAGCATAGGAGGGTTTACAGGCCGGGTGCCCAACGGTGATTCCGTGGCGATCGGGTCGCTTCCGTGGGGGGAGAGCTCTGACTGCTCCATCCCTTCCCACTTCTGCTCGTCGTGTCCATTAGCCATCTCTGCCAAGTCACATGTGTCATATCTGGAGAGGGCCCCTCTTTTGTAGGGAGGCGGGACCTTATCACACTGAGGAGGATGAGGAGGCGGAACTCCAGAGCTGTGGGGCACGATGTTACATTGCAGTACCATTTACAGTGGGCGGCCATCGTTTTCACGCCACTGAGTGAGTGACACCCACGAAGAGCACGCCCTTCTTCTTCACCAGTGCCTCGTCGTGACGCAGATATGGCGGAAAAATGGCAAATACATTCTCTGATGATTTTAGCAATTCTCAAGCACAAAACCAGTGCAATTCAGGCACACAGGACTCGCTTATAGCGAGCTACAGAATCCTGTTCGTGACGCCCAAGTTGAGTCGCACAGAGCCAGAGGTTTTCGGGGTACTCGGCACCGAGCCCGTCGACTTCTATGGGGTATGTCACGTCTTTACCCGGCAATTGAATTAGAGTCGATTTTACTATGTAGAAGTGTATAAACTATAAATATATGTATATATATATGTCACAATGACATGTTATATATATATATATGTATTCTATGTGTGTATATTTTGTGTTTACAATGAAAGAAAGGGTTTTTTTTGTTGCGATATTTTGTTCCATAGACTTACATGGGACTTCCGGTATCGAAATCGGATATCGACGATATTTAGTGCTATCGGCGATACAATTTCGATACAATATTTTTAGATATCGAGCAATATCGCTCAACACTAGTGACAGTATAATAATAAACTTGGCACTCAACTTGTGAATAAAGAGGAAATTTTTATTGCAGTCCAAAACACCAACGTTTTGGTCCAACTCGGACCTTCATCAAAGCACTGCAGTGATTCACACAGAAAATAAGAAAATTACATGAATATGATACAATTACAAAATAAAAAAACAAGCAGTCGGGTAGGTATTCTTTCATATTGATTTTCCTGTTTTTCTTTGAACATCCATTTGTGATGCTTCTAACACTTGGATTCGCAAACTTCCTCTTGTTTTTTCATTTTGTAATTGTATCATATTCATGTAATTTTCTTATTTTCTGTGTGAATCACTGCAGTGCTTTGATGAAGGTCCGAGTTGGACCGAAACGTTGGTGTTTTGGACTGCAATAAAAATTTCCTCTTTATTCACAAGTTGAGTGCCAAGTTTATTATTATATCTGTTCAAATGGTGTGAGGATTTTTTCCAAGTACTTGGAAATGGGTGAGAGAATTGACTCTGTAGAGGCCACTATGGGTCTCCCGGGGGGGTTTCTAGATTTTTGTGAGCTTTGGGCAATGTATAAAAAACTGGTGTTATTGGGTTTTTCTTGCGTAGATAGTCACTTGTTTTAGAATCAAGGATCCCAAGGTTAGAATATTTCAGTATTATTTCCTCAATTTTAGATTGAATCATGGTGGTAGGGTCTCTAGGAAGAATATGATAGACTGTAGTGTCAGTCAATTGTCTAAGTATTTCTGTGGTGTATTGAGACTTATCCATAATTACTAAGGCTCCGCCTTTGTCCGCCGGTTTTATGATGAGTGATGTGTCATCATGAAGAGACTTCAAAGCCTGTGTTTCAACCTGAGTTAAATTTGGAGGATAAAATAATTTACCCTGTTCAATGTCTTTTCGTAATGTTTGGAAAGAAGAGTGTTTGAAGTCAATAAAGGTTTCGACGGCATGAGACCCATGTGGTGCGCGATATGAGCTTTTGTTGCGGAGTCCTAGGTTGGATACAGATAGCATATTATGAGAAGTCTGAGGTACAGTTGTACCTATTGAAGAATTAGAGAAATGAACCTTCAGTCGTAGAGAACGGAAAAAGCGCTGGAGGTCCATATCCAAATCAAAAGTTTTATATTTGTATGCTGGACAGAAAGAAAGTCCTTTCTGTAAAACTTGGTATTCAGCGATACCCAGGGACTTAGAAGAGATATTAATCACTAGTGACTCAGTACCTGTGAGCGTGTGATCCGCATCTGGTCCATGTTGTTTCTTCCGTCCGTGGCCCCGTCTGGTCTTCTTCTGGGGAACCGGCGTCTTTGTCCTAAAAAAGGAACTGAAGATGGAGTAAAGGAGCTGCGTTCTTGTTCCGATCCGGACGTCGAGTAGTCGGTGGAGGATCGTTGGCTGCGAGGTTGTTGTCTTCTGGAGGAGGAATTGTCCTGCCATCTATACACCCTGTTGGTTTCGTAGTCAGCTGCGTCCCTCGAAAACTTATTCCGTTTACGGCTTTCGGTGTCTCTAGTGTGCTGGTCGATTCTTCCCTGGATTTGACTCCGGAGTGTCTGTAATTCTTCTGTGGACCCGGTAGTGGATAGCTGTGTCTCGATATTCTGGATGGTAGCGTTGTTATTGTCGATGGCCTTATGCAGGTGTTCTAGAGTAAGTGTCATTAAATCGAAGGAACACTTGTTTAATATCTGTTCATAGCGAGAGCAAAAATCTGGTGAATCGTGAAATAATGTGGGACGGAGTGGGACACGGAGGCCTCTTGGTATTCTTTTAACCCGAAGGTATTCTGAGAGAGTTGCGCTATGTAATCGCAAATTAACCTGGTGCCTAAGTGCCCGCTCTAAATCACGTCCGCGTGTCTCACGTGGAGGTGCTTTAAGAAAATTGCTGGAGAATCTAGATTGTGCCAAAATTGCAGTGGATTCTTCAGAATTGTAGGAAAAGGTGGCAGAAGACATAACCACGGATAGCGTGCTACACGTATGGGTAAATACAGTAATATTAGAACCGTGTGCACTGCTATCAAAGAAGGTGCCAAAGTAGGTTCCCAAACCGTAGTAATATATATTACTAAACTCGGCACTCAACTTAATGATGCTAAATAGTATGAAATTTATTGTGGACAGCAGTGTGGTGACAAAACGTTTCGGTCCTACAAGACCTTCATCAGTTCCTGTACAAAAAACGAATAAGAAAATAATATACAAGATAAATTATACATATCACATTTTGACTGTGAATAAATATATACATGGTGATAGATAATCATATGATTATTTGGTTTACAGGAAGAAACAGAAATTTAGTACAACCATATAACAAGTGTTTATGGAATCAAATGAACATACCGTTTATCACACTGTGGATAAGGCCAATTATGAGTTGATAAGGCTAGCAGATGTGTGCCTGTAGTGACCAAAAGGGGAATATGCCCGTGATATAGCTTATGCTTAATATAGGTGCCAGTGAGATATTGTGGTGAAAAAATTACCCTGAATGCCGAAGTAGTTCCGTGTAGTCGGTAATCGTATCTGCACCTAAGGAAATTGTATATTATATGCCACTCATGTGACTGTTGCACAGTATATATATTAGTGAGGAAACACTATAGATATTTTACCCTGTTGCGCTGGAGACATGTGCCCGATCTCAGCACATTGTCTCCAGCGCAACAGGGTAAAATATCTATAGTGTTTCCTCACTAATATATATACTGTGCAACAGTCACGAGTGGCATATAATATACAATTTCCTTAGGTGCAGATGCGATTACCGACTGCACGGAACTACTTTCGGCATTCAGGGTAATTTTTTCACCACGATATCTCACTGGCACCTATATTAAGCATAAGCTATATCACGGGCATATTCCCCTTTTGGTCACTACAGGCACACATCTGCTAGCCTTATCAACTCATAATTGGCCTTATCCACAGTGTGATAAACGGTATGTTCATTTGATTCCATAAACACTTGTTATATGGTTGTACCAAATTTCAGTTTCTTCCTGTAAACCAAATAATCATATGATTATCTATCACCATGTATATATTTATTCACAGTCAAAATGTGATATGTATAATTTTTCTTGTATATTATTTTCTTATTCGTTTTTTGTACAGGAACTGATGAAGGTCTTGTAGGACCGAAACGTTTTGTCACCACACTGCTGTCCACAATAAATTTCATACTATTTAGCATCATTAAGTTGAGTGCCGAGTTTATTAATATATATTACTACGGTTTGGGAACCTACTTTGGCACCTTCTTTGATAGCAGTGCACACGGTTCTAATATTACTGTATTTACCCATACTTGTAGCACGCTATCCGTGGTTATGTCTTCTGCCACCTTTTCCTACAATTCTGAAGAATCCACTGCAATTTTGGCACAATCTAGATTCTCCAGCAATTTTCTGAAAGCACCTCCACGTGAGACACGCGGACGTGATTTAGAGCGGGCACTTAGGCACCAGGTTAATTTGCGATTACATAGCGCAACTCTCTCAGAATACCTTCGGGTTAAAAGAATACCAAGAGGCCTCCGTGTCCCACTCCGTCCCACATTATTTCACGATTCACCAGATTTTTGCTCTCGCTATGAACAGATATTAAACAAGTGTTCCTTCGATTTAATGACACTTAGCCTAGAACACCTGCATAAGGCCATCGACAATAACAACGCTACCATCCAGAATATCGAGACACAGCTATCCACTACCGGGTCCACAGAAGAATTACAGACACTCCGGAGTCAAATCCAGGGAAGAATCGACCAGTACACTAGAGACACCGAAAGCCGTAAACGGAATAAGTTTTCGAGGGACGCAGCTGACTACGAAACCAACAGGGTGTATAGATGGCAGGACAATTCCTCCTCCAGAAGACAACAACCTCGCAGCCAACGATCCTCCACCGACTACTCGACGTCCGGATCGGAAAGAGAACGCAGCTCCTTTACTCCATCTTCAGTTCCTTTTTTAGGACAAAGACGCCGGTTCCCCAGAAGAAGACCAGACGGGGCCACGGACGGAAGAAACAACATGGACCAGATGCGGATCACACGCTCACAGGTACTGAGTCACTAGTGATTAATATCTCTTCTAAGTCCCTGGGTATCGCTGAATACCAAGTTTTACAGAAAGGACTTTCCTTCTGTCCAGCATACAAATATAAAACTTTTGATTTGGATATGGACCTCCAGCGCTTTTTCCGTTCTCTACGACTGAAGGTTCATTTCTCTAATTCTTCAATAGGTACAACTGTACCTCAGACTTCTCATAATATGCTATCAGTATCCAGCCTAGGACTCCGCAACAAAAGCTCATATCACCCACCACATGGGTCTCATGCCGTCGAAACCTTTATTGACTTCATACACTCTTCTTTCCAAACATTACGGAAAGACATCGAACAGGGTAAATTATTTTATCCTCCAAATTTAACTCAGGTTGAAACACAGGCTTTGAAGTCTCTTCATGATGACACATCACTCATCATAAAACCGGCGGACAAAGGCGGAGCCTTAGTAATTATGGATAAGTCTCAATACACCACAGAAATACTTAGACAATTGACTGACACTACAGTCTATCATATTCTTCCCAGAGACCCTACCACCATGATTCAATCTAAAATTGAGGAAATAATACTGAAATATTCTAACCTTGGGATCCTTGATTCTAAAACAAGTGACTATCTACGCAAGAAAAACCCAATAACACCAGTTTTTTATACATTGCCCAAAGCTCACAAAAATCTAGAAAACCCCCCGGGGAGACCCATAGTGGCCTCTACAGAGTCAATTCTCTCACCCATTTCCAAGTACTTGGAATGAATCCTCACACCATTTACACAGATGGCACCTTCTTTCCTTCTCGACACAGGGGACTTCCTCAGGGTCATCAGCACAGTGGGGACAATACCTGTTGATACCATCCTGGTAACTATGGATGTAAAAGATTTATACACCTCCATACCCCATATTGAGGGTATTAACTCAGTCCACCACCTCCTCACCACTCAGGGTATGGAGACTGACCAAATCAACCTGGTAATCGATTTACTTACTGTAATTCTATATAACAATTTTTTTCTGTTCCAGGATTCTTTTTATTTACAGGTCCGTGGTACTGCAATGGGCTCCGATGTGGCACCTCCATACGCCAACACATACATGGCTGATTTCGAATCTACCCTAATATACAAACATCCACTTTTCACACAGAACGTCATAGTATGGAAACGATACATTGACGACATTTTATGTCTTTGGGGTGGCACATTGGAGTCCCTACAAGAATTTTTCTCATTTCTTAATGTTTCCTGGCCAGGAATCAGTTTTACCATGACACATGACCTCCACAATACGAACTTTCTTGACACCATGGTACTAAAAGATCAGCATGGGAAAATTACGACCGATTTGTACTTTAAACCCACGGACAAAAATAGTATATTACACTACTCTAGCTTCCATCCGCCATCGATAAAAAAATCTATACCTGTTTCCCAATTTCAAAGGGTTAGACGAATTGTGACAGACAATACTTTATGTGAAACTCGACTACAAGATATGTCCTCTAAATTTTCTAAAAGGGGCTATCCACCTGCCCTTTTGGAGAAATCAAAGATTTCCACAGTAAACAACAATATCAGAAATACCAATAAACGTATCCCATTCGTACATTCATACCATCCATTCGCGTTTGTACTTCACAAGTCCATTAGGCGCCATTGGCATCTTTTATCCACGGCATATACAAATATTTCTGAATTCAAAGAACCCTTTCTACCGTGTTTTAAAAGACCACCAAATTTGAGAGATAAACTTATACGTGCAGATATTGGCCCAAAATCACCTACCAAAAAACAACTATTTCTTTCCCAACCAAAAATGGGAACTTTCCCGTGCCTACACTGTGCACAGTGTAGCAACATTTTGAGAGGAGACTCTTTCTATCATCCACAAAAGGGCAAATCATATCCTATAAGGGGTTTTTATACTTGTGACACATCATTTGTCATATATCTGATAAAATGCTCATGTGGATTACTGTATATTGGTGAAATCACGCTACCTATAAGAGAAAGAATATCAAAGCACAAATCCACTATACGTTGCAAAAATCTGTTACTTCCCATTCCCCAACATTTTCATGCACAAGGTCATACTATTTCACAGTTAAGATTCCAGGTGATTGACCACATACCCCCTCTCAGACGTGGGGGAGATCGAATCCTATTACTTAAAAAACGCGAATCATTTTGGATACATACTCTGGAAACCCTTACCCCAAAAGGATTAAATAAGGAATACGATGTATTATCGTTTGTTTAAGAATATGTCTATACTCACTAACTAAATTGTGTCTCTCTCTTTTAGAGTCGCTTGTATTGACCACGGAACACTCTTTGCCTCCTATGCACTCTCCTGCCGCCTATCAAATCACTGCACGGTCTATTCTACCCACCAACAATGTGTTAATGTCGCAAGTATTTCACCAGCACGCTAGTACTTGTTTAGAATCTATCGGGCATGCGCAGCCCTGACCACGCCTCCACAATCGTCACCTTAGTGGAACGCAACCGGAACGCACATGTCACTTCCGGCTACGTCACTTCCGCCACCATTAGGCGGTACTCACGCTAGCAAACCAGGAAATGCCTACATATGGCTGCAGCACGCCATTATATAAGAGGGTCACCGCCACCACTTACCGCTCCTGTCCAGCGGTGGAAGCCGCGACACTCACATGCACGGGGTAAGCATTCCTGACCTACAAAAGGCAATTTCTCTGATATGTACTGAACATCTATTCATAAGAAAGATGTATATATACATATATATGTATCTCCCTCAGGCTGAAGCTAATGCCCGATCTCAGCACATTGTCTCCAGCGCAACAGGGTAAAATATCTATAGTGTTTCCTCACTAATATATATACTGTGCAACAGTCACATGAGTGGCATGTAATATACAATTTCCTTAGGTGCAGATACGATTACCGACTGCACGGAACTACTTTCGGCATTCAGGGTAATTTTTTCACCACAATATCTCACTGGCACCTATATTAAGCATAAGCTATATCACGGGCATATTCCCCTTTTGGTCACTACAGGCACACATCTGCTAGCCTTATCAACTCATAATTGGCCTTATCCACAGTGTGATAAACGGTATGTTCATTTGATTCCATAAACACTTGTTATATGGTTGTACCAAATTTCAGTTTCTTCCTGTAAACCAAATAATCATATGATTATCTATCACCATGTATATATTTATTCACAGTCAAAATGTGATATGTATAATTTTTCTTGTATATTATTTTCTTATTCATTTTTGTACAGCAACTGATGAAGGTCTTGTAGGACCGAAACGTTTTGTCACCACACTGCTGTCCACAATAAATGTCATACTATTTAGCATCATTAAGTTGAGTGCCGAGTTTATTAATATATATTACTACGGTTTGGGAACCTACTTTGGCACCTTCTTTGATAGCAGTGCACACGGTTCTAATATTATCATATGGGGCTTAAAACGTGAGGGCCCACCAATAACATTGACTCTGGGGGCCCACTGTTCAGCTCCATGCAAATATTAACTCACCCCATTCACAAATTTACGAAGGCTTCTCTATAATAATAATAATAATAATAATATAATAATAAATTGGGCAGTTTATTAAATGAATGATGAGATGTTGCCTTTATCTGTGCATGGAACATTATACAGTGAATCAAGTGTATTGTGCCAACCAGTGTTCATAGAGGGGCCCACCTGGGGATTCACCTGCTCCCCAGTGGGCCAGTCCGAGGCTCCTGGTAAGTATATTGTTTTTGTAATGAAGTCCAGATTTTCTGTGCTTTTCCTTTTTATCCATCTATAGTAGTATTGCACAATCTATGGCCCGAATACCCCTTTTAATGCAATCCCTGACAGTGGCACAAAATAAACAATGTGGCCATTGAACCAAACAAAAGTTGTGCAGAAGACAACTGAAGTAAAAATGTCCTCTATTGAAATGACTTGGAATATAAATCTGTGCACATTTTAAGGACAGGAGAGAAACTGGTCCCTCCTAATGCATAAAAACTAGTGCAGCCAAAAATTAATCCTAGCAAAATTTCAGGATTCAGCTTTTATTTTTGTTAAAGTAAATCTGAAACCTGCACCAATGCTCGGGCTCGTAGCTATGGCCAACTGCTCCAGTTCTTGTCTGCACGAGTTCTCATACACGAGGTCCAATATATCTAGAACTGATCATACATACCTTTAGTTTTGCATAAGACGATGGTGGGATAACCGCTTGCTGGTGTTTGTGGCCGCAGTGGAGTAGAACAACGTGAAGCTTCTTCCGAAGACGTGTAGTTGGGGAACATCGCGTACTTGGAAATGTGAGACTGATATGGATGTTCTGCTGGAAAGCCCTCACTGATTTGTTTGTCACTATGATATAAGATCACAAACTTCAGTTTTTCTGTGATTTTCCAGCATTTAATCCTCCTGTTTATGATGTATTATGTTTTTTTGCTTACCTTATAGAAGCAGCTGGTGGTTTTGGACACCTACAGATATAGAAGAGCTTCGTATTAGATGGTTTTCCTTGGTACCTAGATTCCTGTTATATGTTACTATATTATTATGACTCATTACACAACATATCTCTGCCATAATAATTCATGGAGATGACTGGCTCTAATTCTAATGATTTTGTGGTGTAATATAAATTGCTGCTTTCTGTATAGTGTTATAATTGACCGTAATGGATGTAGTTGTCAGGTGGTTTGTTTATATCCACTTCGGCTGTCACATTGCAGACTTAAAGGCTATGGACGTCTATGACATATATTAGAGATTACTAGACGGATCTGGCAAAATTCTAATTTGCCCGTTTGCGCAGATTTTCCTGGGAAATTCGAATAATAAGGGACCTTAAATTCACGGAGAATTACTTCTCCGTGAATTTAAGGTCCCTTATTATTCATTGGGTTTTCTCCAGATCCCAAAACATTATAAACATTCTATATGTAAAAAATAAAATATTTATACTCACCTGATCACTCACGTCAATGGCCCCTCCACTGCTCACCAACATCCCTGCGGTTCTCGTTGCATCTTCAGCAGTTGCAGAAGTCCGGGGAGGTCTCTTACACTAGGCCAGGACTTTCAGCTCTGATGAGGCCCGAAAAGGTTCTGAAAATATGGTATGTGCGCAAGGTCACGGCGCATGCTGTGACATTTTAAACTTTTGCACAGAACCCTCCCGGGCCCTCATCAAAGCTGGACGTCCAGCATAGGCTGAGAGGCTTGGTGATTTCAGCATGAGCGGAGTCGATCTGACGATGCAGCGAGCACCGGATGGGTGATGCAGCGGGGCCGGAGAGGGGAGTGTAAAGATTTTCTTTAACATATTGGTTGTCTTTTACAGTTAAAAAAAAAATGACAGCCAGCAACTGCGATTTTGCTGATTCAACGCAGCAGCAAATTACAACTTTTTACAAATTACAAATTTTTTGTAAAATTCAAGTAGAATTCACTTCTCGAATTTATTCACTCATCTCTAAAGTTTACCTTTAGTTAATAAAATTGTACTCCTGATATGTGATTTGCAGCCTTAGGCCTCATACTCACTGGCGCTGAAAACGGATGAAAAGCAGAGGAAAAAAAATCGGATTCAAATCTGACCAATGTTAGTCAATGGGTGAGTTCTCATTTGCGATTTTTTTCTCATCAGATATTGGTGTGAGAAAAAAATCGCAGCATGCTGCGATTTGATGCGATTTTGGCATGATAATCGCCAATGCAAGTCAATGGGTGCGATTAAAAAACGCACAGCACTCGCACCATGCACGTGCTGTCCGATTTATATGCACCAGTCTCCTTTGAAAAGCCGGCAAATCATCCCCGGCTACTGTAAAATCACACTGACAGCTCACAAAACACTAGATACATACACATAGAATACATATATATATATAT
>JARQOD010000006.1:58740581-58776667 GCA_033576555.1 Oophaga sylvatica | reverse complement strand
GGGAGCAAGAACCCTACGTCATACAAGATTCTAAATACGACAACAGAAAAGTTTGTGTCGTCAGTAAAGACGGAGGAAGAACAACAACCACTGTGTCCAGAGATCATTTGAAGTTGTGTCCAGAACACTTAAAGAGTTGTGAAAAGAACCCTGTCTTCAATCAAAGAGAAAGAAAGGAAGAGGTCCTACACACCGATCTGGGAGATTTTCCTGCGGATTGGCCCCGACGGGGAGATGCTGTGATAATTCCAGTGTTGCAGTTTTATCAGCCACCAGAGGAAGTTTTACCTCCAGTTGTGCCTGTGGTGCCAGTTGAGCCCGTCCAGGAGTTACCCATTCCAGCAACACCTCAACCTGTAGAACCTCAAGATGGATCATCTGAAGCAGCGCCCCATACTATGGGATCCCCTGGTGAAGCTGACTCACACCGCCCAGCCATCAGTACGCTTGCCAGATCCATAGAAAGATTAAGGCAGTTCTATAGTTTGCCGTTACGCAGTGCAGACAGATCGCAACTTGTTATACCTGAAACTACGCCACGTAGATCAGAGAGAATCACAAAAGGGAAATTACCCATTAGATATCAGCAGTAGTTATAACGAATTGATGTAAATATATTGTGAAAAGTCTATATATATATATGTGTTTTTCCCTATTATGTCTTCGTTTAACAATGGACTCAGAGGCTGAGGACTGAGCCAGCCCAAAAACTGTATCCTGTAAATAGTTGCACTTTGTGCCTTTTTAATGGTTTCACATGAAACCTTGATTCACCTCTGAACCAAAAACCCGTGTGGTGTGGCACTGAGTGAGGTCTGCATTTGGATGTCCTGCAGCCCACCCAGGACCCACGTTGAAGGTTTGGTGCGGGTCCTTCACAAGTATCTTGTATATATATTTATTAAATGCTATTTGATACTTTTGTATTTCTATATGTAAAATGTTATTGTTCGTAACGTTCAAGGTGTTCTCACCTCCCGGATGGGAAGAAGTTAATGTTTGTTGTTATGCATAAACAAAATTTTCTGTCTTCTTTATATTTTACAGCCCGGGAGTGCTGTCATTTACCATGGGGGAATGTGTAGCCCTGGTACACAATACCAGGAGGATGAGTGGAGAGGTAACAGTTAAGGTCTCTTCATGACATCATGTACACTTCTGACACACCCAGCAGGGGTGTGGAAGGGAGTGATTTCTAGTCAGTCAGTTTCCTGTCCTTGGACAGAGTAGACGTGTCCAGTTTAAGTCTATCATCAGTTCAGAAAGTGGAGTCTGGTGTAGGTGTCTGTATACACCTTAGTCTAGTCAGAGCTGTGCCCCACTGGAAGAAAGACTGAACTATCTATTAGGAGACAAGCAAGGCGAAGGACAAAGTGGAAGGAAGATAATTGGAAAAGTGCTTTTGACTTGGAAAAGTCCTGCACGTTGCCACCGGTTACTGGGGACCGAAGGATCACTATTGTACAGCATAGTGAAGAGAAAACCAGGAATCTACCGGACCCTAGGTCGCGGCAGACAATCCCCTTATAGTCAGAACGTAGCTGGAGTCAGGGGGTGTGAAGACTTTGAGTTAGTGCACAACAAGAAAAGGATTCAGCTCCCTCGCAGGAAGGCTTCTAACACAAATTTGACTGGGCAGAACAGCTAAAGATTAGCTGGAATCATAGAGAGGACTACGCTTCAGGCTGGTCGTACTCAGCTTCATTGGAAAGTAAAGGAGGTCCCTAACTTGCTTAGCTGTTGCCTCAAAGCTCATCCTCCATCAACCCCATCAGCCTCCCTGGGACCTGCCTTATCATCTTGCAAGTAAAGGTATGGAAAGACGTTGACCGTGTGAGACTGAGTTATTATTGCATGCCTGCACAAACCCTACCTAACTACCGACCTGAGGGAAGAGTCCCACCTGTAGGGGACCCGACATCTAGCTGCCTCACCATCCCCTCAGAGATCTACAGCAGCGCTGGTACTAATTACCAGAATACTACAGGTGGCGTCACGAACTGTACATAAATCAATCCCCTGTAAATATATCCCCAACATACGCCAGACCGCCCGGGCCACAGACCGAGCCACAGCTACCTGTGACAAAATCCCCATAGACTTCCATGGGCTCGGCTCTGAGTACCCCATTGCCCTGGTAACCCACAATTGTGGTGGCGGGTCGACACATATACAATAGGTGACATTACATAGGAATCTGCTTCTTTGTCCCTTCATAATAACACTTGCACATGCTCATTAGATGCTTGAATACAAAAGGTGGGTCTCAGTCTATTGCTGCTAATGTACATGTTAATTTCCTGAAAGAACAGGAAGTTCAGGCACTGTAATGTTGAATATACCCATATGTTTATTTTAAGAACCTGAGTTTACATTTCAGAGACATTTATTGTTGAATTGTTATCCAGATGAGCTGAAATGCTGTGGCCCGACACTGCACTAACAGCTCTGCTGCCTCTCTTCTATAGTCTTCCTTCCCACTGACTGACAGGTTACTCTTCTTTCAGTGACCTACCTCTCCCTCCTGAGACTTAGCACAAACATTGTCATTCCCTTATCAGTTCGTGCACAGATGAAGAAGACTGTCAGAGTCTGGTGCATTCTGCATAGTATTCAGATCCCGCCAGACACTGCCCACCTTCTTCATTCCTGCTTTCCCCCCCCCATGTCATTTGTCCTAGTAGAGTGGACGGTCAGTGTCTGCAGCGATCTGTATAGTTTGCAGATGCAGCCAGTCACTGACCGTCTTCTTCATTAGCATCCTACTGCGCATGACTGATGGGCGGGAGAAGTAGGTCACTGAAGAGTGGCCTGTCAATCACTAACAGGTGGAAGGATGGGACAATAGAGAAAAGTAAACTCAGATTTGTAAAATAAAAGTTTTGATGTATTCAGCATCACAGCGCCTTTATATAGATGCCATTGGTTGGGGGTATAAGACCTGATGACAGGTTCCCTTGAAATATGCACAAGGCCGTAAAGTAACTTTGCAAATGATACAGCATGATACTGGCGCCCAGCTCGTACGACAGAGCTAAACATGGAAGCGGCCACTTCCACAATTTGGTCCATGAACTGCCTCGTAGTTCTAGTTATAACTGCAATTAAACTGTCAGTAAAGATTGCTGCAAAAAATTGCAAATGGAGACATGATCTGACAGCATCTCAGAGGCTCACGCTTTCTGAGTTAGAGTTTAGAAAAAAAACAATTGTGGCGATATCGTCTTAAGCAGTTCTCCCTCCCGTGGCGAGTTACCCAGCTGTGGCCTTTAGCCTATCTGACCATTTCAAAGTCTGACATTTTAATTCAAACACATTGTTAAATTGGCTATAAACGGGATGAGCAGAGCCACGACGCCTAGAGTGATGCAGGGGAGACAGACGCATAGTACAAAGTCTCCGCAGATGTAACCTCCGCAGAGAGGATGCCAAGACACAAACATCAGGTCACCAGCTAGGAGCATGCAACAGCCTGTTTATGAAGCTACAAAGTCCAGCGGGAGCCAGATTGTCACATAACACTACATGCTGGTTTTGCTTGGTTCCATATATCATCTATATCCTCTTAGATGGTAGTAACAGCAGAAAATGGATTCTCTGGCCCAATAAATTTAAAAATGATCCATGCTTAATTGAGGTCATCAATATCAGATCGGTGGTGACCAGATTCCTATAACCTTAACCCATCAGCTGACTGGGCAAAATATACATAATGCATACTGAAAACGATTCCTCTTAGAAGCCGCATTCCAGTGTATCCCAGCGGTCAGCGCCCCAGCAATCAGGAACTTAACCCCTACCCTATAGCTAGGGTAGCCCTCTCCAATCTAGGTACAAATCTGTTAGTAGGATCAACCCTCTGAAGCCGTCTATATGAGCATGTAGGTCATAGGAAGCAGAATAAAATGTTGCCTTGATATCTTTGATCCATTGTTTTATTCCAGAGAAATCCAAAGGTTTTTTTTTTTCATACAGTACAGACCAAAAGTTTGGACACACCTTCTCCTTCAAAGATTTTTCTGTATTTTCATGACTATGAAAATTGTACATTCACACTGAAGGCATCAAAAGTATGAATTAACACAAGTGGAATTATATACTTAACAAAAAAGTGTGAAACAGCTGAAAATATGTCATATTCTAGGTTCTTCAAAGTAGCCACCTTTTGCTTTGATGACTGCTTTGCACACTCTTGGCATTCTCTTGATGAGCTTCAAGAGGTAGTCACCGGAAATGGTCTTCCAACAGTCTTGAAGGAGTTCCCAGAGATGCTTAGCACTTGTTGGCCCTTTTGCCTTCACTCTGCGGTCCAGCTCACCCCAAACCATCTCGATTGGGTTCAGGTCTGGTTACTGTGGAGGCCAGGTCATTTGGCGTAGCACCCCATCACTGTGGCTGTGGTAGCCATGCTGGTTCAGTATGCCTTCAATTTTGAATAAATCCCCAACAGTGTCACCAGCAAAGCACCCCCACACCATCACACCACCTCCTCCATGCTTCAAGGTGGGAACCAGGCATGTAGAGTCCATCCGTTCACCTTTTCTGCGTCGCACAAAGACACGGTGGTTGGAACCAAAGATCTTAAATTTGGACTCGTCAGACCAAAGCACAGATTTCCAGTGGTCTAATGTCCATTCCTTGTGTTCTTTAGCACAAACAAGTCTCTTCTGCTTGTTGCCTGTCCTTAGCAGTGGTTTCCTAGCAGCTATTTTACCATGAAGGCCTGCTGCACAAAGTCTCCTCTTAACAGTTGTTGTAGAGATGTGTCTGCTGCTAGAACTCTGTGTTGCATTGACCTGGTCTCTAATCTGAGCTGCTGTAAACCTGCGATTTCTGAGGCTGGTGACTCGGATAAACTTATCCTCAGAAGCAGAGGTGACTCTTGGTCTTCCTTTCCTGGGCGGTCCTCATGTGAGCCAGTTTCTTTGTAGCGCTTGATGTTTTTGCAACTGCACTTGGGGACACTTTCAAAGTTTTCCCAATTTTTCGGACTGACTGACCTTCATTTCTTAATGTAATGATGGCCACTCAATCTTCTTTACTTAGCTGCTTTTTTCTTGCCATAATACAAATTCTAACAGTCTATTCAGTAGGACTATCAGCTGTGTATCCACCAGACTTCTGCACAACACAAACTGATGGTCCCAACCCCATTTATAAGGCAAGAAATCACACTTATTAAACCTGACAGGGCACACCTGTGAAGTGAAAACCATTTCCGGTGACTACCTCTTGAAGCTCATCAAGAGAATGCCAAGAGTGTGCAAAGCAGTAATCAAAGCAAAAGGTGGCTACTTTGAAGAACCTAGAATATAAGACATAATTTCAGTTGTTTCACACTTTTTTTGTTAAGTATATAATTCCACATGTGTTAATTCATAGTTTTGATGCCTTCAGTGTGAATGCACAATTTTCATAGTCATGAAAATACAGAAAAATCTTTGAAGGAGAAGGTGTGTCCAAACTCTTGGTCTGTACTGTATGTAAATGAGCTGTTCCAGGCTATGGGCCGGACAGATCTGCATAAGAATCTGCCTCCACAGATTATATTAAATGAAAGGTGAGACATGTAATGACCCCTCTGTGGATAATTTTTTTTTATCCAAAAGAAGTAAAAAGCAGACAAAGTGCCTCACACTGAATAAATGAGTGAATTAGGAGTGCAAAAAACACAAACCTAGATACAAATGACCTTTACAAAAAGCACGTAGTACAGTGTATCCGTATCTGTGGTGATATTCATAACAAGAATACAACCGTACACTAAAGGTTTCCGAATCTAATCAATGTCAATGGTTCCAATTATAGTACTAAAATTGACACTACAGAAAACACACCACAAAGAATGAGGAATATTCGGCTCGCTTCAGAGCAGAGAACACATTCAAAGAAAAAAGAAGTTGAGATCTTCTTGCAAGATTTTTTCTTTTGATGATTTTTTTTTTTAACGTATGTTTTCCATTTTTTACCGATGTTCAGATTTTACATTCTGCACAAAGCAAAGTTTTATTGTGGCACAGTTTTAAAGACCTCAAAAAGAGTATTTCAAGTGCTTTCTGATCTGGATTTTGGAGAGGATCCACTTAAAATGGCACATAAAAAACACCTCTATGAGAATATACTGTAGGGATATCAACAGGAAATTTACAAAGTGCATCCATTAGATGGTCTAGATAGAACAAACAGCTCAGTAAGCGCCTTTGCCACTTTCCCTATACTATTTACTGTACCTCTTATCCAATCAGTGAGACTATAAACTGACCTGATGACAGGAACATCTTCCATATCGATGGTATGCTATTGTTGCGTTATCAGTCAGTAGTAACAATACTGTTTGTGCTTCCATTATGTAATTACTGGTGACAATAAGCTGGCTGTTTGCAGTAGACTTGTTACCATTTACAGTCAATGACTACATTGAAATCCCTTACAGGGAATCTGTCAGCAGGCTTTTGCTATGTAATCTGAGAGAATGATTATGTAGGGGCAGAGACCCTAATTCCAGCAATGTGACACTTACTGGGCTGTGTTGTTTTTCTGTTTCAATAAAATCAGTGTTTTATCAGCAGGACATTATGACTACAGGACAAGCTTCCTTGTGCCACCTAGTCCAACCTCTCCCCCGTCGATGGTTAGCAGCTTTCTATCAATATACACAGAAAGCTGATCATCAGTGATGGGAGCGGGTTATACAGGGCTCAGCATTCAGAGCTCTGCTAGATCTGCAACAGAGAAATCCGTGATTCTATCACAACTGTAGTATCCAGGAAACTAAGTGACACATCGCTGGAATCAAATCGTATTCCCTTAACTCATACTGCTGTAAGATTACATAGCAAAAATCTGCTTACAGATTCCATGAGAGATCTGACGAGGACTTTAGGCTATCTTGACACCCCGTTTCACATAGCGAGATCGCTGCTAAACAGCGATCTCAGCAGCGATCTTGCTATGTCTGACACGTACCAGCGATCAGGCCCATGCTGTGAATCGCTGGTCGTGTCAGAAATGCCAGGACTTTTTTTGATCGCTGGTCTCCCAGGCACACTTCGGGTTTCCAGTTGCGAGGCTGTGCTTGAAACCCGATGTGTACGTTGGATACCAGCGCGCTGCTGCAGGGGAGCTGGTAACCAGGTACACATCGGGTTTCCAGGTACCGCGCAGCGCCTGGAAACCCGATGTGTACCTTGGTTACCAGCTCCCTGCAGCAGCGGGCTGGTATCCAACGTACACTGCGGGTAACTAAGCGACGTTACCCGCAGTGTCGCTGTCCTGATCGCTGCTGAGCTGCCTGTTTGACAGCTCAGCAGCGATCACGTAGCGACACACCAGCGATCCTGATCGTTGTCGGGATCGCTGGTGTGTCGCTATGTGAGACGGGGCCATAAATAATGATGTCATGAATTAAAAGTGCACTTTAACAAAGTATTAGTTTAGACATGTGCACATTTATGCAATCACATTATTTTAGGTTTTTATTTTTCTTTTTCCACCTGAAAATATTTCAGCTTATTTTACAATTGAATTGTACAAGTTACGGATGACATAAGTGGAAAAAGTTCTTAAGTGGTTCTTCATGGACTGTTTTTTCTTTTTACATAACAAAAAGTATGTACATGTTCTGCATTTTTCACAGAAAAAACACATATTATGGTGCCATTCACACGCCCGTTTTTTTTATTTTGCAGACCGTGTCAGTGTTTGATTGGTGTCATGGATCAAAATGATCCACCTTCTTTTGGGCACTGATCACTACACCTGTCATGGGGATGCACTGGTCACTTTTCCACAAGCCCTTTAATATAACGGCCAGGTATTCTTGGCAATGTCTATATTAATTATATTTTTATAAATCATGTGCTTTCTTTTCTGGCGATGTCGCTTTTCCACCTTGTTACCTGTTTGTCATCATGATTTGCCTTGATAAACTGATAGATTTTCTGTACATATTTTTGTGTCTTTTTTTTGGAAGGTTGTTATGTGTATAGTACGCTGCTATGGAAGCAGAAAATTCATTTATTGAGAGTCATAAAGCAGGAATAAAAGTGATCTGATTATTGTTCGTACCGTTTCCAGCCACCACTTATTTCTACTGTAAAGGATGACTCAGGAGGAGAAACTGTGGAGCAACCACCAGATGAAGTTCTACAATCCAGGAAATAGAAGTGGAGATGACAGTAAGGATTTTGGAATGCTTGCAATGTTAAAATTGCAGGAAGTCCACATTTACCATTCGTGCATGTAAATATATGCAAAGCCAAGCAGGTGAAAACAGATGTGCACAATGAATGCGGCAGGACCAGACAAACCACCGGCACCTGGGAACCTGATGATGGTGCCCACCATTTCGGATTGCTTTATGCTGATGTCTATGCAAGTCCTTATTGCCCAACTATTAAAAGAAAATCAAATTATGACCTCACATTGTCTTCAGTCAGCTAAGATTTGTTTACTTCTTGCATCTGTGTGGCCCAGCTATGTCAGGCACACATAAAATCCAGGAGAATGCACAGGAAGGTAACCACAAAAGCTTGTTATCATTCACGTCACTCACACTTTCAGACACACCCACCAGGGGTATAGGAGGTAGTGACACGTAGCAGAGTCAGATAGTTTCCTGTCTCAGGACAGTGCAGACCAGTCAGTTTCCTGTCTTAGGACAGTGCAGTTCAGTGCCAGTTCAGTCTGGACTAGGAGAGAGGACTGAATCCTCGCAGAGCTAGCGTAGCTCACCTGACAAGGAAGTGGAGGCTAGTACGGGTGAAGTGAATCATCCTAGCCTAGTCAGAGCTACCCTTAATCAGTACCTCAACAGAAGCTGAAACAAGGAGGAAACTGAGAGCTGCTCAGCGAGCTCTGGAGAAAGCGGACATTTCCATCGAAAGCTACAAGTGCTTATGCAAAGAGCAAAAGCAGGGCGAAGGGCGCAGTGGAGAAGACATAGAGAAGCGCTTCAGGTATTGGATTGCCTGCACTAAATAACCGGACACCGGGGTCCGAAGCGTTGCTAGAGTTTCAAGCATAGTAACAAGATACTCGGAGGCTATCTGGACTACAGGTCGCAGAGAGCAGCCCAAGCGCTGATACGTAACCGGAGACAGGAAAACAGGAGTCTAGCCTGATCAGCAAATATAGACTTAGTTCTCCCAACATCTGCTAGTCAGAGCCATAGAAGTCTCCACCACAAAGTCGGCCGGGCTTGTCAGCTATTGAGAAAGCTGGAGATTGTAGAGTTAACTTCGCTTCATGCAAGTTTGGACTCCGATATATACGAAGTAAAGGAGGCCTCTAACCTGCTCAGCGGTTACCCGAATGTGCATTCTCCACCCCGACCAGCTCCCCGGGATCTGCTTGAACCATCTACCAGTAAAAGGTATGAAAAGAAGCTGCATTGTGTGTGACTGAATTCTTAGCTACACCCAGCATCATCACCATAGACTTCCAGGGACCAGTCTCACCTGTGGGAGACTTACCACCCAGCTGCCCCATAACATCCCCTGTGAAAGTCCTTATAGCAGCGCTGGTACAATTGACCAGAAGCCACAGGTGGCGTCACGACCTATTACAAATTCCCCTGTAAATATTCCCCATTGCACGACCGCCAGGGCCACGGACCGAGCCACCGCTACCAGTGACAACTCCCATAGATTTCCATGGGCTCGGCTCCGAGTACCCCATAGCCTTGGTATCCACAATTGTGGTGCGTGTCGGAACAACTTGGCGTCACGAACAGGATACGAAAGCTTGCAATTGTGAGTCCTGTGTGTCTATTGAACTGTTTGCTGCATTTGGCGCCAAAATACCGCCATCTTTACTGCAAAATTCCCGCCCTCAGGCGCTGGTGAAGAAGAGGGGCGTACCTGAAAGTGCGCGCTGGTTCCCTGGTCCCGCCCCCAACTCTGACGCGGCGGCAGGTCCTGTGAAACAGGAAGTGAACGCTCTGACATCACAGTCCAGCGACAAAGGTCCTGTCTCCACCGCTGTGCCTGCAACGAAGGTCCTGTCTCCACCGCTGTGCCTGCGACGCTGCAGCCTGTGAAAGAGGTAGGCTCAGATTAACCAAGGGGGCACCAATATGTCGCAGCAACCGGCAGATGGAGCAGCCCCCGCTGGGGGCCCTAATAGCCCACCGCTTGGCGTCGTGCCGCAGGATGGGGGTGCAGGCCCCTCACCTGGTCCGGTGGTCCCGCTTATGCCCCTAACGCTCCATACATGCCTGGAGCGAAGTGGCTCCCCCAGTACAGCGGCGAGCCAGACACCCTGCCAGGATTTAAACGGAAGATATGTAGTATTTTGGATATGTACTCAATGACTGAAAAGTAAAAAGCTGCTGTGGTAATAGGACAGTTAGCTGGTGCGGCTGAGAGAGAAGTAGAGACTTGGCCCACTGCAGACCAGGAGTCGGTACCTGCGATACTCTTAAAGCTACAGGCCATCTTTGAGGACCGCACAGAAACGGATCTCCGGATGGCATTTTATCAGTGCTTCCAGGGACCGGGTGACAGTATTAGGGACTACGCCTGCCGACTACAGGGGCCCTGCGAGCTCTTAAACAGGCTAACCCCACAAGTCCCATTGATGAGAGCCAAATGTTGAAAGAGCAATTCGTGCGGGGACTGAGGTCTCCAGAGGAAGGCAGGACTGTAAACTGGTGGTCCTTAGATCATCCAGATGCCACTTTTGATGCTCTAAAGGACATGGCAATAAAGGGACTGCGACCCCTGGAAAAGCCTGAGGTGGCAAATCAGTATCACCTGGGTGAAGCCACTCTTAAGCCGGCAGTACCCACCTTTTCCCCGCAGGTGGCAGAAGCTAAAACGCAGGTGGCGCCCCCAGTGAGTTGGAATGTCTGCGCTCAGAAGTGCGCCAGCTGACTAAGAACTTAGCCACTGTAATGGATGCCCTGCAACTGCGGAAAGAGGAAGGAGGAAAGATCCTACTAGCCGACTGTCCGGAGGATGTTCCTTGGACGAACCGGAGGAAATGGAGGACGTCGCCTCATCGGAGGAGGACCACGCCACCCCCAGGAGCGACTCCTGAGCAACATCATCCTCGCCGGGAGATCATCTGCTACCGCTGCAACCAAAAAGGTCATATGGCTCAGCAATGTCCTTTAAACGAGCCGATCCTGGGTCAGAGGGCCAACACCCAGGAGTAGACTCATCAGGCCCCTTGGACTGGAACCGCAGGTTCGTAGGTGGACGGCCCTACCTGTCCATGATTCTGGACGGGATTGCAATCCCTGCACTGCTGGACACTGGATCTCAGGTGACCATCATACCTGATGTCCTTTACAATAAATTTTGGTCCATGGACAGCCTCCAGCCCCCGAGCCCTGACTTGGTAGTGTACGCCACCAATGGTCTCCCTGTTGAAGTAATTGGAGCCAAAAACGTAAATGTAAAAGTGGGCAGGGTGGAGCTGAAAGATCAGGGACTCTTAGTGGTAAAGACTGTGAATGAGGAAAATGGTCTAAATGTGATACTAGGTACTAACATTATCAGTAACTGTCTGGGAGAAGTTGTGTTTTTGCTCCAACAGCTCGCTGAAGTTGCCAAGCCAAAGCAGAAGGGAGTGATCCAGAGGGAGATCCGGGCCCTGATGTGCCAGCAGCAAGCGAAGCTTACAGATGGTGAAATCGGTAATGTATGGGTCACGGACTCGAACCCCATTGTAATACCCCCAATGAGTGAAATGTTAATATGGTGTAGAGCAGCCATAGGTCTGAGAGGACAGAACTACCAAGCAGTAGTAGAACCCCATCGCTCAGAACATAGACCTACACTCATGATTGCTAGAGGGGTAGTGGAAGTAATAAATGGGAGAGTACCTGTACGACTTCTCAACTGGGGGACGATGAAGTAAATTTGCCACGTTATGCTACAGTTGCTAAATTACATGCCGTAGATAACAATTCTATCCTCACAACCGAGTCCTTAGCCTCCCGCCAACCAGCGGAGGATAATGATCCGGCAACCCCGGTAGCGGACTGGTGTCAGCAGCTTCATATAGGAACAGACACCACTTCCGTCCACCAGAAGCAGGGGGTACTACGGGTGGTACAAGAGTACGCACAAGTATTTAGCAAGCACCCACTTGACTTTGGGACAATTAAGGGAGTACAGCATCATATCCCTACAGGCAGTCATCCTCCCATCAAAGAGCGGTACAGGCCTATACCTCCAGCCCACTATCAGAAAGCTAAGGAAATGCTGCATGACATGAAGAAAGCCGGGGTGATAAGGGATAGTTGTAGCCCCTGGGCAGCACCTCTGGTTCTAGTGAAGAAAAAGGATGGTAGCATGCGAATGTGTGTAGATTATAGGCAAGTAAATCGTATAACACATAAAGATGCATACCCATAACCACGCATAGAGGAATCCTTAGCTGCTCTGAAAACGGCTAACTACTTTTCTACCCTCGACCTTACTAGTGGGTACTGGCAAGTAGCTGTGGCTGAGGAGGACCGGGAGAAAACTGCTTTCACCACCCCAATGGGACTCTGCGAGTTCGACAGAATGCCGTTTGGTCTCAGCAGTGCCCCAGGAACATTCCAGAGGGTGATGGAGAGCTGTCTGGGACATCTCAACTTCGAAACTGTGCTGCTGTACTTGGACGACGTAATTGTGTACTCTAAGACATATGAAGATCATCTGAAGCACCTGGCGGAGGTATTTGAGTCATTGTCCAAGTTTGGGATGAAACTAAAGCCCTCTAAATGCCACCTGCTCAAACGGAAGGTACAGTACTTGGGACACAATGTCAGTTCTGAAGGAGTAGCGCCGGACCCCGAGAAGGTCACAGCTATTCAGAAATGGCCAGAGCCGAAGAACCTAAAGGAGGTGCGTCAGTTCCTGGACTAACAGGTTACTACAGGAGGTTTGTAAAAGATTACAATAAGAAAGCGGCGCCTTTGCAGGACCTCCTGGTAGGACAACCTCTTAAGAGCAGAAACCTTCCATTCAATTGGGGAAAAGAACAAGCTGAGGCATTCAAAGAAATGAAAGAGATCCTTACCGGTGATGAAATCTTAGCCTACCCAGATTACAGCCAACCTTTCCTGCTATACACAGATGCCAGTAACGAAGGATTAGGAGCGGTCCTCAGTCAGAAGCAGAACGGCCAAGAAAAAGTCATCGCATATGCCAGCAGAAAACTCAGGCCAACTGAGAGGAATCCGGAAAACTACAGCAGCTTCAAACTGGAGTTCTTAGCGCTGGTCTGGGCCATTACCGAAAGATTCAAACATTACCTTGCCTCCAACAAGTTCACTGCGTACACAGACAACAACCCCTTGACGCACCTTGAAACAGCCAAGCTGGGAGCCATGGAGCAACGTTGGATGGCTCGGTTGTCAAATTATCAGTTTACCATCAAGTACAGAGCGGGCCGTAAAAATGCCAACGCGGACGCCTTGTCCAGAATGCCGCATGAATCAGACACGGAGAAAGAATCAGATGATTTGGAAGAAATCGAGCTACCTGCGTTCCACCGAAATGGGATGGTCCAAGAGCAACGAGTCTACAGAAAGCGGTGTGGTGAGATGTTGAACCCTTTACCTCATCACAGCTGGAAGGAACTCAAGAAAGCGATCCAGTGGTCAGCCGTATCAAGGAGTTGATAAGACAAGAAGGTTCCTCCTTGGAGAAAGACGCACCCATACCAGCAAAGCTCCTGTGGAATGAAAGAAGCCGGTTGTTCATCTACCGAGAGAAGTTGTGCAGGAGATACGTCGACCCAAGGACCCATGAGATGGTTTGGCAAATAGTGGTCCCCAGAGCAGACATCCAAATGGTGCTAGAAGCCTACCACGATCAAGCGGGGCACTTTGGCTGGAAAAAGCTGGAGACCCTGTTGAGGTGTCGGTTCTACTGGGTAGGGATGCGCAGCTCCATCGAGAAGTGGTGCCGGAACTGTGGACCCTGTGGTCTCAGACGAAAAGACTATCATAGTCAGAGAGCACCCCTGCAGCCTATCCGGACGACTCGTCCCCTAGAAATCGTGGCATTGGATCACGTCAAGTTGTCCCCAAGCAGGTCGGGATACTCATATGCCCTGACCATGGTGGACCACTATTCCAGGTTTCTGGTGGTCGCCCCTGTCAAAGATCTGACAGCAGAGACAGCAGCCAAGGTCTTCCAAGCAAGTTTCTGCAGACCACACGGATATCCAGAGCAGGTACTGACTGATCGAGGTCCAGCCTTTGAAGCTGAACTGTTTCAGGAATTCTGTCAATTGTATGGATGTAAAAAGATCAGAACGACGCCATACCACCCTCAGACCAACGGCCTTTGTGAAAAGATGAATCACATTGTCATGGATTTACTGAAAACTGTACCCCTGGAAGAAAGAAATCGGTGGCCAGACTTGTTAACTGACCTGGTTGACTTGTACAACCACATACCAGTAAGTTCCACCAATTGCACTCCAGCTTACCTTATGAGAGCAAGACCTGGAAGACTGCCAATGGATTTGGAGCTGGGAGTGGTAGAACCAGAGGCTGATGACAGTGCTGAAGATTGGGACACAACTCGACAGGAACAGTACAAGAGAGTACAAGCCTGCGTAGAAGACAGTCTCAACAAAGTAAGAGAAAAGCAAGAGAAGAACTATAACAAAAATGCTCCCGCTAAGCCTTTTATGCCTGGAGAAATGGTGCTAAAAAGGAAAAGAAGAATGCACAAGTTGGATGATCAGTGGGAACAGGAGCCATATGTCGTGCAAAATTCCAATTTTGATAACAGAAAGGTCTGTGCCATTAGTAAGGATGGAGGAAAAACGACGGCAACGGTGTCCAGAGATCATTTAAAGTTGTGTCCTTGCCCATTAAAGCTCCGTGAAGAAAACCCTGTTGTCCTTCAGAAAGAAAATGATGAAGCGGTCATACACACGGATTTGGGAGATTTACCTGCAGATTGGCCCAGATTGGGAGACGCTGTAATTATTCCTGTGCTGCAGTTTTATCAACCGCAAGAGGAGTCTCTACAACCAGTCATACCAATTGTGCCAGTAGAGCCAGTTCCAGAAGGACCTGTTCCGGCAGACCCTCAACCATCAGAACCCGAAGCAGCGGACCCCCAAGAAGCAGCACCACAAGAAGTGGAATCCCCTGGTGAAGCTGGTGAAGCAGTACCGCCTCGTCCAGTCACTAGCATGCTTGCCAGGTCCCTAGAGAGGTGGAGTCGTATATATAGTTTGCCGTTACGCAGAACAGAAAGGCTAGAGAATACTACATCTGATGCTACCCCACGTAGATCAGAACGCATCACTAAAGGAAAACTGCCTATTCGCTATCAGGAGTAGTCCTAGTAAACTAGTTAGCAAGACCCAGACAGGGTTTATTGTCACTGACAAAATGTATAAAGTTTGAAAAAGTTATTAATGTGATTTCTATTTATATGTCTTGAAATGTGTCTTTTCCATGCTCATGGACTGCGTGGCTGTGGACTATGCCAGCCCAAGAACTTGCTTTGTAAATAGTTGCGCTTCGGTGCATTATCTTGGTTTTACATGAAACCATTGCTATCTACCTCTGAAGAAAAACCCGTATGGTGTGGCCTAGAGTGAGGTCTGCAGTCAAAAGTCCTGCAGCCCACCCAGGACCCACGTGGGAGGTTTTTTGTGCGGGTCCTCCACAAGAATATTGTCTAGTAATATGAGAATGTTTTGATACTTTTGTATTCTTCTAATGTACAAATTGTAACGTTCAAGAAGTCTTAACTCCCGGATGGGAAGAGTTAAAATGTTGTTGTTTAATGCAAAAACAAAAATGTTTTTCTTTTTCTCTTTTACAGCCCGGGAGTGCTGTGTTAAACCAAGGGGGGATGTGTGGCCCAGCTATGTCAGGCACACATAAAATCCAGGAGAATGCACAGGAAGGTAACCACAAAAGCTTGTTATCATTCACGTCACTCACACTTTCAGACACACCCACCAGGGGTATAGGAGGTAGTGACACGTAGCAGAGTCAGATAGTTTCCTGTCTCAGGACAGTGCAGACCAGTCAGTTTCCTGTCTTAGGACAGTGCAGTTCAGTGCCAGTTCAGTCTGGACTAGGAGAGTGGACTGAATCCTCGCAGAGCTAGCGTAGCTCACCTGACAAGGAAGTGGAGGCTAGTACGGGTGAAGTGAATCATCCTAGCCTAGTCAGAGCTACCCTTAATCAGTACCTCAACAGAAGCTGAAACAAGGAGGAAACTGAGATCTGCTCAGCGAGCTCTGGAGAAAGCTGACATTTCCATCGAAAGCTACAAGTGCTTATGCAAAGAGCAAAAGCAGGGCGAAGGGCGCAGTGGAGAAGACATAGAGAAGTGCTTCAGGTATTGGATTGCCTGCACTAAATAACCGGACACCGGGGTCCGAAGCGTTGCTAGAGTTTCAAGCATAGTAACAAGATACTCGGAGGCTATCTGGACTACAGGTCGCAGAGAGCAGCCCAAGCGCTGATACGTAACCGGAGACAGGGAAAACAGGAGTCTAGCCTGATCAGCAAATATAGACTTAGTTCTCCCAACATCTGCTAGTCAGAGCCATAGAAGTCTCCACCACAAAGTCGGCCGGGCTTGTCAGCTATTGAGAAAGCTGGAGATTGTAGAGTTAACTTCGCTTCATGCAAGTTTGGACTCCGATATATACGAAGTAAAGGAGGCCTCTAACCTGCTCAGCGGTTACCCGAATGTGCATTCTCCACCCCGACCAGCTCCCCGGGATCTGCTTGAACCATCTACCAGTAAAAGGTATGAAAAGAAGCTGCATTGTGTGTGACTGAATTCTTAGCTACACCCAGCATCATCACCATAGACTTCCATGGACCAGTCTCACCTGTGGGAGACTTACCACCCAGCTGCCCCATAACATCCCCTGTGAAAGTCCTTATAGCAGCGCTGGTACAATTGACCAGAAGCCACAGGTGGCGTCACGACCTATTACAAATTCCCCTGTAAATATTCCCCATTGCACGACCGCCAGGGCCACGGACCGAGCCACCGCTACCAGTGACAACTCCCATAGATTTCCATGGGCTCGGCTCCGAGTACCCCATAGCCTTGGTATCCACAATTGTGGTGCGTGTCGGAACACATCGATGTGAATACTTTTCCGTCAAATTATGACAAGAGCATTCTTAAAGTGATACCTTTATTGGCTAACCAGAAAATTATATGTTTGCAAGCTTTCAGAGCTCAAAGGCTCCTTCTTCAGGCAACATTACATTTGGAATGAAATAAATGGGATTATCATGTATTAAAGGGGGTTTTCCATTTTCAGGAAAGTAGATCCCAAACACTTAGAAATACCTAAAATAACAAACAGAGCGGGTATTGCGCTCCCCAAGTCCAGTGCCGACCTCCCGCCATTGTTCAGAGACCTTAGTGTGGAAAAGCAAAAGCTATACAAGCAGGAAAAAGTGGAAGCCATGATGCCACAATAAGTCTACGCTCACATCTGCGGTGGAGGCTCCATTTAGAGCCGCGGTCATAGATTCCATCACATATGATAGAAAGGATAACAACATGGAAACAGAAACCATAATGGACCCCAAAGATTCCAATCGTTCGTGTGTTTTTAATGGGGTCAGCGGAGTAAGCCGTTGCCCGACACGTATAGCGGCAGCTTATCACCTAGATGAACAAAAGGACCAGCAGCTGAAAAAAAAACATGCCCAATCCTTCTTTCCCCCAACATCAACTATTGGGGAAAATTGGGAAGACTCCTACATATTAGGTCAAATTTACAGATCCATAAAATATGGACCGTGCTCGGATTGCAGGACAGGTCCTGACCTTCTGGTCTCCTGGCCTGAGCTCACTGCCTCAAAGGGATATATGTAACAGTTATCACAGATCCGGGGACGCGTCACTCGGAAGTGTGGATTCGACCTTAGATGACTGGCAACTTTGACAGACTTTTCTCTCAACTGTGCAATGACCGTAACTTTGTAACCAGAAACGGTAACGTATGTATTTTTGCTTTGGTTTTAAGAGTCATAATATAAACAATAATCCACCCCTTTCTTGAAATTATATTAAAAAAAAAGGATCAAAAATTAAGAATTATAAAAAAAAGTCCAATAATGATAATCTTACCCCAATAAACAACAATTATGGAGTGTTTTTTTTTCTTAAAGCTGTTCCTATTCTTCGGTTATTCTTCCTGGAAAATTATCTATAAATTGACAAATGGACATTACCATAACCTCTGTCATTAGGGCAAGTCTTTACCCAGTTTAAGGTCATGCATGTGGCCGTATTTTCAGCCCGAGTGCAATCTGACAAAACATTGGCTTGCACAAGGACCAATGGTATGTTATGAGGTCATACAAATGTCAGATTTTTTCCTAGGACCACGATGGTCTGAGGGAAAAAATTTGATAGCCGCATGCCCAAGTTTGATTTGATATTCGGATAACACTTGGCCATGAAAGTCAATGAGCCCGTGGGAACCATCAGACTGCACTTGGATGACATCTGAGTGCAGTCCGATTTCCACCGACTGACAGAATGAAGAAGATGGAGAATTTTTTTTCTCCATCATCTCTTCATCCGAGAAAATCAGAGCACACAGTGATCAGAGTGTGATCGTCTGCACCTGTCCCAAGGGCTTATTCACACAACAACATATAGGCTGCACTTTCTGGTCTGTATTAGGACAGTTAGGTGGGTAATTTGATGGTAACACGGACTAAGAATGACAGACGCTATATGGTCATGTGAACAACCCCTGAAACTGTCGCAATGATAACCGTGTGAAAGACTGCAGGGTCACACACCAACCACAAAATGGAGATTCACATCTTGCTTTTAAATTTGCACAAAACAATTCCAAGAGGATGAAAAGAGTGATGCAGATTTCTAATGAAAGATGCTCCAAAATTATTTCATGGGGTATGCTAAATAAGCAAAACTGCTAAAAAATATCCCTAGGCTTGTACACGACTTTCCTTTCAGGGGTGTTTGGCTTTACTCCCACATACGCCCAGACACGTCTGACCGGGCTACCAATCGCCCGACAATGTTGTGATCATATATACTTTGTGACTCAGACGAGGTGAGTGACTCGGCTCGTTCATTAAGTCACTGTCACAGCAAACTGAGAAAACGATGACCCGGCAATGCTCCTCGCGTACACTCATAAATATTAAATCTAGTTTCCATCCACTAAGTGCTCACTAACCAAATACCCAGTCAGTCAGCGGTGGGGAGGGGTTATCATGGCTTCTTGAAACTTATCTACATGGGAAAAAAAAACAAGTGACATTTACTGGCAAGTACTGAAACAAGCAAGAAAGAAGAAGCGTCAGCCGACAATTCATAAGGCTACGATCCCACGATCAGGAAGTAGCGGTGCTTTGGACGCAGTGTCCAAAGCGCTACGTTCTAATAACGCAGGTAAATCCGTGAACCGTGCGGATATACTGCATCAAATGCATTCTACTGTGAGCATTTCTGTTGCAGGGACTAGTGTCTTAGCAACAAAAATGGTCATGCTGCGGCTCGTAAACCCGCACCGCAGGGGAGGTTACGCAGCGTCAAATAGAAGCACAGTGGGTGTAGGATTTCTATAAGTCCCATTTACTCTGCTTGTAAACTAGAACGCAGCGTTTTGAAAGCAGCGATGCTATTCGTGGGCACGTACCCTTTAGCGTGGAAGTTGATGGTGCAGATGAGGAAACTCACATGGCAGGGGGAGACAGGGAGCCCCCAACCCCTGTATCCTGATGCAAAGGAACCCCGGCAGTGGTGTGGATGTGGTGCGCAGCTCTGCGTGTGCTGTCAGAAGGCCGAGTCAGCAGGGTTGTGAAACAGCTGCATACCGTTAACTCCTCTTGCTGTGGGTAATGATGGATCACTCCCACAGATACCAAAGGGTATGGTGAAAAAAGTGATTTAATGTCAGCATAAAAACAACTGCAATGCGTTTCGGGGAGAACCCCCTTCCTCAGGCATAGAAACATATACAATTACAAACTTAGAATAAGTTTTCACTCTTGTCTGATTTTTTTTTTAAGACCTATCTGTTCACCACTCTTATGAACTGTCACAGGACTGCATGCAATTAACCATTCGTGAGGCAGGGTTAAACCTATCTGTGGAGAAAGTCGTATAACATTGGGTTGTTTTGTTTTTTTTGCACGGTAATCGTATTGGTGGTGGTAACACCCTGCCCTACGAAACACATTGCAATTGTTTTTATTCTGACATTAATAAACTGCTGACCCGGCATTCTGACAGCGCATGCAGAGCTGCACACCCCATCCAGAGTGGGGGCCATGTGAGCAACACAACTCCAGACACGACTGACGGGTGACTAAGCACCAGGATATAGGGGTTTGTGGGCACCCTGCCTCCCCCCGCCATGCAAATTTTCCCATCTGTACCATCACCTTCCTCGCTTCAAGAATTGCTGGCTGGCGCTTTTTTTTCTTGCTTGCTTCAGCGCTCTCTTTGCGGCGTCAAGGTAGACGGCCTGGTAAAGCTGCAGGCCGATTACAATTCATGGAAGGCCTGATTACAACTGTGAACGGTTCCTCGCCATTCACAGAGTGTGAGTTCCACATTTCTCCTTCGTCATTTCTACCTCCTGATATATTCCCATACCGAAGAGCTGTTTTTTTCAGATCCATTTTTTCTTTGCATTTATTAGCAAGTGTCACCCTCAATATTAACAAATAAAAGCCACAGAAGCAAAGAAACAAGTGACAGTAAAATATTCATGATGGTAACAAGGCTCCAGCGGTGACAAAACGTTCTACACTAAAAATTAACACTAAGGTTCCCATTGTAATTACCTATACAGAACTGATTGATTATTGAGGAGGCGAGAGAACAGTTAAAGGAGAACTCTGGGGTCATAAAGCTCAGCTTTCAATAAAAGTTACCTTTGAGGCCTCGTAAATAAGTTCAGTATTTGGTCAGTATTGACATCAGTATTTGTAAGCCAAAACCAGGAGTGGGTCAGAGGAAAAGTAAAACAGAAACATGTCACCACTTCTGTATTTATCACCCACTCCTGGTTTTGACTTACAAATACTGAGGTAAAAATCTCACCAAATACTGAATGTGCGCATGTGACCTTAGGAAAAATATTCTAAACTTATAAATTGGCCATTTGTGGTAAAATGTGTGTAATTCCTGGCAGTGTGGCACCGTACAACAACATTCAAGCCCAGCCTTTACAGCCAATAAAAGTCCTAATGTAACAAATACGTGGCTAGAAAAATAACTTTCCACATGTGCTCCTTTCTCTAACAGCCCACATAAAAAGCTGCTCTAGTGCTCCTCAATTCCACTTCCACATTGCGATTAAGTTCTGCTGATGACATCCCGCCAAAGATGGTTTCCTGCTCCTATCCTACGATCACTGACAGCCAGGATCTGAAAACATCATGAAGAGATTGGAAAAGCGGGGCAATGGGCAGAAGCAAGTATTTTTTTATGTGGGACCCATTATACTGTATGGCGCACTATGTGGGACTCATTATACAGTATGGTGCACTATGTGGGGCCCATTATACCGTATAGAGAGAAGACAAGAGATGGATCCAGCGCTTCAGAAAAAATCCCAAGTCTAATTAGATTAATGCAACATGTGTGTATTGGTGTGGAGACAGTTTTTATATTCTGTTTGAGTTGCATTCTTCAAATCAGGTTATGAATAAGAAGCATTGCTTAAAAACGCATCAACCTTGATCTTGATTTTGTTGTGGGGCTTTCTCCTCGGACATCATATACATATCTGAGACCATAATACTGTATGGAGCACTATGTGAGACCATAATACTGTATGGAGCACTATGTGAGACCATTATACTGTATGGAGCACTATGTGAGACCATAATACTGTATGGAGCACTATGTGAGACCATTATACTGTATGGAGCACTATGTGAGACCATTATACTGTATAGAGCACTATGTGAGACCATTATACTTTATGGAGCACTATGTGAGACCATTATACTGTATGGAGCACTATGTGAGACCATTATACTGTATAGAGCACTATGTGAGACCATTATACTGTATGGAGCACTATGTGAGACCATTATACTGTATAGAGCACTATGTGAGACCATTATACTGTATGGAGCACTATGTGAGACCATTATACTGTATAGAGCACTATGTGAGACCATTATACTGTATGGAGCACTATGTGAGACCATTATACTTTATGGAGCACTATGTGAGACCATTATACTGTATGGATCACTATGAGACCATTATACTGTATGGAGCACTATGTGAGACCATTATACTGTATAGAGCACTATGTGAGACCATTATACTGTATGGAGCACTATGTGGGGTCTATTATAGTGTATTGAAAGCAATGCAGGGTGCCAGTTATAGTGTATGGAGCACTTGTTGTGGCCATTATACTGTATGGAGGGCTGTGTGGGGATTACAGTTGAGTAATTATACTGTGATGGGGTCACCATTCTTTGTCTGAGGAATTGAGGGGAGGGGGGTAAAGTAGGGTCATATCGTGTGTATGGAGGGTACTGTGGAGGACTTCACTATGGGGGTATCATACTGTGTTTGGGGGCACTTTTGTTTGCATCATACTTTATTATCTGTATTATTCAAGGTTTTTTATCCTTTGCAATTCCATATTTAAATTAGGCCACATGTTTAATTGCTTTTACATAACATATTATTCCAATATTTTATTCTCAGATCTATTAACTTAAATGGACTTTGTTGATGGGATAATCCCTTTAAGTTTGTTTCCATATGAAAAAGTTTGTTATATTTGACGATAAGGAAACACTTCCTCAATTGTAGACATTTTTCAGTGAACATCAAGGTTGGCCTGTGACTTTGTCCAAACCTTTCATTTTGGCCTCCTGTGTATTTGAACTTGACATCCCTGTTTTGTCCGCTTTAGACAATCCCTACTAGAAAGAAGAGGATCTGATCAGGAGACTGACAGTACGAGCATTGCGGTACGATCCCCGTCCTAGTTATACGGCCGTGTGACTCTCCCCTTTTGATAGAAATCTTCCTCCATTCTCTTTACTGGAGTAAGATTTATATCAAGGCACACAAGTTACAAAGTTACATACAGTCATGGCCAAAAGTTTTGAGAATGACACAAATATTATATTTTCACATGATCTGATGCCTCTGGTTTTTATGTGTGTTTGACAGATGTTTTTATCACAGACAGAAATATAATAATTGCAAACATATGAGTAACAAAAGCTTATATTGACAGAATGAGTTAATGCAGCAAGTCAATATTTGCAGTGTTGACCCTTCTTCTTCAAGACCTCTGCAATTCTCCCTGGCATGCTCTCAATCAACTTCTGGACCAAATCCTGACTGATAGCAGTCCATTCTTGCACAATCAATGCTTTCATTTTGTCAGAATTTTTAGGTTTTTGTATGTCCACCCGTCTCTTGATGATTGACCACGAGTTCTCAATGGGATTAAGATCTGGGGAGTTTCCAGGCCATGGACCCAAAATCTCTATGTTTTGTTCCCTGAGCCATTTAGTTATCACCTTTGCTTTATGGCAAGGTGCTCCATCATGCTGGAAAAGGCATTGTTGATCGCCAAACTGCTCTTGGAGGGTTGGGGGAAGTTGCTCTTGGAGGACATTCTGGTACTATTCTTTATTCATCGCTGTGTTTTTAGACAAGACTTTGAGAGAGCCGATTCCCTTGGCTGAGAAGCAACCCCACACATGAATGGTTTCAGGATGCTTAACAGTTGGCATGAGACAAGACTGGTGGTAGCGCTCACCTTGTCTTCTCCGAATGAGGCGTTTTCCTGATGTCCCAAACAATCGAAAAGAAGAATCATCAGAGAAAATAACTTTACCCCAGTCCTCAGCAGACCACTGCCTGTACCTTTTGCAGAATATCAGTCTGTCCATGATGTTTTTTCTGGAGAGAAGTGGCTTCTTTGCTGCCCTCCTTGAGACCAGGCCTTGCTCCAAGAGTCTCCGCCTCACAGTGCGTGCAGATGCACTCACACCTGCCTGCTGCCATTCCTGAGCAAGCTCTGCACTGCTGGTAGCCCGATCCCGCAGCTGAAACACTTTTAAGAGACGGTCCTGGCGCTTGCTGGTCTTTCTTGGGTGCCCTGGAGCCTTTTTGGCAACAATGGAACCTCTCTCCTTGAAGTTCTTGATGATGCGATAGATTGTTGACTGAGGTGCAATCTTTCTAGCTGCGATACTCTTCCCTGTTAGGCCTCTTTCACACTTCAGTCGTGCGACGTCAGTCAAAATGTGAAAAAAACGGATCCGCCATTTTTTTTTGGCGGATCCGTTTTTTTTCACATAGACTTGCATTAGTGACGGATTTTGACGGATGGTCGTCCGTTAGGTCCGTTTTTTGACGGATCCGCCAAAAAATTGCCGTCCGTCATTTAAAAAAAAAACCTCTCTCTCTCTCTCTCTCTCTCTCTCTCTCTCTCTCTCTCTCTCTCTCATTTTGCATCCGTTTTTTTACTTTTCTCACGGATCCGCCATTTTCACGGATGGGTGGACATCACACAACGGAAGTGTGAAAGAGGCCTTAGGCCATTTTTGTGCATTGCAATGATGACTACATGTGTTTCTTTAGTGATAACCATGGTTAACAGAAGAGAAACAGTAATGTCAAGCACCAGCCTCCTTTTAAAGTGTCCAGTGGTGTCATTCTTACTTAATCATGACAGATTGATCTCCAGCCATGTCCTCATCAACACCCACACCTGTGTTAATGGAGCAATCACTGAAAAGAGGTTAGCTGGTCCTTTTAAGGCAGGGCTGCAATGATGTTGAAATGTGTTTTGGGGGATAAAGTTCATTTTCTAGCCAAATATTGACTTTGCAAGTAATTGCTGTTAAGCTGATCACTCTTATAACATTCTGGAGTATATGCAAATTGCCATTAGAAGAAGTGAAGCAGTAGACTTTGTAAAAATTAATATTTGTGTCATTCTCAAAACTTTTGGCCATGACTGTAGGTTGAAAAAAGACCTCGGTCCATCAAGTTCAACCTTTCTCCACCAATTATACATTTCGTCACTAATTTAACTATAACCCATAATGTTATGTGTATCAAGGAAATCGTCCAGCCCTGTTTTAAAAGCGGTCATACTGTCGGCCATTACTACCTCCTGTGGTCGGCATTCCATAGTGACTGCTCTAACTGTAAAGAACCCTTTCCTATATAGCTGCAGGAATCTCCTTTCTTCTACCTGTAATGAGTGTCCCCTGGTCCTTAGTATGGTCTTTGGAAGGCTAACTCATGTGCCAGTCCTTTATACTGACCACACATATATTTATACATATAAATGAGATCTCCTCTGAGGCATTTTTTTTTCTAAGCTACACAAGCTCAACTTTTCCAACCTCTCCTCATATGACAGGCCTCCATCCCTTGTCCTCTATTCAGATGCGGCGGATTCATTATGAGACATACAGCTGTTAATGAATCAGGCGCCTCTGACTACAGCACGGACCCTCAGCAAGACCAACGTGAACAACACCGGACTTGATGAATTGGGCCACAGTACACGTATAGAATAGTGGAATCATCTACGCCGCAAAAAGGGGAACACCACCGTGTCGGTGGCCAAAAAGACACAACCTCCATTAGGTAAATAGGGTCTACAGCTATGTTTGACAGACACACAGTGCAAGCACAATGTGAACGCGCCCTACAGTATTTAGTACTGCCTGCAGCATACACAACCCCAGAAGAGGACCTCAGCCATCACAGACTCCCTCCCATACCTTTTCTTTAGGCAATGCCATGAGCAGTGTCTGTATGGCAGCACTAGGAGTCCCCACAGGTCCGTATTTCAGAATCATTGGCACGCCATGTTCCGGCATAAGTGCCCTCCGTGGGATGCTGTACCCATTCTGGAAGAAATGCAGGGTCTGGAATACAGGATGTGGTGAAGGATGCCACAATTTTCAAATCAAATGCAAGAAAGGAAACAGTATGATCCTATAAATTTCTAAAAAAAAGTCCCATTACAAATCCATAACACATTCAGATTCTAACTCTACCATCTACATAAATGTTTTTTTTTTCAACTGAGCCAAATATGTCACATCTGTTATGACAGTAAGTGTTGCACATAAATGCCTTTATGCCTTTTTTATGTGTTCTAATTCACGCTAACAGTTTATTTCATCTGCAATGGGACGAGCAGATTTTTTTTTTTTTTTGAGGGAAGTTTTGCATCCTTAAAGGGGTTGCCCCACTTTCTGAAGATATTGGTGACTCACTGTCCCCAGGTCCAGTGCTGAGTCTCTGCCACTGCCCTTTGTCAGGTATTCACTGCAGCACTGATGTCCTGTCGACAGTCAAACGGTGAGCTCAGCGGCTCTTGCTGTTTATACAGAATGACCTGTTCACAGCTGCAGACACCACTGATTGGCTGCCGTGCTGCCGACGTGATCGTTGCCGCAGCTAATCCCAGACACTGGGAGAAGAGGTGGGACTCAGCATTGGACCTGGGAAAGGAGAGTAAAGTGCGTTATTTCTTTATTTTTTTTAAATAAACTGAACCCAGGATCTAAGCTTTCATCATGAAAGGGAGAAGCCCCTTTAAGACTAATCTGCAATAAATAATCATAAACTACCAGGACAGAAATGAAACAAATTTATTTTTTTTCCCTAAGGCTTCTAAATATTAAAATTTTAATTAAGAAAGAGAATAAAGTGGTATAATAAAAGGGACGGTGGTTTTAAAGGTTGTAGTGTAATTTAGCTATGTGCCCCAAGTACGGGAGATACCAGAGCAGCAAATCCCCAACGACACGATGAAAAGCTAAATGGAAGAAAACTGCTAAAAAACAAACAAAAGAAAAACAAAACTCACAACTACTACTGAGCAGATACGGCCACACGTGATGTTCTTTTGGATTTTTTTAAAATAGTATCAGTCACTTGTCATAAATGTTATTTATTATTATTATTTGTAAATTCCGCTGTTCTTCTGAATCTACTGTCTTTCCTATGTCCCTGCACTTCACAGTGTAAGGACACGGCCCTCTCTTTCCTAAAGATAAATCTAGTCTTTTCAGCAATGCTCAAGAAGACACCCATAAAAGAAGAGCTGAGTGCCATGCCCACTTGGCTAAAAAAAGAAAAAATTTACATATGATTTAGATAGATAGGTTTTCCATCCCTTTCATTACTTTTCTTAACTCAACACATGTAGTAAAAAATTAAAATAAGTAGTAGTATAAACCCGCCCCTCCCAGTCCCCGCTTCTCCTCCGTCCTGCTCGCTATGTCCCCCGCCAGTCTTCTGTTCTATTCCAGCGTGGTTGGCAGCTGCCATTACATGTCAAGAAAAGTCGATAACACCAGTGGGCGTCCCGGTCAGCGAGACAGACGAGCGTCGAGGGATCAGGAGCACAGGATGTGCAATTTATTTTACTAATTTGTTTTTACCAATCTGGGGTCCCATGTAAAGTTAAAGAAAGTGGCATAAAATCCCTGCAAAAGGTATTTAAATCTGAGAATAAAAAAAAAATAGAATTTGGGGACAAATGGGGTAAAGCATAGTTCCTAGCCCAAGCAACAATGGCATGGACAAGGCATTTAATGGTGACAATGACAACAGATGTCAGTTATCATTACTTTCCAGGATATAGCGGGGCTGGCGCTGAGTACACTTATGACAGCCATCCCAGTGTGTACAGCGCCCAGCACACAGCAGCCGCTCATTTCCCAGTAGGAGACTAGATTCCCTTGTGCTGATGTAGGAAATCTGACAAAGACGTACTGTACAGCAGCGGTCCTGAGCCAGCCAAGCATTTCCTCCGAGATAACTGGAGATTTACCGGCAAGAAAAGCTCCGTCAGAACAACGCTTCTGTCCCCAGCGTATAGTGGCCAAAAATAAACCCAGAGTGTCTCCTGAAGTCACCACCGGCTGATTCTGTGGCTGGACCACGGCAGCACCACTACCTTCTATGAAAGATCAGGACCGGCCGAGCCTCCGAAAAGGGTCTTTATTGTCATTAACTAGTTCAGTACCAGAGCAGACAAAAAAATCTCACAGTCCAGGCTGAATTTCTACAGTACAGTATAAAACCTTATTCACATGGGGCGGCAAACTCAGCGTACATGATAGCACTGGCTGCGCAAATCTGTCCAATCTACTGGATTGTGAGCGTTAGAATCCGCGTGTCCATTCATATGTATCTGCCTAAATATCACGGGCGCGGTGTTATGTGCGCCATTTATACGCTGAAGCATTGAAGCATCAGAAGCTTTCAATATAGAATTTTCATGTTAATCAGCTACAAAATCCACATAAAAAAGGCTTCAAATACTCTTGGATGTCGAAGCAGATCTGCAACAAAATCCATTCAAATAAAAGCTCTGTGTGAACATAGCCCTATTCTCCTCCGTCCTGCTCGCTATCTCCCCCGCCAGTCTTCTCTCCTATTCCAGCGTGGTTGGCACTTGACGGCAGCTGCAGTTACACGTTACATGCTTGGTGGGTTCCAATCCCACCAAGGGCAACATCTGCAAGGAGTTTGTATGCTCTACCCGTGTTTGCGTGGGTTTCCTCCCACATTCTATAGACATGCGGCACGGAATGTAGATTGTGAGCCCCATCGGGGACAGTGCCAATAATGTCTGAAAAGTGATGTGGAATTAATGGCGCTATAAAAATGAGTAAAATAAATAAAATAAATTCTACACTCAAGCACAAAAGAAAGGGAACCACTCTTTTTAGTCCCCCACTGTACCCTGTCTGAGCATTTTCAGGGAATAATGGGGTCCCTTCGATATTCAATAGATAGATCAGTCAGGTTAGCAGCCAATTTCCTCCTTGGGCAAAGCTGTGCTGCTCGCACAGACCCTACTGACAGCTGCAAGAAGGTTCCATAACGCATCAATTGTGTAAGACTTTGCTAAATTGGTGGTCACTGGGGAGAAGAATGGGGCAGTGATGTGGGGGCACAGTGATGGGTCCCTGAGAAGCTGTACAGTCATCATATCAGATGTGTCAGTGATGGGGGGCACAGGAGCTGTATAGTCATCATCAAATCAGAGGTGTCAGTGATGGGGGCATAGGAGCTGTACAGTCATCAGATCAGATGTGTCAGTGATGGGGCACAGGAGCTGTATAGTCGTCATCAGATCAGATGTGTCTGTGATGGGGGGCACAGGAGCTGTATAGTCGTCATCAGATCAGAGGTGTCACTGATGGGGGGCACAGGAGCTGTATAGTCATCCTCAGAACAGAGGTGTCAGTGATGGGGGGTACAGGAGCTGTACAGTTGTCATCAGATCAGAGGTGTCAGTGATAGGGGCACAGGAGCTCTATAGTCTTCATCAGATCAGAGGTGTCAGTGATGAGGGGCACAGGAGCTCTATAGTCATCATCAGATGAGAGGTGTCAGTGATGGGGGGCACAGGAGCTGTATAGTCATCAGATCAGATGTGTCAGTGATGTGGGGCACAGGAGCTGTACAGTCATTATAGATCAGAGGTGTCAGTGATGGGGCACAGGAGCTGTACAGTCAGCATCAGATCAGAGGTGTCAGTGATGGGGGGGACAGGAGCTGTACAGTCATTATAGATCAGAGGTGTCAGTGATGGGGCACAGGAGCTGTACAGTCATTATAGATCAGAGGTGTCAGTGATGGGGCACAGGAGCTGTACAGTCAGCATCAGATCATATCTGTCAGTGATGGGGGCACAGGAGCTGTACAGTCATCATCAGATCAGAGGTGTCAGTGATGGGGGGCACAGGAGCTGTACAGTCATCATCAGATCAGATGTGTCAGTGATGGGGGCACAGGAGCTGTACAGTCAGCATCAGATCAGAGGTGTCAGTGATGGGGGGCACAGGAGCTGTACAGTCATCATCAGATCAGAGGTGTCAGTGATGGGGGACAGGAGCTGTACAGTCATTATCAGATCAGAGGTGTCAGTGATGGGGCACAGGAGCTGTACAGTCAGCATCAGATCATATCTGTCAGTGATGGGGGGCACAGGAGCTGTACAGTCATCATCGATCAGAGTGTCAGTGATGGGGGCAGAGCTGATCACATCAGATCAGATGTGTCGTGATGGGGGCACAGGAGCTGTACATTCATCATCAGATCAGAGGTGTCAGTGATGGGGGGCACAGGAGCTGTACAGTCATCACCAGATCAGAGGTGTCAGTGATGGGGGGCACAGGAGCTGTACAGTCATCATCAGATCAGAGGTGTCAGTGATGGGGGGCACAGGAGCTGTACAGTCAGCATCAGATCAGAGGTGTCAGTGATGGGGGGCACAGAGCTGTACAGTCATCATCAGATCAGAGGTGTCAGTGATGGGGAGACAGGAGCTGTACAGTCATTATCAGATCAGAGGTGTCAGTGATGGGGCACAGGAGCTGTACAGTCAGCATCAGATCATATCTGTCAGTGATGGGGGGCACAGGAGCTGTACAGTCATCATCAGATCAGAGGTGTCAGTGATGGGGGGCACAGGAGCTGTACATTCAGCATCAGATCAGAGGTGTCAGTGATGGGGGCACAGGAGCTGTACAGTCATCATCAGATCAGAGGTATCAGTGATGGGGGGCACAGGAGCTGTACAGTCATCATCAGATCAGAGGTGTCAGTGATGGGGGGACAGGAGCTGTACAGTCATTATCAGATCAGAGGTGTCAGTGATGGGGGGCACAGGAGCTGTACAGTCAGCATCAGATCATATCTGTCAGTGATGGGGGGCACAGGAGCTGTACAGTCATCATCAGATCAGAGGTGTCAGTGATGGGGGCACAGGAGCTGTACATCATTATCAGATCAGAGGTGTCAGTGATGGGGGCACAGGAGCTGTACAGTCATCATCAGATCAGAGGTGTCAGTGATGGGGGGACAGGAGCTGTACAGTCATTATCAGATCAGAGGTGTCAGTGATGGGGCACAGGAGCTGTACAGTCACATCAGATCATATCTGTCAGTGATGGGGGGCACAGGAGCTGTACAGTCATCATCAGATCAGAGGTGTCAGTGATGGGGGCACAGGAGCTGTACACTCATCATCAGATCAGAGGTGTCAGTGATGGGAGTACAGCTCGAAAACTCTTCCAAGCAAAGCACTAACCTACAGGTACAGGCACAGCCACATCACACCGGGACCGTCACCCCTGCTGCAGTCCTCAGGAGCCCCGCTCCGTCTAGCCCCATATCAAGTAATGAGCGTCTTACCTGTCTGGGAGCGAGCTCATGTAATCTGCTTTTCCGGTTGCTGAGTTACAGCAGATAAAGGCACCGAGGCTGTACACAGTGGACAGGCGGCGCCGGGAGCTGTCACCGAGCAGCTCCTGCACTCCGTGCGCTCAGTCCCCGGTCCGCCGCACATTGAACTTCTCCCTGTACACCCAGGTTCGGCGGTGAGGCCCCTCCCCTTCTGTGTGCCGAGTCCGGAGCAACCAGGAGGGGGCGAGGCTTGTAGAAATGAGCGACAGGAGTTCAAGGGACACGCCCATTTCCGACACGTCACATTGCTCGCTGCGGGCGTCGGCCAGGTGTAGGGGGCGCTACATGGGACTGCGTGTCACAGAGTGTGCACTCCAGCGGTCGTCGTGACTGAATGGAGAGCAAGACTGCAGAAAGTTACTTCAAGAGACGATACATCAGTGACTGTGTGTAGAGGAAGCGGCTGTGGCTGAGCTCAAGGGTTTTATTACATATCAGTCTGCGCTTCAGTCATCTGCGGCAGAGGTGTATTCCGCGCATTCCTCCCAACGTCTGAAAATAAGAGGTGAACAATGAACATCCTGCTGCGCTGTGCACTGCAAGCTATAGTTTCATCTAGTACCCTACTCTCCTTTACATGTGCCCACCCAGAAATATCGCTCCTACTGAAGTCCGGTAGTGTTCCCCCACAGTATAGCACCACTTTCATGGGCCCTAGTGTGCTCCCTATACAGTACGATAACCGCAAACTGTCCCCACACACAGTAAAAAGCCCCCACAGTACCACCAAACTGAATGATTCCCATGCCCCTACCCCCTGCACAGTGTGATGCCCTTCACAGACCTCACCGTACAGTATGATGCCCTCACAAAATCCCACACAGTACAATATCGCCCATAGTGGGCTCAGAGAGAGCTCTGCAACATGAATATACACACAGTTCTGCCATACACCCAGCTCTGATATATATCTAAACTAATGTGTATTTAGTCCTGCCAATAAAGCTTCTTTGAATTTGAATATATATATATATATATATATATATATATATATACACACAGCGTCAGACTGGAGCATCTTGGGCCCACCAGAGAAAATCATTCTTGGGGCCCACTATGTAGCTATACAGAAATAAATACAAGACCACCAATGATAATATCAGGGCATAATATAAGGTAGTACATGTCTTAATTATGTAGCATGGGTTGGGGTAGCCCCCTCATAGAATATAAAGTAACCTTCCTCATATAATAAAATGCAGCTCCCTCATAGAATATAATGCAGCCCCCCTCATAGGGTATAATACAGCACCCCACAAAATATAATGCAGCCCCCCATAGAATATAATGTAGCACCCTCATATGGTATAATGCAGCCCCCCTCATATAGTATAATTCAGCACCTCCACAGAATATAATGTAGCCCCCTTAGAGTATAATGCAACCCCGTCATAAGGCAGCCACCCACAGAATATACTGTAGCCCCCTCATAGGGCACAATGCAGCTCCCCTCATATAGTATGGTGTAGCCCCCTGAGAGAATAATGCAGCCCCCCCAACAAAATATAAGGTCGCCCCTTCATAGGGTATAATGCAGCCCCACTCACCTCTCTGCACGTTCCCCGCAGCACATCCCGGCAGCTTCCTCTCTGAAACAGCCGCGCTGAATGATGACGTCATCCAGCCGCGCTGTGTCATACAGGAAGTGCCGGGCAGGAAGCAGGACGGCATCGGATCCCCACAGCTCTGCTCTGGTGCCATGCTGCAGGGATCGCAATCAGGGTTAGCTGCCCACCTCCGGGGCCCTGATTCAGCAGCAGCGGCTTTACATGCGGGCAGTGTTAGGCTATGTGCACATGTTGGGGATTCTGCTGTGGAATTTTCCGCGCAGATTTAGCTAAATCCGCAGGTAAAATGACCTGCGTTTTACCTGCGGATTTAGTGTGGATTTGCTGCGGATTTTCCGCGGTTCTTGTGCAGATTTCCCCTGCGTTTTGAGACCTGTGGATTCCTATAATGGAGCAGGTCTCAAAACGCTGCGGAACTGCACAAAAGAAGTGACATGCTGCAGTTTTAAATCCGCAGCATGTGCACTGCGTTTTTTGATTTCCATTTAATATAATGGTACTGTATGTACATCACTTGCAGTTCTGCTGCAGATCCGCAAGGCAAAAGCCGCTACGGATCTGCAGCAGAATCCGCAAAGTGTGCATATACCCTCAGCCTGTGGCTAACACAGCCCACTATTAAAGTGAAATGGTATTCACTCTCCACACCCATGGGGCGTGGGAAGCATGAATATTCATATGTTTTCAGCAGCGGGGACAGTCTGGCAGCGGGAGGGGCCCCCCTTGACTCTGGGGCCCCATAGCAGCTGTGTGTGCCGTTAATATGCCAGCAAGTGTCAGTGCCTGAGCCCACCGGAGAATTCTCTGGTGGGCCAGTCCGACCCTGTATATATATATATATATATATATATATATATATATACAGTACAGACCAAAAGTTTGGACACACCTTCTCATTCAAAGATTCTGTATTTTCATGACTATGAAAATTGTAGAATCACACTGAAGGCATCAAAACTATGAATTAACACATGTGGAATTATACATTACACTTTACAAAAAAGTGTGAAACAACTGAAAATATGTCTTATATTCTAGGTTCTTCAAAGTAGCCACCTTTTGCTTTGATTACTGCTTTGCACGCAGAAAAGGTGAACGGCTGGACTCTACATGCCTGGTTCCCACCGTGAAGCATGGAGGAGGTGGTGTGATGGTGTGGGGGTGCTTTGCTGGTGACACTGTTGGGGATTTATTCAAAATTGAAGCGGTTAGCGGTCCAGCTCACCCCAAACCATCTCGATTGGGTTCTGGTCTGGTGACTGTGGAGGCCAGGTCATCTGGCATAGCACCCCAATACTCTCCTTCTTGGTCGAATAGCCCTTACACAGCCTGGAGGTGTGTTTGGGGTCATTGTCCTGTTGAAAAATAAATGATGGTCCAACTAAACGCAAACCGGATGGAATAGCATGCTGCTGCAAGATGCTGTGGTAGCCATGCTGGTTCAGTATGCCTTCAATTTTAAATAATTCCCCAACAGTGTCACCAGCAAAGCACCCCCACATCATCACACCACCTCCTCCATGGTTCACGGTGGGAACCAGGCATGTAGAGTCCATCCGTTCACCTTTTCTGCGTGCAAAGCAGTAATCAAAGCAAAAGGTGGCTACTTTGAAGAACCTAGAATATAAGACATATTTTCAGTTGTTTCACACTTTTTTGTAAAGTGTAATGTATAATTCCACATGTGTTAATTCATAGTTTTGATGCCTTCAGTGTGATTCTACAATTTTCACAGTCATGAAAATACAGAAAAATCATTGAATGAGAAGGTGTGTCCAAACTTTTGGTCTGTACTGTATATATATATCTATATATATTTTTTTTATATATATATAGATATATATATATACATACATGCACACTCCACTCTCCCACTCCTATATACTCTCATACAGCTCTGCCATATGCACACGTCTGCTATACACACATGCGTACTCTCAGCTTTACCACCCACACTCAGCAACACATACTCTATTCTATACACACACTCAGCTCTGCTATACACTCAGCTCTGCTATACACTCATCTCTGCTATACATTCAGCTCTTCCACACACACTCACTCAGCTTTGACACACACTCCGCTCTGCTATACACTCAGCTATGACACACACACCTTCTGACATTCCCCAGCCTAGTCACATGACCCAAATCTCCTGGAAGAACATTCAGTCTTTACATAGACTGAAAGATGGATGATGGACCTGACAGCTCCCTGCTCCATCTTCATTGTCTCCACCAGTGTCTGTGACCTTAGTACACAGATACAGCTGAAGTCAGGACATACTGAAGTGCTCCCCATTCATCAAGCCTGGCGTTTTGTACTCCAGTTTTGATCCAGGATGTGCTGAAAGTAGCACCAAGTTCATTAAAGGGGTTGTCCAGGTTTATCATGAAAGTCTGCAGTCATTCTACTTTGTGAACCTTCACATCGTGCACAGCGTGCACTGTGAGGATGTTCCGGTCATGTGACCGCAGGTATGCAATTTACATACTCCGAGCCACATTCGGATTAGATGACCTCACGGAGTGCACTTGTATTGAGCGAGGCTGTGTGTCTAGTCAGAAGTGTACATAGCACATACTTGTGGTCACATGACCGCTCAGTCTTTCCACCGGCACAGAAGAATCCTCACGGCATGTGCTGCGCACAATGTGAGGATTCACTAGTCTGCAGTTACATAGTGACTGGAGATTTTCTTGATAAACCTGGACAAACTTTAAGAGGTTATTCATATGGTGCATTTTCAGCTGCAGTGCACCAATGTCATAAATGTGCTCCCGTCTTTCAGTTTTAATTTAGGCCACTTTAGTGGCAAAACTTGTAATGAATTTTTGGGTCCCGCTCGGCCACATCTGTTCTTGCTAAACCTTGCCTACTTTTCAAAAAATTGCCAATGCTGTTGGAAATAAATGAAAAGTGTCAACATTTTGCAAAACTAAGATATTTAAAACACTTTTAGATAAGGTTTCTGTAGCAAACTGATGATTTGGCGCTCATGCCTTTAACTCTGTTGTGTCATAATTCGTGAGAAATTATTCTATCCAATCTTAAGCAAAGCAGGAAAGCACCTCTCTATAGGCTCGCCCTCACCTAATGTATGCCAAAAGATTTTCTCTTGGCCTATGCTTGGTGTTGTGTCTCAAAACCTCTTTTAACTTGACTATATTTCTTGATGTTGAGGCATTCAGCAAAGAAGCATATACCGCATGGCGGCAGTGTACTGCAAATGGCCGTAGACAACACAAATCCAATAGGACCCATGGGTGGGGAGCCTATTGATCTATTGATG
>JARQOD010000006.1:58699180-58740481 GCA_033576555.1 Oophaga sylvatica | reverse complement strand
GTTATATTTAATCAACTTTTCTTAAAAATGAGGGGGGCAAAATTTTTTAGTGGTTTTGTAATGCGAGGCGCGCTTCCTGTTTTTAATGTAATTCCGTTTTATATATGTACATGCTTTTACAGTTGTTTTCTTATAGTTTATCTCATAAAAATACAAATGACTGTTTAAAGGATTTTCCACAAAGTGGTGATTAACAGGCAAAAAATTTTGGATGCCACTTACTTTTAAGAATTTTGGATCTTCCAAAAAAGTTTTCGAGTTTTATTTGCTACCCGGGGTTTTAGGGGACTGATGGGTCAAGCTTCTCATTTAAGGACCCATAAAAAAACCTAATTTTTTGATCTTCTGCAGTGAAGAGTTTGGGTTTTGTTATGCAGTAAAGGGTTTATAGACATGAGGATTTGTTTTTTTTGGGGTGAGTGGGTTTCGTGAAACCAGCTTTCTAAAAAAGTCGAGTCAAACGAAGTCGGCCCGACTAACGGAATGGTCGGGTCGGAGTCGAAAACCCGCCCCCCAAGAAAGTCTGGGGGACAAAAAGTCGGCAGGGAGTGGGGGAAGAAAACCACCTACAGTGCCCATTTTCAGAGTGGCGGGGGTAGCAGGGGAGCGGTTGCCGCGGGGTTTTTGAGGGCGGGGTTTCAATCCCCGCTAAAGCCGGCGGGCCCCGCTCTTGGCTGAGCACCGGGATTAAAAATTCCCCCCCTTTGGCTGATGGTGCCCCCCGGGCTTTGGTTGTGTGTGTGTGTGTGTGATGCAGGCTTTTGTATGATGGGACTACAAGTACATCGGGTTCCCTGCTCACTGTAGTGAGTGACACATTAGCCAATGATGGGACAGTAATATCCACATCGGCTAAGTGTTGAAAGTAAAAAAACAACCATACGAAATACAACATATAACAATAAAAATAAACACATTAAATACAGAACATTTAAAATAACATACAAACCCCTAACATTCGAAAAATACTTATCCCCAAAAAAACAGAAACATACAACACAGAAAAAATACTACAACACATAACTATCAAAGAAATATATAAAAATACAAAACCCTAAAACAGGTACATCTCACCTCACCCATTCCCCTATGCATCGTCTCCTGTAATAAAAATAAAATAATAAAGCAACCTATACATCACCTGTCCATCGTAGTCCAGTTATTACAGAGTGTCCCACGACGATCTCCGGTGTAGAACACTGACATCGTATTATGTCAGCGCTCTACACCGCCCCTGCGATGCACTGACAGCGGATGTAATCCTCCGCTGAGTGTATCCCTCAGACGCCGGGAGAGAATGATGTCACTTCCGTTCATTCTCTAACTGGCAATGCTGAATGAGAAAATACCCACGCAGCATTGCCATAAAGTGAGAGAATGAACTCCGGTAACCTCAGTGATGCACTTCAGGAGCCATTGTCTCCTGTCAGTGCATCATTGGGAGGCCCTACAGAGCAGTGGAATCACCTGATGTCACTGTTCTATAGGGGAGACCGTTGTGGGACATTCGTTATTAATTGGACTGCGTCGGACAGGGAGTATACGGTTGTTTTATTTTTTTACTTTTTATTACAGGAGAACGAGGGCGTCGCTTGGATCTGAGTGTGTAATAAAGATAGTGTGTAATAAAGATATGAAAACCGTGTTGTGTTTTATTTCATTAAAATACTTTATTCTTATGCGTGTGTTTTTTTTAACCCTTTATTAATATAAGATTAATAATGGATAGGCATCTTATTGACGCCTCTCCATTATTAACCGGGCTAAATGTCACCTTACAATAGCAAGGTGATATTAACCCCTTATTACCCCATATCCCACAGCTACAGGGGAGTGGGAAGAGAGGGGCAAAGTGCCGGAATTGGCGCATCTTACAGATGGGCCAATTCTGGGGCGGCTGAGTGCTGGTATTTTTAGCCAGGGGGGTGCGCCAATATCCATGGCCCCTTCCTAGGCTATGAATATCCGCCCACAGCTGTCTGCGTAGCCTTTCTGGCTATAAATTACTGGGGGACCCCACGTCATTTTTTTGGGGGGTCCCCCTATTTTAATAGCCAGTAAAGGCTAGCTGCGGGCTGATATTCATAGTCTGGGAAGCTCCATGGGTATTAACCCCTTTCCAGGCTAGAAATATTGGCCCGAGCCGTCGGCTTTCCCCCTCTGGCGCAGAAAATTGCACGGGAGCCCATGCCATTTTTTTTTTTTAAATTAACGCTAATCTATCTATTATCTATGTAATATCTATCTATTTTCTATCTATCTATCTTCTATCTGTCTATCTATTATCCATCTATCTATCTATAATCTTATGTGTTATATGTATGTACTGTATGTTATGTGTTGTATGTTATATGTATGTACTGTATGTTGTGTTGTATGTTATATGTATGTACTGTATGTTGTGTTGTATGTTTTATGTATGTTCTGTATGTTGTGTTGTATGTTATATGTATGTTGTGTTGTATGTTATATATATGTACTGTATGTTATGTGTTATATTTATGTTCTGTATGTTGTGTTATATGTATGTTATGTATTATATGTATGTTCTGTATGTTGTGTTGTATGTTATATGTATGCTCTGTATGTTGTGTTGTATGTTATATGTATGTTCTGTATGTTGTGTTGTATGTTATATGTATGTTCTGTATGTTATGTTTGTATGTTATATGTATGTTCTGTGTCATATGTTGTATGTTGTGTATGTAATGTATGTTTTTTTTTACATTCAACACATTAGCCGGATGATAGGACTATTACTGTCCCATCATTGGCTAATGTGTCACTCACTGACAGTGTAGCAGGCATAGCCGGATGGGACTTGTAGTCCCATCGGACGATGCCTGTATATACACACACACACACACACACACACCCACACACACACACACACACACAGCCTTGCACACACACACATACCAAAGCCGGGCGGCACTGCTCAGCCAATGACGGGGGATTTGAATCACGCTCCGCTCATTGGCTGAGCCGCCCGCCGGCTCTCCCAATGAGCGGTGCCGCACCGCTTTGGTGGGGGATTTGAATCCCGCTCAATGAGCAAGGACATACACTGTGGGCAACGAGATGACATGTGCAGCGGTGCCGCGCGGCTTTGAGTGGCGCGGGATTCAAATTTGAATCCCCTGCCGCTCAAAGACACGCGGCACCGCTGCACATGTCATCTCGTTGCCCACAGTGTACGTCCTTGCTCATTGGTGAAAAAAAGACCCCTGCAAGAATTCGGGGAAATCCGACTTGGGGGCTCGGGTCGACGACCGCTCGGCCGACTTCACGCTATGGTCGGGTTTCGGCCAACAAAACCCGACTTTGGCTAAAAACGGCGACTTTTGAATCTGACCGACCTGTTTCGCTCAACTGTACTGGTTACACACTTGTGTTTCTCGGTCCAAGTGCAGAATGAAATAGACAGTGTGGCTGTGGGTCTTAATGCCAACTTGACAGCCGCATGTACGTGTCCAATCAGATTGTCAAGTTGGAATCCGGATACCTGTGGCCAATCTGTACTTGTACTGTGAGACAACGATGTGTGAAACCGGCCCAATATTTATACTGGTTGTGACTGTAAGGCCGGTGCCACACTTGGGAGTGCAATGCGAGAAACTCACGCATCAATACCCGGCACTACTGCTGGCACTCGGGACCGGAGTGTGCGGCTGCATAGAAATACATGCAGCTGCACGCTTCGGTCCGAGTGCCGGGTGTTGATATGCGAGAGACTCGCGCTGCACTTGCAAGTGTGACCCCGGCCTTAATCCTTCATTCCGGACATCGAGGCTGATTTACTTGCAGCTGAGTCTGTCTTGTTGGAGAGTTTTCTTTATTAAGAGGAAATAGATTTCAGCCATGTTTCTAGGTAAACACTATGCAGTCTGACATTGCAAAAAAAAAAAGTCTAATTCATAAATGTTGCAGATGAGTAATCCAGGGCTGGAAGACTTTCTTCTATAGATGAGCACGTCTGGGGAGCAGGAGGTGGCAGCTGATTGCACTGTGCAACACGGACCGACCGCTGCCACTTTGTGCAATGCAAGAATCTGCAGGCAGAGAGCTAATTAGAGCATGAAAAGCTTTTTATCTCATCCGCTAATGAATGGGCTCGTTTCTAAGATTTTCACTTAAAATTTGATAGGCTGCTGCAGACGTGACATAGGAATAATTTATGTAGACTAAATGCATATATTCCGCACAGAATAGCAGTGTCCGTAATAGATTTTATTAAAGGAACATTGTCATTTCAACTCCATTCCACATCCCTATGAATAGTGTGAACCTGTTTCTGGGAGAAAAAAGAATTACGGTACAACGCTTATCTCAGAAATGTACTTTCCTTTTGTTTAGTTACATAAAATCTGGAACATACAAAAAAAATTGGCTTGTTTTTCAGTTTTTTTTTTTACCTTCTAAGCTAATGCCCACAATAAATGAAAGTCTGATTGAGGCCCGATTCATCATTTGTGATTTAAATTTTTTTTTTTAAGGTTCCTTTTTCTTTTTTGTCTTGTGGTATTTGCTGACTTTTTTTTCTGCTAAATTAGTCAAACTTGGCGCACATGGTTAAAAAACCAATTCTCTTTTTGTCTTTATCCTGTTTTATGGCAGAAATTAAAAACAAACAAAACAAAACAGGCAAATATGTAAGATGGGCATTAAAAAAGTGGAAATTAAAAGAAAGGCACAAATGGAAAACAATCAAAAAACTTCAAATAGTAGTCAAAAAAGTGCAATAATGAATCATGCCCTTTGTTTTTTTTTTGTCTGTTAGAGGTATGTTCCATTGGGCGTGATTCTCAGACAGAAGCCGCTTATACTGTACAGTCACATATATTTATTTTATTTTACTCTCTTATATAGCGCCATTAATTCCACAGCGCTTTACAAACATTATTTTGCCATTGACTCCCATAGTAAAAGAATACATATTGTGTGTTGTTCCATGAGCTGCTAATATGAGGACTCATTTCTATCTGTACAGTACATGATGATAACTTCTATCTATTGTGGAAATACAAAGTTTTAATATTTATTTTTCCTTTCAGGAAAAAAAATCTTTTCCGCAAATTGGTGTAATTACTTATGAAATGGTCAGTTCAGCTGTGAAACAAAGATACACTTATAATAGGAGCTATGCATTAAGTAAAGATTAAATTACTGTTGGACTCCTCATTAAAATATTAATCTCTTCCTATAATTACCGTGGGTCACTCAGGCATGAACGCCCGCGGTATTTAATAGATTAGGTTGCACTGTATGTCACTTATTTTGGGAGTAGTCCGTGAACCAATCAGTAGGTGCAGGTCTCGCGCTCTGCCGTCACTTCTTCTTGTTTTTGTCATTTAAGTTGCGTTCTGGTCACTTACCGCTGAGATTTTCAGTTTAGAGCTACAGATTTGACGTTTTCCAGTTTTATGTAACTAATGGAAATCTCTTGTAAAGTGTCGCTGCGTCAGTCTGAACAAGGTCCAGTAGGAACTGCGGCGTAAATAGGAAGAGTCAAAAAATCCCATAAACTAAAAAAAGAAGAAATAAATGCTTTTCTACATATATTTGATAAATATATACTTGTGATAAATTGCTTCTGTTTCTACATTCAAAGTTGTTGTGCCTTATGTTGTTTTTCTGTTGTACAGATGTCCGCCACAAATTTTGACCTTTTGGGATGGAGCCGTGACGTTCCAGCGTTTTATCAGATGAATATGAATTGATACGTCTATGAATAATTTATCGGACTGACCCAGAGAGGTGTTGTTAGTTTCTGCGGAGGTGATTTTCTGCAGTTTTGTTTATTGTCCCACATTACAGCGCAGCGTTTTTTTTGTAACTAATGCTTATTAATATGTCAGTGATGTAACAAAACTTTCTAATATACTTTGGGCATCTCTGCGTGCAGACTTGTCGGTGCCGGTGTACAGTTGTAGAGCTCTCTTTTTCCAGAGATTTTCAGCTCTGTTAATAGGACTCTGAATACAATCTGGGAGAGTTCACCATCATTGACTGTGAAAAGATCTTAGTTTATTGCTGTTGGGTGTGTTAATCGAAGGTTTCTGAAGGATACCCCTGCTTACATAGCCACTCATAATTTAAAAAGTGCTTACGTTCCGCCAACCATCACCACCAGCCCATACATATGAACCTTTGGCTCATGTGAGCATTCATGTTTTCCATGGAAATGACAGAGATGTCTGCCATCAGCTTATGTCCTGGGAAAATAAAAGGACTGAAAGTCAAAATGGACAATTCTTCAAAATGGCAGTCATCATTCTCCCTGCTCTGCCTGCGAGCAGAGGAGAACGATGAGCGGTAAACGATAAGTGGTATATTAATATACCGCTCATCGTTCTCCTCTGCTCGCAGGTAGAGCAGGGAGAATGAGAGCCGGCTTCAGCACCAGCAGCAGGGCGACAGTAGCCACTTCTTCCCCGGCTGCTGTCCATGCACACATAAGACAGTGTGCAGCACGTTTTCCGGTCCGTGTGAAAACTGACATGTCTGCTTGTTTTGCACTTGGACACACAATCCATGAAAACACACTGACATCTATATACAGTCATGGCCAAAAGTTTTGAGAATGACACAAATATATTTTCACATGATCTGCTGCCCTCTGGTTTTTATGTGTGTTTGACAGATGTTTTTATCACAGACAGAAACATAATTGCAAACATATGAGTAACAAAAGCTTATATTGACAGTTAGAATAAGTTAATGCAGCAAGTCAATATTTGCAGTGTTGACCCTTCTTCTTCAGGACCTCTGCAATTCTCCCTGGCATGCTCTCAATCAACTTCTGGACCAAATCCTGACTGATAGCAGTCCATTCTTGCACAATCAATGCTTTCATTTTGTCAGAATTTTTAGGTTTTTGTTTGTCCACCTGTCTCTTGATGATTGACCACAGGTTCTCAATGGGATTAAGATCTGGGGAGTTTCCAGGCCATGGACCCAAAATCTCTATGTTTTGTTCCCTGAGCCATTTAGTTATCTCCTTTGCTTTATGGCAAGGTGCTCCATCATGCTGGAAAAGGCATTGTTGATCGCCAAACTGCTCTTGGAGGGTTGGGAGAAGTTGCTCTTGGAGGACATTCTGGTAGCATTCTTTATTCATGGCTGTGTTTTTAGGCAAGACTGTGAGAGAGCCGATTCCCTTGGCTGAGAAGCAACCCCACACATGAATAGTGTCAGGATGCTTAACAGTTGGCATGAGACAAGACTGGTGTTAGCGCTCACCTTGTCTTCTCCGAATGAGGCGTTTTCCTGATGTCCCAAACAATCGAAAAGGGGATTCATCAGAGAAAATAACTTTACCCCAGTCCTCAGCAGTCCACTGCCTGTACCTTTAGCAGAATATCAGTCTGTCCATGATGTTTTTTCTGGAGAGAAGTGGCTTCTTTGCTGCCCTCCTTGAGACCAGGCCTTGCTCCAAGAGTCTCCGTCTCACAGTGCGTGCAGATGCACTCACACCTGCCTGCTGCCATTCCTGAGCAAGCTCTGCACTGCTAGTAGCCCGATCCCGCAGCTGAAACACTTTTAAGAGATGGTCCTGGCGCTTGCTGGTCTTTCTTGGGCGCCCTGAAGCCTTTTTGGCAACAATGGAACCTCTCTCCTTGAAGTTCTTGATGATGCGATAGATTGTTGACTGAGGTGCAATCTTTCTAGCTGCGATACTCTTCCCTGTTAGGCCATTTTTGTGCATTGCAATGATGACTACACGTGTTTCTTTAGAGATAACCATGGGTAACAGAAGAGAAACAATGATGCCAAGCACCAGCCTCCTTTTAAAGTGTCCAGTGGTGTCATTCTTACTTAATCATGACAGATTGATCTCCAGCCATGTCCTCATCAACACCCACACCTGTGTTAATGGAGCAATCACTGAAAAGAGGTTAGCCGGTACTTTTAAGGCAGGGCTGCAATGATGTTGAAATGTGTTTTGGGGGATAAAGTTCATTTTCTAGCCAAATATTGACTTTGCAAGTAATTGCTGTTAAGCTGATCACTCTTTATAACATTCTGGAGTATATGCAAATTGCCATTAGAAAAAGTGAAGCAGTAGACTTTGTAAAAATTAATATTTGTGTCATTCTCAAAACTTTTGTCCATGACTGTAGACCCATTCATTTGATTGGGTCTACGTGTGTACGTGTCTCCGGTAAGTGTGAAAACGGTCACCACACATACTGGAAACACTGACATGTGAAAGGGGCCTAAGACAGTAGGTAAGCTTATAGCCATGTATACTGCGTCAGTGGAACATTCGTGCACAAATTGTCCAACCATCAACCAATTTTTTTCCCAATGCCTTCTAGCCATCTTTAGCATGAGCTCACAGTAATGAATCTGAACTCCAGCATTGTCGAGTTCCCTCTTATGAGACGTTTTAATTGAAAAAAACAAAACATTCACGTTTTTCTGTAAAACCCCTCTAGATCACAAAGCTAAAATGTGTTATGTTGTAACAGTTTCCGATTTTCTCTGACCTGAATACATAGATACATCTTCAGTAGTTTTTGACTTTTACCTTGTACTCAACAAAACGTTCCAGGAAATCAGCATTTCTGAGTCACACGGCTTCTGATTTTGTGTCATATGCTAAAAAGGGATATTTCAGTTTACATCAGGGTAGAGATACAATCCTGTGTCATTTTCGGATATGTATCCATACACAAGAATCAGACAAGTCTGGAACATTTTGTCTATCATGAAACATTTTTATTAACCAATCAATGCCAAGCCGCCTAATAAATCTACCAAATGTCCCTGAGACGTGTGCTCATCAGCTTTGCCATCACAGTCCGATCTTTGAGTCATTTGATCGGAAGAAACTGTTCGGGACGTACAGAGGTGTTGTTGCCCCAACGATCTTAAATCTAATGTTGGGATTTGTTGGTGTTGCTGTTTGGCTTGGTTGTAAATATTCTGTGAGTTACAGTTTGTATAATGAGCTGCATGCACAGATTGACTAACTTCAGAGCTGAAATCTCCCAGCATTCCTTGCTTCCTCAGTGTACTGAAGATTTTCCGTCCTATGAACAACTATCTTATTGCATTTTGGAACCTTTGTTAAATGGCTAGTTCCTTAATAACAAATAATTCTCTTTCCAGAGGACTTGTTAATCAAAGGGGACAACCTAAGGGGCTCCAAGCAATCTCAAAAATGGAGGTCTGAAACCAGGCTAGGGAATACCTTTCTGATTGCTGGGGGTCCAGCCGCGGTGCTGTGTAGCCCTGGTACACAATACCAGGAGGATGAGTGGAGAGGTAAAGGTTAAGTGTTCTTCATGTCATCATGTACCTTCGAACACGCCCAGTAGGGGTGTGGAAGGGAGTGTCAGGAGAGAGTGTGTCCAGACTTAGGAGAGACAAGACGTCTTAGGGACTCTGCTCTATCTTCAGCTTCAAATTGTGGAGTCTAGTATAGGTACTTTAACGTACCCGAGCCTAGTCAAAGCTGTGCCCCACTGGAAACAGGCTGAAATATCTCCTGAGAACTGAGCAAGTCGAAGGGCAAAAGTGGAAGAAAGCAAGGAAGTGCTATAGGTGAAGAATACCTGCACGAATCTACCGGTTACTGGGGACCGAAGGATCATCTTTGTTTCAAGCCAGGTGATAAGATAACCAGAAATCTACCGGACCCTAGGTCGCGGCGGATAAGCCCATATAGTCAGTACGTAACTGGGGTCAGAGGGAAGTGAGGACCGTGAGTCAGTGCACGACAATATAGGAAATCATCTTTCTCACAAAAAGGCTCCAACCACAACACTGATCGGGCAGAACAGCTAAAGATTAGCTGGAATTATAGAGAGGACTACGCTTCATGCTGGTCGTACTCAGCTTCATTGGAGTTAAAGGAGGCCCCTAACTTGCTTAACCGTTTGCCTCAAAGCTCATCCTCCATCAACCCCATCAGCCTCCCTGGGACCTGCTTTACCATTCTGCAAGTAAAGGTATGGAAAGACTTTGACTGTGTGAGACTGAGTTATTACTGCATGCCTGCACAATCCCTACCTAACTACCGACCTGAGGGAAGAGTCCCACCTGTAGGGGACCCGACATCTAGCTGCCTCACCATCCCCTCAGAGATCTACAGCAGCGCTGGTACTAATTACCAGAATACTACAGGTGGCGTCACGAACTGTACATAAATCAACCCCCTGTAAATATATCCCCAACAACATACGCCAGACCGCCAGGGCCACAGACCGAGCCACAGCTACCTGTGACAAAATCCCCATAGACTTCTACGGGCTCGGCTCTGAGTACCCCATTGCCCTGGTAACCCACAATTGTGGTGGCGGGTCGACACAAAAACTTGGCGTCACGAACAGGATACGAAACTCGCAGAATTGCGAGCCCTGCGTGCCTATGTAACTGTTTGAGTGAAAAAGACTGTTGCTGTTGTTTGGCGCCAAATACCGCCATATTTGCCGCCAGATTCGCGCCTAAAGCGTTGGAGAAGAAGGAGGGCGTACCTGAAAGAGCGCGCAAAGTCTTGGACACGCCCCCGGCTCTGACTCATCGGAAGGTCCTGCGACAGGAAGTGAACGCTCTGACATCAGAGCGCCTGCGACGAAGGTCCTGTTCCCACTGCGGTGCCTGTGAAGTAGCAGCATCTGAAACCGGTAGGCTCCGTTTAACCAAGGGGGAGCAAGGATGTCACAACAACAGGCTGACAGTGCGGCCCCGGCCGGAGGGCTTAATCCCGCACCGTCTGGTATTGTAGCGCCAGATGGAGGCGCAGGCCCAGCACCTAGTCCGGTAGTCCCGATCATGCCACTAACGCTTCCATATATGCCTGGGGCGAAATGGCTTCCCCAATACAGCGGTGAGCCAGGCACATTATCAGGCTTCAAGCGGAAGTTAAGCAGCCTATTGGAAATGTACTCCATGCCTGAGAAACAAAAAGCTGCTGTGTTAATAGGGCAGTTAACTGGCGCTGCTGAGAGGGAAGTGGAGACTTGGGATACCGTTGATCTGGAGTCGGTACCTGCGATTTTCCTTAACCCCTTCCCGACCCATGACGCCACGTAGGCGTCATGAAAACCTGTGCCAATCCGACCCATGACGCCTATGTGGCGTCATGAAAGGATCTCGTCCCTGCGGGCCGGGAGACCGGGGTCACTGAAAGGTCACCCGACCCGCCGGCACAGGACCCTTTGTACTTCACCACAGGGGGGTTGGCTTAACCCCCCCGTGGCCACGATCGCTCTGATTGGCTGTTAAAAGTGAAACAGCCAATCAGAGCAATGTGTAATATTTCACCAATTTAATTGGTGAAATATTACAATCCAGCCATGGCCGATGCTGCAATAGCATCTGCCATGGCTGGAGACCGAGCCCTGACCCCCCCACACCGAGTCACGGCGGTGATCGGCCGCCGCCACCGAAAGATGGCAGCGATCGGTCACCGCCGTCACTTACAGCTCCCCTCCTCTTTTGGTCCACTGCCCCCACTTCCTATCCCCCCCCCCCAGCCTTCCGACCCCCCTACTCACCTCTCCCGATCCACCGATGTCCCACGATCGGGCCCGGCGTCCGCCCGGGCCTCTTCATGGGCGCCGCCATATTGGAAAATGGCGGGCGCATGCGCAGTGCGCCCGCCGGCCGGCGCATGCGCAGTGCGCCCCCCAGTGTTCAAAAATTTATTTTGATCACTGTGATAAACTGTCACAGTGATCAAAATAAAAAAAAGTAAATGAACCCCCCCTTTATCATAGGTAGGGACAAATAAAAAAAATAAAGAATTTTTTTTTTTTTTCCTAGCGGATTTTGCTGCTGATCCGCAGCTGATTTTGCTGCGGATCCGTGGCGGATATCGCTGCTGATCCGCGGCGGATTTCGCTGCTGATCCGCGGCGGATTTCGCTGCTGATCCGCGGCGGATTTCGCTGCTGATCAGCGGCGGACTTCGCTGCTGATCCGCGGCGGACATCGCTGCTGATCCGCGGCGGATTTCGCTACGGATCCGCTGCGGATTTCGCTGCTGATCGGCGGCGGATTTCGCTGCTGATCGGCGGCGGATTTCGCTGCTGATCGGCGGCGGATTTCGCTGCTGATCCGCGGCGGATTTCGCTGCGGATCGGCAGCGGATCGGCAGCGGATTTCGCTGCTGATCCGCTGCGGATTTCGCTGCTGATCGGCGGCGGATTTCGCTGCTGATCCGCGGCGGATTTCGCTGCTGATCGGCGGCGGATTTCGCTGCTGATCCGCAGCGGATTTCGCTGCTGATAGGCAGCGGATTTCGCTGCTGATCGGCGGCGGATTTCGCTGCTGATCGGCGGCGGATTTCGCTGCGTATCTGCGACTGATTTCGCTGCGTATCCGCGACTGATTTCGCTGCGGATCCGCGACTGATTTCGCTGCGGATCCGCGACTGATTTCGCTGCGGATCCGCGACTGATTTCGCTGCGGATCCGCGACTGATTTCATTGCTGATCCGCAGCGGATTTCGCTGCTGATCGGCGGCGGATTTCGCTGCTGATCCGCGGCGGATTTCGCTGCGCATCCGCGACTGATTTCGCTGCGGATCCGCGACTGATTTAGCTGCGGATCCGCGACTGATTTCGCTGCGGATCCGCGACTGATTTCGCTGCGGATTCGCGGCGGATTTCGCTGCTGATCCGCGGCGGATCTCGCTGCTGATCCGCAGCGAATTTCGCTGCTGATCCGCGGCGGATTTCGCTGCGGATCCGCGGCTGATTTCGCTGCTGATCCGCGGCGGATTTCGCTGCTGATCCGCGGCGGATTTCGCTGCTGATCCGCGGCGGATTTCGCTGCTGATCCGCGACTGATTTTGCTGCTGATCCGCAGGTGATTATCTGCTGATTCATCTGCGCTAGCGGGTATAGCATAACGCGATCGCGTTATGCTATACCGTTACCAGCCGGTCAACGCTACGTGTTGAACGGGCTGGTAAAACGCAATATGAACCCAGCCTTAGGGTTAGAACTAGGGTTAGGGTTAGCATTAGGGCTAAGGTTAGAATTACGGTTAGGGTTGGAATTTGGGTTAGGGTTGGAATTAGGGTTAGGCTTGTAGTTAGGTTTATGGTTAGAGTTGGGATTAGGGGTGTGTTGGGGTTAGGGTTATGATTAGGGTTTGTATTAGGGTTAGGTGTGTGTAGGCGTTAGGGTGTGTTGGGGTTAGGGTTGGAGTTAGAATTGAGGGGTTTCCACTATTTAGGCACATCAGGGGGTCTCCATACGCGACATGGCGCCACCATTGATTCCTGCAAATTTTGCGTTCAAAAAGTCAAACAGTGCTCCCTTTATTCCAAGCCCCGACGTATGCCCAAACAGTGGTTTATCCCCACATATGAGGTATCAGCGTACTCGGGAAAAATTGCACAACAACTTTGGGGGTTCTAATTTCTCCTGTTAACATTGGGGAAAAAAATTGGGACTAAAAATTATTTTTGTGGAAAAAAAATAATTTTATATTTTCACGGCTCTGCGTTATAAACTTCTGTGAAGGACTTGGAGATTCAAAGTGCTCACCACACATCTAGAGGAGTTCCTTGGGGGATCTAGTTTCCAAAATGGGGTCACTTGTGGGGAGTTTCTACTGTTTAGGCACATCAGTGACTCTGCAAACGTAACATGACGCCCGAAGACCATTCCATCAAGTGGGCATTTCAAAAGGTCACTACTTCCCATCCGAGCCCCGACGTGTGCCCATACAGTAGTTTTCTCCCACATATGGGATATCAGCATACTCAGGACAAATTGGACAACAACTTTTGGGGTCTAATTTCTCATGTTACCCTTGCGAAAATAAAAAAATTGGGGACTAAAAGATCCTGATTGTGGAAAAAATATGATTTTTTTATTTTCATGCCCGGGCGTTATAAACTTCTGTGTAGCCCTTGGGGGTTCAAAGTGCTCACCACACATCTAGATAAGTTCTTTGCGGTGTCTAGTTTCCAAAATGGGGTCACTTGTGGGGAGTTTCTACTGTTTAGGCGCATCAGGGGCTCTGCAAACGTAACAAGATGCCCGCAGACCATTCCATCAAGTTGGCATTTCAAAGCGTCACTACATCCCTTCCGAGCCCTGACGTGTGCCCAAACAGTGGTTCCCCCCCACATATGGGGTACTAGCGTACTCAGGACAAACTGGACAACAACTTTCGGGGTCCAATTTCTCCTGTAACCATTGTGAAAATAAAAAATAGTGGGCTAAAAAATCATTTTTTGAGAAAAAAAAATGATATTTTATTTTCACGGCTCTGCGTTATAAACTTCTGTAAAGCACCTGGGGGGTTCAAAGTGCTCACTATGCATCTAGATAAGTTCCTTAGGGGGTCTAGTTTCCAAAATGGGGTCACTTGTGGGGGAGCTCCAATGTTTAGGCACACAGGGACTCTCCAAATGCGACATGGCAACCGCTAAATATTCCAGCATATTTTCCATTCAAAAAGTCAAATGGCGCTCCTTCCCTTCTGAGCCCTGCCGTGCGCCCAAACAGTGGTTTATGACCACATATGAGGTATCTGTGTACTCAGGAGAAATTGCCCAACAAATTTTAGGATCCAATTTATACTGTTGCCCATGTGAAAATGAAAAAAACTGAGGCTAAAAGAAAATTTTTGTGAAAAAAAGTACTTTCTTTTTTTTACGGATCAATTTGTGAAGCACCTGGGGTTCAAAGTGCTCACTATGCATCTAGATAAGTTCCTTAGGGGGTCTAGTTTCCAAAATGGGGTCACTTGTGGGGGAGCTCCAATGTTTAGGCACACAGGGACTCTCCAAATGCGACATGGCAACCGCTAAATATTCCAGCATATTTTCCATTCAAAAAGTCAAATGGCGCTGCTTCCCTTCTGAGCCCTGCCATGCGCCCAAACAGTGGTTTATGACCACATATGAGGTATCTGTGTACTCAGGAGAAATTGCCCAACAAATTTTAGGATCCAATTTATACTGTTGCCCATGTGAAAATGAAAAAACTGAGGCTAAAAGAAAATTTTTGTGAAAAAAAAAGTACTTTCTTTTTTTTACAGATCAATTTGTGAAGCACCTGGGGGTTCAAAATGATCACTATGCATCTAGATAAGTTCCTTATGGGGTCTAGTTTCCAAAATGGGGTCACTTGTGGGGGAGCTCCAATGTTTAGGCACACAGGGACTCTCCAAATGCGACATGGCAACCGCTAAATATTCCAGCATATTTTCCATTCAAAAAGTCAAATGGCGCTGCTTCCCTTCTGAGCCCTGCCATGCGCCCAAACAGTGGTTTATGACCACATATGAGGTATCTGTGTACTCAGGAGAAATTGCCCAACAAATTTTAGGATCCAATTTATACTGTTGCCCATGTGAAAATGAAAAAACTGAGGCTAAAAGAAAATTTTTGTGAAAAAAAAGTACTTTCTTTTTTTTACAGATCAATTTGTGAAGCACCTGGGGGTTCAAAATGATCACTATGCATCTAGATAAGTTCCTTAGGGGGTCTAGTTTCCAAAATGGGGTCACTTGTGGGGGAGCTCCAATGTTTAGGCACACAGGGACTCTCCAAATGTGACATGGCAACCGCTAAATATTCCAGCATATTTTCCATTCAAAAAGTCAAATGGCGCTCCTTCCCTTCTGAGCCCTGCCGTGCGCCCATACAGTGGTTTATGACCACATATGAGGTATCTGTGTACTCAGGAGAAATTGCCCAACAAATTTTAGGATCCATTTTATCCTGATGCCCATGTAAAAATGAAAAAATTGATGCTAAAAGAAAATTTTTGTTGGAAAAATTAAAATGTCCATTTTTTCCTTACACGTTGCTTTAGTTCCTGTGAAGCACCTGAAGGGTTAATAATCTTCTTGAATGTAGTTTTGAGTAGCTTGAGGGGTGCAGTTTTTATAAAGGTGTCACTTTTGGGTATTTTCTGCCATATAGACCCCTCAAAGTGACTTCAAATGTGAGGTGGTCCCTAAAAAAAATGGTTTTGTAAATTTTGCTGTAAAAATGAGAAATCGCTGGTCAACTTTTAACCCTTATAACTTCCTAACAAAAAAAAATGTTGTTCCCAAAATTGTGCTGATGTAAAGTAGACATGTGGGAAATGTTATTTATTAACTATTTTGTGTCACATAACTCTCTAGTTTAACAGAATAAAAATTAAAAATTTGAAAATTACAAAATTTTCAAAATTTTCGCCAAATTTCCATTTTTTTCACAAATAAACGCAAAAATTATCGACTTAAATTTACCACTAACATGAAGCCCAATATGTCACGAAAAAACAATCTCAGAATCGCTAGGATCCGTTGAAGCGTTCCTGAGTTATTACCTCATAAAGGGACACTGGTCAGAATTGCAAAAAATGGCAAGGTCTTTAAGGTCAAAATAGGCTGGGTCTTGAAGGGGTTAAACTAAATGCCATATTTGAAGACCGCACAGAAACGGATCTCCGGATGGCCTTCTATCACTGTTCACAACAGCCAGGTGACAGCATCCGGGACTATGCTTGCCGATTGCAAGGAGCCCTGAAAGCACTCAAGCAAATTAACAATTTAAATGCTCTCCATGAGAATAAAATGTTGAAAGAACAGTTTATACAGGGATTGAGATCCCCAGAGGAACGCAGAACTGTAAATTGGTGGTCCTTAGATCATCCGGATGCTACCTTTGATGCCCTAAAGGACATGGCAATAAAAGGGCTGCGGCCCCTGGGCAAACCTGAGGTGGCCACCCAACATCATCAGGGTGAAGTCACTCCGGAACCGGCAGTAACCCCCTGTTCCCCGCTAGTGGCTGAAGCCAAAGCGCAGGTGACATCTCCTAGTGAATTGGACTGTCTGCGCTCAGAGGTGCGCCAGCTGACTAAAAATCTGGCTGCTGTTATGAGTGCCCTGCAACTGCGGAAAGAAGAGGAAGGAAAAATCTTGCTAGCGGACTGCCCAGAAGACGTCCCGTGGATGCACCGGAGAAGAAAGAAGACGTCGCCCCCCCGGAGGAGGACAACGCCACCCCCAGGAGCAACCTCTGATCAACACCCTTCTCGTCGAGAGATCGTCTGTTTTCGCTGCAACCGAAAAGGTCATTTGTCTCCACAGTGTCCTTTAAACGGGCAGAACCTGGGTCCAAGGGCCAACACCCAGGAGAATACCCGCCAGGCCCCCTAGACTGGAACCGCAGGTATGTGGGCGGGCGACCCTACCTGTCCATTATTTTAGATGGGATTGCTGTTCCAGCATTGCTAGACACTGGGTCTCAAGTCACCCTCATACCTGATGCCCTATATACCAAGTACTGGTCAATGGACGATCTTAAACCCCCGAGCCTTGACTTTACTGTGTATGCTTCTAATGGTCTTCCTGTAGAAGTACTTGGAACAAAATGTGTAGATGTAAAGGTGGGAAGAGAGGAGTTGAAAGACCAGGGACTTCTGGTAGTGAAGACTGTAAATGAGGAGAATGGTCTAAATATAATATTGGGTACTAATGTTATTGGTAATTGTTTGGAAGAAGTAGTGTTCTTGCTCCAACAGCTCGCTGAGATTGCCCGACCAAGGCAGAGAGGAGTCATCCAAAGAGAGATCCGGGCCCTGGTGTGTCAGCAACAAGCGAAGCTTACCGACGGCGAAATTGGTAATGTACGGGTCACTGACTCGAATCCTATTGTGATACCCCCAATGAGTGAAATGATCATTTGGTGCAGGGCAGCCATAGGTTTGAGAGGACAGAATTACCAAGCTGTAGTAGAACCCCACCATTCAGAACATAGACCTACACTTATGACTGCTAGAGGAGTAGTAGAAGTGGTGAATGGGAGAGTACCTGTACGGCTTCTCAATTGGGGAGATGATGAGGTAAATTTACCCCGTTATGCAACCATTGCTAAACTTCATGCTGTCGACAATAATTCCATTCTCCCGGCTGAGTCCTTAGACTCCTGTCAAATAGAGGAGGACAATGACCCAGCAACTCAGGTGGCGGAATGGTGTCAGCAGCTCCATGTTGGGACGGACACCACTCCCGCTCACCAGAAGCAAGGGGTATTACGGGTGGTGCACGAGTACGCCCAAGTGTTTAGCAAAAACCCACTTGATTTTGGGACAATTAAGGGAGTACAACATCATATCCCTACAGGCAGTCATCCTCCCATCAAAGAGCGGTATAGGCCCATACCTCCAGCTCATTATCAGAAGGCTAAAGAAATGTTGAATGATATGAAGAAAGCTGGGGTGATAAGGGATAGTTGTAGTCCCTGGGCAGCCCCTCTAGTTCTGGTTAAAAAGAAAGATGGTAGTATGAGAATGTGTGTGGATTACAGGCAGGTGAACCGCATAACACACAAGGATGCATACCCGCTACCACGCATAGAGGAATCATTAGCTGCTCTGAAAACGGCTAACTACTTTTCTACCCTTGATCTGACTAGTGGTTACTGGCAAGTGGCTGTGGCTGAGGAGGATCGTGAGAAAACGGCTTTCACCACCCCAATGGGGCTCTGTGAGTTCGACAGAATGCCGTTTGGGCTCAGTAGTGCCCCAGGAACATTTCAGAGAGTGATGGAAAATTGTCTGGGGCATCTCAATTTTGAAACCGTGCTGCTATACCTAGACGACGTTATCGTGTATTCCAAGACATATGAGGACCATCTGAAGCACCTGGCAGAAGTATTCGAGTCCCTGTCCAGGTACGGGATGAAGTTGAAACCCTCAAAATGCCATCTACTCAAGCAGAAGGTACAATACTTGGGGCACATCGTCAGTTCGGAAGGAGTAGCGCCGGACCCAGAGAAAGTCACTGCCATCCAGAAGTGGCCGGAGCCGAAGAACCTTAAGGAAGTGCGACAGTTCCTGGGACTAACGGGTTACTATAGGAGATTCGTGAAAGATTACACGAAGAAGGCAGCTCCTTTACAGGACCTCCTAGTAGGACAATCCCTGAAGAGCAGAAACCCTCCCTTTAATTGGGGTAAAGAACAGGCTGAAGCATTCCAAAAGATGAAAGAGATCCTTACAGGTGATGAAATCTTAACCTATCCTGATTACAGTCAACCGTTCCTGTTGTACACCGACGCCAGTAATGAAGGGTTGGGAGCCGTTCTCAGTCAGAAGCAGAATGGACAAGAAAAAGTCATCGCATATGCCAGCAGAAAACTCAGGCCAACTGAAAGGAATCCGGAAAATTATAGCAGCTTCAAGCTAGAGTTTCTGGCGCTGGTCTGGGCCATTACTGAAAGATTTAAGCACTATCTGGCCTCCAATAAGTTCACGGCGTACACAGACAACAACCCGTTAACGCACCTGGAAACCGCCAAGCTGGGCGCCATGGAGCAGCGATGGATGGCTCGGTTGTCCAATTATCAGTTTACTATCAAATACCGGGCAGGTCGAAAGAATGCTAATGCTGATGCGTTGTCCCGAATGCCGCATGACTCTGACACGGAAGAAGAATCGGACGACCTGGAAGAAGTTGAGCTACCCGCGTTCCATCGAAATGGGGTAGTCCACGAGCATCAAGTCCACAGAAAGCAGAATGGTGCAACATTAAATCCTTTACCCCATCACAGCTGGAAAGAGACTCAGGACAGTGATCCAGTGGTCAGCCGCATCAAGGAGTTGTTAAGACAGGAAGGCTCCTCTCTGGAAAAGGATGCACCTATGTCAGCCAAGCTCCTGTGGAACGAGAAAAGCAGGTTGTTCCTATACCGTGAGAAGTTGTGCAGAAGATACGTCAACCCCAGAACCCATGAAATGGTCTGGCAAATCGTGGTCCCCAAGGCAGACGTCCCAATGGTGTTGGAAGCGTACCACGATCAAGCAGGACACTTTGGCTGGAGGAAGCTGGAGACCCTGTTGAGATGCCGGTTCTACTGGGTAGGGATGCGCAGCTCCGTCGAGAGGTGGTGTCGGAACTGTGGACCCTGTGGTCTCAGAAGAAAGGACTACGGTAGTCAAAAGGCCCCCCTGCAACCTATCCGGACGACTCGTCCCCTGGAGATTGTGGCCCTGGACCACGTCAAACTGTCGCCGAGTAGATCTGGATACTCATACGCCTTGACCATGGTGGACCATTACTCCAGATTTCTGGTAGTCGTTCCAGTGAAAGACCAGACCGCAGTGACGGCCGCGAAGACCTTTCAAGCAAGCTTCTGCAGACCGCATGGGTATCCTGAGCAAGTCTTAACCGATCAGGGACCTGCTTTTGAAGCCGATTTATTCAAGGAATTCTGTCATATGTACGGGTGCAAGAAAATAAGAACAACACCATACCACCCTCAAACCAACGGTCTTTGTGAAAAGATGAACCATATTGTCCTTGACTTGTTGAGATCCATACCGTTGGAAGACAGGAATCGATGGCCGGATTTACTACCTGATTTGGTTGATTTGTATAATCATATACCTGTAAGCTCAACTAACTGCACTCCAGCCTATCTTATGAGAGCAAGGCCTGGAAAACTACCAATGGATTTAGAACTTGGAGTGGTAGAACCGGAGGCAGACGATGCCGTGGAGAACTGGGACGTCAATCGGCAAGAGCAATACAGAAGAGTACAAATCTGTGTGGAGGAAAGTCTTAATAAGGCACGGGAGAAACAGGAAGATGTTTACAACAGAAATGCTCCTGCCAAGCCTCTGATGCCTGGAGAGGTAGTATTAAAAAGAAAAAGAAAGATGCACAAATTGGATAATCAGTGGGAACAAGAACCCTACGTCATACAAGATTCTAAATACGACAACAGAAAGTTTGTGTCGTCAGTAAAGACGGAGGAAGAACAACAACCACTGTGTCCAGAGATCATTTGAAGTTGTGTCCAGAACACTTAAAGAGTTGTGAAAAGAACCCTGTCTTCAATCAAAGAGAAAGAAAGGAAGAGGTCCTACACACCGATCTGGGAGATTTTCCTGCGGATTGGCCCCGACTGGGAGATGCTGTGATAATTCCAGTGTTGCAGTTTTATCAGCCACAAGAGGAAGTTCTACCTCCAGTTGTGCCTGTGGTGCCAGTTGAACCCGTTCAGGAGTTACCCATTCCAGCAGCACCTCAACCTGTAGAACCTCAAGATGGATCATCTGAAGCAGTGCCCCATACTATGGGATCCCCTGGTGAAGCTGACTCACACCGCCCAGCCATCAGTACGCTTGCCAGATCCATGGAAAGATTAAGGCAGTTCTATGGTTTACCGTTTCATAGTGCAGACAGATCGCAAATTGATTTACCTGAAACTACACCACGTAGGTCAGAGAGAATCACAAAAGGGAAATTACCCATTAGATATCAGCAATAGTTATGACGAACTGATGTAAATATATTGTGAAAAGTCTATATATATAAATGTGTTTTTCCCTATTAAGCTTCGTTAACAATGGACTCAGAGGCTGAGGACTGAGCCAGCCCAAAAACTGTATCCTGTAAATAGTTGCACTAAAGTGCCTTCTTAATGGTTTCACATGAAACCTTGACTCACCTCTGAACCAAAAACCCGTGTGGTGTGGCACTGAGTGAGGTCTGCACTTGGATGTCCTGCAGCCCACCCAGGACCCACGTTGAAGGTTTGGTGCGGGTCCTTCACAAGTATCTTGTAAATTTATTTATTGAATGACATTTGATACTATTTGTATTTTTGGTATTTCTATCAAGTTTGTAACGTTTAAAGTAGTCTTACCTCCCGGATGGGAAGATGTTATTGTTCCAATGTTATTGCATAAACAAAATTTTTCTGTCTTTTGTATTCCACAGCCCGGGAGTGCTGTCGTTTACCATGGGGGAATGTGTAGCCCTGGTACACAATACCAGGAGGATGAGTGGAGAGGTAAAGGTTAAGTGTTCTTCATGTCATCATGTACCTTCGAACACGCCCAGTAGGGGTGTGGAAGGGGGTGTCAGGAGAGAGTGTGTCCAGACTTAGGAGAGACAAGACGTCTTAGGGACTCTGCTCTATCTTCAGCTTCAAATTGTGGAGTCTAGTATAGGTACTTTAACGTACCCGAGCCTAGTCAAAGCTGTGCCCCACTGGAAACAGGCTGAAATATCTCCTGAGAACTGAGCAAGTCGAAGGGCAAAAGTGGAAGAAAGCAAGGAAGTGCTATAGGTGAAGAATACCTGCACGAATCTACCGGTTACTGGGACCGAAGGATCATCTTTGTTTCAAGCCAGGTGATAAGATAACCAGAAATCTACCGGACCCTAGGTCGCGGCGGATAAGCCCATATAGTCAGTACGTAACTGGGGTCAGAGGGAAGTGAGGACCGTGAGTCAGTGCACGACAATATAGGAAATCATCTTTCTCACAAAAAGGCTCCAACCACAACACTGATCGGGCAGAACAGCTAAAGATTAGCTGGAATTATAGAGAGGACTACGCTTCATGCTGGTCGTACTCAGCTTCATTGGAGTTAAAGGAGGCCCCTAACTTGCTTAACCGTTTGCCTCAAAGCTCATCCTCCATCAACCCCATCAGCCTCCCTGGGACCTGCTTTACCATTCTGCAAGTAAAGGTATGGAAAGACTTTGACTGTGTGAGACTGAGTTATTACTGCATGCCTGCACAATCCCTACCTAACTACCGACCTGAGGGAAGAGTCCCACCTGTAGGGGACCCGACATCTAGCTGCCTCACCATCCCCTCAGAGATCTACAGCAGCGCTGGTACTAATTACCAGAATACTACAGGTGGCGTCACGAACTGTACATAAATCAACCCCCTGTAAATATATCCCCAACAACATACGCCAGACCGCCAGGGCCACAGACCGAGCCACAGCTACCTGTGACAAAATCCCCATAGACTTCTACGGGCTCGGCTCTGAGTACCCCATTGCCCTGGTAACCCACAATTGTGGTGGCGGGTCGACACAGTGCCCCTCAGTCATCCCAGTAACGGTGCTTTGGGACCTAGGTATCAGGCTCTTCAGACACCTGTGGTGAATGGAGTGGAGGTGCGCATGTTGGATTTCTTCTTCATTCATTGTCTGTAGGACGTCCACAAATCTGACTAGTAACAATGTTTTGGATGTTCTGATGGTAGTAATTGGCTCTGTTATGTGCATATCATGTAGGGTTTATGGAGTATAGATCTTCTAGCTCATTCCTATTACTATACTGTAGTCATGGTATTTATATCTATTTTTTTCTCTATTTGCACACCCTTGTAAACTGAGTAACCCCTGTCTAGCCTAACCTGTACATCTGGTTTCTATGTCCTGGGATGGTCATGCTTGCGTCTTGCTGAAATGCTTTTCGTTATTTGGTGATACTATAGACACCAAGCTGTATGTATACAACGGTTATTTTACAAGAAGCATGAAATGATTTTACGTGGATGTGAGCCAAATATGTGCGATCTTTGGTAAGTGTGTTATAGCTACGGTAGCCTGGAGACCTGTCCTTGTGTAATATTGTACTGAGGTTTCATGTGTAGGGGTCAGTTGGCTTTTTTGTAATGTTTTCCTATGTTTTAGAGCGCTAATCAATAGATAAAGAAAAATGTTTTGCTTTCTTAGTTTTGCTAATGTTATAAGTAATTGATAATGTGACATTAAAGCAAAATCCTATATAAGAGCGACGTACAATTGAATATCTGAACTAGACCAACGCTTGGGCCAAAGTATGGCTTAGCCGAGAGGGCAATGCTTACTCAGGCCTGTTCATATCATTTTACAGCTTTCCACCAGACTTGGACTGTAGATACTGTATGTGGCAACTTTGGCCGTGACACAAGTTACCGGTACGTGGCCAAAAATTGATCTGTTGCAGCATAATGCAGGTGAATGGGGTCACAATGTAATACCCAGGATACTGTGACCGATACTCCCATTACTGAGAGGAGGTGGCGGCTGGTACTTATAAGTTTCTAGGTAGAAAGGAGGAGGGCGGTGCTCTATCTCCTCCCATCTACATAGAACCTTATAGGTACCAGCCGCCACCTCCTCTCAGTAATGGGAGTATCGGTCTTCACTGAATACAGATTTACTACAGAATTGACAATTTTGATAATGACTGATCAATTTTGGCAGCGAAAGTAGCACATTTCTCTGATGAGATATATTACAAAGTTTCTTATTTTTATGTGTATTATTGATCTATGAAATAAAAAATTAAAAAGGTGGTTACTCCTTAATGCATCTAGGCAGATACTTGTATCCGTCATGCAGTACCATCAGGGAGGCGTCTGATTGGCTCTTTTTGACTTTATTTAAATATTATTTTTATTTGATTTTATTATGTAAAAAATGGTGACAATTATGATAAGGATAAAGTCAGACAGCTTTTTCCAATTCCTGGCAGCAAATCTGGCTGCGATTTAATGACTGCCATATTGATCACACTCTCCATTTGACTGTATAGAAACTTTTGCTATTTCTGGTGATGTTTTGGCTTTAAATATGCCACAGGGGGCTGATTAAATGAGTTTTTTTTTTCTTTTTTCTCCTGCATTGAGCTATAACATGCCACTGGGGGTAACATTAGACGTTTTTGTCTACAGAAAGGAATGCATCTGGTTTGTACAAGTGCGAACATGTCCTTACTGTTCACTGGCGCTTCATCTTATAGAAGCCTGCGTCGTTCTCCTCATGTATGTGCTCTGTGCGGAGCTATAGACAGTTTTCAGTTATACAGACACTTTCATGGTTGTACTTTACATAAAACTGATACTTATAAGGCAGCGATCGATGTAAATGAGAAGCTCTTATAATAGTATGTTAATTTTACCTCAGAAAAACATGTTAAAAGCTTCTTAGGAAATTGTGTGGGACACGTTTAGCAGTGATTCAATATGTCCTCTTATCAAGGGAGAAATCCTTGTGAAATAATTCTGATATTCGTTCAGTTTACTTGTTTAGGAATTGGTGGAGTTGATTCCACCTTTTCGGATGTGACGGCTTCCACTCTTCTGGGGAGGATTTCTACACTTGTGGTACCTGTGGGAATATTTACACATTTATCCAGAAGAGCATTTGTGAGGTCAGACACTGGTGTTGGGCGAGAGGACCTGGTTCCTAATCTCGGTATTCTTTCATCCCAATGTTGTTGGATGGGGTTGATGTCAGGGCTCTGTGCGGTCAGGCGAGTTCTTCCGCCCCCAACAATGTCTGTTATGGGCCTTGCTTTACACTGCGGCACAGTCATGCCGAAACAGAAAAGCGCCTTCCCCAAACTGTTCGCACAAAGTTGGAAGCATAATCTTGTCCAAAAAGTCTTGGTAGTCTGAATCATTAGGATTTCACTAATGAGGGGGCCAAAGGCTGATAACATCCCTCTACTATTATCCCACCTCTCCCAAACTTTATAATTGTAATCATAATGGAAAACCACTTTCATCCATCAAACTACCAGATAGAGAAGTGTGATCCATCACTGCGCAGAACGTGTTTCCACTGCTGTAGAGTCCAGTAATGGCATCTTTACACCACTTCATCTGATGCTTGGCATTGTGCTTGGTGATGTAAGGCTTGCATGCAGATACTCTAACATGGAAACCCATGCCATGAAGCTTCCAGTGCACCGTTTTTGTGCCATTTTTTTTTTCTTTAGTCCGCTGTACATTTGCTACTTTTATGCACGATGCGCCTCATCACTGAGTGACCCCACTCTGTAACTTCGTGGTCTGCCTCTTCATGACAGAGTTGCTGTGGTTTCTTACAAAATGCTTACACTTTTTCAATAACGCTTCTCACAGGTGACTGTGGAACGTTTAATGGGGAAGAAATGTCCAAACTGACTTGTTATAACAGTGGTGCCCTATTACAATACAGCAGGTGCCAGACACAGACGGATGAGGGCCCCTGCGCAAGAGCAGTGTATATGGGCCCTTTTGCAGTCCAGTAATATGTCAGTATTAGTAGCTGCTTGATGCTTTTGTGTAAGTGGCGCCCCCTTGCTCTTTAGTCCCTGTGTGGGTGCACTGGTTGCACACGTGGTATGTTGGCCCCGAAGTACAGCGCTCGGACTCTGAGCTTAATGAAGGCAGACAGCAGGCGAGGGATTGGATATTATACACCTGTAGAAATGGGACTGAATCGAAAAAACCTAAATTCATTGATTAAAAAGTGTCTCCAATACTTTACAGTGTATTATCTGAGCAGTATGGATGGGGTCACACAGTTACCAGTGTAGGCAGCATGAGCCACTGAGCTCGCTGACTGGCTGCAGCGCTGTCAACCTGATATCAACGCTGCAGACAATAACAGATATTGGGATCAGCACTGAAGACTCTGTGCTAGACCTGGTGAGGGCAACAAGGCACAGTTTTGTTTTTTGGCTTAAAAGAAACACAAAGCGCACGTGCGGAGATGGGTTTTCCCAAAATGGAAAACCTCTTTAATGACTAGGCCTTAACGAGCTGCTTATTTTAGTGGTATGACCATGTTTGAGCTGAGATCAACCACACCGCACGTTTGGAGCACTATCCTCCGCGGTGACGTGGATTTGAATATGACACATAGACTACATTTATAATAAGCTACATACAGCTGTGACACCAGAATTTCGAGTATGATTTTATAGTGCTCATTTTCACTGTTTGTTGGGGAATGCACATTTTCAGACTTATAGTAAAAGATACATTTTAAGGGGAAGTTTATGTTCGCCAGTATTGGATTCACCCCTCTTTGAGACACTTTTTATGTTTGATGGCCAGGGCTGGCTTAAAAAATGCAAAGTCTCAAACTTTTTGTGCCAGTTTTGCAAAAATGTTGCAACATTTCAAATAATTTAACACCTGATTGGTGAAAAATGATGAATTGTTTCCAAAGCACAAGAAGGAGATTCCTCAAGTCTGTTTGCATGCTACAGAATAAAGCACATTCCACAAGAAAAATCCCACAGATTTGCTCCTTATGGGTGAATCTCATTAACTGAGTGTCTGCCATGAATTTCTGCTGCAGATAATGTAGTAATTCTTATTTGCAATATGTAACATCTGAAGTGTATAAATCCTTTCCTGCACCTCTGTGTGCCTTTTATTTCATATTAATTATATCACCACTTACACTGCCACTGATACACACTTATACAAGTTCTGAATCCTGCTCATACAGGTATTATACATATGATCAGGTTTTTAAATACATCAGATAGGGATTACATACATTAGTCAGGGACTGCTCTAATACGGGTATACCTTGACGTTTGGTAGAGCGGCTTAATATACATTTTTTGCAAAAAACGTATTAACCAAATACCATGTGTTTTTCCATCCTTTCATTAGCACTTGCTGTTTACTGTTATTTTTTTGCAACAGAGTATTTTTTTGTGTTTTCACACTTATACAAGGGTAGGTAAAGCTGGTTTGTCCCATTCATTCCTCCTGTTCCTGCCCTGGATCTTTGTTTCCCATTGCTGAATAGTGTTACATTTCTGATAATGGTCCTATCATGTGGAATGTAACACATCCAAGACACCAGCCGTACCAACACAACCTTTCTTCCATTAGAGACCTTACAGCGCTGTTATACGGTTGTCCCTTATATTTCTAGAATAATTTCTATGTACCAAGCAGAAAATCCCAGCACTCCATGTAGTGTTAAACTAGGAAAATGTTTAAAAACCAAAGACAGAAACATAATGATTAAATCCCCTGCAGTAAATAAATAGCATAGTGCCTGAAAATAATATATGGTACCTAGTTAGAATGTTTGTTGATCAAAAAAATGTGAAAGCCATCCCGCCTCGTCACGGTGACCATAATTTGGACAGTCCTAACTAATATTAAAAACCTTACCGTTTGTCAAGTGACATGAATGTAGATAAGGGCTGAGCGGGACGGAGTCCAACTGCACAGACATGAGAGACCACATCAGTATACTCATCACTACTACTTAGACAAGTCCGTCATTGATTAGGACCGCCCACTTGACTGAAATGCACAGAATGGGTAGAAATTTCATAAATAAAATGCACGTGATCATTTTTTTTTTCTCCACAAAACAATATATTTCTCTGCTCCTGCCTGCAGATTTCAGTGTGGCACGTTCCTTTAAACCTCGGGTACATGGAACTGCTGACATATTGTGAGCATTGTAGCTTTCATCGCCTGTGATGCTGTGACCTTGACTGCTTGGTATTGTATTAGAATAGATTTTAGCAATGTTTTCTTTCTGTGCAGACGCTGCATTTGACAATGGAGCCTGAAAACTACAGTTCCGACTGTAAGTTTTGCGTTGCTATGAGATATGTCATTATTGACCTTGACTGTTTAGACGGAAGGACTTGACACGTTATCAGGTGTGTGCTAGTGGTTGGTGATCTTTTACGTTATTGCAACGTTTCTGGAGAACTCCTATTAAAGGGTTATCTAGGCAATGAGGTTATGTTACACTTGTAACATGTTACCCCATAAGGGTAGATTTCCACAGACCGGAATCAATGCGCTTTGGACGGAGTGGAAACCTCGCTCCGCCCAAAGCCCCGCCCCCTTTTGAACGCGCGGTGATTCCGGATGTGTTCATTGAACACATCTGGAATCACCGCACCCCTACATAGGACTGTGTTATTTACCTTGTGACGACGAAGCGCCGCCGCAAGGTTAATAGACATGCTGCAATCTAAAAAGACGCGCCGCATGTCCGGTTTAGCGGGTGTGTCACTCGCGTAATCAGACGCATAATGGAGACAGGATTTCATAAAATCCCTTCCACTATGCTGTAACATCTGGCCGCTGCGGGTTAAACGCTGCGGTAGGACGCAGCATTCAATCCGCAGCTAATACTGAGTATTTCCTGACCGTGGAAACATACCCTAAGTCTGTTGCTTCTAGATTTTACCGTATTTGTGGAAGTCGGACCGTTCCAACCAATTTCCGGTTTGACTCTTGGCATTTTGTGTAGTCTTGCTTAGTGTATGTGCCCACGTTCGGGAATTGCTGTGGGTTTGACACTGTGTATTTATGCAGCAGCCAGATGTTACAGCATAGTGGATGAGATTTCCAGGACCGCCCCAAACTATCTGAAAGAGCTGCATGCACAAATAAAGACAAGTCCAGTTCAGAAATGTTTTGCACATGGATCAGTTCAAATATTTGTTACATGGTACTCCTTTTAAGGAGTCTAAGTACTCTTAATTTGTGAGAAAAGGCTCACTTGCCCATGCTGTTCTCTCATGCTGCACGAGATAACCTAGCCACACATTAAGTTTGAGACCCCAATTTAAAAATTCAGGGATTTTTTTCAGGAGGGAACATGATTCTACCTTTACCTCATTTTAGGGCATTGTATTCCTTACCTTAACATTAAAAGATCAAATGGTTGTTTCAACAAACTTTGCTTACAGGGTTTGTTTCCTTTCTTATAATTTCGGCCTTAGCTGCAGTTTATGGTTTATTATATTTTTAACCCGGTATTCAGTTGCCTGGAGCCATGGGCGAGTCTCTGCTGCTGCTCCCAGTGTCTGACATTGTCTGCGGCGCTGACATCACGTCAAGTGACCTCAGCGGCTCTGAAGGGAGAGTGCCACAGGCAGTGACAGCGCGGGAACCAATCGGTGCCGAGCTCACTGATTCCCAAACAGTCAATGTGACGTCAGCGGGGCAACTACTACCAGACAGTGGAAGCAGCAGCATAGTCTTGCCGTTGGCCTCAAAGAAGGTGAATACAGTGTGGTCTGTTATTTGTTACTAAACTGCAGCTGGGGCCGAACATTATCTGAAAAAGAAAAACAATCACCTCTTTAAATCAATAGAACAAGTTAATGTAAGAAAGTTTTATGTTTTATTATTTCTAAACACTGTTTTTCGGTGATTACTTTGTATCTCCGTTCATAATGCACCCACACACACAAATGATACACCATTTGAAAGGTAAACTTGCCCCCTTCAGCAAGAAAATAGCCAAACAACCCACACATCCACGATTGATCACAAAATACAGTTTAAACATTAATTTTCATAAACCTGCAGTAAGGAAAAATGACCTGCAGGTGGCACCACACTACCCCAAAGCACACTACCACAAAGCTGCTTACAGACATCACAAACAAATCCTAACATTTGCATTGGGGGCTTTCCAGCTTGCCGAACTGCTTGCCCAGCGTATTTCAGCCAAATTGGAGGATTGCACACTTCACTGCAGGTGAGGCACATATGCAAACACATTTGTAAACATGCACGGCTTTTTCGCTGATTACTTCGCTCCACACAAAAGATACACTATTTGAAAGGTAAACTTGCCCCCTTCAGCAAGAAAAGAGCCAAACAAACCACACATCCATGATTTTATCACTAAAGACAGTTTAAACATTTATTTCCATAAACCTACAGAAAGAAACAATGACCTGCAGGAAGACATTTTATCAAACCAATTTATTGCATTACCAAGCTACATATATAAATACCTGTCTGTGTTCATCATCTCATGAAATACATTTACATTTGACCAGCTTACTTTTTCTGAAATTGCCTGTGCCCCCAACGACCAATGTGCGAAAATTTTGCATGGGCCAAGCTAGTTATAAGAAACTGTTTAATATATATGTTCTCAACTTTTAGAACCACTTCACTTCCCCCTTCTTCCTGAACTTGTCATTCGCTCTGACAAGGAGGGCTGCCAGATGACCAAAATGTCAGTTTACAGGGAAAATCACAGAGGCATTAACTCATAGATCAGGCTACAGCTTGTAGTAGTTGTTTTATTTCAGTGCTGGATTCATATCTACACTGCTCAGTGCTGGATTCATATCTACACTGCTCACTGCTGCTGTATGATATCCTCAATACTGCTGCTGCTTCTGAACGTGCTACAAAAAAGAGCAGGAGACTTTCCATCCATCTATATGCAGCGTATAGTAAACATCATAGTAATTTTAGTTAGAGCCTACATATAGGGAAATTACTGAAAACTCCAGGATACAAGTCCTATATTGGATACAAATTTATGCACATGACTGCTTTTTCTGAAAAGTTACAATGACCAGGATCCTTTTAAAGTGACCCGTAAATGACCATTCTTTATAACTTTTTACCATTGATACAGTTTTACTATGTGAATTTTTATTACCGTATATAAGTCACCGCACAATTAAAATATGAATAGTCAGACAATGTGAGATATTTCTAGTTACTTTGTGATGTAATATGGATTTAGTTGTACTATTAAAGCCACCTTGCCTCACTGGACTTTTCTCCAGTATTTTATGACCATTTTGATGACTATTAACAAAGCAAAGTTAATGATTTTCCTCTTATGTGAATAGATAAGCTGTGGCTCAATCATTCATATATTAGGATTATAGCAGGTGCCTGAGCTGCAGAATGACTAGCGCTTTCCAGATAGGAGGGAGTTGAATCATGAAGATACAGTATCGCTCATCAGACGTACTAGAAAAGGTAATTGTGCAATCACTGGATTCTGGGGCATTATCCTGACACTTGGCTTTTCCTTTGGGTTTTAAGGATTAATTTACATTATTTATCATTTTAAAATGGCATGCCCAGACTTAATAAGAAATATACTACTTTTTTTGCATTTCGAAATTATATTTTCTATTAGTTAGAAAGCAATAACTCCTGTATAGAAAAAAAAGAATGACCCAGGTTACAGGGTCGTCTTGTGTGAACTCTCTATAAAGTCTTTTGTGGTTTCAGGTTCATGCTAGATTACCAAACGTAACAATTACTCGTGGCAGCCATTGTCCCAGCCTCATGTCTTGTGATTGACTGTAGCTCCTGAATGGTATGGAGTAAAATAGACTAAAATAACTGTTACGTGTGGCCGCGCTGCAGTCCTGTACAGGGTCCAGAATACCCTACATGCCTTCATACAAAGTTAGAAAAAAAGATAATGACGCGCTACATCAGATGTCATAATGGAGGTATCCGCTATAATGTTCCTAAACACAGACACTAAATGATGGCACTCAGCAGTAATACCGCGGAGTAAGGTACTGCAAGTATTACATGGTAGGGTCTGCAAAGAAACAACTCCCCCTTGGCCACAGTGGTCACCAAATATTAATGCAATGAACTTATATTATTTTGTCTTCTTAAATTAAATTTGGACTCTACATCCATTTTTAACTTTTTGCTTTTCCTTTGTTCCTCCACCCCTGTTTTCCTAGCGCTTTTTTTCCCTTTTTCTCGTCATAGCTTTATGAGGTTTTTTTTTTTGTGCGGAACCAGTTTTACTATTTTTTTTTTTATGGCACTTTTTAATTTCTCATGTAATGTACATATTATGTTTTAAACAGATTTATAACACAGCCAGCGCCTGCAGTATATGAAGCGGAGTCCGGGCCATGCACTTTGTGAACATTAGACTTTCATGTATGACTAGTGTTGAGCGATACGATACTGCAAATATCGGATATCGGCCGATATTAGCTGTATCGGCCTTTCGATTCCGAATACCGATATTTTCGTCATATCGGATACCGGAATCGGATTTGTCACTGTCACTGTGAGTGTCCGTCGGTCGGGTCTGTCAGGAGTCAGCGGCACTTACCTGGCAGAAGATCTCCGGCGGTCACGTCCTGGACTGCTTGATGGCCGCATTATCTTCTTTCCCTCGGCGGTCACATGCAGTTTTTCGCGATAACTGCAGTGACTGCTGGGTAATCCCGGCCGTAAAGCAGTCAGTCCGATGACGTCACCGCCGGGGAAGCAGGTAATCAGCTGTGCTGCGCCGGGATGACAGGCTCTGCCTGTCATTCTGATGTAGCAGAGCTGGATCGTCGTGGGACACTCGTTACTATGGACTGCGTCGGACAGGTGGTATACTGCTGTTTTTTTTTTTTTCATTTTTTTACAGGAGATCGATGGCGTCGCAGGATGAGACTGTAATAAAAGTAATGAAAACTGTGTTGTTGTTTTTTTTATTAAATTAAAAAACTTTTATATGAACATTCACCCGTCCGGGTACATCAACAATTTAACTATTTACATACAGGGACCCTGTCCGGGTTATTTATAAGTCTTTGGCAGGGGTGTTCCAGGTACCACCTGGTACTCTTCTGATGCTTGCCAAACATCCGAGACACCAAGGACCACCAGGACCTGATGACGTCGTGTGGCCTGTACAGTCAAGTCGTGACCCGCTATCTGGTTATGTGTGGCCACCTCTTTCATCTCCCTCCGGGTCTGGACCCCTATGTCCCGGACTGAACGAACCCCAGGGGGCCTAACAGGCGCCGGGTTACGGGCCAGCTATAGTTATCATGTCCATAGCTGGGGCTGCTGAGGAGACCACTGAGGGAGGCTGGGGAGATTTACGGCGTGGGGTGGGCACTTGTGCAGAGGCCTGGATGTGGGAGGCTGAAGGCTCCGAGGGTCTCACAGGTTCCTGACACTCTGGGGAGTAGGGGTCGCACCTGGTAACATTTAGGGCGTACCATCCATTGTAACCCCAGTGTCGGGTGTAAGTCACCAAGTCTCCTGGCAACAGGTCCCTCCCCGGGTGTCCTTCTGGGAGGTGAGTCTCCACGTCCCGCCGGGTCACAAAGACTTCTAAATAAAGTCCAGGCTCCTGGATGAAGCCCCAACCACCTTTCAATTTAAAGCTCCGTACTGCACCCTTACGCCGCGGCTCCCTCAGGGTACCTTTATCTTTTCTCATCCGGTCCTTATCTTCCCGGTCCTTCTCGATGTGACGTTGGCGAAGCTTCTGGGATTCGCGCTGCTCCCTTTGTCGCTCTGCTTCCTTCTCCGAACGTCTCCACTCTTCCTCCTGACGCCGGTTGTAATTCTCCTCCAGCATCTCCATGTCTCCACCATCAAACTGCAGCTTATGATGTCCGGTTTGCGGCAGCTCTCCTGGCGCCCCCCAGTCCTGGCGGCGCTCACCTGCGGAGGAAGCAGCCGGCTCTGGAACAGATGACAGTCGGGGCTCCGGTACAGACAGGTAGACCTCTGGTGCCTGCGCGGCCTCCTCCATGAGGACGGGTGTCGCTTCTTCTGTCTCAGCGACGGGGGCAGACAGCGGGATCTGGGGTGCTGCCGGTGCAGAGTTTTTTGCAGGAACGGGTGCCTCCACTGCGACAACGTCAACCGGATCACATTGCAAGGGCTGGGATGCCCGCACGGACTCCTCTACTAGAACGGGTGCCTCACCTTCCGGTACAGACACTTCAGGTTAGAGGGATTGGCGCCGCTCCAAGTTTAGTTTTAGGGCACGCCAGCTGGCTTCCATCCTGGCGACCTCCTCCCGGTGCCGGGCCAGGCCTCTTAGGGTATCCTCCGCTTCTTGCAGCGTAGGAGGGTTCCAGGCCGGGTGCCCAACGGTGGTTCCGTGGCGATCGGGTCGCTTCCGTGGGGGGAGAGCTCTGACTGCTCCATCCCTTCACACTTCTGCTCGTGTCCATTAGCCATCTCTGCCAAGTCACATGTGTCATTAGCATCAGGAGAGGGCCCCTCTTTTGTAGTGAGGGGGACCTTCGTGTTAGTTTCCGCACACTGAGGAGGATGAGGAGGCGGAACTGAAGAGCTGTGGGGCACGATCTTACATTGCAGTACCATTTAGAGTGGTCGGCCATCGTTTTCACGCCACTGAGTGAGTGTACACCCACGAAGAGCACGCCCTTCTTCTTCACCAGTGCCTCGTCGTGACGCAGATATGGCGGAAAAATGGCAAATACATTCTCTGATGATTTTAGCAATTCTCAAGCACAAAACCAGTTCAATTCAGGCACACAGGACTCGCTTATAGCGAGCTACAGAATCCTGTTCGTGACGCCCAAGTTGAGTCGCACAGAGCCAGAGGTTTTGGGGGTACTCGGCACCGAGCCCGTCGACTTCTATGGGTATGTCACGGCTTTAGCCGGCAATTGAATCAGAGTCTATTTTACTATGTAGAAATGTATAAACTATAAATATATGTATATATATATGTCACAATGACATGTGTATATATATATATATATATATATATATATGTGTATTCTATGTGTGTATATTTGTGTTTACAACGAAAGAAAGGTTTTTTTTTTGTTGCGATTTTTGTTCCCATAGACTTACATTGGACTTCCGGTATCGGAATCGGATATCGACGATATTTAGTGATATCGGCGATACCATTTCGATACGATATTTTTAGATATCGAGCAGTATCGCTCAACACTATGTATGACAGATGCCGACAAGTAGATAAACTGTTTCTGGTTATTTTTTTCTCTTTCCTGTTTTCCAAGAGCATAATGTTCTTGTTGTTTTTTTTTTTTTTGTAATTCATAGCAGGGTGGATTTGATTTAAATCAAACTGATTTAAATCACGATTTAAATCACGATTTAAATCACTAGTCAGTAAGGCTTGATTTAAATCAGTGATTTAAATCAAAGTTTCTACCAGACCGGTATATCTAATTTCATCATGTGCGATATGCCCAGACCGGTGTATCTAATTTCATCAAGTGCGATATGCCCCAGACCGGTGTATCTAATCCCATAATGCGATACACTACACTCAGCCCTGTATCTAGATACATGCAGTGTGTCATGTGCTGTGAATAATCCAGTGTGTGATACTCTCCACGTATCTGTGCTCAGTTTATAATACAGCAAGCAGCATGAACTAAAAGAATAGATGCTGCCGGTCGTCCTCAGTGACAGCCTACTTGTCAGTATCACTGGCAGTCCCCAACAAAATGGCTCCGCTCTGTGAGCCTAAACTACATCCTCTGTTATTACAAACACCTAGTAATGGAGAGAGAAGTCACACGTGATCATTTTCTTGTCTGCTTGCCCTTCCTCCTCCTCACACTTAGATTCACATTCTTCTTGTGTTGTGCAGATCTATTCCACTCCAAACAATCAGAAACAATTGTCTAACTTCTTGGACTTGGCACTGAAGGGGTTGATTCTGTATTCATAGGTTTGTAGAACAATAGGATTAAGGTCTTTTCTCAACTCTGTTCATGTTGTAACATTTTTGCCGTGAAGAGAGGCTGGAGTCAAATTCAGTTTTGAGAACTGCGTAAGTAAAGCGAGCGTCTGTGATAACATAGGAGAGAAACTGCCCACTAATCTACAGAAACCTCTGGAAGAGCATGGCATTGTGAATGTTACACATATACAGCCTTTATTCTACTGAGTTAAACACTCAGCTTTATCTCATGATGGAAGAACCTTTGGATGGTAAAATATTTTCCTCAAAAGCAGTTTATTGAAAAATCCGATTTAAATCAAAAAATCCGATTTAAATCAAAAAAATCCGATTTTTTGATTTTTTTTAAAAATCATTGATTTTTATCACCCTGATTCATAGATATGTAGGTATTTTTATTTAACGGGACAAACATTCAGATTGAAAACGGGTTGTCCTAACAGTGGACAACCTTTTAATACGTTTGTACGGAGATTGGAAGTTAACCTCCTAATCTCTAGGGATAGAGAATTTTCCCTAGCCATGGATAGTGATAACTTCCACTCTTGGTATTAACCTTAAGTGATGATGTGGAAGAGATTGAATAGACGTCTGTTCTTAAAATTATTTCTGAACATACAAGCTGAGTCAAGAATCCTTCCAAGGATTGACAAATCGGCTCATTATGCCAGCGTTGAGCAATAAATGCACAATTGGCCTTGTTGGAGTGCATGCTATCTGCAGTACAGGAGAGCCTGATGGCTCCAGCCTAGTAATGATTTCTAATTGAAATCTCTGACTTCACTTTATCATGGTGTCACTAATTGTAATTTGAGTGAAAAAAAAAAAACTCTGGAGCCATCATGATAAATGAAGTATCACAGAGCTTCAGATGCATACCTACTGCCTGTGTATGTGGGAGACGCTGCGACCCCGGAGTTGCTGCGCCTGCACTTAATGAGAGGGAGGTGAAGCAATTTACAGGGAATTGTGAGGAAGAATGATTTCTGTGGGAGGAAATGACTTCACCTTTCATTACCGTATAGTGCTCGTATAGCAAGCCACCCATTAATAGTGGCAGAAAAGCCTGCACGCTGATCGTCATCTGTGGGCCGGAGCCCAAATGATGGAAATAGACTTCTTATTGTAGCAATTAGGCAGTGATTCTCACTCTGAGGATTTGTCATCATCACATCTTGTTTAGTGCGTTGGATCCAGGTACTTTCTGAGCAGCATGGCTTGTAATTTCTGTGTATACCATGCAGTTAGTGCAGCGATCTCCTATAATATAGGACATTTGATTTTCCGTATGATAGGGACGTACTCAAGGGATACTGCATCTCTCGTTGGCGGAGCCTTTTACAAGCTGTCTTGTATCAATAAATTTTTGGTGTACCGACAATATAGGGGTGTAGGTGTAGCCTCTACACCTTGGACGTTGTGCTGAAGTTGCCTAAAGTAGCATTTGCCTATATCAAGGCATCAATGTAGTAAATGGCAAAAGGTAGGTCATACTTAACATTTAGAAGCTCAAAATTGGGAACCTTCAAGCCCTGCTTTGGTGCTCCCGAAAACCACCTACTTGTAGAGGCGGGACTTCCGCACTTTTCGAGAAGCGTCAACTTGGGTTGTACGTTTTTGGGTTGTCCCATGTGGGAAATTGTTGTTTGATTATTCTCAAAATGTTCTGGCTGGCTAGAACATTTATGGTTAAGGGTTATTGAATATTTACAGATGTTCATAAATTGGTGACCAATGACCGGTATAAAATGTAAGTGGTGGGATCACTTTTTTACTTCTGTGTTTTCTTCACACTAATGTAATTCTGGTGCTAACTTTAATGTACCCCAAAATAGTGACTCAGAAAATGCTACAATGTATCCCACAATAAACTGAATTTCGCATAGTTACATAATTGTCTTAAAGAAATACTGAAAATGGACAAAGTGCACATCCAGATAAAAATGATTTAATGTGTGGTATTTGCTCACCTGATTTATCTCTGAAAAGCACAACTCTTACAGCAATGTAGGAAGGTATTCAGGGAAAAGCCAGGAAGGCGGATAGTGCCGCACAGCCGGTAGACTCAAAAGGCGATAGTGCCGCACAGCCGGTAGACTCAAAAGGCGATTGTGCCGCACAGCCGGTAGAATCAAAAGGCGATAGTGCAGCACAGCCAGTAGACTCAAAAGGCGATAGTGCCGCACAGCCAGTCGAATCAAAAGGCGATAGTGCCGCACAGCCAGTAGAATCAAAGAATTACAAAATCCATGGTGTTCAGAAGGTATGCTGTTTATTCTCAATGCGTTTCCTGGTCACATCGTCCTCTTCCTCAGGAGAACCACAATAGCAAGATGTGAGGAAGACGTCAGTTTGACTTCAAAACGCCATGAGAATTATGCACTAATCATCTGAACACCACGGACTTTGGAATCCTTTCATTCTTCCAGCAGTCCAACACTATCCGCCTTCCTGTCTTTTCCCTGATAGCTACGTCATTGCCTTAAAGCAGTTGACTCAGTTGCTGCAGGTCTGACTTTTCTAACAGGTGTTTTCACAATGGAAACTAATTGGCCGTATGTTTCCCCTGCAATGCCAAACCTGTAACTCGTGGGCAGGATCGTTAGCAAGGGTTTTTTATTTCTGTAAATTTCCACTTATGATTTCCAAAAGATAAGATGAAGAAAATTAATTTAAACCTAACCACACATCAATCTGTAGACTCCTGTCTTGAGGATCAGTACAGATCAGGGTCCTGATTAGTAAGAGTATCCGGCGTCTGTACTGACGAGAAGAAACTACTCTGAAACCGCAGTCTATAGATCAGTGTTTTGATGAGATAGTATGAGTGTTTCTCTTTCCCAGTAGAGAGATAACTTGCATGCTTTTTTCCAATAGTACGCTGCCTGTAGGTAAAGCAAATTTCACACATACAGACTGTGAACTAAGTATTGAACACGTCACCAATTTTCTAAGTAAATATATTTCTAAAGGCGCTATTGACATGGATGTCGATAACAACCCATTCAATCCACACAGCAAAGAAATCGAAGGTGTCTTGAAGCTGTCATCACCAACAAAGGCATTTGTATGGAGTTCTGTATTTTGCGTTTTATAAGACACACCGGACTTTAAAACGAACCCAAATTTTGGGTAGGAAAATAGCAAAAAAAAAAAAGTTATAAAATGGTAGTGCGTTTTACCTGGGGGGAGGCGGCAGTGGATCCAAGATCCCAGGAGGCAGGGTTGCTGCTGCAGGAAGCTGTCGGCGGCGTGAGGAGTGAGGGCGATGCTGCGGGCCACAGACTGGGAGGAGGGGGGTTTTGGCAGTGCGAGGATGCGGCGGGCTTACATAAAATGTCGTCAGAGCCCCTGCAGTTCCATGGTTTTCAATGCGGTGGATGTCACGCATGTGCAGATTGAGATCTCGGGAGACGAAGTCTCAATCTGTGCATGCGCTGCATCCAGCGGCCATTTTCCCAAAGTTTACCTCCCAGCCTGGGGCTTGCAGCATCACCCCACTCCTCCCGCCGCCACCAGCTTCCTGTATCAGTGACCCAGCTTTACCACAGCTGCCATTTACCCCACCCCGGTAAGCTACATTGGGATTATAAGACACCCCCCCCATTTTCTCCCCAAATTTGGAGTGCGTGTTGTAAGCCAAAAAATACGATATTAATTAAATTTCAGTAATAGGCAAAATACAGAACTCCATACAAATGCCTTTGCTGATGATGACCGCTTCAAGACACCTTTGATTTCTTTGTTGTGTGGATTGGATGGGTTGTTATCGACATCTGGTGAGAATTTCATGTCAATAGCACCTTTGGAAATATATTCAATTGGAAAATTGGTGACATGTTCAATACTTATTTCACCCGCTGTACGTAGACCATGGACCCGTGATGTGTTTTCAGGCAGGAGATCTGGCGGTCCAGCCAGGTACAACAATTACAGCATGGTCCTTGTTTTATGATCGTGTGAAACCTGTGTGAACCAGTACTCACTGATAGTTGAACAGATGGAAATATGAGCTGAAACCACACTGGCGACTCAATTGGAAAAAATATATGAATAATTCTATGCTTTCCCTTCAAGCAAAAATGTATCCGAATACACTTACAATTACCAGGGCTCACATATATAACTTGTCATCTGCCAAAAGTCCTGAGAAATTGTTCATGTCAGTTACTTAGTGGGCAGGAGCGGGAAATCTGCTGTATAACAAGGCTTTCCGGCGATCTTTCACCTCTTCAAAGCTGACTATGCAAGAACAATCCGTTCCTCTTCGTTCCTTGCTATGCGCTTCATTATTTATTTTCCTTTTCCGAGTGGCGCAGTTTTTCTGCACTGTAAATAGCTGTAATTAAATATAAGCAGTAGACAGTTGGTGTCCGACTTCACACAGAATAAAGACGAGGACAGTCATTAATGTGACCTTTCCTTTTTGCCATCACATTTAATCTGACTGCTAGATGTGCATTGTTCCGTGCATGCACTGTACAATGAGACTGCCGCTATAAAGGAACTTTAACTGATTTAATAAAACCTGGATTACAAATTTTACAATCGTTAATTGTTTTTTTTTTGTATCTTTTTAAAGTGTAACTGTTGTTTTAGAAGAACTTGCAGTAGAATATCTGTCTGCCTCTAGCTCCTCCCCACTCCGTAGAATTTTATGAGCACCAACTGTCATCTCCGATTATTCATAGGAAATCAATATTCACTGAATACAGATTTTCCTCTGAGTTGAGTAACTGATCAGTCCAAGAGGAGAATAAAGCAGATTTCTCTGATTAGACGTAATACAAAGTTTCTTATTTTGATTGTTTATTATTGGTTTACGAAATAAACATTAAAACAATGGTTATATTTTAAGAAACTGGGTACCGTAATTTGCAGACCTTCATCTACAATGAGGCACGTTCCTCAACCAGGCAGAGAATGATGAAGTGGTCACACTAATCTCTTTCCATTCACTGCTAAGGGTGTTATGTAATCAGTCGAACATTATCGTGGCAAATAATCATTTTGGGAGACCCCCTTTTTTCATGTTAGTGGGAACATCATCTATTAGACATTTGTCATATCTGCAGCATGTTATACATATCTAGCGTGGAAATAATTCATTGAATTAGTGTGAATTTAGTGTATACCGGGACAATGTGTCTGAATGTGTCTATAGCAGTCAATGCATGACGTATGCTAAACCGGGGTGTTTTTAGCATACGTATGTACTTATGTGCTGTATCGATCACTGTTCCTTTTTTGTCCATTCCAATTCATAGTCCTGATGTACGCACTGTATGACAAACCAGGAACTGAATTTTTTGTATCATTTCAACCACATTGTCTGTACATGTTCAAAGTGTGGCCCTGGTCAAAAGTAAAAGTGGGGCTCAACATGCTGACCTTTACGATCACACTGAAGCATTTAGGGTGCATTTACACAAGCCGATTTCAGACCATTAAAAAAGCGTCAATCGACTATATTCAAGTTGTTCTTCACTCGCTTCCTGTCCTCATAAGACTATTGTAGATGGATGAAGAATGATGGG
>JARQOD010000006.1:58652619-58699080 GCA_033576555.1 Oophaga sylvatica | reverse complement strand
CCCGATCCTGGATTCCACTGTGGGCACTCTGCCGAGGCTGGGACATCGCTGCGGGCAATCTGCCGAGGCTGGGACGTCGCTGTGGGCACTCTGCCAAGGCTGGGACGTCGCTGTGGGCACTCTGCCAAGGCTGGGACGTCGCTGTGGGTACTCTGCCAAGGCTGGGACATTGCTGCGGGCACTCTGCCAAGGCTGGGACATTGCTGCGGGCACTCTGCCGAGGCTGGGACATTGCTGCGGGCACTCTGCCGAGGCTGGGACATTGCTGCGGGCACTCTGCCGAGGCTGGGACATTGCTGCGGGCACTCTTCGAGGCTGGATGTTTCTGCGAGCACTCTGCCGAGGCTGGGACATCGCTGCGGGCACTCTGCCAAGGCTGGGACATCGCTGCGGGCACTCTGCCGAGGCTGGGACATCGCTGCGGGCAATCTGCCGAGGCCAGGACGTCGCTGTGGGCACTCTGCCGAGACTGGGACGTCGCTGTGGGCACTCTGCTGAGGCTGTGACGTCGCTGCGGGCACTCTGCCGAGACTGTGACATCGCTGCGGGCATTCTGCCGAATCGGGGGCATGTCTGCGGGCACTCTATAGATGCTGGGACATCACTGCATGCACCCTGCCGGGACTGGGGCATGTCCGCGGGCACTCTGCCGGGGCATGTCTGTGGGCACCCTGCCGGGGTTAGGGCGTGTTTGCAGGCACGCGACCGGGGCATGGCTGTGTGTGCGTTAGAATACAAAGCTGTGTGTGCAAAGTTAGAAAAGACATTTGTTACTAATCGTAGAAAAAAAAAATCTTTTCGTGCTCTCTGAACCTACTTTAGACTGTAGTAATATGCTACTCTGGCTTCATTGTGCAGTTTCCTACTTTGCTAAAAATTAAACTCAGCTAGTGTGGTTATCATTGTATTACAAGGTGGATTAGCCATTCAGGATTCTGTGGAAGCTGGGGATCTACAGAGATTGCAAAATTCAGCCTTCTCAGAAGTGTTTAGAATATTCAAAAATATTGGTTATATCATTTTAATTCAACAACTTAAAAGGAATCTGTCAGCAGGTTTTTGGTACCCCATCTAAGAGAAGCATGATGTACGGGCCGACCCCCTGAATCCTGCGATGTGTCACTATTTGAGCTGCTCGTTGTCATTTTTTATAAAGTCACTGTTTCTCTGCTGCAGATCTAGCAGTTCTCTAAATGCTGAGCTCTGTGTAACCCCGCCCACATCACTGATTGGCAGATATGTGTACAATATACATTGGCTGAAAGCCAATCAGTGGTGAGGGCGGGGTTATACACAGCTCATGAATATGTAGTCCTCTTGTGATAATCCCTTGCTGATAAGTGATTTTATGAAAACAGCCCCAAACAACCCAATAAGTGATACATCACTGGAATCAGGGTCTCTTGCGCTACATCATGCTTCTCTCAAATGGGGTAGCAAAAACCTGGTGACAGATTCCTTTAAAAAAAAAAAAAAAGGAAGAGAACTTCTAATGATTATTTAATTTAGAAACCATAGACTCCACTAGATTGCAGTTATTAATTTAGTCTCTATGAAGAGAGAAAAATGTTGCTTTCATCATTTGTTGTAGAAGCACAATCCAATTAAAAGGCAACAAATCTTCAAATGTTTTTGTACGCTCAGTACAGACTGTGGGAGGAATTGCTTAGTGTTTTCATACTGTAAAAGTGGGGATTTGTAGCTATAGAAGTCTGAACGTGTAAGCTGTGGTGGAACATACAGAATTAGGGCTTTAAAATAAAATCTTTTATACATTTCATAGTTTATTTGATGACAATGGTTCCCTAAAAGTGGAGCAAAAAAAAAAAAAAACTTTTTCACCTTTATATGCAAAATGTTATGTTTTTGTGATTCCAGATTCTTGAAATCTCTTAGGCCTTGATGCCAAGAACTAAATATAACCTTGTAGAGCACTACATTTTATATGTGAGATTTTTTTTTCCTATTTTTGCTTTTTTTGACCCTTTCTGCCTCAAAAGAGTAACTAAACATTATATACCGTAATTATTGATCTGCATTTGCAAATTTCTGAATCTTTGTATTCTTACCCATTGTCTTATTTTGCTTCCTTCTCTCTCGTACATCCTGCTGAAAGTTTGGTTTTAACAGCTGAGTTCATGATTTGTTTTTTTTTAGACGTGCCTTTGAACTGCTGCTGTAGCAAGAATCTGTACTCGAGCACTGCTTTAAAGCACTCTTCCTGTGTGAGCGTCTATTCTTCCCTCGCCCATCCTCAGACAGTGAAAGTGTTTGTAAGTCGTGTTTGAGCATCTATTCTTTCTACAGCAGCAGTTCAAAGCCACTTCTAAAAGATCATGAACTAGGCAGTTAAAACGGCACTTTTGGCATTATGCTTGAGAGCAAAAGAACCAATATAAGGTAATGCAATATAATGCAAAGATTCATAATTCAGGGGTTTCCCATGAACAAAAGTTAGTTTTAGTTAAAAATAGATCTTGGAAGAAGAATAATTTCCACAATTTGATGTGATTGAAGAAAAAAATGTTCTTGTGCTGAGATAATCTTATAAATGTGCCCCTGCTGTGTACTGTGTAATGGCTGTGTCTGACCGTGTGGGAACATGGTCTGATCATACCACAGCTCCTGGACGGAGGAGGAAGGAAAAAGTATACAGACAAGAGGACTGCTTGTTTTGTCATATCCAGCCCATGCTCCATTTTTATAAAACTGGACAACCCTTTTAACTGTTAACTCAAGGAATTGTCCTCTAAGGTGCTGTCAACACGCGGTTAAATACTCAAGCAGCTTCACAATCAGGCAATCCCCACATGTGTTGCTGCTGTCTAATAGCCGCAAAACATGCAGCTGCAGGGACTCAAACATATTATTCGAGCACGCCCAAGATACTCGAATAACATCTGAGCAAGCTCGGATAACACGTTATCTTACCATGTTCGCTCATCACCAGTGGTGAGTTCTCCTTCAATGGAAGTCTTCAAACAGAGGCTGGACAGACATCTGTATGAGATGGTTTAGTGAATTCTTCTATGAGCAGGGGGTTGGACACGATGACCCTGGCGGTCCCTTCCAACTACCATTCTATGATTCTATGACAGTCATAAAGATTACATGCTGAGAAAGTCACAACTAAGTATAAAGGTATGTAATCAGTTATTAAGAAACTAGTTCAGTAGGTACAGGGAATATGTCAGAGTATATTCGTTTCTTTCTTGCAACAGTGGAAAGTGTAAAATAATTTTTGTGGTGACATCGTTATCATAACTTTATCATTGATTTTGGCAATTCTAACTTTTGAGTTTCGACAAATAGATTTGAAACATTAAATAATGAGAAAGTGACCAAAAGACTGTGTAACAGAGCCGCCATCGGCAACTTTCCAAATTGAAAAAAAAAATCTGAGCCTAATTTATAAAAACTGCCTAAACAAAAAAGAAAAAAACCCTGAAGACAAGAGGGTTTCATTTGGATTCCATTATTATAAGATGGACAATGAGGGATTCCACTTGATGTTCATCAATAGGTCTTCAGAGGTAAAATGTTGGTCTTGGATTCCAGATTTTTGTCACTCTCAGAAATAATAAAATAAAGACATTATGTGAAATTGAAGCACGGCAAATTTCAGGGAAAATTATCCTGTACCATTTGGACCTGCTGAGAAGGAAACTATGTGCTGAATTTTTGATAGATGGGATGAAACTAATGAATTTGTTTTGATTTCCATCAGCAATATATTTATGCTCCACTGTCATTGCCTTTTATGCTTGTGTAAATGAGAGCTGCTCTATAATTGGTTGTCATGAACAACAATCCAAATTTTTTAGTAAGTCTGTTTTGACAAATGAAGCTCCAAAGTGTGTGAGTTTAGGGTATGTGTACACAACGTTGTTTTAAGGCAGGTCCATTCTGAACCCCTGAAAAAGCATCCAGAAAATAACTGCATGTCTATGTACCAACAAGTTGCTATTCAGATGTTCAGTCTTATGGGCATCTTTTAACTGCTTCAGGTTTCCAAAGACGCCAAACAGTTAAAATAAGTGACCTGACCAGTCTGCAGGCGTTTTTGCTTTGAAAACGCTTTATACTTTACAATGCAAGTCAATGGGAAGACTGATGCCCGGGTGGGGGTCTTTCTGAGCGTTTTGCTAGTGTTTTTGCTTGCAGGAATAAAAAGTAGAATGCCAGTAAAAAAAAAAATATAAAAAAAAAATAGGACATAACACCACTTAAAAATCACTAAAAAAAATGCCAGTGGTCAAAAAGTTTGAATAAAGCTCAGGAAATGCCAAAAAATGCTAGAAAAGATGCTTAAGGGGAAAAAGAAGACAGTGCTTCCTGAAGCATCTTCCTCTTGAAAACAGCAACAGATTCACCCATCTGGAAACACATCCTGTGTACATTTTGTAAGGTTGAGTAAATTTATGAGGTTCATTGGCTTCTTTTTTTTTTTTTTAACACTTGACGGAAAATTAGCTCTGTCATATGACATGGTGAATTTGGTAGATCAGTGTGTCTCGTGTGGTAAACCAAAGTAACAACACAAATGTGGACGTCTCCTTAAAGGGTTAGTTAGCCAGGACTAAGATATTGATGACCTGCTCTAAGGACGCAGTCAGACGGCTCTGTAATTCAGACCAAGTGCAGTGCACAGGACTGGCCGGCCGCTCTCCCGATCTGACCGTGACTGCTTCATGTATTTCTAGGTAGCTGTCGCACTCTGTCGGCTGAGCCGCCGGTCAGTCCGTGCACTGCGGTCCTATCTTTGTCCACTCTATACGGCCTTCTGACTTCTCCTTTCGCATCATCAATCTCATATTGGTCTGGATTGAAAGCCCGACACCCTTACAATTAGCTCTTACCATGTCTTGCAGTCACCAAGAGTGCCCAGTGTATGGCGCCATAACACCTCATCTGTGTATACTGTGTAGTGGCCATTCTTGGCTTCTGCAGTTCTGCTCCCATTTACGTCACTGCCAATATTTCCATATTGCTAGTCTGATACACTGCCGTCTGTGCCCCTGTGTGCTTCTCTCTTATTCTAGCAGTATGTCCTTTGGTTGCCACTGAAGTTCCAGACAACACGTTGTACATTACTTCCTGAGGGATCGTCGAGGCCAGGAAACCCTCTCTAGGATCAATAGGTTGCTCATTTATTCCCGACTGCCACACCAAACTCTGCTGCCAAACGCTTCCTTGTTTTTCTTCAAAGTTCTCCTGGGAATTGTGTTATTATTCAAAAGAATCAATGCCTTTAATTTAAATGGATCTCAGACAGTAATAAAGCAGCCGATGCAGGAGAAGGTCACTGTGTTAGGCAGGTAACAAGGCAGAACGACGATGCAAGGCTCTACTAGTCACTTCTCTCCACAGCAACACATCAAATCTGTCTCCAAGAAAGTCTCCCTCTCACCCACTGAAACCAAAGATCAGATTTAATATTTTGTGCGATCTTAACACACTCTGACTATAGTGTGCAACAAGTCCATATTTTTGTGATGCATCAAGGGAATCTCCATTCTAATCGCATATTTTTAGTTTTAGAATAATAATGGAGTAATGTCACAATACACCTCTTTGGAATTTTATGTGACCAAAACCTTCCTTTCATGCAGTAGTTAAAATGACAATATTGTGGATGCCTACAGCTGTCACTTGAAGGAACAATGGAGCTGACTATATACAATTGTGCTCAACAGTTTACATACCCCGGCAGAATTTTTGCTTCCTTGGCCTTTTTTTCAGAGAATATGAATAATAATACCAAAACTTTTTCTCCACTCATGGTTAGTTGTTGGGTGAAGCCATTTATTGTCAAACTACTGTGTTTTCTTTTTCTAAATCATAATGACAACACAAAACATCCAAATGACCCTCATCAAAAGTTTGTATACCCTGGTGATTTTGGCCTGATAACACGCACAGAAGTTGACACAAATGGGTTTGAATGGCTACTGAAGGTAACATCCTCACCTGTGACCTGTTTGCTTGTAATCAGTGTGCATAAAAGCTGAGTGAGTTTCTGGGATCCAGACACTCTTGTATCTTTCATCCAGCCACTGACGTTTCTGGATTGTGACTCATGGGGAAAGCAAAAGAAGTGTCAATGAATCTATAGGAAAAGGTAGTTGAACTGTATAAAGCAAGAAAGGGATACAAAAAGATATCCAAGAAATTGATTATACCAGTCAGCAGCATTCAAACTGTGATTAACAAATGGAAAATCAGGGGCTCTGTAAAAACAAAACCACGGTCAGGTAGACCAACAAAAATGTTGCCCCAACTGCCAGGAAAATTGTTCGGGATGCAAAGAAAACCCCACAAATAACATCAGGTGAAATACTGGACTCGCTGAAAACTAGCAGTGTGGCTGTTTCAAGATGCACAATTAGGAGCCACTTGAAGAAAAATGGGCTGCATGGTCGAGTCGCCAGAAGAAAGCCATTACTGCACAAATGCAACAAAGTATCTCGCCTACAGTACGCAAAACAGCACAGAGACAAGCCTCAAAACTTCTAGAACAAGGTAATTTGGAGTGATGAGATCAAAATTGAACTTTTTGGCCACAACCATAAACGTTATATTTGGAGACAGGTCAACAATGCCTATGATGAAAGGAACACCATTCCTACTGTAAAGCATGGAGATTGATCGCTGATGTTTTGGGGATGTGTGAGCTACAAAGGCACAGGAAACTTGGTCAAAGTTGAAGGACAGATGAATGCAGCACGTTATCAGCAAATACTGGAGGCAAATTTGACTCATTAGCCCGGAAGCTGCTCATGGGATGTAATTGGACGTTCTAACATGGCAGTGATCCAAAACACAAGGCCAAGTTGACCTGCCATTGGCTACAGCAAAACAAAGTGAAGGTTCTGGAGTGGCCATCTGAGTCTCCTGACCTCAATATCATTGAGCCACTCTGGAGAGATCTCAATCACGCAGTTCATGCTAGACAGCCCAGGAATTTACAGGAACTGGAGGCTTTCTGCCAATAAGAGTGGGCAGCTTTACCATCTGAGAAAATAAAGGACCTCATCCACAACTACCACGAAAGTCTTAAAGCTGTCATTGATGATAGAGGGGGCAATACACGGTATTAAGAAATGGGTATATGAACTTTTGATCAGGGTCATTTGGATGTTTTGAGTTGTCATTATGATTTAAAAAGAGAAAACACAGTAGTTTGACAATAAATGGCTACACCCAACCACTAACCATGAGTGGAGAAAAAGTTTTGGTGTTATCATTCATATTCTCTGAAAAAAGGCTAAGAAAGCAAAAATTCTGCTGTGGTATGTAAACTTTTGAGCACACTGTACAATATGAGCTGTATAGTGTGTTGTAATAAGCGCCCTCTAGTGGTGACTGCAAGCAAGCAAAACTTTATCCATCTGACTCGCATGTAGGAATGCATTCATTAATTCCTAAATGACAAGACTCTGTTAAAAAAGTTCATTTATGTTCCTGACTCCTAAATGGAAGTTATGGTACATGTAATCTAAAGTGTAGCTCATTATCTAAACTTTCTGAAGAGTTTTTGTTTTAGGCTTTTTTAATTCGGCATTGATCAGTGGAGGTCAAGATCTGTAGACTCTCACTGATCGTTCAAAAGACCTCTTAGAAGTTTCCTGAGCTGCACATTTTTATGATCTCTTTTGAGTAATCAGTTGTGATCCCCAGACTTGGACCCCCAATATCTCCTAAAAGTTTAGTTATAATTACTCTGTAATAGAGTTAACAAGCTAATAACTTTGCACTGACCGTTTCCAATCTTGGCCATATTGGAAACAAAAAGTTCAAAATACTTTTCAGAAATTGCCCAATGAAACTTTTACAGCCACGTGTTTTCAAATCTCTTAAAATGTAAATTTGCTGTTAAGTCTTCTTACGTGTGGCATACACCACTGTACACACTGTCCGCTCACGCACATATGACATGGTTATTCCTAAAAGTTTAAAGGGATTTTCCATTACTTAGGATATTGATGACTTCTCCTTCGAATAGGTCACCAGTATCAGATCTGTGGTGGTCCGACGCCCCCAACCAATCAGCTGTTCCCATTTCCAGTTTAAGCACCACTGCTCCATCACACTGCTCAGTAGCTGCTCCTTGCTACTGCAGATCAGCTCCTAGTTAAGCATGTAAAGGTAACCTCTCAATAAAGTCTTCTTGAATCACAGGCTGCATGGCTATGCGATTATAGCGAGGTATGGGCGATACCTGTCCATCAACTGGAGTGAAGTGGGGAAACATCGGCTGGTGACTACATTGGACTAGTTAGGTCTCTCCCTCTAGTCTCAGCTAGTTGTTCAAAGTATGTTAACTCCAACATTTCAGAGTAAAAAATGCCAGGCTCTGATACATGCTACCCATGGTTTAGGCACCATGAATCTCATGACAGGTTTCGTTTAAAGGTGTTGTGCAGAAAAAACCTTTCCAGGAACAGGGAACATTGCAAAATAAATAATTATTTTCCTAAATTTCCCACCCATTCCAATGCTACTGCCCTGGTGGTCCCAGGTATTGGAGTCTTTCAATATCCTGCAGTGATGTGTTAAAATGTGATCACTACAACCAATCATTCATGTTTTGTGCCCTAACAGGCCAAGGATCACATCTGAGGTCATGCATGGAATATCTTCACTGCAGGATGATCACCACGGTTTTTTAGTCAACCACTCAAACCACAGAAAATGTTAATACAATATAAATGTTCAAAGTTTTATGTTATATTATATCATGTAAAAAATGTATGCAACAGGATCCTTTTTAATTTTTTCTTTTGCTTGACTTTTTTAAAATTATATTTTATATTTCCAGAATTAATTCCTGGTTGAGCTTCAAACATTTCTAAAATTCTTTTTTTTTTATCTTAAATCAGCCGTTTTTACAGATTTCTGGAGTTGACCTCCACTCCACACATTCATTTATCGTTCTTCGATCATATTGTTCTTTTTTCTTTTGTGAGCATTTTAGGCTCCTGGATGCATTGAGATGTAATCTACTTTTCCAGCCACTTTGATTTTTAGGATTTCTAGGGTTTTTTTCATTACGGTCTGTCAAACTTATTTCATCTTTGACATTTACTGTAGTCTTTGCATTGGTTATTATATTCATTCTGTTCTGCTCAAAATTTCTTTGCAGGTTTAAAGGGTTCTATGATATTACCATTCGAAAAACTTCTCTTCTAATCTTCTAAATGTCTCTTGCAAGATCAGCTTTTTCATACTTTCAGCCAGCAACATGACTCTGAGAATAACTAGTTGCAGAATAACCGTCTTCTCTGTTGCTTAGTATGAAAAAAGAAATCTGGACTCTTCCAATTGGTAATTGTGCAGTCTCTGGGTTCGATGCCCATGATCAGGAATAGAAGCATTTTGGATGCAGCTCACCTGCGCTGCGTTCTGCAATACAAGTACAGTGGATGGATTTATGAAAATCCTGTGCCCACTGTGCTTCTATTTGACGCTGCTTAAAATCACCTGTGGTGCGGGTTTATGAGCCGCAGCATGTCAATTTCTGTTGCGGAGATACTAGTCTCCGCATGATTGAACTGCATGATTGAACTGCGTCTTCTAGAACCTCTCCATTACTAACTTGTCGGCTTGATGTCACCAGACAATACAAAATTGACATCAGCCCCAGAAATATGAACCTGCACTTGCCACAGGGCAAGTGGGAAGAGCCGGGATAAAGAGCCAGAATTGTCTCATTTATTGCCCCTTTTCTGGGCAGCTGCGGGCTGCTATTTTTTAGGCTCGGGGGGCTAATATCCATGGCCCCTTACCAGCCTAAGAATACCAGCCATCAGCTGTCTGCTTTAGCTTGGCTGGTAGTTAAGGGTACGTCTCCATGTTCCTGAATGCAAGCGTTTTGGACGCAGCGGAAAGCCTTCTCCACCCAAAGCGCCGCCCCCCTTTCTACGCGCGGTGATTCCGCAAGTGTTCATTGAACACATGCGGAATCACCGCATCGTATTCATAGACTGTATTAATTATTTTGTGGAGACGGAGCGTCTCCGCAAGATAAAGAGACATGCTGCGTTCTATAAAGACGCGCCGCGTGTCCGGTTTCGTGGGTGTGTCACCTGCGTTTTACTACGCATAGTGGAGACTGGATTTCTTCAAATCCCCTCCACTATGCTGTAACATCTGGATGCTGGAGATTAAACGCTGCGGCTGTACACAGCGTTTAATCCACAGCTATTCTGGATGTAATCCGAAACGTGGAAACATACCCTAAAAATGGTCTTTTTTTTAAAATTATTTATTTAAATTATTTACAAAAATGGGGTGGGGACCCCGCTATTTTTGATAACCAGCCTTGCTAACGCTGATAGCTGAGAGTTCCAGCACTTGGTCACCCTTGGAGATTTGTGTGCTTAAATAACTTTGACCTTCTGAAAGACTCTAGATTTGTACTACATTGATCTACCGTACAAATATGGCCTTCATGGAAGAGTCATCAGAAGAAAACCTCTCCTACATCCTTACCATAAAATTCAGCTTCAGAAGTATTCAAAAGAACATCTAAATAAGCTAGATGCATTTTGGAAACAAGTCCTGTGGCTCAATGATTTTAAAATATAACTCTTTGACCACAATGATCAAAGGTATGTGTGGAGAAAAAAAGGGCACAGAATTTCAGAAACAGAACATCTCAACAACCGTTAAGCATAGGGATGGATCAATCATGCTTTGGGGTTGTGTTGCAGCCAATAGAATGGGGAACATTTCATGGGTAGAGGGAAGAATTGATTCAATGAAATTTCAACAAATTCTTGATGCATACGTAACACATCTGTAAAAAAGCTGAAGTTAAAAAGAGGATGGCTTCTAAAATGGATAATGATCCTAAACACACGTCAAAATCCACAATAGACTACCTCAGAAGGAGCAAGCTGAAGGTTTTACAATAGCCCTCAGTCCCCTGATTTGAACAACATTGAATACCTGTGGTTAGATCTCAAAATAGCAGTGCACGCAAGACGACCCAGGAATCTTACAGAACTGTAAAAATTTTCCAAGGAAGAGTGGATGAAAATCCCTCAGTCAAGAATTGAAAGATTCCTGACTGGCTACAAAAAGTGGTTACAAGGTGTGATACTTGCAAAAGGGAGTGGCACTAGGTACTAACTATGCAGGGTTCCCAAATTCTTGCATCTACCTGTTTTCCTGTTTGTAAGTCTTAAAATGCAATAAATGACTAGTGGTGCTCACCACTTCTTAGATACCCCTGATTCATTAAGAGGCGTTGACTCCAACATGCCCCCTATTTGATACACTGACAATTTTGCAAGTTTTTTCCACCTACAAAGAATGGAGAGGTCTGTAATTTTTATCGTAGTTACACTTCAACTGTGAAAGACAGAATTATAAAGAAAACACATCACATTGTATGATTTTTACATAATTAACTTGTATTTTATTGTGTGAAATAAGCATTTGATACAATAGAAAAACAGAACTTAATATTTGGTACAGAAACTTTGCTTGCGTTACAGATGTCAGACTTTTCCTGTAGTTCTTGACCAACTTTTCACACACTGCAGTAGGGATTTTGGCCCTCTCCTCCATACAGACTTTCTCCAGATCTTTCAGGGCTATTTCTGGGCAGCATTGAGTTTCATTTCTCTCCAAAGATTTTCTATCGAGTTCAGGTCTGGAGATTGGCTAGGCTACTCCAGGACCTTGAAATGCTTATTTCAGAGTCACTTCTTAGTATTTTGTGTCATTGTCATGCTGGAAGACCTAGTTATGACCCATCTTCAATGCTCTTACTGAGGGAAGGAGGTTGTTGGCCAAAATCTTGTAATACATGACCCCATCCATCCTCCCTTCGATACGGTGCAGTCGTCCTGTTCCCTTTGCGGAAAAGCACTCCCAAAGTATGATGCTTCCCTCACCATACTTCACGATTGGGACGGTGTTCTTGGGGTTGTACTTATTCTTCTTCCTCCAAACACGGCGAGTGAAGTTGATACTAAAAAGTTCTATTTTGGTCTCCTCTGACCACATGACCTTTTCTCATGCTTCCTCTGGATCATCCAGATGGCCATTGGCGTACTTCAAATGGGCCTGGACATGTGCTGGCATGAGCAGGTTGAACTTGTGTGTCCTGCAGGATTTTAATCCACGACTGCGTAGTGTGTTATTAACGGTAATGCTCTCTTCAGGTTATTGACCAGGTCCTCCCATGTAGTTCAGGGCTGATTCCTGGCCTTTCTCCGAATCATCCTTACCCTACGAGGCAAGATCCTGCATGGAGCCCCAGACCGAGGAAGATTGACAATCACCTTGTGTTTCTTCCATTTACTAATAATTGTGCCAGCAGTTGTTGGCTTCTCCCAAGCTGCTTGCCAATTGTCCTGTAGCCGATCCCAGCCTTGTGCAGGTCTACAATTTTGTCCTTAGTGACCCTAGACAGCTCTTTGGTCTTGGCTATAGTGGAGAGGTTGGAGTGTGATTGAGCGTGTGGACAGATGTCTTTTATACAGGTAACAAGTTTAAATAGGTGCAATTAATACAGGTAATAAGTGCAGGGTGGGAGGGCTTCATAAAGAAGAGCTACCAAGTCTTTGAGTGCTCGAATTTTTGCTGGTTGGTAGATGATCAAATATTTATTTCATGCAATAAAATGCAATTTAATTATTTAAAAATCATACAATTGTTTTTTTTTTTTTTTTTTTAATTTATAGATTCTGTCTCTCACAGTTGAAGTGTACCTACAATAAAAATTACAGACCTCTTCATTCTTTATTGGTTGGAAAACTTGCAAAAAAGGGAGTGTATCAAATACTTATTTTCCCCACTGTATATCCACAGGAAAATGCTGTTTCTTAAAGTATGTTGCTAGTTAAGATTGTTTAGCGAAAGGTCTTAATTCTTATGCAGCCATACACCTTTTAGGCTAGTTTCACACTAACGTTCGGCAGGACTGAGGAGGGCTGCCTACTTCCTCCGCCAAGCCTCCACACTGCCGCACCTCTTCCGTTCAGCTCCGCCTACATCTGCATGCGTCCTGCATACCTATCTTTAACATTGGGTATGCAGGCCATGTGGATGTATGCAGATGCGTCCACATGCATCGTTTTGACGCTGCGCCGACCGCAACAAAATTCAACATGTTGCGTTCGATGCAGTTCTGCGCAGCGTCAAATCGATGCATGCGGACGCATCTGCATACATCCGCATGGCCTGCGTACCCAATGTTAAAGATAGGTACGCAGGATGCATGCATACATAGGCGTAGCTGAACGGAAGAGGTGCGGCAGTGCGCGGGGCTTGACGGAGGAAGTACGCAGCCCTGCCGAACACTAGTGTGAAACTAGCCTTAGTCTATGTTGCACATTAGTCATTCAAACCAGCAATAAAACCAGCCATATGTGCTATGGGCAATCAAGAGTGAGACATACAATCTTTCTGGGAATATTCTTTCAACCAAAGGTCACTCAGAAGTATCAACATTCTTTGAACTAAACATCTCTCGTCCAATTTTCAGTTGAAAAGTCATTTGCTGCCTGCTTAATTTCAGAGTTCTGTAGTCAGTTGGATGAAATAATCATTCATTTTTCATTTCACCCAGTCAAGTGAATCAAGAAGAGTTGTAATACCAGACATAGCCCAAAAGTAAAAATGGCACCATTTCTGGGGGAAAAGGGAAAAAAATACTTTTTTTTTTTAACTTTGAAACTTGAACATTAGGTGACATTCAGGCAGGTTTTTGTTAACGACCTGCCTCTTCTGCCCGGCTCAGAGCGATCACAGACCGTTCCTGTCAGCGATTCTGCTGCTCACATTAAGACATTTCTGCAGCTCTTCTGCCCGGCGCCAGCTCAGAGTGATCACAGACCGTTCCTGCCAGCGATTCTGCTGCTCACATTAAGACATTTCTGCAGCTCTTTTGCCCGGCGCCGGCTCAGAGTGATCACAGACCGTTCCTGCCGGCGATTCTGCTGCTCACATTGACATTTCTGCAGCTCTTCTGCCCGACGCCAGCTCAGAGTGATCACAGACCGTTCCTGCCGGCAATTCCGCTGCTCACATTGACATTTCTGCAGCTCTTCTGCCCGGCGGCGGCTCAGAGTGATCACAGGCCGTTCCTGCCAGCGATTCTGCTGCTCACGTTGACATTCCTGCAGCTCTTCTGCCCGACGCCAGCTCAGAGTGATCACAGACCGTTCCTGCCGGCGATTCCGCTGCTCACATTGACATTTCTGCAGCTCTTCTGCCCGGTGCCGGCTCAGAGTGATCACAGACCGTTCCTGCCGGCGATTCCGCTGCTCACATTGACATTTCTGCAGCTCTTCTGCCCGGTGCCGGCTCAGAGTGATCACAGACCGTTCCTGCCGGCGATTCCGCTGCTCACATTGACATTTCTGCAGCTCTTCTGCCCGGGCCGGCTCAGAGTGATCACAGACGTTCCTGCGGCGATTCTGCTGCTCACATTGACATTTCTGCAGCTTTCTGCCCACGCGGCTCAGTGATCACAGGCTGTCCTGCTGCGATTCCGCCTGTGACATTAACATTTCTGCAGCTCTTTAAAATCCGACCCTATTAGATTTTGCACTTAAAATCGATCTATTTTCACATTGCTCTCTTTGAAGAGTTTTTCTCCCTTTTTATATGAGATTTATGGTACAAATGTTACCAGTTTTTGTGAGTTGTAGTGTAAGAAACATTTTGACGTGTGCAGACGGCCGATTCACCATAAAAATAAAATGGTTTGTTATCCTTTATTAATTATAACATTGACGAGAAGCGCTTAGTAAATATGACAGGCACTTGTAATAAATCATTGCATCTCTTTCTCAGGCTTGTATCAATGTGATGTGTTTTTGATAAATATGCAACTAGCAGAGATGAGTCCACAAGTCATCAATCTTAACATTGCATAATCTTTCATAGTCAAGGTAAAAAAAAAAAAAAAAAACACCCTAATATGCTATTTATAAGGAAATCGTTTACTATATATGCAATGTACCAGTGGACGAGCGGCTGTATATAGATCGACTCTATTGGGGGAGCAAAAGGAAGCCGGGTTCTTGACACCGTACGTGCCCTTTAAAGGGAAATGAGGATATATATATGGATATAATTTCACCATTTCCCAATATTGGCTAATATTGTGGTGCATATAGAGGAGTGCTCTATTAGAGTCCATAAAGCCAATGTGCATAGGACCAATAGAGGTCGGGCTTTCTTCCCACACAGAATTGCAAACCCATAAAGAACCATGCAGAGCAATAAATACATACAAAAGACTAATATTTAAAGAAATTACATAGTAAAATCAGATATGCAATATAATATACAATACATTGGAAAAAAGGTCTACAGAAAGGAAGACTCGTCCCCATTTTATTTAATCCCTCTATGCTGCTAGAGATGGATTACACTTGAGTGCGCATTCAGACTGCCATGTAAATCAGGCAAAGTTTGGCCTGCAATGCTTGGTATGGCCGTGGCGTTCCTGAACCGCGTGTGACAGCCTCGTAGAAATACATGAAGCTGTGAAGCTCGGATCGGGAGAGCTCCTGTCAGTGATTGCACCGTGGCCCAATTTCTGACCGTTTTACTCGGATGTCTGAGTGCGCCCTAACAGGCATTGGACAGAGGAGAGCCACATAGATGCCGGCTTTTTGTGGAGATTTTTTTGGGGGATCCAAGACCAACATAATTTTACAATAAAGTGAATGACATTTGTCTATTACGATTGTCTCTCTATCACTTTATCAGATAAGATCATATCATAACCATTAAGATATATTTCTTCCAAAAAAAAAAGCATATTAATAGGCTAATTGCGGTTTTAATTAAAATTGCCCCTGTTTTGTGTGTGACATGATGAAATTAGATGATGAACCCCACTGGTGACTGGTTGGTTGAGTTGAGTGATTACAATTTGTGTGCAATATGTTGGTGCAATAAAAAAAAAAACCATAAAACATAATGAAATAGTAAATATATTTTTTACGTTAAAAAAATAAAATTAGACTTAAAACCTTACTTGACTTGTCTGATTCTTGTCTCCCGTGACTGCACATTATTGGAATTTGGGAAGACTTTTGCTCCAATTGTAATAATGCAGCTTTTTTCACCAAAACATTGTTATTGATCATATTATGAAATCCGTATTTGAGGTCACTCATGGACGGACTAAATTATCAACTCCTATTTTCTCCCAACAGGACAGCTGGGAAATTGTTGAAGGCCTCCGGGGAAGCACAGTCTGTACACAGGAGCTACAAAAAAAGGAGGGTTTCTTGCTGAAGAGACGAAAATGGCCTCTGAAAGGCTGGCACAAGGTTTGTCTTCATACAGCTTGTCATGACTACTCTTAAGGGTATGCCACACTAAACAACATCGCTAACGGGATCGCTAAAAAAGTCACTATTTAGCGATCCCGTTAGCGATGTTGTGGTGTGCGGCATCTACCAGCGACGTGGCCCCTGCTGAGATCCTGCTGTGATCTCGCTCGTCGCTGACATCGTTCCGGACCCTATTTTATCGTCGGCGCCCCCGCTGGTAAGTATATATCGCTGAGTGTGGCACGTTTTCTTAGCGATTTAGCGGTACTTTTGTACCGCTAAAGTCGTTAAGGAGATCGCTAACCGCGATAGCGTCCTTAACGACATCGCTAAGTTAAGCCGCTATCAGCGATATAGAAACAATCCCGCTAGCGATCGCATTAGTATGCGTCGTTATCGTTATCGCTAGCGGGATTGTTTAGTGTGGCAGTACCTTTAAGCACCATTGTCAGAGCCAGGACTTGCACTCGGACTACTATTACATTACACGCTCCAATTACATCACACAGTGCTCTCTACATACAGAAGTACAAAGGAGGGAACATGCGCTATGGTTACTGACGTGGTCCGGAATGGACTGAAAACATTTCTTGGTGGCTTTTGTAGGTCAGTCAATGAAATGTCCATAAACCCTCTGAAGATATAGTCTGTTTTTTTTAAAACATTATCTAGTTTTTCAGTCTGAAATTCAAGATATGTAGCTCTAAAGGTCCATTTTCACTGCACAGTTATGTAAACAAGCTGCTGATCACCCAGTACACCGCTCGTTTGTTGGGTGAAATTATCTTTTCGTCTGCTTACAAGATCATCGTTCTTGGCTGCAATCATCTTGTATGAACAGGACTTGGGCTGCCAAGAACAATTGTATATGTGTTCACTGAACGATATATTATAGATCTTTCAGTCTGCACCTGTAGCAGGGTCATTCTCTGTAAACAGGCTATTAAACTACCGCCAGTCACCAAACAGCCGATTGGGAGTCATTTAGTGTCGCCGGTCGGCTACTATAAAAAAAACCTTTAAAGGACATTTTTTGCGTGTTGAATTTTTGCTTTTTTAATGTTATTTTTGTATATAAATCCCATTTATGGTATATGAACATAACGTCTTTTTCCCCTTACGTCCCTCAGGACAGCACAATGGAGGATGTCCTCCCTTGACCTATAGCGGGACAGGATCACAGAGAGGTTAAAAGGCCCCACCCACCTCCACCCTCCAGTGTTTTTCCTGTCCCTACAGGGGACGGTTGTATGAGAGGTTGCTCCAGGAGTGGAGCGAAGATAGAAGGTGGACGTTTTACAAGACCCAGGGGGATCGTGCTGCTGGATCCAATCCTTCCCCCTGTCAAGTAGTACCGGGGCTGAAACTCTCCTAGGGGGAGTACCTCAGCCACAAAGACCAGTGAGTGGATGAAGCTCCTGGGTAGAGCCGCTTCCTCCTTAGTGGAGGCTCTCGGCTCTGACACTGGCCGGCATTCCAGCGCAAGATACCGGAAGTTGTGCGGTGCCATGGCGCTTCTGGTGACGTCAGGGCGCCGGAGCTTGAGGCCAGCGTGCGTTCCAGGGTTGAACGCGGAGGTGCAGAACGAGACAGGCAACAGACAGGTTTCCTGGATCTCGGAGGGCACAAGAGAGGAAATCACTGGCAGTAATGCAGCATTCCTGGTGGGACGCCGCTTCCCTCCATACTGGGCTCTCGGCGTTTCCAGCTCCCCCTGTCTTTCTAGCAGGTATGGAGCCAGCACAGGTGAGTGCATGATGGAATGTGTTGATGGCCTAGGCCTCTGGACTGATGCTAGTCTCATGCCTTTGTGCCGAAGCTGAAGCATAGAGCCTCATATGCTGAGGTGTGTTTCACATGTATGCAGTCAGGCCTTGGACCTCTAAGCTATAATAAGGCCATATGTCCAGGCTACATCTTATGATTTGACTTCAGTTAAGTTACAACTTAACTACTCCATCCATAGGAGGGCTCATAGTGTTAATGCAGCACATCGTCTCCATGAACACTGCCCTCCAGCTGTGGGGCATTAATTAGCTCCTTCGGGTGGGGTCAATCTGACAAATGAGAACTACTATTCGGGCTGGAGATTTATCTGGAACTCTGAGAGTTTGCTCTCTTGGCTCTAACTGGGACCTGGTCTCTTGTTTGGACACCTTCAAGCATGGTATAGCAGTTGTACTGCAGCATAGTGCTTCTATGCATCATATTGAGTGCCTCTGTGCATCATATTGCATCAGAGTGCGACATCATAGCGCTTCATAGTGCCTTTGTGTCATGTTACATTATATATCATATTGCATCATTGTTCCTCAATACATCTTATTGAGTGCCTCTGTGCATTGTACTGCATCATAGTGCCTCTATTCATCATATTGAGGGCCTCTGTGCATCATATTGAGTGCCGCTGTGCATCATATTGCATCAGAGTGCGACATCATAGCGCTTCATAGTGCTTTTGTGTCATGTTACATCATATATCATATTACATCATTGTTCCTCAATGCATCTTATTGAGTGCCTCTGTGCATTGTGCTGCATTATAGTGCCTCTATTCATCATATTGAGTGCCCCTGTGCATTTTACTGCTTCATAGTGCCTCTATTCATCATATTGAGTGCCTCTGCACATTGTACTGCATCATAGTGCCTCTTTTCATCATATTGAGTGCCTCTGGGCATCATATTGAGTGCCTCTGTGCATCATATTGCATCAGAGTGCGACATCATAGCGCTTCATAGTGCCTTTGTGTCATGTTACATCATATATCATATTTCATCATTGTTCCTCAATGCATCTTATTGAATGCCTCTGTCCTTTGTTCTGCATCATAGGGCCTCTATTCATCATATTGAGTGCCCCTGTGCATTGTACTGCTTCATAGTGCCTCTATTCATCATATTGAGTGCCCCTGTGCATTGTATTGCATCATGGTGTCTCTATTAATCATATTGATTGCCCCTGGGCATTGTACTGCATCATAGTGCTTCATAGTGCCTTTGTGTCATATTACATCATATATCATGTTGTCTCTATGCATCATATTGAGTGCCTCTGTGCGTGGTACGGCATCATAGTGCTTCTATGCATCATATTGATTGCCTCTGTGCACCATATTGCATCAGAATGCTTCATAGTGCCTTTATGTGTTATATTACATCATTTATCAGATTCCATCATTGTTCCCCTATGCATCATAGTGTCTCTATGCATCATATTGAGTGCTTCTGGGCATCGTATTGCATCATAGTGCCTCTAGACTTCATATTGAGTGTCTCTGTACATCACATTGCATCATACTGTTTCTATGCATCATATTGAGTGCCTCTGTACATCACTTTGTTTCATAGTGTCTCTATGCGTCATATTACATCATGGTGCCTTTGGGCATCATAGTACTTCATAGTGCCTCTATGCATTATATTATATAGTTCTACATAGTACTTCTATGCATCATATTACATCATTTTGCATCAGGGTGCATCTTGGTGTTTCATAGTGCCTTTGTGCAGCAGATTGCATCATGTTGCTTTATAGTGCCTCTATGCATCAGGTTGCATCAAGGTCCATCATTCTGCATGGGTGTCTTTCTGCATTATATTGCATTATATTACATCATAGTGTCTTTGTGCATCAAGGTGCATCATAGTGTCTATGCCTCATAGTGTCTTTCTGCATTACATTGCTTTATATTTCATCATAGTACATTATATTGCATCATAGTGTCTTTCTACATTATATTGCATCATATTATATCAGTGTCTTTCTGCATCGTATTGCATTATAGTGTCTGTATGAATTATACTGCATCATAGTGGCTGGGTGCATTTTATTGCATTTTATTGCATCATACTGCATCATAGTCTTTCTGCATTATATGCATCAGGTTGTAGGTCCGCGGGGACTGGGTTCTCTCCCTTGGGTATCACCCTGTCATTGAGAATTTGTTTGCTGTGGACTGTGTCTGTGGCTTTGTGTGTGGCCCCTTCTCATGTACAGCACCATGGAATTGATGCCGCTGTAATAATATTGCATCATAGTGCTTCTGTGCATATAGCATCATAATGCTTCAGTGCCTCGAGACGTGTCATTCGTGTGTTATATTACCTCAGTGCTTCATAGTACATCGGACATTGTGGGTTTGTGCCTCTGGCTTAGACCTTCTGACTGGTGCCTTATTGTGTGGCCGCACAGTGTATGGTCGGCCCACCACTTCACATTTGTCTCGGGCCAACTCTGGTTATAGAGTCCTTATATTTTAGAACCCAGGTCCAGCTTCGGTTGCTTCATTCTTGCAACTAGGCTTAGCCAGATGTTCAGCTATGCCTGAATTGGCCTAGTAACTTAGCATTTCTTCAGGATTGGAACAGAACTCTCAAGTGAGTTACTGCATTGAGGATTAAAGGCAAGTCTCTTCCATAGTTGGTTTTAAAGGGAGACAGACGTTTTTGGGGCTCATCCTGTAAGTGGACATACTACTGTGCTGAAAGCAGGAAATCTCATGAAGTGAGGAGGAAACCTTCCCGTCTCCACATATGGCAGTCGGACTAGTGTCTTTGATCAACACCCGGTAAACAGATTCTTGACCCCTAAATCCGTTGTATTACGTTTACCAGGGTCGGCATTATTGCCTTTGTACTTTATGGCAAATCGCGGCACTGTCATGTGGCAGAAGATCTCATACCCACTGCTTGTACAGCAGTCAGGGCTCCTAATGTAAGAGAATCTGTATCCAGGTCTCTTACAGTTAAGGCCTCATAGTCCTTCTGACTCACAGTAAAAAATCTCCATCTCGAGAGGAAGGAAACTACTTCCCTCTAGTTTTAAAATATGGTTCCTCCCACCAGGGCAGTCGGGGTGTATAAACATCTCTAAGAAAGTTGCCTTTTACGATATAATACATAAATAAGTTGGCACATACTGTATATATAATGTCGCAGCTAATAACTCACATAGAGACAGTCAAATATCCTGTGTCAAAGGATTTTTACCAACATCCCCCCCCCACCACGCTTACTGTCATCGTTTCCAGAGTCCAGACTCCCCGTGTCTAACATCAGTAAAGCAAGAGTGGTGATCCATATCTTCCTTTTAACACTTCTACCGAGAAGCCCAATGTTGGTACTAGCAGGAGATATTACCTGCCAGATGGAGTATTTCCTTAGTTACAATAATATCCAACCCTTACTGGGGGTTGAGACTTCTAAGGTTTCGGAGTAGACATGATCTCCAGAATGAGTAGGGTACATACATCCCAATGCTCTGCCATTTTCCATGTACTAACTGTTATTTGGCTTGATCTTTCAGCAGTCCAGGGTCCCCTGTCCTGCAGGTCTCCTCGTAGTATGGTAAGCCGGTCTCTAACCAAGGTTTAATCTGAGCCCAGGAGGACCAATGAAAGAACAGTCCCGTGTTGTTAAGCACATCCAGCCGATTACTGGTCTGTACAGTCCTCATCGTGTGGTGATTGTAACTATCACAATATTTTTGGCTGGGCAATAAGATTTTTAAGGCTATTCTGTGGCTGCGGTGTCTATATCTATCACAATAACTGTAATTTTCTGCGGTTCATTAGTGGTATTGGGGTACAACGGCTGTGTTTCACTCTCCGTCTCTGCGGCATATCTGGTTTACCACATTCATACTGGAATTGGCCATTATAAACATATATCGGACACTCACTACTGTGATTATCTTTACGAATTTCTTTAGATATCTATATTTCTTTTGATCTTTCAGATCATTTTTATATCTAGCCTGGTTCTTACCTGGGACTTTGGTCCTTGAGCTTCTGTTCCCACCCTGGGATGTTTCTTTGGTATTCTCCATTGTGCTGTCCTGAGGGACGTAAGGGGAAAAGGAGATTAGACCTACCGGTAATTCTTTTTCCAGGTAGTCCCTCAGGACAGCACCCTTAATTCCCTCCCTTATGTTTCTCTTTAGGATTGCAAGGGATCAATCTTTGGTGGATGGTCCGTCGAGTTGCCAAGGCTAGAGATAAAGAAGAAGCTGTTCAATGGTTTCTTACATACGCGTTTGTAAGGGCGCGTTTAGACCATTTCCTGCCATCCTTCGGTGGTACTTTGAAAAAACACTGGAGGGTGGAGGTGGGTGGGGCCTTTTAACCTCTCTGTGATCCTGTCCCGCTATAGGTCAAGGGAGGACATCCTCCATTGTGCTGTCCTGAGGGACTACCTGGAAAAAGAATTACCGGTAGGTCTAATCTCCTTTTAAGGTAGATTTCACCTGGAATCTGGTTAAAAATGCAATCAATAAAGATTAAAATTATAGACATATTCTCAGCAATCCCAAAATGACTTTCTGTACAACACATTCCAGCTTTCCTAACTTTTTTTAACTGCTTCCGACTTCGAAAGCCATGATGCAGCTAAAAAGTGTCGTGACCATTCTTGGAAGAGAAACTGGAGAGGAGACAAAGCGCAAATGTGGTCTCATCTGGGTAACCGTGTCAGAGGATATCCACAATTGCGCTCACCTGGTCAGATTATGTGCACACAACCACTGCTAAGGCTGAAGCAGACGGCGAGGAAATAAAAGCATAAACTGGAAAACAAATGGGTTACTCTACGCTGCAGTAGAAGAAAGGATGAAGGATACCAAATTCAATTTTAGGTGGTTTATTTGTCACCACGTTTTGAAGTACGGTATACAATGTCTTCATCAAGAAAAACCATGATCGTGGTTTGTCCTGATGAAGAGGTTGTATACTTCGAAACGCGTGTAGGAATAAACCACCTAAAAATGGATTTCATCCATTCTTCTACGGCAGCGCAGAGTAACCCGTTTGTTTTCCAGTTTATGGTGACCATTCTTCATGCGGCAGCTTTTTAGAAGTTGCCACTATTTTAATATATGAGATTAAAAAAAAAGATGCTGCTGGCAAAGACTCAGCAAAAATGACAGACGACTCTTCAGCAAAAATGCTGCCGGGGTTTTCCTGAGGCACTTTTTACTTCAAAACCTATACCCTTACAGAGATGCAGGAAAAATCTTAAAGCTAGGGCTTTGTGTACATGGCTGAGTGTGATCCTACCAAAACCTTGGATCACACTCAGACCAATGTTACTCTATGGGACTGTGCACATGTCAGATTTTTTTACTTGGACCGAACCAGTCTGTGGGAAAAAAACGCTGCATGCCCGAGTTTGACCCGATATTCGGATTGTACTTGGCCATGGAAGTCAATGAGTCCGTGGAAACAATCGGATTGGACTCTGTTCTCGTCTGAGTGCAGTCTGATCTCCATGGACTGACCGAATAGAGAAGATGGATATTTTTTTTTCCCATCGTTCCCCATCTGAGCAAACTGTGATCACACAGATCAGAATTTGATCAGAGTGTGATTTACATAATTGAACCGGGTCAATTATGTAAATCTGCAGCTGCCTATAATGAAACAAATTAAATAGCGGCAGAATTCCCATTCAAGTCATGATTAATTTGCAGACTTTTATGGCTCCCATTGCATAAAATCCACCTCTAAATTTGCGTATAACTCTGTCCATTCATATAAATATCATGACGCCTTGGAGGGATAAGACCTAGGGCTTAATGATATCATTATTTAGCACCGAACGGATGTTTGTTGAAGTGAGAAGTCTTTGTTCTCTGCTCTCTTGACGTTCTTGCTCACCTAAAATAAAATAATCTCAGTAAATCCAGGCACTCTTAAAAACTTTATGGTAATTTGTTGCTTCAGTCACACACAGAGCTCATTATCCAAGATAATATCAAAGAGAATTTTCTATCTTTCTGTATTATGCTTTTTATATTTGTAACTCATGTTTTTATGTTGACTTCTGCTTTTTATCTAATATAAAAAAAACGAGTTATAAATATCATTTCGACCACAATATGCTTTTTAGAGACATTTTAGAAAACCTGCACTTTTAAGGTGCTCCAGCTATTTCTGAGGTCCTGAAAAGAGGGAACAGCAGAATTTTCCATGCTGCTCCGGATGAGATTACGGGTAGATAAAGTAATAATAGGAGAGGATCTGGAAAGCAAAAGTCATTTCTAAGGTTAATCAACACTAATATTCAGATGTAAATATTCTTTTACCCATTGTCAGCATTTCATTCCTGAGATGAGAATACCTGTCTATATTCTGCGCCCAGAGGTGACTGCGATTACAGAAACGACCTGTGCTATCTTTTCAACCGAAAGAGGGAAATGGAAGTGAAAGTATAGTTAAATTACAGAAACAATATATCACTGGACTAAAAGAGAATCTATCTGCAGGATTTCACCCTATGTCTGAGTGTAGCTCTTTCAAAGAGAAGTCCAGCAATGTCTTTTGAACAAAGAAATCATCATTTGAATTGATATGCAAATGAGTCTGAAGAGCTATGGTAGATCTGAATCCTCTGTCACTCCAGCTCTATTTCCCATTCAGCATCAACGCCTCCCTCTTGACTGACAGCCTCTGATGTGTGACGTCTGGCAAAGAAGCAGTCAGTCAAACAGCAGGAGGTGATGCTGGGCAGGGAATAGAGCTGGAGTGACAGAGGCTTCAGATCAAATATAGCTCTTCAGCCTCATTTGCATATCAATTTAAACCCTGATTTCTCTTTAATGAAGGAAAGGTCTGGCCATGTAAAGGTATTACTGGACTTGTCTTTGAAAGAGCTACATGTTCATAGAAATAGTTTGCGGAATCAAATCCTGCTGACAGATTTTCTTTAAAGATATGCATTAATATATATTGTAACAGTGGCTCAGTATACTTAAAGGGAAGCTGTCGCTGGATTTTTGCCACCTGATCTGAGAGCAGAATCAGAGACCCTGATAACAGTGATGTGTCACTTACTGGGATGCATGCTGTTGTTTTGATAAAATCAGCAGGAGATTTTCACTAGAGGACTAGAAAACCTGCTGCCAGGTAGTCAAACATATTCATGAGCTCTGTATAACTCTGCCCCCACCACTGATTGACCGCTTTCTGCCCATGTACAGTGTATACTGAAAGCAGCCAATCAGTGGTTGGGGTGAGACTATTCAGAGTTCAAATTTTTGGGCAGACTGCACAGCTTGCTAAAAATGTACTCAGGAGTGGACAACTTCTTCAATGTGAATTGGTGTTATACAGTTTACTGTCATGATGAGTATTGAAGGCTTTACATTCTGCTGCTTTCCTTTTAGCGGTACTTCTACTTGGACAAAGGGATTTTAAAGTATGCCAAGGGTCCGACTGAAGTAAGTATTAAACTAAAGTATTTTGGATATTCCCACACACTCAGAGAAACACACACAAACACACACACTTGCAGAGACGCCTCGCACATGGCCTCGCACACATGCGCCCTCGCACGCACATGCGCCCTCGCATGCACATGCACACAGTATAATGTTAACATATATGTGTTTAGAGGCAGAATATCTAAATTGTGTTTTATATATGCAATAATATATTTGTGTTTCTGTATTTGTATTTCTAGATTGAAAAGGGTAAACTACATGGCTGCATTGATGTTGGACTATCTGTGATGTCAGTAAAGAAATCAACTAAGTGCATTGATCTGGATACAGAGGAACATATATACCACCTCAAGGTATTTTCAAAGATTACCATGAAACAGTGCAATTGTGACTACGTCGCAGAGAGAAAAACGGGACAATCAGCTCTTCAAGCTAAAATGTCACTTTATTGTGGTTCCATAAAAGAGAATATGGACACAAAAGTGTCTGACAGCTGTTTTGCGTGTGAGAGGCTCTAGAGGAAGTGTGTTTCACATGCGAAACTGCTGTCAGTCACTTCTGTCTCTACATTCTCTTTTATGAAACTTCAGTAAAGTGACATTTCAACGTGAAGTGGTGCCCCGTTTTTTCCTTGCACCTAAACTTTTAAGTCCAATGGGCAGTCCTAATCGATGACCTGCAACAAAGGCTGTCAGTCACTGATAAGACCGTCCACTGGACTCTTAAGTCCTAAAAAGTAAAAGTTTCAATCAATATATTTTTCAAGTTATAATAAATCTTTTTACACAATGCTGATGGACTGCTTGTCCAAAGAGACTGCTTTCCTTTAATCCCCTAAATTTAACCTGATTAATTGTAGACTTTTTTAGTTTCACCCAGAGCTGAAATGATCTCCTCTAGGGGGTGTCTTCTGGGTTTTTTCATCCTTTGAGAGGAGAGGTGGTTGGGTGCACTTTAATTGTACCTGTTTGCCATTCTGTATTCCAGCATTTCATCTTCCTCAATAAAACAGATGTAATTTGGCATCTCTCTCTTCAGATTTATTATGACAGCCATAATTTCAGCAATTCTTTTACGGCTCTTTTATTTTTCTCGGTAGATTCATCACAGTGGAGTTGGCATGTGTCAGCTAACAGATGATCTTGTGCACACATTTCTGTATGATTTCATTCACTGACGCTCTCAGCTAGTAAACAAATTTATGAACGCTCTCAAATTATGAGCCAGAGCAGGTGGGAAAACAGCAAGTTCGTCTCCATGATTACCCTTCACCGAAACCAACCAGATGGCTTTCAACAACGATTGTAGCAAAAAAAAAAAAAATTGGCTGTTTTCAAATGCGCACATACAGGGCTCCGGACCATTAGAAATTCATCGGGGCTTTCAATAAATAACATGAAGGATTTCTACCACTTGCTCTGTCACCAATTTCCCCCTGTGGATGTCTTTGGACAGTTTTCTCTACAAGCAAATTATTATAGATCAATCAATTAGAGATTTTCCAGCAAAGGAAAATTAGCTTAAAAATCACTCCGAATAGTGTAAAAAAAAAATGAAAAAGTAAGATACTCCACTTATTGATTGCTTGCTTTTCCCTTTCTGACACTGGTCCCACATTGGCCTCTACTTCCTACGTAAGCAAAGTCCCAAAGCACAGGATGGGGACATGCATGTAGCGCTGCCGCTGATCATAGGCTGTAGTGGATCACGTGTCTCTGTGCTAGGACATCATCGCTCCATTTACAGGATGTTGTCATTTTAGGAATCTCTTTTCAAGCCTTACCTGACATGAAAATACAAGGATGGCAGACACAAGGGCCTTTATTAGGCCTCGGAAATCGAAAATCCCATTGGCTCCACATGATTACACTGCAGCATATAAGGGGTTAAACTGCTAGCTCCACCTGTTACATATGGGTGCAGGCGTGGCCGTCAGCACCACCACCCACTCCACATGTCAACATGCATGTTTAAAGATGTGCTATTGTTTTTTTTATTGGTGGGTGGCTTAAGGATGTCACATTCTGGGCTCTTTGCGTTTCCGCTGACCACCAGCTTGGCTGGGAGCTGTAGGCAGCCTGTTCACTTGAATGGATCTGTGTTGCAATGCCACACATGGGTTCCAGGTGAGACGCTGTGCAGAAAAAAGTGTGACGGGGCTTTAACTAGTGCTGTGACCACTACCATCTATATGGCTGTAGCTAGACAAGTTTTCATGAAGACAAAGCCTTTTTAAGTAGAAGCCGCCTAATCGCAGTGGGTCCTGTTTCCTAAACTGCATCTAGGAAAATGTATCATTACATGCTGACAATAAAAATGAATAATTGACCCTGTCATGCCGGGTTTCCCCACCTCCAGTCCTCAGGAGCCACCAACAGTCTTGTTTTCAGGATTTCCTTAGTATTAAACAGGTGTAAATTCCATCACTAACAGAGGTGATAATTCCATCACCAGTGCAATACTAACGAAATCCTGAAAACATGACCTGTTGGTGGCTCCTGAGGACTGGAGTTGGGGAAACCCTGCTATGTAATGTATAGACAGGCTGGGTCTGCCAGAGCAGGAGCACTTTAAACAGCTGTTCAATCTGATCCTAACAGGCATGTAGACATGGACTGACCCATCATCTTTAAAGATTACGAAAACCTATAGAGATATAGGAGTACTAGGCAAGGATAATTTAAAGTTTTTTTTTAAACAGTTCCCAAAACAAAACTTAAAAAAATATATAAACAGGAAAATGTCAGACATAAGCATAAACCACCTCCAAATACAGAACTAAATTACAGCAAAAACAACATTATATCCTAATACCTGATTAATACAGGGAATGTGGTCAATAATTCATTTCCAAAAATATGGTGCAATATGAGAAGTACAGCTATATCGTGCAGTAAAAATCCTACATGTAATTTATCAACCTCGCGATTATTATAAATACATGTATGGACAAGTGTCACTCAATCAAAGAAATAAAAAAAAATGTGCAGCATTTATAGGGACATGAGCATTAATGGCATGCAAAAAAAAAGGTTCAGGACATATGATAGCTAGGACATAGAGTAGCTGGCCTGTGTCTAATAGACTGAATCAAACTACTAAAAACAGAACAAATCAGTGCGATGTCAACGAGAATAATGTAGAAAAAATCCTTTATTAAATATCAGCATAGCAAGGTAAAAGGGATAACATGAGGGCTACAAGTTACACGCATATCCAGCATAAGCCCGGGCAGAGAAAAGCTGCAACAACATGCGGAAGCACCATATAATGTAATGTAAATGACAGGTATCTACAAGTAAAGACCATAATATATTAGGGGCATACAGAATCATAAGACCCCATCATACCTGCCCTACCATGATATATAATGCATTAATCATGTAAACAATGCATCATATGCCAAACGTTGGCAAAGTAATCATGGTACATACCGGGTGTCACAGCGTGGGGGAGGGCGGGAGACGCTGTGACACCCGGTATGTACCATGATTACTTTGCCAACGTTTGGCATATGATGCATTGTTTACATGATTAATGCATTATATATCATGGTAGGGCAGGTATGATGGGGTCTTATGATTCTGTATGCCCCTAATATATTATGGTCTTTACTTGTAGATACCTGTCATTTACATTACATTATATGGTGCTTCCGATGTTGTTGCAGCTTTTCTCTGCCCGGGCTTATGCTGGATATGCGTGTAACTTGTAGCCCTCATGTTATCCCTTTTACCTTGCTATGCTGATATTTAATAAAGGATTTTTTCTACATTATTCTCGTTGACATCGCACTGATTTGTTCTGTTTTTGGTATCTTTGATAATCTCAGTGTGTCATATATTATCCTATATGGACTAGTGTTATAATGGTATTGATATTTATACATTATGCTGCATGATGATTTGTTCCACTAGTCGCATGTGTTTTTCGTGCTATTATCTGAATCAAACTACTGCCTCAAAAAATGGTATTGTAAATCAAAAGTTGGTAGTAATAAAGAGGCAATATGGAGGCAGCCTTGCACGCAGGTAAAAAGGTATTCAAAACCGCAAGTTAATCGCCTATGTCCAGAAGGAAAAACAAGCTAATGCTCAAACATGAACCCAAAATAGGTAATGCAGAAACAATATGGACACAACCCTGTAGAGAGGTATATAAACCAAAATGGTAGATGAATAGCCAGATAAAACTGTGTAGAAGCCAGTGAACACCCCTGACACGTTTCGCGTACAGCTTCCTCAGAGGCCCTTATGAATGGTTCATAGATCTCTTTACCGCGTTGTGTTCGGAAGCGCAAACAGATTATAGGAGCACGCCCAAGATACTCGAATAACACCTGAGCATGCTCGGACAGCACGTTATCCGAGCACATTCGCTCATCACTGGTAGAGACATAAAAGGCTGAAAAAGAAAAGTTAACAAGCCTGTTATGTTGTTTCCATTATTATAGTCAGATGGCTAGTTAATCTATTTTTTGAGGAAAGCTGGGTGGCAAAAAAATGGCAGCTGTTGTAACTCAAAACATGTAACTATTTTAAGAGAAGTTGTAGCAGAATGTCCGTGTCTGCCTCCCACCTCCTCCCATATCTCAGGAATTGTAAAATATGTTTCCGCTGAAGACATATTCTACCCATCAATTGTGAATATTGAAAATTAAAGGCTGGAGAAAGAAGCAGATTTCACTAGTAAGAAATATTATAAAGTTTCTTATTTTCATCTGCACTATTGATTTAAAAAAAAAAAAAATTCAGACTACTAGTGATGAGCGAGCTTGTTCATATAACGTATTATCTGAGCATCCTAGTATCTTGGGCGTGCTCGGATAATATCCTCAAGTCCCTGTGGCTTCCCGAAACGCTGCTGTTAGACAGCAGCAAAACAAGCAGCCGCGGGGACTCGAGCCTATTATCCAAGCGCGCCCCAGATACTGGGACAACATGTTATCCGAGCACGTTCGCTCATCACCAGTCACTACTATGCTTTTAATAACATTTTTTTTCTCTGTGGTTTACTACAGGTGAAACCTCCGGAGGTCTTTGAGGACTGGGTGCTGAAGCTCCGTGACCACCGTCTTTATCGTCAGAATGAAATTTCTGTGTTTCCCCATGATATAAATACTCCATTTTACCCACTTCTTTCAACCACAGAATCCGCTTCCAGTTTTGACCCCATCTCCAGTCCACTGGTATGTGAATACATTGGTCTTGTCTGTCCCGTCTAGGAGCGGTAATACTAGTACTATTCAGCGCAAAGTAGAACTTACTGCTAAGCCTTTCTATAGTATAAAGGGTTGTTTGGTCTTCAATATGTTTTTAGTGCTGTAGCCAAAAATGTGAAGAAGTTATTTTTCAAATTTTTTATTAGAAATTTGTCACTTCTCTATCCTCCTCCGCTCGTCACATGTAAGCACTGCTGTGATGGCTTTGTTGTCCCTTGTTCCTTCCTCTGCACATTGTACGAAGAAGCTCTCTGGACAGTGGTCGTGCGGCCTCATCACATCACCGCCTCATCCAATAGATGTTCATATTAGCGGCCATCATGAGGTCCCTTCGGCTGCCGCACCGAGCCCTTCTCCATGCAATGTAGGCAGGAAGTGAGGGGGTATAATGCAGAATGTGGAATGGCTGCTGTGTATACACCCAGCCATGGAAACCAGGAAGAGTTAAACTTTGTGGAAGTTTACTACAGTGCGTAAAAGTGCTACACCTTTGAGCCGTTCTTGGATGAGGCTGGAATAACTTCATCAATCTTATTCATGCCCATGATGCCCATGAAAATTATGCCAAGGCTGGGATCACACATGCGAGAAACTCGCACAAGAATTGTGCGAGTCTCTCGCATGAGCACCCGGCACTGCCGCCGGCACTCGGACCGGAACGTGCGGCTGCATGTATTTCTATGTTCCCGTCGGCAGTGCCGGGTGTTCATGCGAGAGACTCATACAAGAATAATGCGAGTTTCTCACATGTGTAATCCCGGCCCAACAGTGTAATTCAGCTGTCTCATTGCCCCATCTCCGGGCCGGCACACAGTTAAGGGTATGCCACACTAAGCGAGATCGCTAGCGAGATCGCTAACGAGATCGCTACTGCGTCACGATTTATGACGCAGTAGCGATCTCGTTAGCGACTTAGCTGTGTGTGACATGTAGCTGCGATGTGGCCCCTGCTGAGATGTCGCTGATCGCTTATAAACGTTCTGAGCCGTTTTTTGGTCGTTGGTGTCCCGCTGGTGAGCCTGAATCGCTGAGTGTGACACCCTTTATGAACGACTTCACCAGCGTCGCAGGTGGGACTAGGTTTTCCCAACGACTGCAGAGGTCGTTATACAGATCGCTGATGAGTTGTGTTTGGAATCTAACTAGCGATCACATAGCGATCGCACCAGCGATCTCGCCAGGTTAAGTTGTTGTTGTGATCGCTAGTGAGATCGCTAAGTGTGGCAGTGCCTTTACTCTAGTCTTATCTATCAACAAGCTGAGATGGGAGAAACCCTATATTTATTGTACCCATCATTATTAGGGAATGGTTTAGCTGTGTATTTGTAGCCGTTCAGTTGTGCATTTTTTAGCTTTTTAGTTATGCATTTCTTGCTTTTTAGTTATGCATTTCTTGCTTTTTAGTTATGCATTTCTTGCTATTTTGGTATGCATTTTTGGCTATTTAGTTACTTCATTTTTAGCTATTTAATTATTTCATTTTTAGCTTTTTTACTTATACATTTTTGGCTATATAGTTGTGCATTTTTAGCTGTGCATTTTTCTGTTTGACTCCTTGTCCTGTAGTTTGACATTTTCGTTACTCTGTCACTTACTCCTGCCTTCGTGACATGTCCTAGCTGAGTAAATGTCAGATGTTTGCTGCTGCCCCAGCTTTATAAAGGAACACTCACCACTTGCTTTGCACGATATGTTTTATCAGATGGGCTTCACACGGCCTCCCAATAAGCTATTTAGAAATGTACAAGATGTAGAACAGCGGTCCCCAATCTTTTATATCCCGTGAGCCATATATATAATTTTCGGTGGTGGTCTGTAGCCATATTCAAGGACAAAAAGTTCCCCTGCAAACACAGAGAAACACAAAGTTTCAGTTTTTAAAAGAATAATTTCAGTTTGAAATATAACTAACAAAATGGCATTAGATCGATTAAATTGGCTCCGGATACAACATATCTATGTATATTATGTTGAAGCAAGGGCGTATGGGCAGAACTGTGGGATGTAATGGTGGGCCCATTGTGGGTGTGTTGTGTGCCACAAATAGCTCCCAATCCAATTTTCAGCTGCAGAATGGAAGGGAGGGAGACACAGGAATTCATTACTGATGGGTAGGCGGAGCCCCAGATCAGGATGTTACCTCAGATCAAAAGAGTGATGACTGGCTGGCCCCTCCAGCTCGGGCTCCTCCTACTCAGCTCCAGTCTAAGATTTGAGGTCCAGAGGATGGTCGCTGCTAATGCAGCTCCTCAGAAGATTTTATTATTTTAATATTCGGACAGGAGACTTGGATCACTAGTTGGTCTAGAGGTCTCAGGGGTACCAGCGCTGCTGTACCCCAACCTCTCCCTTGGCGGATCTGTATTTACTCAAAGTCCCTGCAGAATCCTTGCCGGCCCTGGGGGATGAGGAGAGCTTCCCTGGCGGGACGCAAACCACACGTGCGGTCACTGCGTTCCTCGCCCTGGGGGGAAGCATGGGCACAGCGCCAGAAACCCCTGAAGGTCCCTGTGGCGCTTTGGCTGGTGAATACTCCACACAAATTTTTATTATTAATGTGTGAGTGCTTTAGCGTCTGAGTGAGCAGCGCTATTACTTGTTATGTCAGTATGCTTCAGCGCTGCTGTGACAGCGCTACTACATGTATGTCAGTATGCTTCAGCGCTGCTGTGACAGCGCTGTTACATAGTAGATGTGGTGATTTTTTGTCCGCAGGCAGATAGCTGCAGGACAGAGAGGGAGCAGGAGCGGGGGAGTTCGCGCTCATTATTTGAGCTAGCAGGGGGCGTGGCCTAACGATTCCCGGTCTTCTGAGCAGGAAGACGCGCGCTCTGGCGTTTCTCCTGCGACTTCCCCACTGTGGCGGCCATTACACAGGCTCCTGGCTCCTCAGACCGCTCCTCTCCTCATAAGACACCACGGCCAGCTGGGTGAGTGCTGATTCCTCACCCCGCAGCGCAGCGATCGCATCCTGCAGCTGCAGTCTCATTAGAGACATAAAATTGGCTGGGGCTCACACTTCATATATATATTGTGGTGAGTTTGCAATATTAACCCCTCTGAGGGTTATTTCTACCAGCTAAATTTTTTTGACTGAATACCGCTGGGGTAACCCTGCCTGGTGGAGCGTTAACCCTTCAGCGTTTAAAAAAAAAACAAAAAAAAACGCATAGTTTTTGCTGGTATTACCGCTTTGACCTGCTCATACAGGTGAGACATGTCTGAACAGAGTTCAGATGCCGCGGACCACGTCCCAGTGCCATTACGGCAATCAGATACGCAGACCTCCACAGCGTCTAGCGCTGCGGTCGACAGCGGTGAAAAATTGGACGATATCGCTCGATCGATCAACAACTTGTCTGACCTTTTAGGTCAATATGTGTCTGCTAATTCCTCTCAGAGGAAGCGACGCAGGCCGTTACCGGCCTCTACACGGAGCGAGTCAGATGTATCTGATATTGGGCAGAGTTCCCCTTTAAATTCGGATGGAGAAATATCCGATTCAGATGCGGACGAGCCGCAGGGGCGTTCCTCTATGGCGAAGCGTACGGAGGCATTGATTGAAGCCATGAGAGATATATTACAGTTACCGGAGGAGGTAACTAGTCGTCCTGGTAAATCAGCACGCATGTTCCAGGAGTCCCGTGCTTCGCGTACAACATTGCCAGCTCTGGATGAGCTTAATAGTGTAATAGAGGAGGAACGTCTGTGTCCAGATAAGCGTTTTCATGGAACGCATTTCTTTGATACACTTTATCCTTGCTCTGCGGAGTTAAAGGCTAATTGGACTTCTGCTCCTGAAGTGGATGTGTCTTTATCTCAGCTTAGTAAATCCTCACTACTCCCTATTAAGGGGAAAGCGAGTTTACAGGAACCTTTGGATAGAAAAACGGAATTGGCGGCAAAAGCAAGCTAGAGGCTGCGGGTCATGGATTCCGAGCAGTGCTAGGATCCATGTGTGCTGCTAGAGCTTCTCTAGGCTGGTTGGCACGTCTGAAGACGGAGTTGCAAAATGAATCTCCGTTATCTGAGATACGGGAAACTTGTGAATGGTTAGAAACGGCAGCCTGTTATATCTTTGATGCCGGTCTGGATACGGCATCTCTGCTGGCCAAAGCGCAAGCTTCAGCGGTCACAGTCAGAAGAGCTTTATGGCTCAGACAGTGGGCCGGGGACGCAGTTTCCAAACAAGGGTTGTTGGCCTTACCTTACAAGGGTGGCCATCTTTTTGGATCAGACCTCACAGAGCTGATTTCCAAGGCTAAGGCGAAGGAATCAGCATTACCACAGCGTAGGGCCATGGCCTCGGTGTCCAGTAAGCCTGGTGTCTATAGTGGTCGGCGGTCCTTTCGGGGCCGAGGACGATCTAGTCACTCCTCGTGGGGATCGGGTCGTCATTCCTTCTCAGGAAAGAAATCCTCTCAGAAAACTCGTACTCCCTGGAAGCAGAGTTTCCGCCAGGACAAGCGGGAACTTGACAAGAAGCCCGCCAAGTCGGATTGACGCCAGGGGTCCACTCGAGGATTCTCGAGTGGGGGGTCGCCTGCTGCTTTTCAAGGCGACTTGGATGGCTCGCGTTCCAGATTCCTGGGTAACGCGGATAGTGTCGGCAGGCTATTTCATAGAGTTTGCTTCTCGACCCCCAAATGTTTTTTGTCAGTCTCGCGTTCCGTCGGAACCCGAGCTTGTTGTCGCTCTACAGCGAGAGGTCGAATTTCTGCTACAAAAGGGTGTAGTGATACCGGTTCCGTCAGAGGACCGAGGGAAAGGTTTTTATTCCAACCTTTTTGTAGTTCCCAAAAAGGAGAACAAATTTCGCCCGATTCTGGATCTCAAGCGATTAAACCGGCATGTCCATGCCGGAAATTTCGCATGGAGTCGCTTCGCTCCGTTGTGGCAGCTCTGTCACAGAACGATTTTTTTGGTGTCAATCGACATTCGCGACGCCTATTTGCATATTCCCATCGGAAAGGCTCATCAACGCTTTCTTCGATTTGCCATAGGTCAGAATCATTACCAGTTCGTGGCTCTGCCGTTCGGCTTAGCCTCAGCGCCAAGGGTCTTTACAAAAATTCTGGCGCCCCTCATGGCAATCCTTCGAAGACAGGGGATTACGATTCTCCCTTATCTGGACGATCTTTTGATCGTGGCTTCCTCGGAGGAGGAGGCGTTGACGGCTCGGGATTTGTCTCTCAGTTTCTGAAGGACTTCGGTTGGCTGGTCAATTGGGAGAAGTCGTCCCTGGAACCATCGAGGACAATCCTCTTTTTGGGAATGCATCTCGACACGTTTCGGTCGGTAGTTTCCCTACCACCAGACAAACAGTCATGTCTTCTTCGACATGTACAGATTATGAAATCCTCAACGGCAATGTCCCTACGGAAGTGTATGCGTCTTCTGGGACTGATGGTGGCGTCCATGGAGGCAATTCCTTTTGCCCAGTTCCATTCCAGGACTCTCCAACGGTTCATCTTGAGTCGATGGAACCGGTCGCAATCGCTGGATTGCAGTGTCACCATTTCTCGCGCGGTGCGGGATTCTCTAGAATGGTGGTTACGTCCAGGGGCATTCTCCCTGGGGAAGTCTTTCCTCCCTCCGAAGTGGTCAGTCATAACCACCGATGCCAGCCTGACGGGCTGGGGGGGTGTTTGGAACAATCTCTGGATTCAGGGGGTATGGTCATCGGAAGAGTCTGTTCTTCCGATCAACATCCTGGAATTGAGGGCGATTTTCCTTTGCCTCCAACATTGGACGGTCCCTTTGAGCGGTCTGCCAGTCAGAGTGCAGACAGACAATGCGACGGCTGTCGCGTATATCAATCACCAAGGTGGGACAAGGAGTTCCAGACTCATGGTAGAGGTGTCCCGAATTCTGATTTGGGCAGAGGCCAGTGTACCAGCAATTTCGGCGATTCACATTCCAGGGGTTCAGAATATTACAGCGGACTTTCTCAGTCGCAGAAGGATGGATCCCGGGGAATGGAGCCTCCACCCGGAAGTTTTTGCACTTCTGTGCTCTCGCTGGGTAACCCCCAAGTGGATTTGATGGCATCCAGGTCCAATGCCAAGTTACCGACGTTCATGTCCAGGTACAAGGACCCGAAGGCTGTGGCGGTGGATGCTCTAGTGGCTCAGGGATCAGTTCGAGCTGATCTATGTATTCCCGCCGATATCCTTACTTCCTCTAGTACTGCGTCGGATCAGACTAGAGAGAATTCCAGCTATTTTGATAGCTCCAGACTGGCCAAGAAGGGTGTGGTTCTCGACAATAATGTCGCTGTTGGCGGCACCTCCTTTTCCACTCCCTCTTCAAGCGGACTTGTTGACTCAGGGGCCCGTTTGTCATCCGGACTTGATGTCCCTGCGTTTGACGGCGTGGCTCTTGAGACCGAAATCTTGACCCGTAGAGGTTTCTCAGCCGAGGTCATTGCTACCCTTCGTGCTGCAAGAAGTCCGGCTACTACTAGGATTTACCACAAAATTTGGGAAACCTTCTTTTCGTGGTGTTTGGGGTCCTCTCGGAACCCGAGAAAATTTTCCATTCCCAACCTGTTGGCTTTTCTGCAGCATGGGCTAGACAAGGGTTTGGCAGTCAGCACCCTGAAAGGTCAGATTTCTGCTCTGTCCTTATTGTTTCCGGAGAACCATTGCTTCGAATAGAGACGTGCTCTCCTTTTTCCGAGGTATATCTCGTAAGTTTCCGCCGCGGAAGGCACCCGTGTCTCCTTGGCGGCTCAACCTTGTTTTGGAGGCTCTTCAGCATAAACCTTTTGAGCCTATGGTTTCTGCTAGCCTTTCTTTACTTTCTTGGAAGGTGGCTTTCCTTGTTGCAGTCACTTCTTTGAGGAGAGTTTCTGAGTTGGCAGCTCTTTTGTTCGCCTCCTTTTCTGGAGTTTTTTCCGGATCGTGTAGTGCTTCGCACTCGGGGTGATTTTTTACCTAAAGTGGTGTCACAATTTCATGTCAACCAGGATATTGTGTTGCCTTCATTCTGCCCGGATCCGAAGAATGTGAAAGAGCGAGCTTTACACACATTGGATTTAGTGCGGGCCTTGAAGTTTTATCTATCTATTACTCAAGGTTTTCGTAAGACGGACTCCCTATTTGTGGTTCCAGTCGGTCGTCGGCGTGGTCAACGAGCTTCCAAGGATTCTATAGCTCGTTGGATCCGGTCAGCTATATTGGAAGCTTACCGTCTTCAGGGTGAATCTTGCCCGATTAAGATTCAATCCCATTCCACGAGGGCTGTGGCTTCATCATGGGCTTTTCACCAAGGTGCTTCGGCAGTGCAGCTCTGCCGGGCGGCAACTTGGCGCTCTGTCCACACGTTTACGAAGTTTTATAAAGTGGACGTCAGTGCTTCCGCTGATGCAGCCCTCGGACGTAGGGTCCTGCAGGCAGCTGTAGTTTAAAGTTCTGGATGAACTTGTGTTTAGCGCTGGTTGCGCTGTGTTGTTAAGGTTGTTGGGTTTCTGCCTCTTGTTTTTTTTCCCACCCTTATTTTTGAACTGCTTTGGGACGTCCCATCAGTAATGAATTCCTGTGTCTCCCTCCCTTCCATTCTGCAGCTGAAACACGGATTTTGGTAAGAACTTACCGGTAAAATCCTTTTCAGCGAAGGAAGGGAGGGAGACACAGCACCCTCCCAAGGCAGAAGTGTGTTGATGTTTTCAGATGCAGCGCGACCCTTGTCTGATTGCGATATCTGGACTGAGGTCGGCGCGCTAAGGCTCTGTTCCAGCATCGCCAGCTCATCGCAGTAGTCAGGTTCAGTGAATAGTACCTGGAACTCTGTGGTTTTTGGCTTACTTTGCATGCATAACCTGTATCCTTGTGTTTTTGCTCTGAAGTTTCTTCAGAAGGGGTTATGTTGCTCCGCTGGTGATCTTGGTTCTTCCCTAAAGCTTTGGTACGACTGGAGCTGAGTAGGAGGAGCCCGAGCTGGAGGGGCCAGCCAGTCAGCACGCTTTTGATCTGAGGTGACATCCTGATCTGGGGCTCCGCCTACCCATCAGTAATGAATTCCTGTGTCTCCCTCCCTTCCTTCGCTGAAAAGGATTTTACCGGTAAGTTCTTACCAAAATCCGTGTTTTGGCGACTTCAGGTTTGGTAATGGAGGGTTTCTACTTCTCGTGATGGTTTTGTCTCTGTTGTAATGTTTTGTTCATAGGGATGCAGCGTCAACACATACACTCTAGTCCTATGGGGTTCAAACTGGACATTCCCTTTAAAGTTGACCTTTCCCTTGCCAATAAAATGTAAATTATTTTTCACTGATGTAAATGCCGCAGTTCTCCTGAATCTGGCATTGTTGGTTTAGCACCTTGATGTAGAAGCAGAGACCCTAATTCCAGCGATGTGTCACTTACTGAGCTATTTAGTGTAGTTTTTATAAAATCACTCTTTTATCAGCAGGAGATTATCACTACAGGACTAGTAAACCTGCTGCCATGTAGTCCCACCACGCCCCCACTACTGATTGGCAACTTTCTGCCTATGCACAGTGCCCACAGAAAGCTGCCAATCAATGGTGTGGGCGGGGTTATACAGAGCTCAGCATTCAGGGAACTGCTAGATCTGCAGAAGATAACAGATTTCAATCCAAATGGCAGCAATCAGTAAAGTAAAACACATCGCTGGAATCTCTGCTCCTACATCACTCTGCTCTCAGATTACATGGCAAAAACTTGTTGATAAATTCCCTTAACTAAATTAGAATTCATGACCTGTTTTATTATTCCGCTGTCTTAAATGTATAATGTGGTCTAACGTATATTGGGAATGTCCGGCTCTTGCCAAGCTGATAATTAAGAGTTCACTAATATGTGATTTCTTGCTTACTATCCCAGGAAACTCCATTCACCAGGCAGAATTCACTGAAGCTGGCAGGAGGCCTAAACTTCTCCTGCTTAAATAATGAAAGCAAAGTTCCAGCCTGGCTCCAGTCTAATGATGATATGGATAAATGTGCTAAAGGTACCGAAATACATTGCCGAAAGTTGTGGCGCCATCGCAAGAAAGCACGATAAATAATTAATCTGATTTATAATGCTGCGGTTATTTTTCACGTGCTTGGCTTGTGTATTTGGAAGCTGCCTGGGCAGCACTTCTCCTCCCTTCATTGTATTACTATTTAGTATTGTATAACAGATGGAGCAGAATAAATTGCGGAGAGCGTGACGCCATGGCATTTACGTCTTTGGACTTAATATTCAGGCAGCGGCTTTGAATGTCTGCAATGAATCAGAAGTAGCAAAATAATCAGAAAAACAAGTGTTTGCAGGAAAAACACTGTGTAAAAATACATGCAGTTTTGGTGCGTTTTTGCAGTTTTTTAATTTGCGTTTTTTTTTACCCCATTAATTTGAATGGGTGAAAGGATTGACAGGCTGCGGATTCCACAAAGAGCTCAGCGGCTTAAAGTAAACGCAGGGAAAAAAAACCCACAGCGTGTGAATGAGATTTTAGAAATCATTTACTTTACAGATGGTGTCAAGCAATTCGATTTCCTAATCATCTGGTATCCTTAAAGGGTTTGTCTAGTGCAGCAGTATGGATGACCTATACTTCATGGCCACTTCTAGGTAGGGTCTATACAGCAGTACCCAACAATGGCTGCTACACATCCGGCCACCTCTGGAGCACGTAGCAACTGAATGATGGGGTGCAGGGTGTTTGACCCCCACCATTCTGATATCGATCCAGAGGATAGATGATCACTATCACTTGACCAGACTTCCCCTTTAAGGAGAGCCAGTTTCTCGCTAAAGCATTATAGATATCTAGAATTAATAACTGATCAACGTCAAGAAAGCCGAGTTCCAAAATAAGCTCCGGAATTAGTATTTCAAGACTAATCCAAAACATATTAGGAGAGCAAACACCCACCATGAAAAGGTTGCCCTCCTAAATCATTCATGAGATCCGGCCCAATTTTGGCAAGAAATATTCAATGTGAATGTATCCAAATACCATGGTTGGATGAGATTTTACTTTCAGTCATTTTGGTTTTTATCAAAGCTTCTCATTGAGAGGTGTTTGTGTGTTTGATACTTTTTTGGCCAGGGATACATCTCTCCACAAGTCAGCAATTGACGGTCTTGGGGCTGTTGGGTTCAGCATTAAATAGCTTGGCAGGATAGTATTTCACAGCAGTTGTGTTCTTTACTCCGCAGACCTTTCACAGTGTCACAGCTATCTGGTGGAAATGAGTCAACTTCTTCAAAACATGGAGGTTCTTCATAGGACGTATTCTGCACCTGCAATAAATGCCATCCAGGTATCATGGAACCTTTTCAGATATGATACTTGCATTTTTAACCATTAAAATGTTACTACCTTTTTTTATACCAGCTGAATACTATGTATTTTTGTGAATATGTATTCTTTGAGATCGGCATTTGTATGCTCCTCTTTTATCTCTCCTGGAAATGTAAGAATACATTGTTAATTAGGTGTTATTATGGGGATATGATTTTTGCCAAAATAGACATGTCAGGAGAGCAGATGGGCACATATTCTGCCATAATTGCACAAAAAATAGCATTGTTCAGTAGCCTGTTCCATATTTTAGAACCTTAAGACCCCCATACACATTAGTTGGCTTTTACGATCGTTTGGCCAACAGCTATGTTCCCAACTACTCCATACATAGGAACACTCAGTTCGGCCGAATATTCCTGTGCTCTCCATGAGAGGTTTCTGGCAGCGGCTTAGCTCCAGGGTGAACAAAAGGATTGACCATCTTAATCAGTCTGTCGGGTTACTCTGTAGCACCCATAACACACTACATTGACCACCAATCCCACCAATATTGACCGTTTCGGCTAACGTGTGTCCAGCCCTACCTACAGTGGACGATCATCTAATGCGTTTGTTAATGTCAAGAATTGTCCAAATATGAAAAAATAATCATAATAATAAGTAAAAAGTTTGAGTTTTTGAATTTCAACACGCCTAGTTATTTTGTTCTGCGTTAATAAGCAGCGTTAAATCCGGCCATACCCATCAGACGGCCGTTGGCTGGATGATGCTTTGGTCAATCGTTCAGCCAACAACCATCTTGGCCAGCTCTCCCATGTACAAGAGCGCTTGCTTGGCCGCCAATAGACCTCTTTTCTGGCGACTTATCTCCTGAAGAGCAATACAATTGGAAAACCTAAATCATCATTGCCCAATCAACCATTCAGAAACAATCAGTTGGCCGGGGCCACTATGTATAGTAGAGTGTTGGCCGAATCTGTCGATTATTGGCAAGTTGATATTTTGGGTGTACGGCCCCCGCTCCACTCATAACACTTTGACATACTTTCATGTGTTAGACCACATAGAGATCGCATTCAGGAGATCCGGTCTCTCATATGCAGGGAATATATGCACGTTTGTAATCAAGAAAACAAGCATAAGAAATATTAGGGAAATGTTTTCATCTGTCTCTTATGCCAACATCCAATTTGACTTTCGATTAAAAAAAAAAAAATAATAATAATAATAAATGCATTTTTTTAGCAATAAAATATCCTACTGTTTTATGTTTGCAGGTCTGAGGCACATCAATATCTAAATACATAAAAATGCAAAAGTTTACCGAGCCTTTTATCAAATGATCAGATAGGCCTTTTCAGTGGGTCATGAAGATCCCATTTCCAGGATCTGTTAAATGCAGAATAGACCATGCAGAAGCAATACAGATCGCTAATGTCTTCCTGCTAGACGTCCTCTGCACAGTGACAATACCGTTTATGACTCTAATGTAGCTGTGTAGGCTGAGGCTTTGGTTTGTGGTTTTGTATTTTTATGTGTTGCTACTTCTTAGTCAATGTTAGATCCTGGAAACAGTTCTGATCTCTGCTCTTAATGTGTTGTGGAAGGTTGGTGCTCTTGAAAGTCCCAAGAAAGAGAAAGGAATACACAGGAAGAAGTGGAGGACAAAAGGCAATAACAAAGATGCTAAAGGATCCTTACAGGTAGCAGTATGTGTTCCCCTCCTTGGTTTATTGACTGCTGTGAAAACTAACAAATTAATCCTTGATCTCTGTTGACAGAATGTATTTTCCATACTATGGACCTAGAACTAGAGGATAATCAAAATATGTGTGCTTGGGTTTTAATGAAAATGGGACCCTGGGGTAATGGAAAGATTTGTTCCCTCTTGCCATTTTAGATATTTTTTTTCTCATAATTTCTGCTCACAAATCGATTTAGTGAGAAGATGTACAGTATATACAGTCCATATAATTTCTCTTAATGGCCCAATAAATATGGTGCTCAAATGATACCCTTCAAGGTTTTTTTTCCTAGACCCTCACTGATTGACAGGTTGAAGGTGCCCTGCAATAAATGAAAAGTGACACAGCTCCGTACCTTGTGTAGTGGCTGTGACCGGTACTGCACGGTCTCTCCCATATAAGGACTGCCCTTTCAGTAATATTTATTGCCACTACTCCACATGCAAGTGAATTTGATATAGCTTGAACAGAATGTACATACTCGCATTACTTCTAGTGTTTACGTGGCACTGTCAATGAGCTTGATTGGTACAGAGTGCCTGTAATCAGACCTGGACCCCACTAGTCTGATAGTGATGACTTATCCTACATTGTGAAGTCCTAGAAAACACCTTTTAAGACCCTAGAGAATCCTATATAGTTTCCAGATAATATTACATTTCGACCCTTAAAGGGAATAAGTCAGCATTTTTTTTTCTATGTAATCTGAGAGCAGCATGATTTAGGCACACAGACATTGATTCCACTGATGTGACACTTGCTGGGCTGTGTTGCTATTTTAATAAAATCAGTGTTTTATCAGAAGTAGATTATCACTAGAGGACTAGGTGTCTCGGGCCTCTTGATCCAGCCAGGCCCCCACCAGTAATTGGCAGCTTTCTGTCAATATACAGAGTACACAGAAAGCTGCCAATCAGTGGTGTGGGCGGGGTTATATACGGCTCAGCATTCCGAGCTCTGCTAGATCTGCAACAGAGAAATCTGTGATTCTCTCACAACTGCTGCACCCAGAAAACCAAGTGGTGCATCACAGGAATCGGGGCCTCTGTCAGTAAATCATGCTGCTGTCAGATTACATAGCAAACACCTGCTGACAGATTCCCTTTAAATAATATACTGGTGGCTAATTCTGTGTGGCATCTGGTACTGCTCTGTGTTAGGATAGGCATTGGGTGATTGCTTACTTTGCAGCACTTTAACATCTGCCTTGGCGTTTGCTTTTTAGGGATTCTCTTCCAATCCTGATTTTCTTACTTTACAGGCAGATATAACTTGGGAGGCTAACAGCAGTGGAGACGCCATGGGTCGCAGCTCCCTGCTGTAGATGTAATGTTCACCATGTATCCATAGCGCTTTCTGGCATTAGTGTAGAAATGCTACTTGTCCTCACCCTATGCTCCTGTATATAAACCCATTCTTCCTGAGGTCAGGCTGTACGAATGGAATTAAATTGTTACATTAAAACAGAGGAAAAAGAAATATTTCTTCCATTTATCGCTTTGTACTTTCTGCCCAAGCAGATATAAAATCCATCAATGTGTAACGCTGGGTTTTAATTGCCCCCTATTTTTAATATAGGTGCCGCCAACCATTGCTGGGAATATAAGATTGCACGCTTCCAACCCAAACCTCTCCACCATAGATTACACCGAGGAGAAACAGTACTCCAGCGGATCAGACAGCTCCGAGTTCTCCAAGATGCAGGATGATTTGTGTCATATCGCACACAAAGGTGGGAGAAGTCCTAGTTACGCCGAAATAACTCTCTGAAACGCTATCGTATGTAGTCATTGAATAGATGAAGTTGGACCTTGTGTTACTGCTGATTGCTGCACAAAATGGCCAAAGTAACTGACAGCACATTCTGTATGCACACTGATGCATAGATGGCTGTCAGTCACTGATAGGACCGCCCACTGGACCCTTTAAAGGGAATCTGTCACCCTAAATTGGCGGAATATTTAAATGATGGCAGTCAGGTCAGATGGGCGGTGTTTTGGGTACTTGCCTTAACATGTTGTTCGCCGCTGTCTCCATTATTTCTGGGAATTGTAGTCGTTGCCCTCTATATAACGCGCCTGCGCATTGCAATCTGCGGGCAAAGCATACTGCGCGTGCGCAATTCAAGATTGCAATGCGCAGGCGCGTTATATGGAGGGCAACGACTACAATTCCCAGAAATAATGGAGACAGCGGCGAACAACATGTTAAGGCAAGTACCCAAAACACCGCCCATCTGACCTGACTGCCATCATTTAAATATCCCGCCAATTTAGGGTGACAGATTCCCTTTAAAGAGTCAAGAAAGAACAAGGGGTTAAATGATGAAACCATAGATTGTACTGAATGTTTAATCACAGGTTCGTTTTTAAAATCTCCTTCTGATATGGAGATACTGTCTCTTCTCATGTACTATTACTTATTAATTGATCGCATATGGCAGAGACTTTACAAAAGGCCGCACGAGCCATGCGAGAGCCCCGGACTCTGACACCCAAATTCAGGAGTTTCACAGGTTGAATAATTCTGGTCCTACCGTTCGATCTTGATTTTTCCATCGGGTGACTTCAGGTGTCTCATATTTAGAGGTGAAGTATTTGTCTTTTTCACAAAAATACATATTATTGTCTCGTGTATCAAAATGCACACAGACATGCCCTGCGCCATTGAATCGCTGCCAAACCGCTGATCGCTGCCATTTAATCTTGTATTTTTTCCTCTGAAGTTCACCTTGTCTTTGTAGACTCAAGACAGAACAAAAATCCTTCTGACATGTTTGTGCTCGTAACAGTGAAGTGCATGTCCAGGCTATGGACGCTCGCTGTAGATGCATCATACAGTGCCGGTTATCCTCTGTAGGCACAATGTTATCCATGTTCTGTTCTCAGGTGACCATGTAAGATAAAAGCCTGGAACTTTTTCAGTCCACTTTAGCATTACTCAGTCACAGGTCAATTAAGGGTCAATGAGTCAGAACATTAAGTGTCTCCAGTGTAGAAAGTGTGCCATTGTCAGTGGTAGAGTCAGCATAGAAAATCTGATGAAGACATTCATTTTTTAATGTGTTGTCTACTTACATTTATTGTATTTGATACATTTTTTTTAATAGACTGTGTAATATTTGTAACTTGTGCCATTTTTAAAGAAAACTTGTCTGCAGAAATAGAGTTAATCTGCAGGTAAGTAGCAATAAAATCCTGCCTGGCATTATTGCCAGAGCAGCAGCTGCAGGAAGGAAATGAACTTATATCCTTCCGGAGGCTGCATCATTGGAGTGGTGCAGAGAGCAGTTACAGTCGCCGCTCACTCCCCAGTAGTGACGAGCGAGCATGCTACAGGGAGGATAGAAGTACCGTTCATTTACTTCCTGTATCAGCTGCTCCAATAAGGCAGCCAGGCAACAGTTTGATGCTATTGACCTGCAGGTTAACTCTTTACCTGCAGATAAATTACGTTTTTCGACATGACAGATTCCCTTTAATCTCGTTGGGTCCAAATTTCAAGAATAGTCGCACAACTACCTGTAATTATCTTTATGAACAAGCACAATTTTTTTTGCACACAGTTTTAGCATACACGTACAACAGCCATGATCCAGCATAAGAGAAAGCAATATGTACAGTAATATGTTGAGCTGAATTCATTATGTTAAATTTTCCACCCTGATAAATTTGGAAGAATTTGTACCAATTTATTAAATTCTT
>JARQOD010000006.1:58485389-58652519 GCA_033576555.1 Oophaga sylvatica | reverse complement strand
TGGATACTGACTGTGTTAACTCTGATTATTTTAGCCTCCTACTGCTTTTTGCACTAAACTGGATTTGCCTGTGGCCAGTGCTGATGTATACGGCGGAGGAGGAGCAAACCTTTTTTTATGTTTACTTAGTGTCAGCCTCCTATGGCAGTAGCATACACCCACAGTCCCACAGTCCTGTGTCCCCCAATGAGCGTCTCGGAGAAAAGGTTTTTAAACGGTGAGTAACACAAAAATCCGTATTTTTCACAAAAATACATATTATTGTCTCGTGTATCAAAATGCACACAGACATGCCCTGCGCCATTGAATCGCTGCCAAACCGCTGATCGCTGCCATTTAATCTTGTATTTTTTCCTCTGAAGTTCACCTTGTCTTTGTAGACTCAAGACAGAACAAAAATCCTTCTGACATGTTTGTGCTCGTAACAGTGAAGTGCATGTCCAGGCTATGGACGCTCGCTGTAGATGTATCATACAGTGCCGTTATCCTCTGTAGGCACAATGTTATCCATGTTCTGTTCTCAGGTGACCATGTAAGATAAAAGCCTGGAACTTTTTCAGTCCACTTTAGCATTACTCAGTCACAGGTCAATTAAGGGTCAATGAGTCAGAACATTAAGTGTCTCCAGTGTAGAAAGTGTGCCATTGTCAGTGGTAGAGTCAGCATAGAAAATCTGATGAAGACATTCATTTTTTAACGTGTTGTCTACTTACATTTATTGTATGGGATACATTTTTTTTAATAGACTGTGTAATATTTGTAACTTGTGCCATTTTTAAAGAAAACTTGTCTGCAGAAATAGAGTTAATCTGCAGGTAAGTAGCAATAAAATCCTGCCTGGCATTATTGCCAGAGCAGCAGCTGCAGGAAGGAAATTAACTTATATCCTTCCGGAGGCTGCATCATTGGAGTGGTGCAGAGAGCAGTTACAGTCGCCGCTCACTCCCCAGTAGTGACGAGCGAGCATGCTACAGGGAGGATAGAAGTACCGTTCATTTACTTCCTGTATCAGCTGCTCCAATAAGGCAGCCAGGCAACAGTTTGATGCTATTGACCTGCAGGTTAACTCTTTACCTGCAGATAAATTACGTTTTTCGACATGACAGATTCCCTTTAATCTCGTTGGGTCCAAATTTCAAGAATAGTCGCACAACTACCTGTAATTATCTTTATGAACAAGCACAATTTTTTTTGCACACAGTTTTAGCATACACGTACAACAGCCATGATCCAGCATAAGAGAAAGCAATATGTACAGTAATATGTTGAGCTGAATTCATTATGTTAAATTTTCCACCCTGATAAATTTGGAAGAATTTGTACCAATTTATTAAATTCTTATGTCTGAGTGTTGTACCGCTCACTATACAGAGTGTGTCTTTTTTGTGGATGCTCTCATGATGTAGATGACGTTAATAATATTCCTTCTGTTTCTCTGCAGCTTATTTCACTTTAAAGTCTGCTTATAGCAGCGTCTTTGCTGAGCGAGAGAAACTTAAGCAGCTAATCGAGCAAGACTCTTCCCCAACTGCTCAGATGATGGGTCTGAAGAACGCCTTAGCAGCGGTAAGTGGCTGCAATCTGTCTCTGCATTGCCACGATAGATTACTTTCTGCACTCACATTTTTATTATTTGACTCAACCTTTTGATACTTTGTAATGGTTTTACATGTTATTCATTTGAGGGGGGTGCCTCATCAATTTTCAAAGGGGTCGTCCCATCTATATCAATAGGATATGCCATAAATGTCCAATAAAGGAGCCTCGGTGTGCTCAGGAAACCTTGTTGCCGCCGCGCAAATTATACGCTATTTTGCAGAGACTTCTAGACCAGTGTTCCCCAACTCCAGTCCTCAAGGCCCACCCAACAGGTCATGTTTTCAGGATTTCCTTAGTATTGCACTGGTGGTGCAATTATCACCTTGGCAATACTAAGGAAATCCTAAAAACATGACCTGTTGGTGGGCCTTGAGGACTGTAGTTATGGAACCCTGTTCTAGACTATACACAAAAATAAAGCAGTTTCTTCATGGATAGTAGAAGTTCCGATAAGTTCCTCTGAGTGATCCCAATAATAATACTACACCATGTAAGTAATTTTCTATATTTCATGATCAGAATCCTAACCTCATTTATTACCCGCGCTTTAAGCATCAGACAAGCCTTTACCGTTTGTGAGACTTTGAAGACTTTGAGTCTGTTCATGTGCATAATACGAGCCCAGGCTTTATCATGTACGGAGCCAGCTTGTCATGTCCAATCAATCATTCATGAAGAGCCAGGTCCCATTGAGGGATGGCCTAAGGATTACTGTTATGTGAGATCCACCATCATTCTCATTATAAGAAAAAAAAAAACCTAAAAGCATTTGGATTTCATGTCCTCGTGTCAGGAGACCAGATTCCCCTCAGGTGAATGGCACGGAGGATAAAGAATGATAATACAAAACTAGAAATAGTAGCACTGGCTTCCTAAACACAGCGTAGTCATGACCTACATACCGCCTCTGTGATTTCACTGCATTCATGTATACATCTGAGTCTGCGATATTTAAGAGCACAAGTAATTTTATAGCTATTTCTAGACTATTGATGATAGGGATCTGAAATAATGGATAATATTCACTTTTATTTCTGTAGCGCCAACATATTCCACAGCGCTTTACTTTTGAGGGGACTTGTGCAGACAATAAAGACATTACAGATTAACACACAACTCAGGGGTGTCGATGTGAAAAGAAAAACAGCAATTCTGCCACCCCTTCATTCTGAGCATCCCACTGAAACGCCATCACTTTGCATGAGCTACATCATCAGCAAAGTAAACTGTAATATTTTTGTAATTTATCACGTTTTCGGCTCCCCTTACTCTGTGTAGAAGAAATCTGATGCTAACGAACACTCTCATGATCCCACCAGGAGTCTTTACTGATTTTACTTGTACAATTACGTAGAAGATGATACATTTTCATCCGTTTATTTTTTATTCCACTGAAAATGTAGTGAAACTTTTTTGAGAAGCCTTCTCAAACGTTTCAGTGACAAATGGCATTCTAAGGGAACGGTCCTTTCAAAGAAGGCGGCTAAAATGCATATGATACAATGGAATTGAAAAATATGGCCTAGTTCCAAAGAGGTTTTCTCAAAAAGGTTGTGTTTGTGAGATGTACTGTTGTACATCCTCATAAAGTTAACAGTACAATGTTTTGATTTTTTTAATTAAAAAAAAATTCATTCTGTCACTAGTTGATCAATGTAGGTAATGTGATCTCATGGTGACCACCTGAGAATTACAAGCCTTTATGTTCTCTGAAGGGGGAATCACCATCTCAGTCACCAGAACTGCCTGCATAATGAAATTACATAGACCGTACTAACGGTCTTGACTGGGAAGGGGGACGGCAAAAACTGCCATCACAGGTAATGATGATGACTACACAGCTCCTGTCACATAATTATAATGTAAGAGATCACAGTTCAGTCTCCTGACTGTACAGTCATGGCCAAAAGTTTTGAGAATGACACAAATATTAATTTTTACAAAGTCTACTGCTTCACTTTTTCTAATGGCAATTTGCATATACTCCAGAATGTTATAAAGAGTGATCAGCTTAACAGCAATTACTTGCAAAGTCAATATTTGGCTAGAAAATGAACTTTATCCCCCAAAACACATTTCAACATCATTGCAGCCCTGCCTTAAAAGGACCAGCTAACCTCTTTTCAGTGATTGCTCCATTAACACAGATGTGGGTGTTGATGAGGACATGGCTGGAGATCAATCTGTCATGATTAAGTAAGAATGACACCACTGGACACTTTAAAAGGAGGCTGGTGCTTGGCATCATTGTTTCTCTTCTGTTAACCATGGTTATCTCTAAAGAAACACGTGCAGTCATCATTGCAATGCACAAAAATGGCCTAACAGGGAAGAGTATCGCAGCTAGAAAGATTACACCTCAGTCAACAATCTATCGCATCATCAAGAACTTCAAGGAGAGAGGTTCCATTGTTACCAAAAAGGCTCCAGGGCGCCCAAGAAAGACCAGCAAGCGCCAGGACCGTCTCTTAAAAGTGTTTCAGCTGCGGGATCGGGCTACCAGCAGTGCAGAGCTTGCTCAGGAATGGCAGCAGGCAGGTGTGAGTGCATCTGCACGCACTGTGAGGCGGAGACTCTTGGAGCAAGGCCTGGTCTCAAGGAGGGCAGCAAAGAAGCCACTTCTCTCCAGAAAAAACATCATGGACAGACTGATATTCTGCAAAAGGTACAGGCAGTGGACTGCTGAGGACTGGGGTAAAGTTATTTTCTCTGATGAATCCCCTTTTCGATTGTTTGGGACATCAGGAAAACGCCTCATTCGGAGAAGACAAGGTGAGCGCTACCACTAGTCTTGTCTCATGCCAACTGTTAAGCATCCTGAAACCATTCATGTGTGGGTTGCTTCTCAGCCAAGGGAATCGGCTCTCTCACAGTCTTGCCTAAAAACACAGCCATGAATAAAGAATGGTACCAGAATGTCCTCCAAGAGCAACTTCTCCCAACCCACCAAGAGCAGTTTGGCGATCAACAATGCCTTTTCCAGCATGATGGAGCACCTTGCCATAAAGCAAAGGTGATAACTAAATGGCTCAGGGAACAAAACATAGAGATTTTGGGTCCATGGCCTGGAAACTCCCCAGATCTTAATCCCATTGAGAACTTGTGGTCAATCATCAAGAGACGGGTGGACAAACAAAAACCTAAAAATTCTGACAAAATGAAAGCATTGATTGTGCAAGAATGGACTGCTATCAGTCAGGATTTGGTCCAGAAGTTGATTGAGAGCATGCCAGGGAGAATTGCAGAGGTCCTGAAGAAGAAGGGTCAACACTGCAAATATTGACTTGCTGCATTAACTCATTCTAACTGTCAATATAAGGTTTTGTTACTCATATGTTTGAATTATATTTCTGTCTGTGATAAAAACATCTGTCAAACACACACATAAAAACCAGAGGGCAGCAGATCATGTGAAAATATAATATTTGTGTCATTCTCAAAACTTTTGGCCATGACTGTATACTGATAATCTTTAAACTCACTTAGGAGAATATAGAGTTTAGGATAATCAAATTGTCACCACAGCAGTCATAGTTGGCACAAGTTACCCATGAGATGTTGTAGTGATGTATTATGGGATTGATAGTAGAGAATTGAGACTGAACTACATGGGTGTTGGTACACCCTGTACTAAGAGAACTACAGTGTTTGACAGTCTTTCGTATTGTTGGAGCAAGGATGGGAAAAAACATTGCTGGACTGTTTCTTTAAGAACTGTGTTCCTATTACCAATAAAAATGAATGCTCAGGAGGATTGATCGTGCATTGAAATTTGTGATATTTTTTTAGGTACCCAACCATTGATAGCCTGAACTTTTTGTGGTCTGTTAAAAAAAAAAAAAATACCGTAATCCTATAGGAACTGGTGCAAGTTAATGCATTTGAATCTGCAGAACTGTGATCCATGAGTGGATCCTTCTTTTTTTTCTGACCTGTTGTCTTTAAGATCGAAAGTGGGTGTGATTGGGTCATTTAAAATAAGGTCAGTAATTGTAGCCTGGCGGTCTTGTGTTCATTTTGAGATTAAGTGCAACATTAGACTAGAAGATCACACAGTGAATAATGACCTAATCACACCCACGCCCTAGTGAGAATATTATCTCATTGTGCAATTTTACTAGACAAAAACACAAATTATAAAATCTGTCAGCAGCAGCAAGTTATTGTATTGACTGTCTCCTGAATTGGGTAATGATGTATTATACAGGTGCTGGGTTAAATTGCCCAAATCCGTTTTTTTAAATTAATTGACCTTTTTTGCAGACTGGCATTACATTCACTTGAATTTTCTACAGGTTCCACATTTGACAGATTGATATCCTCTAGACAGGCAGTAACATTTATAGACATGAAATAATGATTTGTTTTTACCCTAAAACTATTAGGAGACGCCACGTGAAGAGAACAGGACCCTGGTGCATCAGATGTCTAATGAAAGCCGCCTGTCTATCACAGATTCCCTTACAGAGTTCTTTGATGCTCAGGAAGTTCTTCTGTCTTCGAGCTCATCTGAGAATGAGGTTGGTTTTTTATTTTTGGTCTCTATGATCATGTGATAGTATGGCTGGTCTTGGAATAGATTCTGAGAACATGTTATGTTTCTGCCGGTAGAGTATGGACCTTTGATTTGACAAATCTTTTTTAATTATTCATTCTCAAAAAGTAAAATGATCTCTCTGGATCAAAACAGTAAATTGCCACATCGTCGTGCTGTACACATGAAATGAAGAGGGATTAAAATGCATAAACACGAAAAAAACAAGACAGTACAATAGAAATATGCTTACTGAGTAACAGACTGGTGCAGAAGGCAAGAGGTCAATGTGCCGAGGTCTTCTAATCTGAGAGAGAAAAATAAAGAGAGTAGGTTAAAGGGTAACCCCTCCTCCCCCAAAGTTATCCCCTATCCAAAGGATTAGGGAATGTTTGGTAATCGCAGGGACTACCAGCAAACTCAAGATTCGGGCTATGGAACCACAAGAACAGGGCTCTGCGGCACCATCTTGAATGGAGCAGAGGTGCACATGCTCAACCTCCATTCCACCTATTTATTATGGGGCTCTCAGAGAAATCCGAGTTCTGTGGTCCCACTAATAACTTATGGATGTAAGATGAATTGCGTACCTCTGCCCATTCAGAAAGGGCTTTTTGCGTGACATTGTTGGGGTTCTAGAGTCCAAATGTTAGGATATCTGGCGTTCCAGTGATCAGATCCCCAGCAATCAGCAAAATCAGCAAGTTATCCCCTATCACATGGATAGTGGGAAAACTATTTTTTGGAGGCATAACCCTTTGAGTCTGCTTATATGTTGGTTCAACTGAGACTTGATTATTGCAGTTGTAAGGTTTTCTGAAAGGTGGGTTTTTAGGTTGCTTTTGAAGTTTTGATGGTGGGAGAAAGTCTAATGTGTTGGGGTGGTAAGAGTCAAGAGTAGGGGTGTGTCTGGAATAATTTGGAGACAATTGGAAGGAGCAAATATGTGAAGAGCAGAGAAGGAGGACCTATGAGGACCAGAGTTGACATGTTGCGAAGTATTGAGAGATTAGGGTAGACATGTATGAAGGAGACCTATTATAGACATTCTTGTATGCCTTTATCGTTATTTTGTAAATGTATTTGCTAGGCAATGAGTAGCCATGAAGGTTGTAGGCAGAAAGAAGTAGCCTTATCTGAAGGATAGGAAAGGTAAAGTGCAAGAATTTTAGATGAAAGCCCAAAGAGAAGCATATTGCAATAGTCTAACACCAGATGCTCAAAACTTTTCATCATCTCCAAGTTTAAAAAAAAATAAGAATAAGTGGATATTAGAAATGTATTTGAGCTGAAGACAGTTGTGGGTGGGAAAATCATGATACCTGCCAAGCACGCGGGTATTAGAAGATGTCACGTCATCTGCCCTTCTTGGTGTGTAACTTAGGGAAGCAGACTAACACTTTAAGGACTTGATGTGTGGTATGAAGGACAGGCACAATTGAAGGCTACCTGAGGCATGGACATTTGAGAACACAAGTCAATGATCGACCGCTGTAGGATCACTTACACTTGATCTGTAGGGCGCCATGTTGAGCGTGAAAAGTTCACTTTGATAAATTTTTACCAACATTGTTGATTGAGAAGGACATGGGCATGATTGTCAGTCATAACTAAGCGAAAAAATTTTTGCCTTTATCAAAAATGCCAATGCTTGATTCCTGTTTTGTGTAACATTTTCTCTTCTGGGCACATAGAAAGTGCCTCTTACAGTTGTGACTGTGATACGGTCATTCGGTCTTGGTTAGGGAGACGAGGTATTAAAATTTTCTGTGTATAATTGGTTCCTTTATTGTTTTTTATATACCAAATATGTCACAATACTATAGAAACGTTCTCGTTGTCAGTTGTGTTTGTGTAGTTAGAACAGACTCCCCGCAGTCTGTTATTTTTCCTTTCCTGTCAATCCCATATTGTCCAGGTATCCTCTGTTGCTATGGTTACAATGTAGAGAATTTTGGGAATGTTTTACTTTTTATACGTTTTGTAGTATTTATTTTCTTGGGTTATAAATATTTGTTGCCCTCCTTATAGTGCACAGAACTGCCGCTTTATACTTTATGGCCTCAATTGCTTACAGGGAGCCGCCTGTTTCACCAAAGCTATGAAAACTATCAGCACTTTCAAGTTACTTACTAGGATACAAGGGTCCCTGAATCCTCATCGTTCCAGTAGGTTATTGACCATATTAACTAAAGCATTTGGACAATCTTTGCTGGTTAGAAAGGTCCTTTGATTAGTTCTTACCTTGCTGGGATCAGTAGCTATCAGCTAGCGGTAATCTGTGCAGAAGTCTGGTAGTAAAGTGTTCAGTTTCCCTGTAGCGCCGCCACAGGAGAAAGGAAGAATTACATGATAGCTAGTGTCTTGTATTATAGGACAGGGTAGATCCTCCAGAGCAAGAGTCGCTTTTATAACAACTCTTCCCCTGGCCAAGAATCCTGGACATGGGCCCTCCCTCTACTAATAATTTCTTTATAAACTACATTAATGTGAAAGTTTCCTCACTTTTTTTATTATTTAACTGAACAGTCCCTTTAAAACCTCATTCATATGTCCATAATTTTTCCTCGTGTGTGAAAACATGGACCATTGTTGATCACTGGTTTGGATCCAATTCAGTTTTTACAGTGATTTTCCCCAATGGAAAAATAAATAAATTGCAAAACTTCTAATATCCATGCTATTCACGGTTCAGCAAACGGACTGCACACCGATGCCATCTATGTGCTGCCCATGATTTTCGCAAACCCATGGTCTTGCATGGATAATTTTAATCAGTGACTCCGATCAAAAATGGACATGTTACCGCAAAAAACATGACAGAAAACTATAATGGGTATGTATGACCCCATAGTCCTAGAATAAAAACAAAATGCCCTGCAGTAAATAAATAAGTAAATGGTAATAGTACATGTAAATAACATAGAGTACTTAGTTGACACTGTTTTGATAAAAAAAAAGTGTACAAGACATCCCACCGCGACTAGGTGTACCACCCAAGATGGGTCCTATCTCTAAAGTTAAACTTCTGTATGTGCCAGCAGGCCTCCATAGATGCGGGTAACGCAGGACGCAGGTCAGACACCTGCCCGTGGAAATCTATAGAAACTAAATGCAAAGCTCAAAAAAGGGGGAAACAAATCTTATATGTAGAAAAAAAACTGAAGCAACATCAAATAATGGATATGTGTTCTGTCTGTGAAAAGCACAGAACATCTACATTACTCAAGAACATCTGACTGAGGTGTAAGGGATATCCTATGGGTATTCCATAAATGCTTAAAGCAGGAGGAATACCCCTGGTGTGGCTCACCACTGACGCTGGTGGCATAGTGCTAGGTTATATTACCAGTGACCCATTTCTACAATTACTGTGACCCCGCTAATATCCCTAGAATGAAGTGACAGTAGCGCCAGGAATGCAGAGGGCCAAGTTTTCTCCTGTTTGTTTTCCTCTGCTATTTTGGAAATTTCCATGTAGCGCCCCTACTGTATCTGATGATTTATATAATGTCATTTATTTGTAATGTTCAAGTTATACATTTTGATTTAAATTATATTTTTTTTCTTTAACATCTGATCTCTACATGTGCTTTATGGATTGCAGTATTCATGTGCTCAATAATTGCATTTTATTGCTGAAATCAGGCGTTTCATAGCAAATACATGAAGGGGAAAGGGAAATGTGTTCTTCTCATATGGCCAGTGTCTGCATTGTCAGATATACTTCAGTCTTCATCAGATTTATTTCAGTCTTTGTTATCCCTTGCACTCGGCCATTACTATATGTGTTGTGTTTGTTTCCCAGGTATCAGATGATGACTCGTATGTCAGTGATGTAAGTGATAACATATCAGAGGACAATCTAAGCAATGACATTGACAATGAACGGCAGTCCCTAGGTATGTCGATATTGACTTATATCATGAACTCTGCTTTCTTTTCCTAATAGTGATTGTGTTACATCAGTATATTTCTTTGCTTATACTTTTTGTAACTATTTAACTATAACCATTTTTTTTTCCATTGGGAAGTCTTTTGGCTCCCTTGTTCACATCTTCCTTGCAGTTATAGTGTGAGATGTATCATAGGATGGCCACCCTTAAGGGTATGCCACACTGAACAACATCGCTAACGGGATCGCTAAAAAACGTCACTATTTAGCGATCCCGTTAGCGATGTTGTTCTGTGCGGCATCTGCCAGCGACGAGCTTCCTGCTGTGATCTCGCTCGTCGCTGGAATCGTTCCGGACCCTATTTATCGTCGGCACTCCCGCTGGGTAAGTATAATCGCTAAGTGTAGCACCTTTTCTTAGCGATTTAGCGGTACTTTTGTACCGCTAAAGTCGTTAAGGAGATCGCTAACCGCGATAGCGTCCTTAACGACATCGCTAAGTTAGGTAGCTACTAGCGATATAAAAACAATCCCGCTAGCGATCTCATTAGTATGCGACGCTAACGAGATCGCTAGCGGATTGTGTAGTGTGGCAGTACCTTTAGGCTTCCCAACGCTGTCCTGAGATTTTCTCAGGTCTATAAAAACCCATTGATCAGTTAGGGGCAGATGTCGACTTGACAGTGTTTTGGAATACTAATCAACCAGACAATTGCAGCTTCCAATCCTCCTTTTGGGAATAAGTAAAATCAGCAACAGTAAAGCTTAATGAAATGAAAACAAAATGATAAAAAAAATATCATTTCCACTATATTTATATTTAAAACTAAGACAAAAGCAAAGAGCAAATACCCTGCAGTAAGAAAATCATAATATTACTTGTAAATAAAATGGGGTTCTTGTGTAAAGTGGCCATGAGCAGTAGTCATGGTCGAGCTGTTGACCGGTTACGCTCTGACACATTAAAAGGAAAGTGGTGTCCCAGTCCCAGAGTGCTGTCAGGTGTGGGGGCATTACACTCACTTGTAGGCTGCAGACCCCTGCTGCCTCCATTCTCAAGAGCTGCTGCACACAATTCAGACACCTAGTTCATTGCAACAAGCAAACAGTTATTGATTAGTTGAAGTTCAACAGGTTGTGACATGTGGGATAGGGCACAGCAATTCATGTTTCTTAATTCCTTGGTACAACACATCTTCAGCCCTGCCACTCGTTCTGGATAAGGATGAGCAAACCCGAACTGTTAAGTTCGGGACCGTACCGAACACATAGTGTTCGGTCACACTGTCCTGAACACGGGTTTCCCGGGGAAACCCGTGTTACAGTTTGGGTCCGGGGCCATTAGTTATACTTACCTATCCAGCGATGCGTCCTCCAGTCTCGCAGCCGCATCTGCTTCCGGGACCGCTCATTAACTGCACTCGGCAGTCTTCGGCTATTTCCGGAGTGTTCGTGCGGTGACGTCACTGACACTGCATTTCCCCATCTCCTGACACTACCAGGTAGTGCCCACCTTTTGATAACACTAGTCCGCACCCACTGGGCTAGTACTATCCATTAACTATATCCTATCCTATTGACTAAGGGCCCCGTCTCACATAGCGACACACCAGCGATCCCGACAACGATCAGGATCGCTGGTGTCGCTACATGATCGCTGCTGAGCTGCCAAACAGGCAGCTCAGGCAGCGATCAGGACAGCGACACTGCGGGTAACAAGCGACGCACGTCGCCTAGTTACCCGCAGTTTACGTAGGATACCAGCGCACTGATGCAGGGAGCTGGTAACCAAGGTACACGTCGGGTTTCCAGGCGCTGCGCGGTGCCTGGAAACCCGACGTGTACCTTGGTTACCAGCTCCCCTGCAGCAGCGCGCTGGTATCCAAGGTACACGTCGGGTTTCCAGGCACAGCCCCGCGCTTGGAAACCCGATGTTTACCTTGGTTACCAGTAGACCTGGTCTCCTGCCTGTCACACGCAGCGATGCGTGCTGGTCAGCGGGAGACCAGCGATCAAAAAAAAGTCCTGCATTTCTGACACGACCAGCGATTCACAGCAGGGCCTGATCGCTGGTACGTGTCAGACATAGCGAGATCGCTGCTGAGATCGCTGTTTAGCAGCGATCTCGGTAGCGATCTCGCTGTGTGAGATGGGGCCCTAAGCCTATTGTCCTTATCTTACAGTGTGTCCTATGCCTTTGCTAAACCACTTAACTATATGAACAGTACATATCTTATCCCTAATCCTATACTTACCCTGCACTAGGAGCTGTTCACATTGTACATTAATAACACTTTACATTCTTTTTACACTGTACATTACCATCACACAATATAAAAGACGCACATCACTATTCACTTAACATAGCAAAACCGCATAAATTGTACACATAGCGCGATTATTGTCTTCATGGGCAGGAACGCAGCAGAACAGTCCATCATAAATATACTTGATCAAAAAAGCCTAAAAAATCATCCCATCGTGACAAGGTGTACCCAGTCACGATGTCCTATCTATAGTATTTCACCTCTCTATGTGTAAAAGGAAAAGCTTATAAGATACTTATGTAATTGAAACAATGCTTGACACTTTTTTTTTCCCAAATATCCTTAAATCACCATCAATAAAAAGTTATGTCTGAATTGTACTCTCCCCCAAATTATTTTCAGTAAATAACCTGAAAAGATAATATTCTAATACACCATTGTATATAAACACCTGTACTTTGTATCTCCCCCACCTCATTTTAGATTGTAAGCTCTCACGAGCAGGGTCGGCTCATTTTGCTTTAATTATTGTATTGTTAACGTTGTTACTTATGACTTGTGTTCTGAAACTGTTAAACTGTAAAGCGCTGCGGAATATGTTGGCGCTATATAAAAGATTATTTTTATATTATTAATTAATGGATTAAAGTAATGTCACCATGCCCTTCCCCTCTATTAATAATCTTTGAGCTGTACTCGGTCATGAAGGACTGGCAAAATGAAGACAAAAACAACAGTAAAAATATACATTAATGCTGCATAATGGAGACTACAGCGTGTGGAGGTTTAGTAGGCACAATATACTAATCTTGCATAGTTTCATAATCTTCTTTGGACTTCTCACTTAGAATACGCGTTGTGATGATAAGTATAGAAAAGCATAGCGTAGAGTATTACAGGGAGCACGGATGATTTGTATGGTAATCTTTCTTTTTTTATCTCTTACACCCTCATTTCATAGATGGGGCTTGTGAAGTAGATGGTTTTCCAAAGCACAGAACGTGTCTTCCAGCTCCGTGCCCAAACACAAGTAATATCAGTTTATGGAACATTCTTAGGAACAATATTGGGAAGGACCTATCCAAGGTGTCCATGCCGGTGCAGCTCAATGAGCCTCTCAACACTCTGCAACGATTATGTGAAGAACTTGAATACAGTGAACTTCTAGACAAAGCGGCGGAAACCCAGGACCCATTTGAGAGAATGGTAGGATATTGACTTTTAGGATAAATTGTCTTTTGCTAGCAATTAAATAGGAGAAGCAGATGTGGGAAAATTCTGCAAAGTAAAAGAATGCTATTAAGAAGAGAAGCTAATCAATGAATTTTTATGAATTAACTTGCCAAGTGAATGAACAATTGAGAAATCTAAATGAAATCAATATTAGGTGGGACCGCCTTTTTTACTTCGAAAAAGCATCAAACAAATGTAGGCAGATAATTATCCATCATGTAATTCCATCAGGGAGGCATCTGATTGGATCCAAATGTATTCTGCAACCTACTGCCAGTAACATTAAGGACTATCTTCAGCATCGTAGAAGTGATGATATGGCCTCCACTGAGTCCTGATCTCCACATTATCCAATTTGTATGGAGAGAATTATTTGCAGAAGCCTAAATCCACAGATCTGTGGTTAGTTCTCCATGATGTTTGGAATAACCTCCCTCCCGAGTGATTCAAAAACTGTGTACAAGTATTACCTAAAAGAATTGATGCATTGATGCCATTTTGAAGGCAAAAAATTGGTCACATCAAACATTGATTTTATTTACTCCTTAATTCAGTTTTGCATTTTGTTACGGTAATTGATTAAAAAATAAACTATTAATAATTCTATATTTGAAAGTATTCTTACTTTGCAGCATTTTTTCCTTGTCTAAATAAAGCTTTTTGGGAATTTAGTTATATTAGATATATTGTGTAACTATATAGATTAAAAAAATATATCTCAAATAGTTCCTTTTGGTTATAAGGGTCATCTATTATTTCATGGGTGGCTTCTTGTTGGGTGTCTGTAGCTGGTACCTCAATCCATAATTTTGATTGCCTGGATAAATTTGGCACTAAGTGCTCTTAGTGTAGCACCACCACTTGAGAAATGAATCACTATGCGGTGTCCATTGCAATTAATAAGCTGAAAGACATTCAGAAAGTGTTGGGTCGTTCAGAGTGACACCATTTCTGTATACTTTTCTGTTTGGCTAATGCATAAGAGTCTTCAATATAATTTTTTTCCCGTAGTGACTTAGTTTCTTAGTAGGATTTATACATTTAAGAGCACCTTTCACCAAATTTTTCAGGTTGCGCTGGACACACAATGTAATAGTTTCTGTAGTGTGGATGTTTTCCATCATTTTGCCTCTTTGTTGCAGTGATACGAGCAATCAAAGGGGCAACTAATGCGGTAACTTTTGTTAAGTCCAAGTGGTTGTTACTAGATGCTTCTCACTGGGGCGAGTACTTCCCTCTGAGTTTTATCTCGGAATACCCACTTGGACTTAAAAGAAGTTATTATGTGCCAATACTATTATTGCTAATATCTCAACAATGAAGAGCTGAAATAAAATTAAAAAAAAAAAGTTTTAATTCGCTCTTCAGCAACTATTATATCGTGTGTCCAGTTCAAAATGAAAAATTTGGTCTCCAGCCCCCTTAATAACTTCACTAGGAAACAAAATGAACATCTCTTTGTTCAAGGCTATAAGGATGGATCTGCTCACTTTGAAATCAATGAACTATTCTTTTCTAAAAATTAGTATCTATAAATTGCTAATATTTTCCCCAGCACTCTACAATACAAGCGTCCCTTCAGCTGGGACTGTCTTCCATGTATAACAGCAGATACCCAAGGGACTTTGGTACACAAGCAGTTAACTATTTTTTACTACACTCTTCCATAAAGTGTTAATTTCCTTGAGATAATTTATCTTGTATATCGTAGGTTTACGTTGCCACCTTTGCAGTATCCTCATACGCCTCCAGTTTCTATAGGGCTGGTAGCAAACCATTTAACCCTGTGCTGGGAGAAACGTATGAATGTGTAAATGAAGACAAAGGATTCCGGTTTATTGCAGAGCAGGTACTGTATTTTCTTACATTTCTATCTCCCATAAGCCAGAAGTTGGTTAAGGACTGTTATACCATTAATAGTCAGTTCTGTTCATTAGCATCTTATTAGCACCCCCCTTATATTATCTCAACACAACGGAAGGAAAACCTTAATCTATTGATATGATCTCTTTCCACTCAGGCAGCGTCGGACTGGGGTGCTACGGGTCCACCAGTCACGATGACTGTGGTGGCCCACTCGTCTGCTACCTGAAAATATTTTCTGACCGTAATTCACAAATTTACCAATGCTTCTACATAATAATAAGCTGGGTAGTTAGTTAGATAAATGAATGATAAGATGCTGTTTTTGTCTGCTCATAGTGAAAAAATGTATTGTACCATCTACTGTTCATATAAGGGGTGGGGGGCCTGCCGGGGGATTTACCTGTTCCCCTATGTGCCAGTCCGATCTTGTACCCAGGGACTAAAGTCAATGTAATTAGAATGGTAATTAGATATTTCATAAAAATTACTTTTTCGCATCAAAAAAATCTGTGCAATCTCCAAAATCAGATGTATTTTTATAAACTTTTATATAGTGAGTATAAAAAAAATACAAATCTGTTTTTTTTTTGTAGTATTATCCATAGGTTTAACAACAATACTGAGTAAAGAATTGCATTCTGAGTTTTTTCCACGAAGAAGACTTGCACCTTGTGCCCTGTCAGGAAGTAGACAAGCTTGTTATTTGGCTCTTATCCGAGCCAGTCCCAAGGGCCACATCCGATGCCAATTCTAACGGTTAGATTGGTGCCCTTTGACATTGTCTGTGAGCGGAGTCTAGTGAGAGCATGGTGCAGATAGTGTTGTTCCTACGCTCCACCTAATTTAGTGTGGAGAAGGCGTTCAGCATGTAATGCATTATTATAAGAGCTTTTTGTTAGATGTGCTAAAGCATTACCTAAGAGATTGATAAAGTAACCTTGTATTACTGTTTAAGTGTCATTGATTCTTGTACTGAAAATTGAATCTTTTAAGACCGAGTCTCCTCTGGTGAAAGTGCAATTGATTCTGGATCTGCGCAGGTCTCTGCAGGGAGGCAGCCGTGGCTGGAGAGATTTGGAATATGGCCATAGGGATGTCTGAGGCTTAGGAGTAGCAATGAGTTTAGCTTAAGATCTCTAAAGCTCTTCACAACAGAACCCTGCAACTATCATATAATGAAAAGTTTTTCAACTTTCTAATAAACTTTTTTTTTTCTAGCTCCACCCCAATTTTAAGATCTTTAAATTTATATTTGTAATGTAATATGAAAAATGTCCAGAAAGAGTATTCCAGTTGACACAAACACAGGTTATTCATTCTATAATAAAATGTACAATTTTACAGTATATCATTCAATGCTCTCCTTGCAGTCATTCAATAGGAAACTTAAATGAGTTGTTCCATTTCATGAAAGGTTAATCTCGAGCTTCAACAAAGCAGTCCTCACCTTCCTTGAGTCCAACATCAAGATTCGACGTTGCTCGAGGTCTTCGGCTGTGGTTTCCGCGTTAGCTCCGTGAGCTAAGCGGATGTGATCGCGGCTTCCAATGTAGACTCAAGGCCTGCTGAGAGCCAATTTATTTGCAGTGGCGCTGATGTCACGTTGACAACATGGCAGCCAAACCCATACACTGGGAGAAACGGCGAGGCTCGCAGGCGAACCTGGGGAAGATGAGTGCAGAATGGTTTGTTGCAGCCGGGAATGAACTTAATGATGGAAAACAGCCCCTTTACTTTACTAAGAGAAGGTGAAAATCTGTTCTGATCTTGTTCTTGGCACTAAAATATCATAACGATACAACTTTAAAATAACCCAACACTTGAATAAGCTGGACGTAAGCTTTCAGCCACTGGGTGTGAGCAGTAAGTCATTCACTGATGGCTAGCAGGGATATTTTTTTTAAATAATGAAGCATGAAATAAAATCCAGTTGATAAAAACAAGTGTAAGTGATGACCAGAGCAACAGATTCTGAATGTGGTACAATGGGTAGCTGGAAAACATATAAACTATTTCTATTTATGGAGTGCAAACGAATGAATGAATGTCTTTTTTATCTTCTCAGGTGAGTCATCACCCGCCCGTATCCGCCTGTCATGCTGATTCTGAAAATTTTGTATTATATCAAGGTAAATATTTAACCTATGGATGCAGAGGTATTGTTAGAAATGTTTCCCCAAAATAATCAGATGATAAACTGATGCGGAAAAATTTTATGAATTTATTCCAAGAATTTATTTGCATAAAAAAAATCTATATGATGGCGAACAACTTTCTGAAGAAGGGGCTGTGGAATCAATGGAACAAGGCTCTACAGAGTTGAGGTTTGAAGAGAGCAGATGTGCACCTACTCGACCTTCGCTCTATCCACTCTCAATATGACTTCTAGAAATAGCTGAGCACCGTGCTTGGATATTTCCCGCAGTCCTATATACCGTGAATGGAGGGGAGGTTGAGCATGTGTTTCTCACTGCAGCATTCTTGTGGTTTTGAAGCCCCTATTCCTGGGATTCCCCATCCTATGGATAGGAAATAACTCGCAATTCAGGTAAAAGTTTTTAAGGCAATGTGCCATAAATTAGCGTTGGTGGTAGACACCTGCCCAGGCCTTCAAACAAATGCACTATCAGGATGCAGTGGACCCATATAGTTAAGATGGCGGCAACACAGGTGCAAGAATACCGATAAGACAGCCGCTCACAACCTACCAATTCATGGAGGGGGCGGCTGCTTGGTATATTATGCACAATGAAGACTTGTATGCAGCGCTGTTCACATTATGGCAATGCACAGCATCCAGTTAAACAGCCTAGTATTTACACCCTTCTATTAGATCAGGCGGGCTGCCCAGCGCTATTAAGATGCATCCCATGTGAACAGGCACCACAGTTTACAAGACCAAATGGGCCCACCTGCACCCTGTAAAATAAAGTGCAAAAAACACATTAAAAAAAACTACATGGGTCCACTGCATGCTGATAGTGCATTTGTTTGAAGGCCTGGGCAGCTGAGCATCTCTGCCTTTTTGTTGTATTTTTTGAATTTTTGGAGGATTTTTAAGTCCTCTTTTTGTGCTATTGCTGTTTAGTGTAGTTACTTGTAAGCTTGAGGATCCGTGAAGTGGATTACAAGCTTACGTACTTTGGCCAAAATACCAACTAATACCTCACATTTTTTTATGTGTTTTTTGCACTTTATTTCACAGGGTGCAGGTGGCCATTTGTCTTGTAATCTGTGGTGTCTTTTCACATGGATGCATCTTAATAGTGCTGGGACTAGACGCCTGATTAAATAGAAGAGGTTAAATACTAGCTTTTAACTGGATCTGTGCATTGCCAAATTTGAACAGCTGCAGTACAAGTCTTCACCGTGTGCATCAAATATACCAACATCCGCCACAGTCCATACTTTGTAGGTTTGTAGCGCTGTCTTCATTTTTTGCACCTGTGTTGCAGGACCATCTTAACTATTGGTCGTCCATGCATGCGATAGAGCATTATTTGAAGCCTTAGGGCAGGGAGAGCCATCTCTACTGATGTTTTGCTGTATTATTTTGATTTTTGGAGGATTTTATTCCTCTTTTTGTGCTATTGCTCGTTTGGTTTAGACCTTGAGCTTGGTGACTTGCCGATTAGCGAAATCTCAGTCACATAGACCCTAATTCTGTCGGAATCACTTTTAAAAGTTGCAAAGTGTGCTGTTTTTAGTGTTTTCATGCTTGTTTTCCCGTCTCTTCCAAATGAGTGGAGCCGGATGGGGGGTGGACACTACAGCTGTTAATTCATGCGAACCTGGGTGTAACTTACACTAGAAATATACTGCCATCCATAATATTTGTGATCAGGCAAATACCGACTTTAAGAAGCCTGATAGTTCAGATAAAGTGCTGTCCAATCATTCACTCACCTCACACACTACCTTGGGATAAGTAATCATATCAGATTTAGGGATTAGTGATGGGGCGAGTGTGCTCGGATAAGGGGTACCAGCATGCAAGTTGTAGTAGGGGTATCTTCTGTGTACTCAAATACTATGGTACCAGTCGCCATGGCGCGTTTCTGGCGGCTGTTTGGACAGCCCAACACATGCAGGGATTGCCTGTTTGTCTACTCCACCAATCCACAGTCAAACAGATAGTAACAAATCGATAATTTTGTTATTCTCCCCATGAGTGATCGCAATAAAGATTACTCTAGAGCAATGCGTGTATAGTCCACAAGTCACAAAGACACCCAAGTATGATCCTCTAAGCAATTAAAGACCTGTCTCACATTAGCTAATGTTCATGAGTCCACCAATCGGAGGACACTTCAACGACATTTGTATGCAGGAGAAGTCACTGCTCTCCTAAAACATTGCTGCAGTTTGCAGTTTGCTAAGATCACATGGAACAAGCCAGAAGGCTAATTGAAACATTGCTTTGGGAAAGATGAGATGAAAATAGAATTTTTTGGTTTAAATGTGAAAGGTAAAATCTCGTACCCTTTCTGAAACACGATGGAGTAGTAACTGGTTGGGCCTTTTTTGGACTAATTCAACATGCCAGAACATTTAAATGTCGTTATTTTTGCATAAGGTAAGTCACATCTGCATATTGGATGCAAGGTACAAACGTTGCCCTCAGACATGATATGAATCATTTTCCTCAAAAGAAAATGACAAAGTCTATATTTTTCAATCATTTGTTTGATTTGGTTTCTTTATCTACTTTAAGAACCTGTGTAAAAATCTTTTATAGTTTTAGGTTGAATTTCTGCAAAAATATGGAAATTTCTGAAGGGTTCACAAACTTTCAAACATCATTGTAGCAGCAGAGCTGCAGTACCCGAGAACAGAAAAAAACTGTGAAACCTCTTCTTCAATATTCCATCACTTCACAAGTTAGCAGTACCCTCTTAGTTTTTATTAACTCTGTTCCTTCCATTTTTTTACATCCCTTTATCCACATGGCATTGAAGGGAAAAGACAGCGGAAAAAATATTTTATAGTTTTGGTAGAACATCCGCACGGGGTAGAAGCTTCAATGCTGTAAAACCTCATTTCAGCTGCAGATGGAAGGGAGGGAGACACAGTACTTCATTACTGATGGGTAGGCGGAGCCAAGACGGGATAGTCACCTCAGATTAAAAGAGTGTGCTGACCGGCCCCTCCAGCTCGGGCTCCTCCTACTCAGCTTACTCAGTTTACAATTTGAGGTCTCAGAGGATGGTCGCTGCTGGAAGCAGCTCCTCAGAAGATTTTATTATTTTATATCGGACAAGAGACTTGGATCACCAAATGTGGTCTAGAGGTCTCAGGGGTCTCAGCGCTGCTGGACTCCCACCTCTCCCTTGGCGGATCTGTATTACCCTGAGGGTGGTCCCTGCAGAAACCTGCCGGCCCGGGGGATGAGGATGGCTTCCCTGGCGGGGACGCACACCCCGCTCAGGGGTCACTGCGATCTCCGCCCTGGGGGGAAGCATGGGCACGCGCCAGAAACCCCTGGGGGTCCTGTGGCGCATAACGGGGTGAGTACTCCACATGTTTATCAGTGTGTTGAGTGATTCACCGGCTGCTGCGGCAGCCGCTGGTACAGTTTCATGTGGTGATTTTGTGTATTTTGTCCGCAGGTGGATGCCTGCAGGACGGGGATCGCGGTACCGGAGAAGGGGAGTCCCGCGCTTTTTTTGAAGGCGGGGGGCGTGGCTTCACGTCTCCCGGGCAGGAAGCGCTCTCTGAGCGCGCTTTCCTCCTTCCTTCTCTTCCGGCTGCCTCCTCAGTGCGGCGGCCATTACAGCGCACCGGGCTCCTCTTCCTCTCTGCTCTCCTGCACAAGTGAAGAACACAGCACCGCAAAACTGTGAGTCGCTTCTGCCCAATCGGGGCAGAAGCTTAGAGAATCTTTTTCTCTCCCCCGTAGCGCAGGTTGCCACACGCTGAGTTTAGCGACGCTATTTGGGTCGCTGGAGGTCTTTGCGATACAAAATTGATCGCAAATATTTAGCGATTTAAGTGTGGTATTTTTTTGAGACGTTTTTTCTGTCTCTGCCTGCTGCCTCATTGAGGCTCCTGGAACTCGCACATCTGTCACTTGAATACAGGTTGTGAAGAGTTTTGTGATTTTAACCCTTATCAAGCGGTTAAATCTTAATGGTGGCTGGGGTAACCTTTTTTTCTTTAAGAGTTAACCCTTCAGCGTCTGGTTAAAAGGTTTTTTTCCTAAAACCACATTTTTTTCGTGTTACTATCAGTGTAACCTGTCATTGTACTGAGTAAGACATGTCAGATCAGGGCACAGGTGCGGATCATCATCCAGCTCCGTTACGAGATCAGTCTCGCATATCTGACACACAGACCTCGACATCGAGTGCAGCGGTCGGAGGACCCAGTGACGCAAAAATGGAGGCTCTCACTCGTTCGATTGATAGCCTGTCTAACCTTATAAGTTGTTGGGTGTCAGCCAAACCCCTCATAGCAGGAAGCGTCATAGGCCGGTGTCTTTTCGCTCGTATAGCGACTCAGAGAGTTCTGACTGGAGGGTTCCCCTTTAAGTTCAGAGGGGATATCCGAATCGGATAGAGAGGATCGGCAAATGCACTCTGCTTTTTGCTCGGGTCGTGTAGAGGCTTTAATTGAGGCAATGAGGGAGGCGTTACAGTTACAGGAGGATGTAACTACTCGCCCTGCTAAGTCGGCCAGGATGTTCCAGGAGTCGCATAAGTCAGTCGCGACTTTGCCATCGATGATTGAGTTCAACCAGGCAGTGGAGAAGGAGCGTCTGTGCCCAGACAAGCGTTTTCAGGGGACTCGTCTTTTGGAGTCACTGTATCCGTGCACTACGGAATCTAATGATTGTTGGATTCAGTCTCCCGAGGTGGATGTCTCCTTATCTCAGCTTAGCAAATCTTCCTTGCTACCTATTAAAGGGAAGGCGAGTTTGCAGGACCCGCTAGACAGAAGAGCAGAGTCAGCGGCAAAGTCCATTTATGAAGCCACGGGTTATGGCTTCAGAGCAATGTTAGGCTCCATGTGTGTTTATAAAGCTGCCCTGGTCTGGTTGGGCCGTTTACGGAGGAAATGTGAACCTCAAGTACCTGAGGTGGATGGACTGTTTGAATTGTTAGAAAGTGCCTTACAATATGGACATGATGCAAACCTGGACACGGTGTCACTGCTGTCCAGGGCTCAATCCTCGGCGGTCTCAGTCAGGAGGGCACTGTGGCTTAGACAGTGGACCGGTGATGCGGTTTCTAAACATGGTTTGCTAGCCTTAGCTTACAAAGGCGGTCAGTTATTTGGATCTGACCTTACGGAACTGATTGCCAAAGCAAAGGCAAGGGAGACAGCTTTACCACAGCGAAGGACTGTGGCTTCTACGTCTGGCAGGCCTGGTACCAATAGTGGTCGACAGTCCTTTCGTTCCAGGGGACGATTTCGGTCAGCCCTCATGGGGGTCGGGTCGTCCCTCTTTTTCGGGAAAAAAGGACAAATCAGAAATCCCGCGCTCCCTGGAAACAGAGTTTCCGTCAAGATAAGAGGGAATCTGACAAAAAGCCCACTAAGGCAGATTGACGCCAGGGTCCCGCTCGAGGGCTCTCGAGTGGGGGGTCGCCTGCTCCAATTCAAATTGACTTGGGTTTCCCGTGTCCCAGACTCCTGGGTGACACGGGTTGTGTCAGCAGGCTATTTCATAGAGTTTTCTTCCCGACCCCCGAACAGTTATTGCCAGTCTCGCATGCCATCAGAGCCCGGGCTATGTGCCGCTTTACTGCAGGAAGTCGAGTTTCTTCTGCAGAAGGGTGTGGTGGTTCCGGTTCCACCAGAAGACAGGGGAAGAGGTTTTTATTCCAACCTCTTTGTAGTCCCCAAAAAGGAGGGAAAGTTTCGCCCCGTCCTGGATCTCAAAAGGTTGAATCGGCATGTCCACGCCCGAAGGTTTCGCATGGAGTCGCTTCGCTCCGTAGTGGCAGCATTGTCACAGAACGATTTTTTGGTGTCAATCGACATACGCGACGCCTATTTGCACGTTCCAATCGGAGGGGCTCACCAGCGTTATCTTCGCTTTGCCATAGGTCAGGATCATTACCAATTTGTGGCTCTACCATTCGGTTTGGCCTCGGCACCCAGAGTCTTTACAAAGATTCTGGCACCTCTCATGGCTATACTTCGAAGGCAGGGAGTCACGATCCTCCCCTATCTGGACGATCTTTTGATTGTGGCATCCTCGAAGGAGGAGGCGGTGACGGCTCGCAATCTATCCCTTCAGCTCCTGGAGGACTTCGGGTGGCTGGTCAATTGGGAGAAGTCGTCTCTGGAACCGTCACAATCAATCCTGTTTCTGGGGATGCATTTCGACACAGTACGAGCAGTGGTGTCTCTTCCTCCAGACAAGCAAGCATGTCTTATCCGACATACGCAGGTGATGAGGTCTTCAGTGACAATGTCTCTTCGAAGATGTATGCGTCTTCTGGGGTTGATGGTGGCTTCAATGGAGGCTCTTCCGTTTGCCCAGTTTCATTCCAGGGCGCTCCAAGGGTTCATTCTAAATCGCTGGGATCGGTCGCAGACCTCACTGGATTGCAGTGTGGTTATCTCCCGCAAGGTACGAGAGTCTCTGGGATGGTGGATCCGTTCGACAGAATTGTCTCGGGGGAAGTCCTTTCTTCCTCTGAAGTGGTCAGTCATAACCACCGATGCCAGCCTGACGGGCTGGGGGGGCGTTTGGAACGATCTCTGGGTTCAGGGAGTATGGTCGCCAGAGGAGTCTGTCTTGCCGATCAACATCCTCGAATTGAGGGCAATTTTCCTTTGCCTCCAACACTGGACGGTCCCTTTACACGGTCTGCCTGTCCGAGTGCAGACAGACAATGCGACGGCGGTCGCTTATATCAATCATCAAGGCGGAACGAGGAGTTCCAGGCTTATGGTGGAGGTATCTCGGATCCTGATATGGGCAGAGTCCAGGGTCCCAGCCATCTCTGCGATCCACATCCCAGGAGTTCAGAATATCACGGCGGACTTTCTAAGTCGCGAGAGGATGGATCCCGGAGAATGGAGTCTCCATCCGGACATTTTTGCACTGCTGTGCTCCCGTTGGGGAACTCCTCAGGTGGATCTGATGGCATCCAGGGCCAATGCCAAGTTACCGACATTCGTGTCCAGGTACAGGGATCCGAAGGCTGTAGCGGTGGATGCTCTGGTGGCCCCGTTGGACCAATTCAATCTAATCTATGTGTTCCCGCCGATTTCTATGCTACCTCTGGTACTCCGTCGGATCAGGCTGGAGAGGACCTCAGCTATTTTGATAGCTCCAGATTGGCCAAGGAGGACGTGGTTCTCGACACTGGTGTCGCTTCTAGCGGCACCGCCATTTTCACTTCCTCTTCGTCCGGACCTGTTAACCCAAGGGCCCGTCCGTCATCCAGACCTGAAGTCTCTGCGTTTGACGGCGTGGCTCTTGAAACCGAAATTTTGACCCGTAGAGGTTTTTCAGCCGAAGTCATTGCTACTCTGCGTGCTGCTAGAGGTCCAGCTACTACTAGGATTTACCACAGGACTTGGGAAGCCTTCTTTTTGTGGTGTTCGAGTTCTTCAAAGAACCCGAGAAAATTTTCTATTCCCAATTTGTTGGCTTTTATGCAACACGGGTTGGACAAAGGTTTGGCCATTAGCACCCTGAGGGGTCAGGTTTCGGCTCTGTCTTTACTGTTTCGGAGGGCTATCGCCTCGCGTAGGGACGTGCGTTCCTTTTTTCGTGGAATAACCCGTCACTTTCCACCGCGGAGAACTCTTGTATCTCCTTGGCGGCTCAATCTTGTTTTGGAGGCTCTTCAACATCAGCCTTTTGAGCCTATGGATTCGGTTAGCCTTTATTTACTTTCTTGGAAGGTGGCCTTTCTAGTGGCAGTTACCTCTTTGAGGAGGGTTTCGGAGTTGGCGGCTCTTTCTTGCTCGCCTCCCTTCTTGGAGTTTCACCCGGATCGTGTGGTGCTTCGCACTCGGGCGACTTCCTACCTAAGGTGGTGTCGCGATTTCATGTTTAACCAGGATATTGTGTTGCCTTCTCTTTGTCCGAGGCCAAGGACTGTGAAGGAACGGGCCTTGCACACATTGGATTTGGTGCGGGCTTTGAAATTCTACTTGAATGTTACTCAAGGATTTCGGAAATCAGACTCTCTGTTTGTTATTCCAGCAGGTCGTCGACGTGGTCAGCGAGCTTCCAAGGATTCTATAGCTCGTTGGATTCGGTCGGCCATTTTGGAGGCTTACCGACTTAAGGGCGAACCTTGCCCGATTAAACTTCGAGCTCACTCCACGAGGGCTGTGGCTCATCGTGGGCTTTTCATCAAGGGGCCTCGGCGGCTCAGCCCTGCCGGGCGGCGACCTGGCGCTCCGTTCACACTTTTACAAAATTTTATAAGGTGGACGTTAGTGCTTCCGCTGATGCAGCCTTGGGACGTAGGGTCCTGCAGGCAGCGGTAGTTTAAGAGTCTAGTTAACTTGTTTGGCGCCTGTTGCGCTTTTATTCAGGTTGTTGGGTTTCTGCCTATTTTGGTTTTGTTTCCCACCCTAATGTTTTGAACTGCTTTGGGACATCCCATCAGTAATGAAGTACTGTGTCTCCCTCCCTTCCATCTGCAGCTGAAAGACGGATTTTGGTAAGAACTTACCTGTAAAATCCTTTTCAGCGAAGGAAGGGAGGGAGACACAGATCCCTCCCATGGCAGAAGTGTGTTGTTAATTTACAGAAGCAGCGTGGCCCTTCTCTGATAGCGATTTCTGGGCTGAGGTCGACGCGCTACGGCTCTGTTCCAGCATTGCCAGCTCATCGCAGTGGTCAGGTTCTGTGAGTAGTACCTGGAACTGTGTGGTTTTTTTGCCTATCTGCATGCATAACCTGTATTGTGTTTTTTTGTCTCTGAAGTTCTTCAGAAGGCGTTATGTTGCTCCGCTGGTGATATTGCTCTTCCTTAAGCTTGTGTACAACTGAGTAAGCTGAATAGGAGGAGCCCGAGCTGGAGGGGCCGGTCAGCACACTCTTTTAATCTGAGGTGACTATCCCGTCTGGGCTCCGCCTACCCATCAGTAATGAAGTACTGTGTCTCCCTCCCTTCCTTCGCTGAAAAGGATTTTACAGGTAAGTTCTTACCAAAATCCGTCTTCCTTCTCTATTATTCACATTCACCCAATGGCTTTCCTGACTTCTGTTGCCAAAATGTTTAAACCACAAGTAAAATGTGACCAATAATAGAAACATTAGATTTCAGTAATCTAAATACATTAAATACATAGCAATTCTGGATTCATCTTTCTTATGACTAAACAGAACATGTTGAGACAAGATAAATTGCTGTTGTAAATTACAGCGATATGTCATGTTTGGCTGTTATTACTGCCAGCTTTTAATGGGTCAGGTATCATCTTGGGATGCCGGATGTTCTCCAAATAGCGTATACTGTAGTGTAATGTGTTTGGAAATGACGACTCCAAATTGGATTTTATGAGCAAATGATGATTGTAAATGGGATTTTGAATGCACATTAGCTGTGAGATATAATAGCAGTGTACAGTATTATAGGAATACATTACTCAGTCTTCATCGTACATTTACCAGATTGTTCCTGGCTGGAGGGCATATACTTTGTGTCCCTCATATCTATCATATACAACGCCTCCACAATAGGGATCGATACTTGGATTTCAAATAAACTCCTAGTTTCTTCCTTTTGCCCTTTGGTTATGTTCACAGACCACACTGACCTATAGTCCGGCTGTATGGAGTCCATCATGGTGTTTTTCACTTTGACGGGAAGAAGTGAGCTGCGCAATATCTAGAGATTTCATATGAAGAATATCATATCTGTGACGGGGCTCCTCCACCGAGCCTCCAACACATATCTGATCTTTAGGCATCTGGCAGAAGTTGAGTGTCGCTGGTAACTTTTGTTTTCCACTATGCCCTATTTAGAAACCATACGCCCTGCGTAACTCACTTTTATGCCCATTCTCTGCCCTCTCTACACCTCCGTACTTGTCTCCTCGGGGCACCAAGACAAGAAAACTCAAAGCATTGCTGTTTTCTGTAAAGTTTCAAAGGGACCTGTGAGATTTTCCGAGTCTTCTGAAGTTCCAGGAGGTCTCCCGTTTTCCGTGTACCTCAATGTTTTGGGGAAGTTGGCATGTGTGATTTTAACCATGACCGTTATTCTATACCCTTTCTCCAAGGAACGGACCGGATATTGACAATATTAAAGTAGGAAAAATTTGTGTGAGATAAGAAGCGCTGTGTTAATGAGTCTTTCCGGTTTGGGAATACACCTTTTACCTTGGCTGCAGTTTATTAAAAAAAAAACTAAAAAAATGTTCTCAACACACCCTACCCCGATCCAGCGCGGAGTCATCGATGCTGCTCCCAGGGTCTTTTATTGTTTGCAGTGCTGACATTACGCCAACAGTGCAGCAACTAGTAACGGAGCTCAGGGTCTCTGCCCAAGACGACTACACAAACTGCTGGGCTCATTGATTGTTATTGTCTGTGGTGCTGATGTCACGTTGACAGCGCTGCCGCCAATCATTGAGCTCAGCAGCTTACGTAGTTAACTGTGGCAGAGTCGCTGACTCCATTACTTGCTGCTGCATGGTTGGTGTGACGTCAGCACTGGAAACAAGAAAAGACACCGGGAGCAGCGACAGGGGCTCAATGCTGGACTGGGGAGGGGGAGTAAAGCACAATTTATGAATAATAATATTGAATAATATTAGTGCCATTATTTGTTTGTAGTGTATACAAAGTTTTACTTCATACGTGAACTTTTCTAATTCTGCATTCCGTTAAAGGAAAATCTATACCGGTAGCTGGTTGTTACAATGAAGACTCATTACCCGCGGTTTACTCTGCCTCTAGTGGTACGGTCGCCTACAATGGACAATATTTATAAAATGTGAACAGATCCCGAGTACATGATAAAAAAATATATTTTTTCTAGGTAGACCATGGCCGCCTTGTAAATGTACATCTTATTAAAGGAAAGGTGTTGGGAAATGATCTAAAGTAACGTCTAAAACGTCTTCATACGATGAGTTCTGTCTGCATGAAAAATAATTATATTCATATGTTTTCCAGGTCTCTATCAAATACATTTTTCTTTTATATTTCAGATATACGATGGAAAAATAAATTTTGGGGTAAATCTATGGAAATAGTTCCAGTTGGGACAACACATTTGACTCTACCAAGGTAAGTCCGTGTCATATAGTGATATAATATAGAAAGTTATATTACCGTATAATACGCAAGAATTGTATTTGTTTATTACAAGTTCCACTAAAACATTGATTTAATACTAGATCTAGTAACATGTCCAAAGAATTGCTTTTTTAGCTGAATAGTTACCACTATTGGAAAAACAGGGCAAAAGAAAAGTATATATTTACATGCATTATTGAATAGTGTGCCAAGATGCCTTACTGGGGTGAACATATTACAATAATTGCATAGTAAGTCAATGTTGCTGGAGTGGGGGGGAGAAAATCCGTGGTGAAGATACAAAACTCCATGGGCCCAATTTATCAAGCCTGACATTGCTCAAGCCGGTCTAGATGAGGGGGTGCACTCTTTTTCATGAATCTGGTGCGTCTGACGAATGACTTGTTTGCACTATGCTAGAAATGTCACTCCAGTATCTGACTGGAGTAAGCTTGGTGGCGTAGGGAATATCACAGCTCGTCATGAATTAGACCAGCTGAAACATCCCTCCTTTGCTGCACCCTGTCCCCCTCCAGCTCCACCCATTTTGTCAAAGCTAGGAGAAACTAGCGTGAAAACACCAAAAATTGCAAAATTTAGGCTCAGCTCCAAGCTGTGCTTAAATTTTGCAACTTTTCAAAGTTTTTATGCCAGAATTCTGACGTGAAAGCTGTAATAAATTAATAAAAACCTAATGGTTTTTAAATATTTACAGTGGTATTTCCACAGAATATGCCATAAATATTCAGTAGACCCACATCTATTTCTTGAACAAGATCCCGACGAATGCTGCTGTCAGTGGAGAGATGGTCAGAGGAATTCCAACAACCTTTTTGCTCAGACGTTCACATCAGAGCACTGTTCTTGATAAAGATACGAGTCCCATTGGTAGACCACACATCTAGTATACAATTTTGGCATATATTCTGGATATACCATAAATATACAAGAGGCAAAAACCCTTTTGACTTATATTTTCTGTAATTCAAGATACGGAGACAATTATGAGTGGAACAAGGTGACCTCCTGTATTCACAACATTCTCAGTGGCCAGAGGTGGATAGAACATTATGGAGAAATCATAATCAAGAACACCAAAAATAACAACTGTCACTGCAAAGTCACATTTGTAAAGGTAAGCTGCTACAAGATGCGTCCTGGCATACTGGATAAAGGGACATAATGAGTTCTTGTCAGTTGTGCAGTAGATTGGTATAATTACCTTCTAGCAGTAGCTGATCACATACATCACATGGCCAAAGTATATGGACCAAAAAATTGGGTTTGCTGAGCTTGCTATCCTAAAATCTGCAAACATTTTTGGCACTAAATGACCAATTCTGTTGGTTTTACACGTATATTGGGCTCACTGGTATTTTAATAGGTGGCAGCCACACTGTTGTATCTTCATGTCTGTCAAATAAGAAGACACTTTGTGTTCACTTGTAGGCAAAGTATTGGAATCCAAATGTACATGAAATTGAAGGATCAGTGACGGACAGGAACGGAAAAGTTGTATATCGGCTCTTTGGGAAATGGCATGAGAGTCTGTTCTACGGGTCACCTTCTTCACCAATCTGCATCTGGCGGACGAGTAAGTCGATAGAAGTGTGCTAAAGGCAATGTATTGTCAGAAAATGACTTATTGTTTAAAAAAATAAGTATCTTAAAGGTTTATCTTTTCACAGATTTGTGATGATTTTTTTCCATATAAATATCTACATATAAAAAAAAATCTTTCAGTTTTCATTTTGGCCAATGAGTCTCATAATCAACATTGTACCTACAGTTACACTGCAAAATTCAGGATATTTAAATCCTGCTACCAGGACAGGACAGGAACACCCCCTCAAAAACACCCACTTTTGGATGTGGCTATACATCTGTAAGACCCATGCTTGGTGGCCCATTTCACGGGATCACACCGTAAAATTGTGACTGTTGGCTGGAATGTGGCTGCTGTGTCTGAGCTGCTGACAATCCTCTAGGTTGTGAGGAGCACTTACATTTTGTGCAGTTGAATGAATTGTGGTCCATGTAGCAGGTATCACCCTGGATTGCAGGGGCAGAGGGTGGTGTGACCTGCCGAGAATCCTCCGAGAGCACAAAGTTGGCTTGTCTTGCCCCTTGGCTGGACCCCACCTTTCTGCATCATCTAATGGCTTACTGACATGTGATAACGGCACTTCTTCCCTGGTCAAAGATGACAATCCCGACTGACCTACACATTCCTCCTTTCTATACATGTAATTATGCCTTCTTAGATATGCAGTTGTCTTTTTTAGTGATATTTGTGGTTTAGTTTTATACTTACACAGTGTCTGCTGTTTTTTTTCCTTTGTAACAGACCCAATGCCCAAGGAATATGAGTTGTACTATGGGTTTACAAAGTTTGCACTACGGTTAAATGAATTAGAACCAAAGACAAAGCCGCTGCTACCTTCTACTGACACCAGGCTTAGACCAGACCAAAGGTAACGATTTATATGTGAGCTTTTTTGGCTATAGTGACCTTTAATGTAGCGAAGACGGAAACACCCCTCTCATAAAAACCCAAGAATCATATCTGAGTCCGCCGCTGTATTCTCTGGTTACTGAATTGGCCAAATGGCACAATATATTTTGTGCTGTTTTGGTTAATAGGACAACAAATCTGTCCCTAAAATATGCTTCTTTTAGGGCATTATACATGATCTGCTATGTGCGTTTGCTACTTTTATTTTTTTATTGTTCTAGACAGTGCATGTAAAATAAAAAAAAAATGAAACAAATATTAATATAGTTAAAAATCTTTTTAGTCCACAGATCACATGCAAAGCTAAGTGTCTCTATAGCTGCAAAACTCAAACAGTCCTTGTAGGGGGTCTGATCCTGCAGTTATACTTCTATCTGTAACTGCCTAAACTATCAAATGTATATTTAATAAGAAAATGGTAGGAAATATGGCTACATAACAGGTGAAGTTAATGTTATGTTACAATAATGGAGTACTTCCCCTTTAAATGTAATTACAACTGCAGGATCAGACTCTACATACCTAGTGCAGAAAAGCTTATGCTGATTAAAATGTCCTAACGCCAGCACATCTCCTACAGTCAAAAGATTAATCTCTTTGGCCCCTATTCATCAAGACCAGTAATTTTCTCCTTGGTCTTGATGAGGGTTGTGGTGGAGTCAAGACACTCCTGAATCATTACGAGACACAACCTGACTGCATCCCCATCCTGCTCCAGTTGTGGCCATTTTGTCAGAGATAGGAGAATACGGTGAAAAAAATGGCAAAATCCGCAACATTTATGTGCAAATCCAAGTTGCGCAAAAATTTTTGCAAATCCCAAGTTCCGCAAGTTTTTTTTTCAAAGCAATTTACAAAAGAATTCTGGAAAAAAATGCTGTTATGAATCGTGGTCTTTGTCTGTGGATTTTCAAAAGAGATTATACGTGCACTCGTAGAATAGATTTTATAGAGGAATTTGTGGCAAAATTCATGACGGATATGAAAATTTGCTCAAGACGTAAGGTTCTAAGGGAATGTATAAAACTTGTTTGGATCAATTCTCATTGGATTGTGTAAAATCTCTGCATGCGCACTGGATTTTTTTTGCCAGATGCTATACATATAGGATATTACGGTAACTGTTCCAGTAACGTGAAGGTCAATGCCCAATAAGTGTGAGGAGGCAAGGATAGTCTAGGGAGAAGTGTTATGCTATTTAAGGAATTGTTTGCAGACTGCTTACACACATCCTAAATATTCCGTCTGACCTATCCTGGAGGACATCTGAAAAATTATGATTTTATGTTGAAAATTATTTTAAATCGAATTATGTCATGTAATGGCACAACGGAGTGGTGATCTCAAGGGTACATTCGTCTCCGTTGCTAATAATATATGTGTGGCTCTTTTCTGACAGATTGCTTGAAGAAGGGAATGTGGAGGGAGCAGAAGCACAAAAACAGAGGATAGAACAGCTGCAGAGGGAGAGGAGAAGAGTTTTGGAAGAGAACAATCTGGAGCACCAGCCTCGGTTCTTCAGGTGAAGATCTGTTCATTGCTCATTTCTATTTCAATGTAAATCCACATTAGTAGTTTGCCGTGTATCTGGATGCCTTTTTTTAATCACAGTTTGCTTTAGACTGATCTACATGCTCTAAAATGTTTATATTCACGATCAGCCTGAATATTAAGACCACCAACAGGTGAAGTGAATAACATTGTTTGCTCTAATTATATCTAGATGATTGCATTAGATCATCCCCATATTAGTAGGGCTTGTGGGATGCTTCTTATATACAGTGGTTCAAAGGAAATCCAAAAAGTTTGCCAAGCCACTGAGATGTGAGGAGCTACTTTAAAAAGCTTATATTGGGTCAATACAGTTTAGAGCCGTCCACGGTCTATCACATAATACTGCACATTGTGTACCACATTTGGGCCCATCGGACCTTGGGGAACACTTTTAATTTGCAGCCTTCCGTGTGAAGCGTTTAGTGTCTGGTGCCAAATCTTCTTCATGGCTGCTCTGAATGAAAACTCCATCTGCCTCCTCAAAATCCATTTGGACCCCAGTGGAGGAGATATATGTTCTGTCTTCTGAGCCTTGGGTCATTTTGGTCAGGATACCTGCTCAGGACTGCTCGTAAGACCTGCTGCCCTGTGACGCTACCAGCCTGGAGATCCGTGCACAGATCCATGTAGGAAGACTCTACTAGCTAATCATCCTTCTGTCTCTCTGACTCCATCTTACACTGAATTGGTGGCACCCTTCTGTTTTATATAACGAACAGCACAAAATTGCCATAACAGTACGCTTGGTTGGCCTTTTATAGCTGCACTACTGCATTTATCATGCCGGAGATCATATTTATTTCCTACTCTATCTATTGTCAGTGCACCAGAAAAAATCTAGCAAACAGCTGTGAGCTGTGGACAATTTACTGCTGGTCCACATGGTGATCCATGTTGTGACTGTACTAGCCCACCCTTACTGTGAGCATGTCTAAGCTTCATCGTGCTATCATGTTCGTCTCTTCACATTGAAATGCTATACTGGGCGATACTTGGTCTGGAAGTCATGTCTCCTATAAAGCAAAATAGGATTGAGAGCAACCTGAAGCAGTATGTGACACAGTTATGCAAACTGGACTGAATTTGCTGATTCGGAGCCTGGTGCCTCGGCAGCCATGTCTGAGTACAATCCTACTATAATGGATGTTCTTAAAGCCATAACTGACTGTTGCTCGACCTCAGTGAAAAAAAATCTGTGCTGCAGGAGCGCTTTGGCCTGTTATGTGGCCATGTTCAAAATTTGAGACAGACGACTGTGGGAATAGAGAGTTGTGTATCTGATCTTGAGGGTGTGGTCACTCCTTCAAGGTGACCCTGCAACCCCAAAAAATAAAATTGAGGATGTGGAAAACCACCTTTGTAGGTGTAACATCAGACTTGTGGGGTGGTCTGAAGTTACCAAGGGGATATACCCTTGTAAATTCCTAGAAACACACTTCAGAAACATCTATGGAACACATTTTCTCCTCTCTTCTGTGTCGACCAGGCTAACAGAATCTCCCCCTCCCTTCGAGCTGCACCCCTTGTCGCTCCTCCATGCATGTTTACCATGAAGCTGCTGGATTATTGTCACCATGACATGAGTCAGAAGCCAAGTAGAAGCCAAGGACCTCTCAAAGTTGAAGGACAAGAAGTCCGAATTTCTCCTAATTTGGAGGTTTAGAGGAGATAAAAAAAATATTTATGGAGGCTAAGAGTATGCTCAGATCCAAGCAAGTCAACTACACCATGTTATATAGTGATAAACTGAAAATTACTAAGGCCAATCAACCTCACTTTTTTGGCAGGCCGAAAGTTCTAATCAGTTGGCTGGAGCGTCACTGAGACCTAGATCACCCATGAAGGTGTGATCTACAAGATTTTACCCTTTCTTGTTTATATTGAATGAACTGCTGCATTATACCACAGCTAAGAACATCATGAATTTTACATTGTCTTTATTATTATATATCCCCAAATCTTTCTGTCCCATGACTAAAATAAGTGTATTACCCATTTTTCCCCAGTTTAGATGTCTGTCTGGTCTCAGTAGTTCTGAATAATGCTCTTGTAAACATCTCTGCATTTAGTGCCATTGCTATACGTATGGTATTTTGTTCTCCTATTTAGTGTTCACAGGGACAGCAGGATCCTCTTTAAATTGTTCTTCTTTGTTTCTTCTGTTCTGCTTATTCCCTTCTTCCTGCTACCAGTGTGCAGAGATGCACACCTCATTTGTAAATTTCATTATGGTCTATAGACCTGTCCTGAGTTGGAGTTGACCGCTAGGGTGGGTATGGGATTTTGTTCTTCATTCAACTTTGTCCTTTTTGTGGTATTTTATTTTTCCATTTTTCTTTTAGAGTGTGCCAATGTTTACCTGCATGCGGATGGCCTGATCTCTTAAAGAGTGTAAAGTGGCCACTTTTTGTTCTTATTTTTCTATTGTTGCTCCCCTGCATAATCCGGGTTGTTTTTTTAAACCCGCCACAGGGTTGTATAAATATGTGTTTTTTATTTAGTTCTAATTTTTATGGTGTTTGCCAAGTTGGCTGTGCACACAGGATTGTCTGGCACATGCCCTTAGGCTGCTCTGCCTATAAAAATTTGCACTAAATAAAAAAGAACATTTCTGGAACCTTACGACTGATTTAAAAAAGAAACTATAATAAAAATCCTAATACAAGAAAAGAGCAAAATATGGCCACTTTCCACATGATGACAGTTCCTCTTTAGGCTCCTTCACTGATCGATAGTACTAAGTTCATAATTGTCTCATGGAATGTGAAAGGCATAAACTCTAGCTTTAAAGAAGCATAGTAGATTCTTAAACTTACTATGTAAAAGCGACTTCCTAGATATTAATAGGCTAGGAAGGGCCTCGTCCCAGACTAAAAACGTCAGCTCTCAACGGCCCAGAAAAGGCGCATCCATAAGATGAGACAAATCTGGAGCTTAGCCTCGCTCTTCCCACTTGCCCTGGTGCGGTGGCAAGTGAACTGATTGTTGGGGGGGTTGATGTCCGCTTTATATTTGCAGCTGATATCAAGCCCAGAGTTTAGTAATGCAGAAGCGTCTATCAGACGCCCCCATTACTAACACCACATTCATATTGTAAAGAAAAAATACCCTGAATAAAGACCTTTATCATAAATAATGACACAGACTCCTTTCTTGAATTAAAAATAAACACCACATGCCTTTATGCGCATTCCATTGAAGCCCATATCTCCTGTAAAAAAAAAAAATAAATAGTATAAAGCAACATAATCTTCATCTGTCCCCAATGTGAAGATAATAATCCATTTGTCTATAGCCGACTTTGGTAAATCTACTTGGAACGCTGAATGTTGACATGATACGAGCGTTCAGCATGCCAGGCAGCAAGAGACAATGAGCTGCGCGTGCTTGTGCACTCCCGTGTCTCGCTGTGACGGCAAAGAGGTGAGCTACAGTAAGTTCATATCCAATTACGGTAACTACTTTTACCACATTAACGTCCCGGCGAGCATGAGAAAGTTTGCGGTGCAGTCAGAAAGGTCATCGGAGTTCAGAGCCAATGAACGGAGAAAAAAAATCGCAGATGAGCAGGGACTCGTAGATTAACATTGGTTAGAGTGCAATCTGACTTTTTTTTCGGATTGCACTCGTCCATTTTTCTTGCGGATGAGTATGAACCCTTAATCTGAGAGCAGGATAATGTAGGGGAAGAGAGCCTGATTCAAGAGTGTGACACTTGATTAGCAGCTTGCTGTAGTTTCAATATAATCATTGTTTTATCACCATGAGATTATTATTAGACGACTAGGGGTCAAGTGCCAGGCAGTCCAGCTAATCTGTGTTACCCCTCTCCACCACTGATTGACAATGTACTTTATATAATATCAGGATAACTTCAAGCACATTTATTATTAACTCAGTACACATGCGATAATGCTGCGGTGCCGGCCTGCAGAAGGTTTTTTTTTCTTCAGTATGTACAGGTATTCATTATGCAAACTAGGGGGCAGGTCAGTGAGGGATCAGTGACCTGTCAGAAGCCCCACATGAAGACCCCCCCCCCCACAGGCTGCCCCGAAAATAAAGATTAAACACAAGACTGATTTCATCACCCAGGTATCATTTTAATCAGTATAACGGCGCTGACCTGACACTGTCTGTAGGTTACTGTGCACAATCCTGCTGACAGGTTCCCTTTAATACAGAGCTTTGCATTCTGACCACTGCTACATCTACAGCAGAGAAAACTGGGATTTTATGAAAACTGCACCAAGCAGCCCAGTATTACATCACTAGAATAAGGGTCTCTGCCCCTACATCATGCTGTTCTCAGATTAAATAGCAAAATATATATATTTTTTTTTTTTCATATTCTTTGTCTGTTGTGATTTATTATCCTTTTTTAATTATACACGGACCTGGAATAGAAATGTGTCCAATGATGGGATTAGATTTGCTCCACACTTGTTTTATTACACAGACTTTGACTGTGGGCCGTGGAGGTCAGAAACGCGGTGCCTTCTACTTGTCCATGATCTCATCCTGATAAATAATGGTCGACATTCAGACTCTGCAATGTGGATATTTAATTCTAACAATAAACATGGAGTATTGTTAGAGTGGCAAGTGCTGGCGACTTTTCTTGGCTTGGATATCCTGTTACGACCCATTCTGAAATGTGCTGCCGGCATCTAAGACAATTTATGATGTTTCATCCTAAAATGCCGTTGATTAGGACATTGTATTGAGGGCGGCGTACTCCAAGACGCTTTATCTCTCTCCCATTTTTGTAAAGAAAGGGAATGATTTCTCATTGTACAGTGTCACTGACAAGTGTGTCTCTGTCTACAGAAAATGCACCGATGACACGTGGATGACGAACAACATGTACTGGCAACTACGAAAAGAACCAGGATTCGCTAAACTAGACTGCCCCATAATGTGGTGATCCCTGTCCTCCTGCTGCCCAGAATCATGCACCACGCAGTATATTTATTACATGAAGATGCTGGAAACGCCACTTGTAGCCGATCTTTCATCAAATCTCTGTCCTCCAGCCACGTAGGGTGATCCGAAGCAAATCAAGGTCTTCACATGTTTGTGATATGAAATCTGCCTTCCCTGCAAAATGATTGACCTATTCTGTCTTCATGAACACACGACATATAAACAGAAATCATGAATTTAGTCATCAAATGCCACATCTGTGATGTTACGGTATGCAGCACTGCTGCCGACTTATGGCTACACGGGCAACGCATATACAACACTCCTGTTTCCAAAATTAAACCATTGAAAATCATTATGGTGGCTTGTATTTGGTATTAAACGGGTTTTCTGGGACTTTAGGATAAGTGATAAATATCATACGTTGGGCGCCCCTACAACCATCTTCTGATTGAAGGTATGTTCTGTAGTAACTGTCATGGTTACTGCAGTGAATGGGAAAGGACTTGCAGTACCACTTTCAGCCACTACATGGAGCTGTACCTCCGCCCCTTCAATCTGCTGATCAGCAGCAGTGCCGGTTCTGTTCCCCAATGATCTGATATTTTCTGTGTTAAGCATAGGTTATTAGTGTTAAAGTCCTGGAAAATCCCTTTAATGTCCAAGCAAATAGCTTATTTTAGTTTCCAGCTCTTTCACAGACCGCTAAAAGGCATGGCGGTTACTTCCCCGGCAGGTAACATCTGTGTTTTGTTTCAGCAAGTGTAATGCATGTGTCTGTAGTAATATACAGTGGGGTAAATCCGAGTCTCTGCAGAGGAGCTGACAGCTTCCTTAGCACTTAAAGGCATTAGCTGTCAGAGCCGCAGGAAACGATGAGCGCTCTAAAATCATGTTTATTGAGAACTCCATGAACACGTAATGCCGCTCACTTTTAAAAGCACTTTAAATGAATCCAAAGTGAACTGATATAAGAATCCAGGCCAGAGGCAATACGGTGCAATACAATGAAGAGCCAGAGCGGATCTTCCTAGAAAATTCACCGGCGATTTCAAGACTTGTGTATTGGAGTAATGATCAGAAGTCAGGGCTAATCACTATAATTAAAGAATAGTGATGAGCAAACGTGCTCGGATGAGGCGTTATCTCAGCATGCTCATGTGCTAACCGAGTGTCTTCAGCGTGCTCGAAAAGTATGTTCCAGTCCCTGCGGCTGCATGTCTCACGGCTAGTGTTGAGCGATACTGCTCGATATCTAAAAATATCGTATCGAAATGGTATCGCCGATATCACTAAATATCGTCGATATCCGATTCCGATACCGGAAGTCCAATGTAAGTCTATGGGAACAAAAAATCGCAACAAAAAAAACCCTTTCTTTCGTTGTAAACACAAAATATACACACATAGAATACATATATATATATATACATGTCATTGTGACATATATATACATATATTTATAGTTTATACACTTCTACATAGTAAAATAGACTCTGATTCAATTGCCGGGTAAAGCCGTGACATACCCCATAGAAGTCGACGGGCTCGGTGCCGAGTACCCCCAAAACCTCTGGCTCTGTGCGACTCAACTTTGGCGTCACGAACAGGATCTGTAGCTCGCTATAAGCGAGTCCTGTGTGCCTGAATTGCAACTGGTTTTGTGCTTGAGAATTGCTAAAATCATCAGAGAATGTATTTGCCATTTTTCCGCCATATCTGCGTCACGACCAGGCACTGGTGAAGAAGAAGGGCGTGCTCTTTTGTGGGTGTACACTCACTCAGTGGCGTGAAAACGATGGCCGACCCACTCTAAATGGTACTGCAATGTAAGATCGTGCCCCACAGCTCTTGAGTTCCGCCTCCTCATCCTCCTCAGTGTGCGGAAACTAACACGAAGGTCCCGCCTCCTACAAAAGAGGGGCCCTCTCCAGATGCTAATGACACATGTGACTTGGCAGAGATGGCTAATGGACACGAGCAGAAGTGTGAAGGGATGGAGCAGTCAGAGCTCTCCCCCACGGAAGCGACCCGATCGCCACGGAACCACCGTTGGGCACCCGGCCTGGAAACCCTCCTACGCTGCAAGAAGCGGAGGATACCCTAAGAGGCCTGGCCCGGCACCGGGAGGAGGTCGCCAGGATGGAAGCCAGCTGGCGTGCCCTAAAACTAAACTTGGAGTGGCGCCAATCCCTCTTACCTGAAGTGTCTGTACCGGAAGGTGAGGCACCCGTTCTAGTAGAGGAGTCCGTGCGGGCATCCCAGCCCTTGCAATGTGATCCGGTTGACGTTGTCGCAGTGGAGGCACCCGTTCCTGCAAAAAACTCTGCATCGGCAGCACCCCAGATCCCGCTGTCTGCCCCCGTCGCTGAGACAGAAGAAGCGACACCCGTCCTCATGGAGGAGGCCGCGCAGGCACCAGAGGTCTACCTGTCTGTACCGGAGCCCCGACTGTCATCTGTTCCAGAGCCGGCTGCTTCCTCCGCAGGTGAGCGCCGCCAGGACTGGGGGGCGCCAGGAGAGCTGCCGCAAACCGGACATCATAAGCTGCAGTTTGATGGTGGAGACATGGAGATGCTGGAGGAGAATTACAACCGGCGTCAGGAGGAAGAGTGGAGACGTTGGGAGCGGGAAGCAGAGCGACAAAGGGAGCAGCGAGAATCCCAAAAACTTCGGCAACGTCACCTGGAGAAGGACCGGGCAGATAAGGACCGGATGAGAAAAGATAAAGGAACCCTGAGGGAGCCGCGGCGTAAGGGTGCAGTACGGAGCTTTAAATTGAAAGGTGGTTGGGGCTTCATCCAGGAGCCTGGACTTTATTTAGAAGTCTTTGTGACCCGGCGGGACGTGGAGACTCACCTCCCAAGGACACCCGGGGAGGGACCTGTTGCCAGGAGACTTGGTGACTTACACCCGACACTGGGGTTACAATGGATGGTACGCCCTAAATGTTACCAGGTGCGACCCCTACTCCCCAGAGTGTCAGGAACCTGTGAGACCCTCGGAGCCTTCAGCCTCCCACATCCAGGCCTCTGCACAAGTGCCCACCCCACGCCGTAAATCTCCCCAGCCTCCCTCAGTGGTCTCCTCAGCAGCCCCAGCTATGGACATGATAACTATAGCTGGCCCGTACCCGGCGCCTGTTAGGCCCCTGGGGTTCGTTCAGTCCGGGACATAGGGCTCCAGACCCGGAGGGAGATGAAAGAGGTGGCCACACAGACACAGATAGCGGGTCACGACTTGACTGTACAGGCCACACGACGTCATCAGGTCCTGGTGGTCCTTGGTGTCTCGGATGTTTGGCAAGCATCAGAAGAGTACCAGGTGGTACCTGGAACACCCCTGCCAAAGAATTATAAATAACCCGGACAGGGTCCCTGTATGTAAATAGTTAAATTGTTGATGTACCCGAACGGGTGAATGTTCATATAAAAGTTTTTTAATTTAATAAAAAAAACAACACAGTTTTCATTACTTTTATTACAGTCTCATCCTGCGACGCCATCGATCTCCTGTAAAAAAATGAAAAAAAAAAACCAGCAGTATACCACCTGTCCGACGCAGTCCATAGTAACGAGTGTCCCACGACGATCCAGCTCTGCTACATCGCAATGACAGGCAGAGCCTGTCATCCCGGCGCAGCACAGCTGATTACCTGCTTCCCCGGCGGTGACGTCATCGGACTGACTGCTTTACGGCCGGGATTACCCAGCAGTCACTGCAGTTATCGCGAAAAAACTGCATGTGACCGCCAGGGAGAAGATAATGGCGGCCATCAAGCAGTCCAGGACGTGACCGCCGGAGATCTTCTGCCAGGTAAGTGCCGCTGACTCCTGACAGACCCGACCGACGGACACTCACAGTGACAGTGACAAATCCGATTCCGGTATTCGATATGACGAAAATATTGGTATTCGGAATCGAAAGGCCGATACAGCTAATATCGGCCGATATCCGATATTTGCAGTATCGTATCGCTCAACACTACTCACGGCTGTTCCACAGCTGCAACACATGCAGCGATTGCCTAACAAGCAGACAATCCCTGCATGTGTTGCGGCTATCGAACAGCCGCGGGAACTCGAACATATTTTTCGAGCTCGCCGAAGACACTCGGCACACGAGCATGCTGAGATAACACCTCATCCGAGCACATTCGCTCATCACTGTTAAAGAATTATCCAGCTCACCGGTGCTTATATTTTGCTGGTTCGGCACACAGGGAAATTTTTTAGCATTCACTTACATTAGCGCCGGATCGCGCCTGATGTCACTGCGTTGCATCCGTTTTTGGCCGGATCCGTCGGAATTGTACATTCCGGCGGCCGGACAAGACGGTTTTTGTAACGTTTTTTTTTTTTTTTTTCCGGAGGCGCCTGACAGTGCCTGAATCGGCACTTTAGGCGGCCGGAAATAATGCAAACCTATGGAGCCGCTATGGAGCCGGACCAGATTTTTGACAAATCCGTCAGAAAACTGATCCGGAGTCCAAGGTCTCTCTCTCTCTCTCTCTCTCTCTCTCACCTCACTCACTCTCACTCTCACTCATGACTCATTCATATTTTGTTGACTAAGCGCGCCGTGTGACCCAAAATGCGTTGGTCACTGGTATCGATGTCACGGTCTCCATGAAAAGTCTGGGTTTAACCCTCTGTGTGCACTGATGTGAATAAAAATACACTTACGCTGTCGAGAGCTGAATATTCTGAATATTGACTGATCACTTTAATACCAAGATCTTCATTTACAGAAATAAACTTTCCCTCCCCCCATGGTGAACTCAATCAATATCATTTTGTCAAAGCAGAAACATCACAATGTCAGCCTTCCCTCACCGCTCAGTAAGTCGATACGTCAGTTGATTGATGGTATAAAAATGTTCCGAAAAAAAAAAATATTGACCTGATAAAAGATGGCTTCTTTCTGTCAAATCGCAAGCACGTCAAAGACATAGGACATCTCCGCACAGGATTAACCAGTGAGCTTCCATCTATGAATGGTCATACTGAGAAGTGGATAATGGGCGAGTGCGCGTTTGTAGGAACGCTCGTTCCCATTGCTCTGCCCGTGTAAACATGCCAAACAATGTGCTCGTTCATCGAATCCTCTCATTTATGCCAGCAATAAAAATTATCGGCAGCACATCACTTCAGGTAGATAAGGGACGTGCTGCAGACCACATAATACAGGAGGAGGACAGAACGATAGTATTCACCATCATTCTATCCCATTAGGTGTATGAGCCCCAAAAAAACATCTTATATGGACGATTGGTGCCCATTTAGGTACTTTGATAAGCCAAAATCAGCATGAAATAAGAGTTTGCCAGTCGGATTCCCTTATTTCCATGAGAATAGTGGCCCAAAAGTGTGCAATATCCACACAGATCTAAGTCAGTAAGGAGAGTGGTGTCTTCTAACACGCATGTGGTTGTACTGTCCGAATTATATTTTAGTCGAAGGGGCGCACGATCGCCCTACACTAGAATGCAAAGTCTTAATAATGAGCGTTTGAGCCAGTGTGTCTTTAGGAGAACCTTTATAACATCACAGTTTCCCAACCGTGGCAGCTTTATGATGTAGGGACTGATAGTTTTCTACACTTGTTAAGGCCCCATGCACATTAGACTTGGCCAAACCCACTGACAATAATCTAGTGTGCACGGGAGCCTACTGACTGTACCGCGATATCATCTGTTGGGTAGAAGGGTCTCTGATGGAGAATACAGGAGCACAGAACCAAGATGAAAGGTACAGAAGACTTGTCGGCCAGACAATCATTCAGCGGACGGCCATCTAATGTGCATGGGAACGTTACATTGGTTCCGATTACTCAGAAAATAACATTTTGGAAGGAAAAAATAATTTTTATCTGTTCAATCCAATCTGATCTGCTTCAGCCACATTAGCATGGAGTTTTTATAAACCGCACATAGGATAATGAATGGGTAAACTCTGTATTACGGAAAGGCAGCATTAACCTTACCACTCATCACATGTATGTATGCTACGGCGTGTACTTGTCTGTCACTGCTCGCACTGACTTCTACTGACTGCATTTGTCTGTCTTAATTTATTTCTAATGAATAATCATTGGTTTTTGCATGTGGGGATCGAGAAAGTGAAGTAATTAATACTAATATCGGAGGGTTTTGTAATTGAAAGTATAGTGTACAAATGAAAAAAGTTAATACAAGGTTTATATTTTTTCCCTGTAGTTTCTTAATATACTGCATTAAAAAAGCTGTAAGTGACTTTATCATTGACCAGTTAGGGTCGGGGTTGTGAGCTATCCCACAAAACAGAATAAAAAACCCTTACTATACTAATGAACTGATCTTAGTCTATTTACAACTTCTTCCAATGTTTTGCGCTGGTTAATTTCTTAATATCAGAGTTTTATATTGTTATATGCATCTCCATATTTATTGCATAGACATAATAATAAATTGTCAAAAAAATTGTCTGCCTGCATCAGCCACTAGAGGGAGCTAAAGGCATACAATTTATCTATTGAATTCAACCAATAAAATCAGTGCGCAGACAGTCATGGGTATCATAAAAAGGTGAGCAGTCACTTTAAAGGAGACCCGTCACCGAGTCAAAAGTGAACAGTTTTTGCTCTTCTTTTATTCATGCTGTTCTCCTAAGTATTCTTTTTTTTTCTCTTAAAATCCATCATATGTCTCTTTAAATATGGGCTGATTTATTCCGTGAGCCAAATATGCTATTTTTTATGGTCTTTAATTGCTCACGGCATAATTATGGATGAGCCTTAAGACCATAAGACCCTTGGCAAAGACCATACATAGCATATTGTTTGCACTAAATGAAAAGGCTCATATCTCTGGAACAATATGATGGATTTAAAAAAAAAAAAAAAAAGGGGGGTACTCAGGGGAACAAAAACCAGCCACGTTTGCCCTTGACAGGTCCTCTTAAAAGGGGTTTTTCACTCTGTTTTTTTATACTAAAGATGGACCTCTCCCTGCTTGCTTTGCCCGGTGGTCTTGGGTCCATTTCCAGTGAAGGCCATCCTATGGCTGCTGCCACTGATCGGCTGCAGGCTTCACATTTCATCGGAACGAGTAGAAACAATCTGTCTTCAAGCCCAGACAGGATGTGAAGGTTGCAGCTCATCAGTGGCCGCTGATCGTCTGCAGCAGTCGTATGATCCCTTCTAGAAGAGGAAGCAAGGACACCAGTGGGGGACACATTTGGAGGATTGGAAAGGGTTCATCCTTAGGTTTTTTTTTAATTCTCCTTTGTTTATAAGAAAGTGTAGTGGGCAGCACATTTTAGAACATTGAGGGCCAAAGATGAAAATGTTTGACCACATTTAATCCTGATCTTCAGGAAGCTGTAGATTCTTCTGTCTTTCACACTGTTGGGCTAATGTGTCTGACTGTAAAAAAAAAAAATTACAAAACTACAATTGTACAATAATTACAAATCGATGGTAACTTTTTTTTTCTGTTATGAAACCTGTTATTTCTTGTTGCCATTTTCAGAATATTGGGAACATATCTAGTCATACACAAGCCCTTATCTCTGTACCTTCATGTTACATGACTCCACCCTTATTAAAAATGTGCATAGGAGCAGCGCCTGTTTAAGGCCGGGTCACAATACCTGGTACTGCCGCCGTCACTTGGACCGGAGCGTTCAGCTGCATAGAAATACATGCAGCAGCACACTCCAGGCCCGAGTGCTGGTGGCAGTGCCGGGTATTGAGGTACGAGACTTGTGTGAGTTTCTCACAAGTGTGACCCTGGCCTAAGGGAGATGATGGTGTGATGGCTGAAAAACGTCTTGTTGGTTTTCACCTATTTTTTTTTTACATTTTTTATATTTTTGGCCTGCTGAGTTTATTATTAGTCACTTTAGCTTCTGTTGCGTTTGGTTAACACTGCTCCTTATTAAACCGATGTCCACATTTGCCTTCAATGATGTAAATAATGTAACATTTGTGCTGCTTTAGCAATGTAGTCTGTCCTTTGCAATTTTATAATACCCGGTCTAAATTGTCACAGCTTTTTTTGTTGTTGTTGTTGTTGTCATGTTTTTATGAGTTGACTCCTATGGGTGTTTCTTATCTAGAACTGAATGTATCAAATTATATATTTTTAATAACTGTGACAACAAAAGCTATTAATATGTCTTCCAAAAAATAGCCTTAGATAGTTGTAAAAAAAAATAAATACACATATATAAAGTATGTATATACCTAATATTTAATCAGATGAGCTGCTATGACGACTTTTAACTGTAGAGAATTATTTGTGAGTACAGCATGACTATTCTGTATGATGTAAATAAAACTTTCACATACAGGCGGTTTTCTGCTTTTTTTTTTTGTTCAGATTTGTCCAGCCTTACTTATATAATAGTGTTAATAAGGCAGTGTCACGTTTTCCCCTACATGGTAGAAGATGTGGATGTCAAGATCCCGTCTGGGTTGGAGCCGATGTTACTGCAAACACTAGGGGAAGCAGAGGCAGGTAGCGTAGTCAGGTGGCAGGCCGAGGTCAGTTCACAGGAGAGCAGTGTTTGTAGCAGAGGAGCAGGCAGATAACGTAGTCAGGTGGCAGCCGGAGGTCGGTACACAGGAAAGGCAGTTCGGTAGCAGAGGAGCAGGCAGATAACGTAGTCAGGTGGCAGGCCGAGGTCAGTTCACAGGAGAGCAGTGTTTGTAGCAATGGATCAGCAGGAGAAAGAGCTTGACTAAAGGCTGGAAGCACAATAATCTCGCAATGACACACCCACAGGGCCAGGTTTATATAGGGTGTGTAATTGGCAATCAGAGGCCCAATCAAGAGAGCACTAGGTGTAGCCAATCAGGAAGAACAGTCAATGGTATCTGGGTTCAGCAAGGAACTTTGCAGCCAGCAGAATAGCTCAGATGGTAGAGCTGCTGGCCAGTGGACAAGAGGTACTGGGTTCGACTCCTGACAGTACTCCCCTCCTTCCAGGATGGCCTCTGGACATCTCAGGAGCTGGCTTATCCGGGTAGCTTTGATGAAAGGCTCTTGTTAGTCTAGGAGCATGGACGTTGTCCCTTGGTTCCCATGAATTTTCCTCTGGTCCGTAACCCTTCCACTGCACCAGATACTGCAGTTTACCTCTGAATTTTCGGGAGTCCAGAATCTTATCCACAATGTATTCTTCTTCACCACGGATCCTTTCTGGTGGAGGAGGTGGCTGAATTCTTCCTGGAAACGGGTTTTCACAGAAGGGTTTGAGCAAGGATATGTGAAACACTGGATGAATCTTTAGATTGTTGGGAAGTTTTAAACGAAAAGCAACCTGGTTAATTTTTGCAGAAATTTGAAAAGGTCCAATGAATTTCTGACCCAATTTGGAGGATGGCACATGTGTCTTAAGGTTTTTAGTGGACAGCCAAACTTTGTCTCCAACCTGAAGAGCAGGGGGCACTCTCCGATGTTTATCTGCTGCTTCCTTATATTCTTCCTGGGTCTTGAGCAATATCTCTGATAATTCCTTCTGGGATTCCTGTAATTTTGTAAGCCTGTCATTAACAGCAGGAATGGGAGTGTTCACTGGCAGATTAGGGATAAATACTGGATGTACTCCATAATTAGCAAAAAATGGGGTTTGAGATGTAGCGCTATGTATGGAGTTGTTGTAGGCAAACTCTGCTGTTGGTAAATAGTCCACCCAGTCATCCTGAAGATAGGAAATGAAGCAACGGAGGTATTGCTCCAAAGTCTGGTTCGTTCTCTCCGTCTGGCCATTGGACTGAGGATGGAAAGCGGTAGAAAGATTCACCGTGACTCCCAAGGCTGTACAGAAACTCTTCCAAAATTTTGACGTAAACTGAACGCCTCTGTCAGACACCACGCTGTCAGGAATTCCATGTAACCTGAATACTTCTTTGATCATCAGTTCTGCAGTTTTTTCAGCAGTAGGAATTCCTTCAGTTGGAATAAAGTGGGCCATTTTTGTGAGTCGGTCCACTATGACAAGGATGACGGTCATCTGTTTGGAAGGGGGTAGTTCCACAATAAAATCCATGGAAATAGATCCCCAAGGCCTGGATGGAACTGGGAGTGGTTGCAAGAGTCCTAGAGGAGACGATCGTGGGGTCTTGTTTCGTGCGCATGTTAAACAGGTTGAAACATATTTCCTCACGTCCTTCCTACAATTAGGCCACCAAAAGAAACGAAGTAGTAAGTCTTGTGTTTTTGCAACTCCAGGATGTCCTGCCAGTTTAGAATTATGGACACTTTTGAGGACTTCAAGGCGAGAAGATTCAGGTACATATATTTGGTGTTTCTGCATCCAAAACCCCTCTTTGAATGAAAGATCGACGTCTTCCGAAGGATGGTTAAGGAAAGAGTCCTCTTGATATCCATCTTTAATTCTATTACCTAGTCCTCTAGAGTGCAATATTCCAAAAAATTTTTAGGGCCTAGAATTGTATCATCATTACTAGACCTCTCCTGAGGTTCCGAACACATCCTGGACAGGGCGTCAGCCTTGCCATTCCTTGAACCAGGCCGGTAAGAGATTATAAAATTGAATCTTGAGAAAAATAAGGCCCATCGTGCTTGTCTTGCAGACAATCTTTTTGCTGTACGGAGGAATTCAAGATTCTTGTGGTCCGTGAGGACAGTCACAGGGTGATTGGCACCTTCCAGAAGATGTCTCCACTCGGAGAAGGCAACTTTAATGGCTAACAGTTCTTTAATACCAATGTCGTAGTTCTTTTCTGCAGATGACATGGTGTGGGAAAGAAACGCACATGGGTGAAGTTGCATCTTGTCCCCAACTCGCTGAGACAGAATAGCTCCCACTGCAGAGTCCGAGGCGTCCACTTCGACAGTAAATGGCAATTCAGGATTTGGGTGTACTAACAATGGAGCAGACGTAAAAAGAGTTTTCAACTTGTCAAAAGCCTCCTGTGCCTCTGGAGACCAGAAAAATGCTTTTGTCTTTTTTGTTAGTGTAGTAATTGGTAGTATGATCCGTGAAAAGTTCTTTATAAATTTTCGGTAAAAATTTGCAAATCCTATGAAACGCTGGACGTCTTTTAAATTTCTTGGAACAGGCCAGTCCACTACAGCATTGATTTTGCCGGGATCCATGCTCAGACCTTCTGGGGAGATGATATATCCCAGAAATTGGATACTGGTTTGTTCAAACTCACATTTTTCAAGTTTAATGTAGAGATGGTTCTCCTGTAGTCGTTCCAAGACTAACTGGACGTGCCTGCGATGCTCTTCCAAGGTGTCTGAAAATATAAGAATGTCATCGAGATAAGCCACAACGAATTGGTCCAAGAAATCTCGAAATACATCATTAATAAAATGTTGAAAGGTGGCTGGGGCATTGCTAAGGCCAAAGGTCATAACAAGAGATTCAAAATGTCCATATCTCGTTCTGAAGGCGGTCTTCCACTCATCTCCTGGGCGAATCCGTATGAGGTTGTAAGCCCCTCTAAGATCCAGCTTCGTAAAGATTTTCGCAGAACGGAGTCTCTCAAATAGTTCAGGAATCAAGGGTAGCGGGTAGCGATTCTTGACAGTGATATTATTCATCTCTCTGTAGTCAATACATGGCCGCAGAGTGGAGTCTTTCTTTTCAACAAAGAACAGGGGTGCCCCAGCTGGAGATGTGGAAGGTCGAATAAAGCCTTTCTCTAAATTTTCATCCAGGAACTTTCTTAATACCTTCAATTCAGGTTCGGAAAGATTGTAAATCCGTCCAAATGGAATGGTTGCTCCTGGCAGCAATTCAATGGGACAGTCATAAGGACGGTGAGGAGGTAATTGATCTGCTTTCTTCTTACTGCAGACATCAGAGAACTGCTGATATTGAGGTGGTAGTTTCTCTTCCTTCTCATGCGAAATCTCAGAGATTTGGACTTGTTGGAGAACAGGGGGTTCCTTATGACAATTATTCTTACAGTAGTCAGATGGAAAGGTGATGGTCCTTGATGCCCAGTTGATAGAAGGGTTATGGACTGAAAACCAGGGGATCCCTAGAATAACCGGAAATTTCGGAGATGAAATAAGGTGGAAACTGACAGCTTCATGATGATCCGGGTCGATACAAATCTCCAGTTCGATTGTCTCATGCGTGACAGGTCCAGAAGACAAAGGTGATCCATCCACAGTTTCCATTTCAATTGGTGTGGATTTGGTCCTACTGGAAATATCATTATCACGTGTAAATTTTAAGTCCATAAAATTTCCTCCTGCTCCCGAATCCAACAGGGCAGAGCATTGTATTTTTTGGGTGCCCATTACAACCTGAATGGGGATTACAAAATGAGATGATGTGGTATGTATTTTGTCTATTTCTGGCGTTACTGATGAGATAGTCTGCAAGATGGAATCCGACTGCTGAGAAAGGTCCGTATTGCTGGCAGACCTGTTGTTGGTAAAGGCTATAGTCCTTTTGTTAGGACAGTTGATGGCATAGTGTCCAGGGTCCCCACAATAGAGGCAGAGATGTTCTGCACGTCGCCTCTCCTTCTCCTGTGCAGAGAGTGGTCTTCGGATGACGTCGATCTGCATCGGTTCAGACACAACTTGCGTCTTTTCTTGGTGGTCTGATGCTGAAAATGAGAAGCCAGGGCTATTCCCAAGTGCTCGCAGTCTCTCCTTTCTCCTTTCAGTAAGTCTCTGGTCAATCCGGATACATAGTTGAATAAAGTCCTCCAACTGGTCAGGGGTCTCAACCCTGGCAAGCTCGTCTTTCACTGGTTCTGATAACCCTCGTCGAAATTGACTTCTCTGGGCCGCTGGATTCCAGGTGGTGTCGGCCACCCAGCGACGGAACTCCGATGTATATTCCGCAACAGAGCGACGTCCTTGGCGCAAATTATGTAATTTGGTTTCTGCTGTGGCACAGCGGTTTGGGTCATCAAAAACTTGATTCATAGCTGCGGTGAAGGCTTCCAGGTCATTAAGGAGGGCATAGTCCTTTTCTACATAAGGTGAAGCCCAAGCAAGAGCTTCATCCGTCAGGAGATTTATCATGAAAAAAACTTTCTTCCTCTCACTGGTAAAGGGAGCAGGTTGCATCTGGAAGTATATGCGGCATTGATTGAGGAATCCTCGGTACTGCTTGCGATCCCCACTGAACTTTGCAGGCAGCGGCAGCCGCGCATTTGATTCGGACCCTGAATTGCGCACGTCCAGTAGTTGTTTTTGTAGCTCAATTACTTCCTGTTGTATCGCCGTGAAATCAGTTTGTAACTTGGCATATTTTCCTTGAGAGTCCGTACAAAAACTTTGAAGCTCCGTAACTTGCCGTCTCAGGGTGTTCACAGCGGACTCCATTTTGGCGCGAGATTATTCTGTCAAGATCCCGTCTGGGTTGGAGCCGATGTTACTGCAAACACTAGGGGAAGCAGAGGCAGGTAGCGTAGTCAGAAGGCAGGCCGAGGTCGGTTCACAGGAGAGCAGTGTTTGTAGCAATGGATCAGGCGGAGAGCGTAGTCAGAAGGCAGGCCGAGGTCGGTTCACAGGAGAGCAGTGTTTGTAGCAATGGATCAGCAGGAAACGCTTGACTAAAGGCTTGGAGCTCAATAATCTCGCAATGACACACCCACAGGGCCAGGTTTATATAGGGTGTGTAATTGGCAATCAGAGGCCCAATCAAGAGAGCACTAGGTGTAGCCAATCAGGAAGAACAGTCAATGGTATCTGGGTTCAGCAAGGAACTTTGCAGCCAGCAGAATAGCTCAGATGGTAGAGCTGCTGGCCAGTGGACAAGAGGTACTGGGTTCGACTCCTGACAGTGGAAGCCAGGAATTAGTCAGCCAACTGGTGCAGTGTTCTCTGCAGTTACAGCTGTATGCTGCCCTCTAGTGGTGCTCTTCTAAATCTACATGTTACATGTGACATGTGTTTGAATCAAGAGTTGCATGTTACAGTGTCGGAGGTATTTCACATTGATGTTACGTTATAGAACAATGAGTATATACAGACCTATATTTGCGGCATCCTACATAGATATGAAGCTGTTAGAGTGAACGGGTACTTGGGAGTTTGAAAAGAAACTTTGTTTTAACAACCTATAAGAAAAAAATTATAGAAAATATACTGCAAAATCCAATGTACAATCGCCAATATTAAGAATGGATTTAATTTTCCCTTCTACCATCCTGGAAGAATTTATAGGCTAAGACCTCAGGTTTATTATATACAGCTCAAAAAAACTAAGGGAACACTTAAAGCACCACTGCAGCATTTTTATGTAATTTTACCGCTGGAGTGGTGCTTCTATTCTAATGTCCCTGACTCTACTCTTATACTCATCTGAAACCATCTTCACCTTTTATCACTGCTGCTCCAGTCGATCTCCAGCAGTTTGTGACCTGCCGGATCGCTCCAGTGTTTCATGCAGGGCGGCAGAGGCCATTCTTCAATGCAAGTCTGAGTGTCTGGTTCTGGCTCGCATAGAGTTGCATTAAGAGCTTGTGATGTGACTTCTGACTTTCGGCCAGTGAATTTGTGGTCACAAGATGGCGCTGCGGGCCCAGAGGGACTCTGAAAAAAGGCGAAACCGCCAGAGGGGGAGTATGAGACTGGTGGCAGGGACCTTGTATTAGAAGCACCACTTCAAAGCTGAAAAAAAAAAGAAAAACACTGTAATGGTGATTCCCCAAGTAATTAATCTTCAGGGACACTGATCTGTTCACTTAGGAAGCATAAGAAATTGGGAATCAACTCCACCTGCTTTTGTGAAGGTGACAACAAGTGCAAGATAAGTCTCAAAAAAGAGAATGGTCCTACAGTTGGTTTCCATAATTACTGATGGGGCCGCAGAAGGGCAACAAGACTGATATCTGCTCCTTTGCGCAATGAGAAAACGCGGGGTTCCCTCTGTGCTGCTGAGATCCACACGGTCAATGGAATAATCCAGTAAACATGATAGCAGGAATGCGGTTTCTTTCTCAACCACATCCGCGCTAATCCATTTTCCACCATTTCAATAATATCCATAATTCCGCACATTTTATAGACAGTCTCCATTTTATACATGTATTACACTGCTCAAAAAAATAAAGGGAACACTTAAACAACAGAATATAACTCCAAGTAAATCAAACTTCTGTGAAATCAAACTGTCCACTTAGGAAGCAACACTGATTGACAATCAATTTCACATGCTGTTGTGCAAATGGAATAGACAACAGATGGAAATTATTGGCAATTATCAAGACACACTCAATAAAGGAGTGGTTCTGCAGGTGGGGACCACAGACCACATATCAGTACCAATGCTTTCTGGCTGATGTTTTGGTCACTTTTGAAAGTTGGTTGTGCTTTCACACTCGTGGTAGCATGAGACGGACTCTGCAACCCACACAAGTGGCTCAGGTAGTGCAGCTCATCCAGGATGGCACATCAATGCGAGCTGTGGCAAGAAGGTTTGCTGTGTCTGTCAGTGTAGTGTCCAGAGCCTGGAGGCGCTACTAGGAGACATGCCAGTACACCAGGACATGGGGAGGGTGCCGTAGGAGAGCAACAACCCAGCAGCAGGACTGCTACCTCCGCCTTTGTGCAAGAAGGAACAGGAGGAGCACTGCCAGAGCCCTGCAAAATGACCTCCAGCAGGCCACAAATGTGCATGTGTCTGCACAAACGGTTAGAAACCGACTCCATGAGGATGGTCTGAGTGCCTGACGTCCACAAATGGGGGTTGTGCTCACAGTCCAACACTGTGCAGGACGCTTGGCATTTGCCACAGAACACCAGGATTGGCAAATTCTCCAGCGCCCTGTGCTCTTCACAGATGAAAGCAGGTTCACACTGAGCACATGTGACAGACGTGACAGAGTCTGGAGACGCCGTGGAGAGCGATCTGCTGCCTGCAACATCTTTCAGCATGACCAGTTTGGCAGTGGGTCAGTAATGGTGTGGGGTGGCATTTTGTTTGAGGGCCGCACAGCCCTCCATGTGCTCGCCAGAGGAAGCCCGATTGCTATTAGGTACCGAGACGAGATCCTCAGACCCCTTGTGAGATCATATGCTGGTGCGGTTGGCTCTGGGTTTCTCCTAATGCAGGACAATGCTAGACCTCATGTGGCTGGAGTGTGTCAGCAGTTCCTGCAAGATGAAGGCATTGAAGCTATGGACTGGCCTGCCTGTTCCCCAGACCTGAATCCGATTGAGCACATCTGGGACATCATGTCTCACTGCATCCACCAAAGTCACGTTGCACCACAGACTGCCCAGGAGTTGGCGGATCCTTTAGTCCAGGTCTGGGAGGAGATGCCTCAGACCATCCGCCGCCTCATCAGGAGCATGCCCAGGCGTTGTAGGGAGGTCATACAAGCACAGGGAGGTTATACAGACACGTGGAGGCCACACACTACTGAGCATCATTTTGACTTGTTTTAAGGACATTACATTCCACTTTAATTTTGTGTGTGACTCCAAATCCAGGCTTCCATTGTTTAATAAATTTGATTTCCATTGATGATTTTTGTGTAATTTTGTTGTCAGTACATTCAACTTTGTACAGAACAAAGTATTCAATGAGAATATTTCATTCATTCAGATCTAGGATGTGTTATTTGAGTGTTCCCTTTATTTTTTTGAGCAGTGCATTTTTCTTTAACAATTAAACAGTGAAGAATCCATTTCTATGTCAGTGGAAAAACCTTCTCTCCTCCTGACGCAGAGAATGCCCCCTTGTGACCGTCACCTTCCTTGGTATAAACAGATCCTCGGAGGGATATTTGTATTGTCCCCTTATATACTTATGCATGGTTATTAGATCGCCCCTCAGTCGTCTTTTTTCTAGACTAAATAATCCTAATTTTTGCTAATCTCTCTGGGTATTGTAGTTCCCCCATCCCCTTTATTAATTTTGTTGCCCTCCTTTGTACTCGCTCTAGTTCCATTATATCCTTCCTGAGCACTGGTGCCCAAAACTGTACACAGTACTCCATGTGCGGTCAAACCAGGGATTTGTACAGAGGCAGTATAATGCTCTCGTCATGTGTATCCAGACCTCTTTTAATGCACCCCATGATCCTGTTTGCCTTGGCAGCTGCTACCTGGCACTGGCTGCTCCAGGTAAGTTTATCATTAACTAGGATCCCTAAGTCCTTCTCCGTGTCAGATTTACCCAGTGGTTTCCCTTTCAGTGTGTAATGGTGATATTGATGGACTATATATTTAGGAGTAGTCTAAGGGGCGCATGCATTGTGGGGGCGCATGCATCCCAGAAGTTAAGCATCACAGAAGAAAAGCATCTTGAAAACGGCAGTTATTCATGGGAAGGAATTAACATTCATCTTCTCTCTTCACACAGGTAACCAAATCATTCATCCTCTGAATTGATCCTCTCTGCATGTATGCACTCCATTCATTATCAGCAAGCAGCTGAATGACACAAGCCCCTTCTGTCTTGCATGTGGAAATATATAGCAATGGTAACCAAATCATTCATCCTCTGAATTGATCCTCTCTGCATGTATGCACTCCATTCATTATCAGCAAGCAGCTGAATGACACAAGCCCCTTCTGTCTTGCATGTGGAAATATATAGCAATGGTAACCAAATCATTCATCCTCTGAATTGATCCTCTCTGCATGTATGCACTCCATTCATTGTCAGCAAGCAGCTGAATGACACAAGCCCCTTCTGTCTTGCATGTGGAAATATATAGCAATGGTAACCAAATCATTCATCCTCTGAATTGATCCTCTCTGCATGTATGCACTCCATTCATTATCAGCAAGCAGCTGAATGACACAAGCCCCTTCTGTCTTGCATGTGGAAATATATAGCAATGGTAACCAAATCATTCATCCTCTGAATTGATCCTCTCTGCATGTATGCACTCCATTCATTATCAGCAAGCAGCTGAATGACACAAGCCCCTTCTGTCTTGCATGTGGAAATATATAGCAATGGTAACCAAATCATTCATCCTCTGAATTGATCCTCTCTGCATGTATGCACTCCATTCATTATCAGCAAGCAGCTGAATGACACAAGCCCCTTCTGTCTTGCATGTGGAAATATATAGCAATGGTAACCAAATCATTCATCCTCTGAATTGATCCTCTCTGCATGTATGCACTCCATTCATTGTCAGCAAGCAGCTGAATGACACAAGCCCCTTCTGTCTTGCATGTGGAAATATATAGCAATGGTAACCAAATCATTCATCCTCTGAATTGATCCTCTCTGCATGTATGCACTCATTCATTATCAGCAAGCAGCTGAATGACACAAGCCCCTTCTGTCTTGCATGTGGAAATATATAGCAATGGTAACCAAATCATTCATCCTCTGAATTGATCCTCTCTGCATGTATGCACTCCATTCATTATCAGCAAGCAGCTGAATGACACAAGCCCCTTCTGTCTTGCATGTGGAAATATATAGCAATAGTATGCACTCCATACTTCTGATTGCTGCCAACCACTGCTGTACCATTTTGCAACATAGTTTAATGTGCCTGGTAAAACTTTAGTATAATTCATTTTTTGCACTGTGCTTAATACTTACTGCTGTGTATTCGTGTGACTGGGGCCTCTGTAGATGCTATCAGGTGAAAGTGCTATAACATATAGATGTTGCCAGGTCTAGTGCCTTTGATGATCTAACCACCCCCTGGTGTGCTGGCCCCAGCTGGCAAATTATCCCAAAGCATTTCCCACAATCCCACTTTCCTGACCCTGTAGTGTGGACTATATATTTAGGAGTAGTCTAAGGGGCGCATGCATTGTGGGGGCGCAGGCATCCTAGAAGTTAAGCATCACAGAAGAAAAGCATCTTGAAAACGGCAGTTATTCATGGGAAGGAATTAACATTCATCTTCTCTCTTCACACAGGTAACCAAATCATTCATCCTCTGAATTGATCCTCTCTGCATGTATGCACTCCATTCATTATCAGCAAGCAGCTGAATGACACAAGCCCCTTCTGTCTTGCATGTGGAAATATATAGCAATAGTATGCACTCCATACTTCTGATTGCTGCCAACCACTGCTGTACCATTTTGCAACATAGTTTAATGTGCCTGGTAAAACTTTAGTATAATTCATTTTTTGCACTGTGCTTAATACTTACTGCTGTGTATTCGTGTGACTGGGGCCTCTGTAGATGCTATCAGGTGGAAAGTGCTATAACATATAGATGTTGCCAGGTCTAGTGCCTTTGATGATCTAACCACCCCCTGGTGTGCTGGCCCCAGCTGGCAAATTATCCCAAAGCATTTCCCACAATCCCACTTTCCTGACCCTGTAGTGTGGACTATATATTTAGGAGTAGTCTAAGGGGCGCATGCATTGTGGGGGCGCAGGCATCCCAGAAGTTAAGCATCACAGAAGAAAAGCATCTTGAAAACGGCAGTTATTCATGGCAGTTAATCAGGGCTGGAATCAGGTACCCCACACTTTGCCTTATTTTTCATTATGTACTTTATCTATTTCCTCCTGTGTTCCATTGCCATCCACATTCACCGCCCCATCCCCCCTCCATCACGACTCATACACATCAGCCCCTCTATCCTTCCCTCTCCCATGTACAGCTCCCATGCACTCCTCACCTTCCTGAAAAACCTCAGCCCATCTTGCCAAAACACATCACATAAAAAACCTACTTACAATTCCAACAACTACCTGCTCTTTATCTTCCTACTCCTACTGATTTCAGGGGACATCTCCCCCAACCCTGGTCCACCATCCCCCAACCTCAATCCTACCCTACCTCATACCGAAACCATAATAATCTTATTAATATTACTTGCACTCCCTCATCTCCTTCTTTCAATTGTGCCCTCTGGAATCCACGGTCTGCATGCAACAAGCTATCCTTCCTGCACAACTACTTTCTGAACCACTCTCTTAATCTGTTGGCCCTCACTGAAACCTGGATTCAGGATTCTGACACGGTCTCCCCTGCTGCCATTTCCTATGGTGGCTTACAGTTCTCCCATTCCCCGAGACCCACAAACAGACATGGTGGTGGAGTTGGCATACTCCTGTCCCCACAATGCACTTTCCAGGTCATCCCCCCAATTCCATCACTCTCATTCCCTTCTTTTGAGGTCCACACCATCAGGCTCTTCCATCCCCTCTCCCTCAGAGTAGCGGTCATATATCGGCCCCCAGGCTCACCCACCCAGTTCCTTGACCACTTCTCAGCCTGGCTGCCGCACTTCATGTCCTCAGAACTACCAACCCTTATCCTTGGAGACTTCAACATCCCCATTAACAGCCCTACTTCCACATCTGCATCTCAGCTTCTATCACTAACCACTTCTCTAGGCCTCTCACAGCTTTCAACCTCTGAGACACACAAGGATGGCAACACCCTTGACCTGGTCTTTGTCCGCCTCTGTTCAATCTCCCACCTAAATAACTCACCGCTTCCACTCTCTGACCACAACATTCTCTCCTTCACGCTCACAAATCCTCCACCACCCCAGCGCACTCCTACCTACCACACATTCAGAAATCTACAAGCCATTAACCCTCAGACACTTTCAGACTCCCTACACTCATCGCTGTCCCCAATCTCCTCTTTTTCCTGTCCTGATCTGGCTGTTCATCACTACAATGACATTCTTAAAAGCACCCTTGACCAAGTAGCACCGCTCACCCTCAGAACCTCCAAACACACAGTAAAACAGCCCTGGCTCACATCGCAAACTCACCTTCTCCAGCGATGCTCTAGGAGTGCTGAACGCCTCTGGAGAAAAACCCGCACACCAGAAGACTTCATCCACTTTAAATTCATGTTAAGAACTTATAATGCTGCCCTTCACCTCGCCAAACAGACCTACTTCACCACACTGATCTCCTCACTAGCCAACAACCCCAAGAAACTTTTTGACACTTTTCACTCCCTCCTCAGGCCAAAAGCACAAGCCCCTATCACAGACATTTGTGCTGACGACCTGGCCTCCCACTTTATAGAAAAAATAGATACTATCCGTCAGGAAATCTGCTCTCAACCACCAAGTGCTGTGACTCCCATCCCACCCTGCATTTCCCCTGGCTCACTTTCCACATTTGATCCCATCACAGAAGAAGAAGTCTCCAGACTCCTCTCTTCCTCTCGTCCGACTACATGCACTACCGACCCCATCCCCTCACATCTCCTCCAGTCTCTCTCTCCAGTTGTCACAACTCACCTAACTACAATCTTTAATCTCTCACTCTCCTCTGGCATTTTCCCATCCTCCTTCAAACACTCCATCATTACTCCATTACTAAAGAAACCCGCTCTTGACCCTTCCTGCACAAACAACTACAGACCGGTCTCCAATCTCCCCTTCATCTCTAAACTTTTGGAGCGCCTAGTCTACTCCCGCCTCACCCGTTACCTCTCCACTCACTCCCTCCTAGACCCTTCACAGTCCGGCTTCCGCCCCCTACATTCGACTGAAACTGCACTCATCAAAGTGACCAATGACCTTCTTACAGCAAAACGTAACGGCGACCACTCTCTGCTCATTCTTCTCGACCTTTCTGCAGCTTTCGACACGGTTGACCACCGTCTCCTACTCTCTAGGCTCCAGTCACTAGGTATTAAGGACACTGTTCTCTCCTGGTTCTCCTCCTATCTTTCTGACCACTCCTTCAGTGTTTTGTTCTCTGGCTCCACATCATCTCCTCTTCCTCTCACTGTCGGTGTACCCCAGGGCTCAGTCCTTGGCCCCCTTCTCTTCTCTCTCTACACGGCCCCAATTGGACAGACCATCAGCAGATTTGGCTTTCAGTACCATCTTTATGCCGATGACACACAACTATACACGTCATCCCCCGACCTTACCCCCGCTGTTCTACAGAACACCACCGACTGTCTGTCCGCAGTCTCCAACATCATGTCCGCTCTCTATCTGAAACTTAACCTCTCCAAGACTGAACTCCTTCTGCTCCCGCCGTCTACTAACCTCCCTAAATCTGACATTTCCCTCTCTGTGGGCGGCACCATAATAACACCCCGGCAGCAGGCTCGCTGTCTGGGTGTTATGTTTGACACCAATCTCTCCTTCACCTCCCATATACAATCTCTTGCCCGCTCTTGCCGTCTACACCTAAAGAACATCTCTAGAATCCGCCCTTTTCTCACCATGGAAACAACAAAAACCCTCACTGTAGCATTGATCCACTCCCGCCTGGACTACTGCAACGCTCTATTACTTGGCCTCCCCATTACTCGACTATCCCCTCTCCAGTCCATCCTTAATGCAGCAGCCAGGGTCATCCATCTGGCTAATCGGTACTCGGACGCGTCCGCTCTTCGCCAGTCCTTACACTGGCTGCCCATTCATTATAGGATCCAATTCAAAGTACTGGTTCTCACCCACAAAGCTCTCCACAGTGCAGCACCCCCCTACATCTCCTCCCTCATTTCTATCTATCGGCCTAACCGACTGCTGCGCTCTGCAAACGACTTTCGACTAACCTCTGCACTAATCCGTACCTCCCACTCCCGACTCCAAGACTTCTCCCGCGCTGCACCAATCCTCTGGAATGCTCTACCCCAAGAAATTAGGACTATCCACAATTTGCATGGTTTCAGGAGCTCCCTCAAAACACATTTGTTCAGAGTGGCCTATCACATTCACTAACCAAAGTCGTTCTATGTTTAAGTGTGTATGTGTAGCCCATTCACTATCTCCATCCATGCCTCACTCCCTCAAGATGGCTGGACCATTATTGTAAATGCACCATTGTATATACACACCTGTACTTTGTATCTCCCCCACCTCATTGTAGATTGTAAGCTCTCACGAGCAGGGTCATCTTATTTTGCTTTAATTACTGTATTGTTAACGTTGTTACCTATGACTTGTGTTTTGAAACTGTTAAACTGTAAAGCGCTGCGGAATATGTTGGCGCTATATAAATAAAGATTATTATTTATTATTATTATTAACCTTACATTTATCATTGTTAAACCGCATCTGCCACCTTTCAGCCCAAGTTTCCAACTTATCCAGATCCATCTGTAGCAGAATACTATCTTCTCTTGTATTGACTGCTTTACATAGTTTTGTATCATCTGCAAATATCGATATTTTACTGTGTAAACCTTCTACCAGATCGTTAATAAATATGTTGTATAGAATAGGTCCCAACACCGACCCCTGCGGTACCCCACTGGTCACAGCGACCCCGATAGAGAATATGCCATTGATAACTACCCTCTGCTTTCTATCACTAAGCCAGTTACTTACCCATTTACACACATACACGCATTCATAATGAGCCCGAGTGACAGACGTAAAAGAGTTTGGAGATGCCTTCGTAAAGGCTATGCTGCCTGCAACATCATCCACCATGACTGGTTTGGAATAACCTCAGAGGGTCACAGCCTGACTGCTGTTAAGTACTAGAATTGAATCATCAGAGTCACTTTCAGACTTTATGCTAATGCAGTGGGCCTTAGGTTCCTCTTGCAACATAGGACAATGCCTGGCCTCGCGACCAGAGTGTGCAGGCTGCTTCTGTATGACAAAGGCATTCATGCTACCTAATGGCCTTCACGCTCCCGTTTTTCAGTACGTGATATGGTAAAACCAATGGTGTCGTTCAAAAGTACAACTTGTCCCGCAAGAAACAAGCCCTCACATGGCCATATTGGCGAAAAAATAAAAAAGTTATGGCTCTGAGAAGAAGGGGTGGGAAAAACAGAAATGCAAAAACAAAAATGGGCAGGGTCTCTAAGGGGTTAAGGTCAAAATTGGCTCGGTCACTAAGGGGTTAACACAGATTTCCTCACAAAATAGCCATATTTGGGTCAAATCCCTTCCATGTAAACATTACCTAAAAAGATTAGACTAGGTTCTGGTATTTCATTAAAGCACCACTCCAGCTTTTTTTTTTTTTATTTCAGAGCTGAAGTGGTGACACTAATCTAAGTCCCCTGCGACTTGTACAGGAGCTTCTCACAAAATTAGAATATCATCAAAAAGTTAATTTATTTCAGTTCTTCAATACAAAAAGTGAAACTCATATATTAGTCATTACAAGTGATCCATTTCAAGTGTTTATTTTTATGTTAATGTTGATGATTATGGCTTACAGCCAATGAAAACCCAAAAGTCATTATCTCAGTAAATAATTTTTAGAATTCTGACCACTGTCCCTTTATGAGGTTATAACTCTGGAACGCTTCAACGGATCTTGGCGATTCTGAGATTGTTTCTTCGTGACATATTGTACTTCACGTATGTGGTAAAATTTCTTTGATATAACTTGCGTTTATTTGTAAAAAAACCTGAAATTTGGCGAAAGTTTAGAAAATGTCACAATTTTCAAACTTGATTTTTATGCCCTTAAATCAGAGAGGTATATCGCACAAAATAGTTAATAAATAACATTTCCCACATGTGTACTTTACATAAGCACAATTTTGAAACAACATTTTTTTTTTTGTTAGGAAGCTATAAGGGTTAAGAGTTGACCAGCGATTTCTTATTTTTACAACACCATTTTTTTTTTTTTAGGGACCACATCACATTTGAAGTCACTTTGAGGGGTCTATATGATAGAAAATACACAAAAGTGACACTATTCTAAAAGCTGCACCCCTCAAGGTGCTCAAAACCACATTCAAGAAGTCAAGAAGTTTATTAACCCTTCAGGTGCTTCACAGGAATTTTTAGAATGTTTAAAAAAAATGAAAATTTAACTTTTCACAAAAAATTTACTTCAGATCCAATTTGTTTTATTTTACCAAGGATAACAGGAGAAATTGGACCCCAAAAGTTGTTGTACAATATGTGCTGAGTAGAGTAAACTGATACCCCATATATGCAGGTAAACCACTGTTAAGCTAGGTTCACGTTGCGCATGTGTTAAACGGACTGCGCTAACGCAACTGCCTTTTAAAGATCGCGTTATGTGATGACGCTAGCGCAGATGCTCTATCTGCGCTAGCGGTGACGGACCCCCGAACGCTGCAGACCGCGTCCGAGGGTCCGTCACAGAATGACGGCACATTGCTAAAGCATGCCGATTATGACATGCGTTAGCGATGCGCTATATAATGGCAGTCTATGGGTGCGCTAACGCATCCATTACATAGCGTTAGTGCCGCTATGTAACAGATGCCGTCAGCGCATTGCCATTAACGCAATGTGAACCCAGCCTTAGGGCGTATGGCAGAGCTCGGAAGGGAAGGAGCGCCGTTTGACTTTTCAATGCAAAATTGACAGGAATTGAGATCGGATGCCATGTCGAGATTGGAGAGCCCCTGATGTGCCTAAACAGTGTAAACCCCCAAGTGACAACATTTTGGAAAGTAGACCCCCTAAGGAACTTATCTAGATGTGTGGTGAGCACTTTGAACCCCAAGTGCTTCACAGAAGTTTAAAAACGTAGAGCCGTAAAAATTACAACTCATATTTTTTTCACAAAAAATGATATTTTCGTCCCCAATTTTTTTTTATTTTCACAAGGGTAACAGGAGAAATTGGACCCAAAAAGTTGTTGTGCAATTTGTCCTGAGTATGCTGATACCCTATATGTGAGGGTAAACCACTGTTTGGGCGCATGGCAGAGCTCGGAAGGGATGGAGCACCATTTGACTTTTTCAACGCAGAATGGGCTGGAATTGAGATCAGACACCATGTCCCATTTAGAGAGCCCCTGATGTGCCTAAACAGTGGAAACCCCCCCAATTCTAGCTCCAACCCTATCCATAACCCTTACCACAAATCTAACCCTAATCCCAACCACAACCGCGATCCAAACCCTAACCCCAACTTTAGCCCTAACCCTAACTTTAGCCCCAACCTTAACCCTAACTTTAGCCCCAAACCTAACCCTAACTTTAGCCCTAGCCCTAATGGGAAAATGGAAATAAATACATTTTTTTTATTTTATTATTTTTCCCTAACTAATGGGGTGATAAAGGGGGGTTTGATTTACTATTTATAGTGGGTTTTTATGTTTGGCAGCTGTCACATGCTAAAAGACGTTTTTTATTGCAAAAAATAGTTTTTGAATCACCATATTTTGAGAGCTCACATGACTCTGTGGGCCAAAATATGGAAAATATTTTGGCCCACAGAGTCATGTGAGGTCTTGTTTTTTGCTGGACGAGTTTACGTTTTTATTGGTACCATTTTCGGGCACATGACATCACTTTCTATTCCGATTTTTGGGAAACAGAATGAGCAAAAACCAGCAATTCATGAATTTCTTTTGGGGGGGTGTTTACACCGTTCCGCGTGTCGTAAAATTGATAAGGCAGTTTTATTCTTTGGGTCAGTACGATTACAGCGATACTTCATTTATATTTTTTTTGTTTTGGCTCTTTGATATAATAAAAACTATTTTATAAAAAAAAAAAGTTTTTGCATCACTTTATTCTGACAGCTATAACTTTTTATTTTTTTGCTGATGATGCTGTATGTCAGCTCGTTTTTTGATGGACAAGATGACGTTTTCAGCGGTAGCATGTTTATTTATATCCGTCTTTGATCGCATGTTATTCCACTTTTTGTTCAGTGGTATGATGATAAAGCATTGTTTTTTGCCTTGTTTTTTTTATGGTGTTCACTAAAGGGGTTAACTAGTGGGACAGTTTTATTGGTTGGGTTGTTACGGACGCGGCAATACCAAATATGTGTACTTTTATTGTTTAAAATTTTTTTTATTCAAATATTTAGTGATAGAATAAATATTGATTTTTTTTTTTCAATATTTTTACAATTATTTTTTTTTTTTATTTAATTCTTACTTTTAGGCTAAGTGCACACGTTCAGGAATATTTGCAGAATATTCCTGAGCAAAAACTGACTTTTTTCGCGGTAAAAACGCACGTTTTTTTGCGCGGATTTTGCACGTTTTTACCGCGATTTTTCCTGAACTTTCTAGGTCAATAATAAAGCGGGAAAAACGCTAGAATTCCGCAAAATTAATGAACATGTTGCTAGATTTTCCGCGATGCGTTTTTTTCGCGGAAAAAAAAACGCACCATGTGCACAAAAATTGCGGAATTCATTCTAAATGATAGGATGCTTAATACATGCGTTTTTAACGCATTTTTTCCCGCGAAAAAACGCAAATATTTCTGAACGTGTGCACTTAGCCTTACACTTTGTCCCACTATGGGACAATGATTTTGTGCAGGCTGATCCAGGCCCGGATTGCTAATCTGCCCAGCCGGTGGGCTGGCGGCAAAGTGGGGAACCCCCGACCCGCGGGCCACATGTGGCCTGCATGCAGGTCCCCGCAGTCCGTAATTCTCTGGCGGCAGCCCTGCCAGCTGTTTAACCCCTTCCCGACCTTTGACACAGCGTATGCGTCATGAAAGTCGGTGCCAATCCGACCTATGACGCATACCCTGTGTCATGAAAGGATCGCGTTCCTGCGGGCCGGGAGACCGGGGTCACTCAAAGGTCACCCGACCCGCAGTTACAGGACCCTTTGTGCTTCACCACAGGGGGGTTGGCTTAACCCCCCCATGGCCACGATCGCTCTGATTGGCTGTTAAAAGTGAAACAGCCAATCAGAGCAATCTGTAATATTTCACCAATTTAATTGGTGAAATATTACAATCCAGCTATGGCCGATGCTGCAATAGCATCTGCCATGGCTGGACACCGAGCCCTGACCCCCCCCACACGGATTCACGGCGGCGATCGGCCGCCGCCACCGAAAGATGGCAGCGATCGGTCACCGCCGTCACTAACAGCTCCCCTCCTCCTTTGCTCCGGTGCCCCCACCTTCCGATTCCCCCCCTAACCTTCCGACCACCCTACTCACCTCTCCCGATCCACCGATGTCCCTGGATCGGTCCCGGCGTCCGCCCGGGCCTCTTCATGGGCGCCGCCATCTTTGAAAATGGCGGGCGCATGCGCAGTGCGCCCGCCGGCCGGCGCATGCGCAGTGCGCCCCCCCGTGTCCAAAAATTTATTTTGATCACTGTGATAAACTGTCACAGTGATCAAAATAAAAAAAAGTAAATGAACCCCCCCTTTATCATAGGTAGGGACAAATAAAAAAAATAAAGATTTTTTTTTTTCTTCCTTTTTTTTTTCCTATTAGGCCCTGTGCACACGTTGCTGATTTTGCTGCGGATCCACGGTGTATTTTGCTGCGGATCCGCGGCGGATTTCGCTGTGGATCCACGGCGGATTTCGCTGCTGATCCGCGGCTGATTTCGCTGCTGATCCGCGGCGGATTTCGCTGCGGATCCGCGGCGGATTTCGCTACGGATTCGCGGCTGATTTCGCTGCGGATCCACGACTGATTTTGCTGCTGATTCGCTGCGGATCCGCAGCGGATTTCGCTGCTGATCCGCGGCTGATTTCGCTGCTGATCCGCGGCTGATTTCGCTGCTGATCCGCGGCGGATTTCGCTGCTGATCCGCGGCAGATTTCGCTGCTGATCCGCGACTGATTTTGCTGCTGATCCGCTGCGGATTTCGCTGCTGATCCGCGACTGATTTAGCTGCGGATTCGCGACTGATTTCGCTGCGGATCCGCGACTGATTTCGCTGCGGATCCGCGGTGGATTTCGCTGCTGATCCGCGGCGGATTTTGCTGCGGATCCGCGGCTGATTATCTGCTGATTCATCTGCGCTAGCGGGTATAGCATAACGCGATCGCGTTATGCTATACCGTCACCAGCCGGTCAACGCTACGTGTTGAACGGGCTGGTAAAACGCAATATGAACCCAGCCTTAGGGTTAGAACTAGGGTTAGGGTTAGCATTAGGGTTAAGGTTAGAATTACGGTTAGGGTTGGAATTTGGGTTAGGGTTGGAATTTGGGTTAGGGTTGGAATTAGGGTTAGGGTTGGAATTAGGGTTAGGCTTGTAGTTAGGTTTATGGTTAGAGTTGGGATTAGGGTTAGGGGTGTGTTGGGGTTAGGGTTATGATTAGGGTTTGTATTAGGGTTAGGTGTGTGTATGGGTTAGGGTTGGGGTTAGGGGTGTGTTGGGGTTAGGGTTGGAGTTAGAATTGAGGGGCTTCCACTATTTAGGCACATCAGGGGGTCTCCATACGCGACATGGCGCCACCATTGATTCCTGCAAATTTTGCGTTCAAAAGTCAAACAGTGCTCCCTTTATTCCAAGCCCCGACGTATGCCCAAACAGTGGTTTATCCCCACATATGAGGTATCAGCGTACTCGGGAAAAATTGCACAACAACTTTGGGGGTTCTAATTTCTCCTGTTAACATTGGGAAAAAAAATTGGGGACTAAAAATTATTTTTGTGGAAAAAAAATGATTTTATATTTTCACGGCTCTGCGTTATAAACTTCTGTGAAGGACTTGGAGATTCAAAGTGCTTATCACACATCTATAGGAGTTCCTTGGGGGATCTAGTTTCCAAAATGGGGTCACTTGTGGGGAGTTTCTACTGTTTAGGCACATCAGGGACTCTGCAAACGTAACATGACGCCCGAAGACCATTCCATCAAGTGGGCATTTCAAAACGTCACTACTTCCCATCCGAGCCCCGACGTGTGCCCATACAGTAGTTTTCTCCCACATATGGGATATCAGCATACTCAGGACAAATTGGACAACAACTTTTGGGGTCTAATTTCTCATGTTACCCTTGGGAAAATAAAAAAATTGGGGACTAAAAGATCCTGATTGTGGAAAAAATATGATTTTTTTATTTTCATGCCCGGGCGTTATAAACTTCTGTGTAGCCTTGGGGGTTCAAAGTGCTCACCACACATCTAGATAAGTTCTTTGCCGGGTCTAGTTTCCAAAATGGGGTCACTTGTGGGGAGTTTCTACTGTTTAGGCACATCAGGGGCTCTGCAAACGTAACAAGATGCCCGCAGACCATTCCATCAAGTCGGCATTTCAAAGCGTCACTACATCCCTTCCGAGCCCTGACGTGTGCCCAAACAGTGGTTCCCCCCCACATATGGGGTACTAGCGTACTCAGGAGAAACTGGACAACAACTTTTGGGGTCCAATTTCTCCTGTAACCATTGTGAAAATAAAAAACAGTGGGCTAAAAAATAATTTTTTGAGAAAAAAAAAATGATTTTTTATTTTCACGGCTCTGCGTTATAAACTTCTGTGAAGCACCTGGGGGTTCAAAGTGCTCACTATGCATCTAGATAAGTTCCTTAGGGCGTCTAGTTTCCAAAATGGGGTCACTTGTGGGGGAGCTCCAATGTTTAGGCACACAGGAACTCTCCAAATGCGACGTGGCAACCGCTAAATATTCCAGCATATTTTCCATTCAAAAAGTCAAATGGCGCTCCTTCCCTTCTGAGCCCTGCAGTGCGCCCAAACAGTGGTTTATGACCACATATGAGGTATCTGTGTACTCAGGAGAAATTGCCCAACAAATTTTAGGATCCAATTTATACTGTTGCCCATGTGAAAATGAAAATAACTGAGGCTAAAAGAAAATTTTTGTAAAAAAAAAGTACTTTCTTTTATTTACGGATCAATTTGTGAAGCACCTGGGGTTCAAAGTGCTCACTATGCATCTAGATAAGTTCCTTAGGGGTCTAGTTTCCAAAATGGGGTCACTTGTGGGGGAGCTCCAATGTTTAGGCACACAGGGACTCTTCAAATGCGACATAGCAACCGCTAAATATTCCAGCATATTTTCCATTCAAAAAGTCAAATGGCGCTCCTTCCCTTCTGAGCCCTGCCGTGCGCCCAAACAGTGGTTTATGACCACATATGAGGTATCTGTGTACTCAGGAGAAATTGCCCAACAAATTTTAGGATCCAATTTATACTGTTGCCCATGTGAAAATGAAAATGAGGCTAAAAGAAAATTTTTGTGAAAAAAAAGTACTTTCTTTTATTTACGGATCAATTTGTGAAGCACCTGGGGGTTCAAAGTGCTCACTATGCATCTAGATAAGTTCCTTAGGGGTCTAGTTTCCAAAATGGGGTCACTTGTGGGGGAGCTCCAATGTTTAGGCACACAGGGACTCTCCAAATGCGACATGGCAACCGCTAAATATTCCAGCATATTTTCTATTCAGAAAGTCAAATGGCGCTCCTTCCCTTCTGAGCCCTGCCGTGCGCCCAAACAGTGGTTTATGACCACATATGAGGTATCTGTGTACTCAGGAGAAATTGCCCAACAAATTTTAGGATCCAATTTATACTGTTGCCCATGTGAAAATGAAAAAAACTGAGGCTAAAAGAAAATTTTTGTGAAAAAAAAGTACTTTCTTTTTTTTACAGATCAATTTGTGAAGCACCTGGGGGTTCAAAGTGATCACTATGCATCTAGATAAGTTCCTTGCCCATGTGAAAATGAAAAAATTGATGCTAAAAGAAAATTTTTGTTGGAAAAATTAAAATGTTCATTTTTTCCTTCCACGTTGCTTTAGTTCCTGTGAAGCACCTGAAGGGTTAATAATCTTCTTGAATGTAGATTTGAGTAGCTTGAGGGGTGCAGTTTTTATAAAGGTGTCACTTTTGGGTATTTTCTGCCATATAGACCCCTCAAAGTGACTTCAAATGTGAGGTGGTCCCTAAAAAAATGGTTTTGTAAATTTTGCTCTAAAAATGAGAAATCGCTGGTCAACTTTTAACCCTTATAACTTCCTAACAAAAAAAAATTTTGTTCCCAAAATTGTGCTGATGTAAAGTAGACATGTGGGAAATGTAATTTATTAACTATTTTGTGCCACATAACTCTCTGGTTTAACAGAATAAAAATTAAAAATTTGAAAATTACAAAATTTTCAGAATTTTTGCCAAATTTCCATTTTTTTCACAAATAAACGCAAAAATTATCGACCTAAATTTACCACTAACATGAAGCCCAATATGTCACGAAAAAACAATCTCAGAATCGCTAGGATCCGTTGAAGCGTTCCTGAGTTATTACCTCATAAAGGGACACTGGTCAGAATTGCAAAAAATGGCAAGGTCTTTAAGGTCAAAATAGGCTGGGTCTTGAAGGGGTTAACAACCAAGTGTATGCAGCGTTCATTTCAGAACGCTGCCTGCACATGAATGATGACGTCATTGGGGTGGGCAGGGTTAGTGCCCAATGGTCTCCTGTTCTCTTGTCCCGGAAGAGGAGCTCAGTGCCTGTCTGCAGGTAATTTCTGTGCCCCTCAGCTATGTGCCCCAATATAATCTCTGCCACCCAACTATTTGCCCCCCTGTGATCTGTGCCCCCCAGTTATATTCCCCCTGTGATCTGTGCCCCCAGCTATATGCACCCCTGTGATCTGTGCCCCCCAACTATATGCCCCCCTGTAATCAGTGCCCCTCAACCCTATGCCCCCCTGTGATCTATGCACCCCTGTGGTCTGTGCCCCCAGCTATATAGACCCCTGTGATCTGTGCCCCCCAAATATATGCCCCCCTGTGATCTGTGCCCCCCCAGCTATATGCATCCCTGTGATCTCTGTGGCTCCCAGCTTTCTGCCCCCTTGTGATCTATGTGCGCCCCTGTGATCCCTTTGCCCCCCTGCTATGTACCCCCCTGTGATATTTGTGCTCCCATGTTATCTCTGTGCCCTCCTGTGATCTTTGTGCCACCCCCTGGTGATCTCTGTCCCTCCCAGCTATGTGCCCCCTGTGATCTTTGTGCTCCCCCTGTGATCTCTGTACCTCCCCCCCCGTGATCGTCGTGCCACCCCACGGTGATCTCTGAGTCCCCCACGGTGATTTATGAGCCCCACTCCGTGATCTCTGTGACTCCCCGGCGATGCCTGTCCCCTCCCCCCCAGTGCTGTATATCCCCCTTTTTTTGTTTCCTGCTCTACTCACCATCCAAGCCAGGGACCCGCTCCTCTGCATGCCCGACAATGGATGCACCTCAGCTGTTCATCCTCCCCCCCCCATCTCCATACCTGGGTGAGTCCCAATATGGAAACTTTGTGTATGTACAGCACTTCCACTATCACCTATATACTGTATATAGACTGCTGTATATACAATATATAGGTGATACTGGCTGCTAAATCTGTGTAATTACAGTATCACCTATATAATGTATATACAGCAGTCTATATACATTATATAGGGGATACTGTGACTTAGGCCGGGGTCACATTAGCGTGTGTGATGCGAGAAACTCTCACGAGTCTCTCGCATCAACACCCGGTACTGCCACCGGCACTCGGACCGGAGCGTAAGGCTGCATGTATTTCTATGCAGCCACACACTCCAATCTGAGTGCCGGCGCCAGTGTCGGGTGTTGATGCGAGAGAATATAATATATGGGTGATACTGCTGTACATATGTTACATAGGTGATACTGCGACTATACACTCCAGTCACAGTATCACCTATATAATGTATACACAGCACTCACCTATATGATGTATGCAACATAATATAGTATAATGCTGTCTTAATATAGTGTATAATGTAGAGATGTGCTTGTGTGTATATATATATATATATATTACAGATGTTTATATAGTATGTTGCTGTGTATATAGTATATAGTGTGGAATCCACACTACATACACTGGCCCATCTATATACTATATACACAGCTCCACTCTACATTCCTTACCACAGTATATATTGTGGAGCTGTGTATACTTCTCCTATCCTGTATACATGGTGTAATTCTGAGTATCTGCTCTTTGTCAAGGACACCGCACTGCACATGCTCACTGAGCCAGTGCACGTGTCCTAAGTAAACCAACTGTGCCCCAAGATACCTGTAAGCAGAGCTGCAGCAGAGAAGACGTGTGTTTCTGTGGAACAGGACCTTCCGCAGCATGTGACTGCCAAGGGGCGGAGCCGGCCACACTTCTCTCAGAGGCAGCAGTAATGAATGATGTGTACTGCAGACTAACAGGACCTGCAGCACATGACTGCTGGGGCGTGGCCTAAGCTCCAGAGATCTAGGAACTGCAGGAAAACTCCTAGCAGGGTAACTACGAGATAAAGTTACCAAGGGGCAAAGACAGGGATGAAAACCAGGACAGGCCGAGATCAGAGCACAAGATAGCACGACAGTACCAAAGGGTTAGACAGAACGGATAGTCAGGACGTAGCAATAGATCAGTAAACCAGAGCGGGCAATAGACAGTACAATAGGGACAAAACTGTAACGGAGTATCGATAGCCAAGCCAGGAGGTCAGAACCGGAGAAGACAATATAAGCAAAACGTGAGACAGAGAGCAGAGTGAGCAAACAGACCGGGTCATACACAGGAATCAAACAAGCAGAGCAGTATACACACAAACCAGGGGAGTCAAATACACAGTCACAACGAAAGTATAGCTGACAGAGAATCTCCCTCTGGACTGGGTATAAATACCCTCCCAGATCCAAAGGGAGGCCAGCAAAAGTTAACCCTGAATGGACAGGACATTAACCATGTCCTATACCATGACAGTACCCCCCCCCCCTTAATGGGGGGGCCACTGGACCCCCAGGCCTCTCAGGATATCTGGCATGAAAAGCCTGTACCAGTCGATCGGCATGTACCGAACTGGCCGGAACCCATGACCGATCTTCAATGGAGTATCCCTTCCAATGAATAAGGTACTGAAGTCTCCGGCGCACCCACCGCGAATCAATGATGCGCCCTACCTCGTACTCCAGTTGACCCTCTACCAATACTGGTGGAACCACGGATGAGGGATCTTCTCTAACCGTCCCCACAGGTTTTAATAGGGACCTGTGGAAGACGTTAGATATTTTGAAGGAGGTGGGCAACTGAAGCCTGTACGCCACTGGATTGATCACCTCTACAATCTTGTATGGGCCAATAAATTTGGGGCCCAGCTTCATAGAGGGTATCTTAAGTTTGATGTTACGGGTGGACAACCAGACCTTTTCCCCCACTGTCAACACAGGACCCAACCCCCTCCTCCTGTCCGCAAAATGTTTGTACTTCTTCTGGGCTTTGGAGATGTTCTCCTGCACCTCCCTCCAAAGGTTTTTTAACTGTTGAACCATCCCCTCGGCACCAGGACAACCAGAATCCATACGGGAAAATTCCCCAAACTGCGGAACAAACCCATAATTGACCTGAAAAGGAGACTTTCCGGTAGACTGATTGATACGACAGTTGAACGCAAATTCTGCCATGGGTAAAACCTCACACCAATCTTCCTGTCTGGAGGAGGCCAGGCATCTCAGAATCTGCTCCAACAACTGATTGGTGCGTTCAGTCTGTCCGTTGGATTCCGGGTGATAGGCAGAGGAGAATGATAATGTGACCCCTAACTTCTTACAGAACGCTCTCCAAAACCTGGCCACAAACTGCACACCCCTGTCCGACACCACATTCACAGGCACTCCATGCAACCGAACTATGTGCTGTATAAACAAACGGGCCAAGGTTTCAGCAGACGGCAACGCGGGTAACGGCACAAAGTGGGCTTGCTTAGAAAATCTATCAACCACTACCCATACCACTGAATTGCCCTTGGATGAGGGAAGATTAGTGATAAAGTCCATGGACAGGTGTGTCCATGGTTTATCCGGAATTGGCAAAGGCACCAATTCCCCGGCCGGCCGGACCTGAGAGCTTTTAGAGCGAGCGCACACCCCACAAGTATTAACAAAATTTTTTATATCAGTACCCATAGAGGGCCACCAAAAACCTCTAGCCACTGCCCCCCAGGTAGCTGTAATACCAGGGTGTGCACTTAACACAGAATCATGAAATTCTTGCAGGAGTGTGAGACGGAGCTGTTCGGGTACGAACAATTTACCTGGGGGTTTATTCCTGGGAGCTTGTGCTTGTGCTTCCAGAATCTCTCTCTGTAACTCAGAGGAGACTTCGGCTACAACCACTCCCGGTTGAAGAATGGAGGAAGGAGGTTCTGGAGGGGACACAGAATCAAAACTTCTGGATAAGGCATCTGCCTTTACATTTTTAGACCCTGGTCGGAATGTGATGGTAAAATGAAAGCGAGAAAAAAAAAGTGCCCACCGAGTCTGTCTGGGGGTCAATCTCTTAGCGGACTCGATATAGGCCAGGTTCTTATGATCAGTGATGACCGTAATGGGATGAGCGGCCCCCTCCAAAAAATGCCTCCATTCTTCAAAGGCCAGTTTGACCGCTAACAATTCCCTGTTGCCGACATCATAGTTTCTCTCTGCCGAAGAGAACTTTTTAGAGAAAAAGGCACAGGGTTTAAGATTAGTCAGGGTAGAGGGGCCCTGGGACAACACTACCCCCACCCCCACTTCCGAAGCGTCGACCTCCACGATAAAAGATCTTGATGAATCGGGTTGTACCAACACAGGGGCTGAAGTAAAGCATTTCTTCAATGTAAGGAAGGAATTTTTTGCAGCCACGGACCAATTTTTTACCTCTGCCCCCTTAAGAGTGAGGTCCGTCAAAGGTTTCACTACCTGTGAAAACCCTTTAATGAACTTCCTATAATAGTTAGCGAAGCCAAAAATCGTTGCAACCCCTTCAGATCATGAGGCTGCACCCAATCTGTAATGGCCTGAACCTTCCCTGGATCCATGCGGAATCCCTCCCCGGATACAATTACACCCAGAAAAGACAGTTCTTGCATAAAAAATAAACACTTCTCCAGCTTAGCATACAAATGGTTCTCCCGGAGTCTCATAAGAACCGCACGTAAATGATGCAAGTGTGACTGACTGTCTTCTGAGTATATCAGAATGTCATCCAGGTAAATGACTACATAACGTCCAATTAAATCAGAAAAAACAACATTGATGAAGTTCTGAAAAACAGCAGGGGCATTAGTGAGACCGAAGGGCATAACCAGGTTTTCAAACAGCCCCTCAGTTGTCAGAAATGCTGTTTTCCATTCGTCCCCCTCCCGGATCCTTATAAGGTTATAAGCTCCTCGTAGATCGAGCTTAGAAAACCATTTGGCCCCCGTGAGTTGATTGCATAGATCGGGAATCAACGGGAGAGGGTACGTGTTCTTAACGGTAATTTTGTTCAGTTCCCGAAAGTCGAGACACGGTCGCAACCCACCATCTTTTTTCTTTACAAAGAAAAACCCCGCTGCCACGGGTGACACCGAGGGCCGAATATGCCCTTTGCGAAGGCTTTCTTTGATGTACTCTTTCATGGCTTGGCGCTCAGGCCCGGACAAATTAAACAAACGAGCCTTGGGTAATTTGGCTCCAGGTAACAAATCAATGGCGCAATCATAGGGTCTATGTGGTGGAGCGCCTCAGCCTCACTTTCGGAAAATACGTCTTCAAAGTCTTTCAGGTACTCCGGAATACCCTCCAGACTGACAGACGACACGGATACAGATTTTATAGGTTTGACAAGAGAAACGGAGTTACAACACAGACCATTATTATTACATCCCCATCGGGTGATCTCCCCTTTTGCCCAATCAATGAGAGGATTGTGGCGTTGCAGCCAGGGCATCCCCAATACCAGACCTGCAGGCAGATTATTCAGAATAAAGCAACTTAATTTTTCCACGTGAGTGGAACCCACTTTCATAGAAAAAACTTCAGACATAAAACAAATTCCATCCCGGGCAAGAGGGGATGAATCCACCGCTACAATTTTAACAGGATCTTTCAACCTGACTGTCCCTATCTTATTAAGAGTCACAAATTGGGCATCAATCAGATTAATGGAGGAACCACAGTCAACAAAGGCGGTGGTCATAACAGAACCGCCAGCAAGTTCCAATTCAACCTGGAGCACCATTTTAGCAAGCGAAAAAAAATGTACCTGGGAGTCTGGGCAACCTCCACGATTGTTGCCCAGACTCAGTCGTTTTCCTGATGATTTTACAGAAGAAGGGCAGGAAGGACAGTCCCTTTTCCAATGTCCAGAGGCTCCACAGTAAAAGCATAGACTGTTTTCTTTACGGTGTCTTCTCTCTCGTTCCTTTCTTGAGACAGCCTCCATCTCCATGGGCTCAGATGCGGGTGCGGTGTAACACAATTTGGAGTACAAGGGAGTCTCTTGTTGCATCATTCCCCTAGCACGGAGTCTCCGGTCCATACGGACCGCCTGCATCATGGCGTCCTCCTGTAAGGTTCTATGTATATATTCCTGAAACTCAGTTTGTTCGTCAGCCATTTTACTTTCTGTCTTGCTGCAGCTATCTTGCCCTCAGTCAAAATGGAGTTTCCAGCTTGCATGTTCCCGCCCTGATTCTCTCCTTTGCTTCTTAAGCAGCCACAGCTGAGCAATCAGTGCTTCAGAATCTAGCCTGCAGTGAACCTGTGACTTGACTCCTGTAAGCCTTGGACCTTGTACTCCAGCTATTCCTACTGAGGAACTCTGAAGCACTTGTGGACTCTGAACCCTGCTCTTTGAAAGACCCACGTTTGCATGGACTTACGGTAACAGAGAAGAAGATCCTGAATCTGTATTGGAGAGTGATTGCTGAGCTTGGATTACTCTGGCCTGCTGTGTCTCCTGTTTCTGTGTCTGCAAACTGTGTGACTATTTCTGCCAACTTGTATGAAGTAATACAGGACTTTTCTATATCAAACCTGTGACTCCTGTGTTTTCATCGCACCCAAGCACAAGACGCTATATGAACTGTACTACATACATTACAAGATTCTGAAGCCAAAACGTTAGTGTCTGCTGGGTCTGGAAGGCTGTGTCTGCTGTACTGTGGATATCAGACGTCCGGTTGTACTTTCTGTGATGACAGTGGTTGTGACTTCTCACAACCATTCCAGGTGAGCAATTCCCTTAAGTTTTTTCTTTTTGCAGTGTTACCACAGGTAAACACTATTGTTTTTTTTTTTTCCTTTCTTTTCTCTTTTTTGTCTGCTGTAACTCTGGATATCAGATGTCTGGTTGAAACTTTCTGTGATGATAGTGGTTGTGACTTCTCACAACCATTCCAGGTGAGCAGTTCCCTTAATTTTTTTTTCTCTCTGCAGTGTTGCCACAGGTGAACACTATTGTTTTTTTTTTCTCTCCTCTTCTTCCAGTAATCCTGTCTTAAAAGATCTGGAAAATGGAGGCCCGCATAAAGGAACTTTGCGGAGTGACTGATAATATCCTTGCAGATTTGCAGAATATAAAGACCCGTTTTACAAATCTACAGGACCTCAATAATCACAATTTGCAAGTGGTTGGACAGACTACCCAGGATTTGCGAGCCAGGATTGAGGTTCTAGAGGGGCGAGTCCAGGCTCCTGCCGTAGCCCCGAGTGCTGGGATTCCCAAGTTGCCCCCTTTTCGTTTTGGCGGTGAACGTGAGAAATTCAGGGGATTTATTAATCAATGCAATCTTTTTTTTTTCTGCACATGCTTCACAATTTCCCACTGAACGATCTAAGGTGCTTACTATAATTATGTTGCTTACCAACAAGGCTTTAATGTGGGCAAACCCTCTGATTGAGACTGAGGATGATTGTTTGAATCACCTTGATGATTTTATTTCAGCCATGGGGCAGGTGTTTGATGACCCCAATCGAGGTGCAACAGCTGAAGCAGCCATGTTAGCTTTGCGCCAAGGTAAGCACTCGGTAGCTGAATATGCCTTGGATTTCAGGAGATGGGCCCTTGATACCACCTGGGACAGTTCCGCCAAAAAATCTATTTTTCGAAAGGGGTTATCTCCACTGATTAAGGATGAACTTGCTCGTGCCGACCCTCCCACTGCGTTAGGTGACTTTATTAACTACTGCATCCGTATTGATACTCGTCTGACTGAACGCAGGCAAGAGAGATGGTTCGAAAGCAATCGTACTAACCTTTTCCTACCTTCCTCTCCAGCTAAGGAACCTTTGAGTAGGATTACACGGGAACCTGAACCTGAACCCATGCAGGTAGACTCTTTACAACGACGGGTTAGTGATGCACGCAAGGAACATCGTTTTAAGGAGAATCTATGTTTCTATTGTGGTAAGTCAGGGCACTTCATTATAAACTGCCCCAGCCGTTCTCGTAAGACTACTGCAGCACTCATTCATTGTGAGTGTTGCGAGAGGGGATCTGTCAGGTCCGAGCCTCAGGCTCCAGAGAGATCTGCAGCAACAGATCTTGATTTCTCGGACTTAAACTCCGTTACCTCTGAGGACGTTGACTGTGTAAACGCTGCCATTTTTCAAGTTTCCTCAGCGGTGTCCCAGCTGAGTTGTAAGAAAAACAATTCTCATTGCTTTCTTTCCATCAAACTCTGGGTTGACTCAGCTTGGGTGTCTAGCTCTGCTATGATCGACTCAGGGGCAAGTGGAAATTTTATGGATGTCTCCTTTGCTCTGAAACAGGGAATACGTTCAGTGAAGAAGGCTACTCCAGTACAGATGGAAACTGTGGATGGCTCCCTGCTGACCTCTGGACCAGTGGATCAGGAAACAGAGCCTTTGAGGGTTCTTATGGGTAAAGATCATCAAGAGAAACTGTCCTTTATGCTTATCTCTTCTCCCACTTTCCCATTATTCTAGGGCTACCATGGCTGCAGGCTCAGAATCCTACCATTAACTGGGAGACCAAGGAATTACACTTTCCAGAGAAACAGATGAGTCCAAAAGTTTCAGCTTGCTCTGTTCCTAAAGGAATCATGTCAGTCCCTGAACTACCAGCTGTATACCAGGACTATGTGGATTTATGTGACAAGAAGAACGCTGACCAGCTTCCTCCTCACCGTCCATATGATTGTCCAATTGAATTATTGCCTGGAGCAGAGATACCTTTTGGTAAGATCTACCCCCTGGCGGGGCCCGAGCTAAAGGCTTTAAAGGATTACATAGATGAAAATCTAGCCAAGGGCTTCATACGCCCCTCTTCATCTCCTGCAGGTGCACCCATCTTCTTTGTAAAGAAGAAAGATGGATCTCTGAGACCATGCGTAGACTATAGGGAACTCAATAAGGTTACTATTAGAAACCGTTATCCATTGCCTTTAATCCCTGAGTTATTGGAGAGAGTGCGACATGCCAAAATTTTTTCTAAACTAGATCTTCGTGGGGCCTATAACTTAGTCCGTATTAGACCTGGGGATGAATGGAAGACTGCATTCAGGTCACGCTATGGACACTTTGAATATCTAGTTATGCCTTTTGGTCTGAGTACCGCCCCAGCCACTTTCCAACACTTGGTGAATGACATCTTCAGGGATCTCCTAGATACATTCGTGGTAATTTATTTGGATGATATTCTAATTTTTTCTAACTCCACAGAGGAACATCATGGACATGTGAGAATGGTCTTGGAACGTCTAAGACAAAATCATCTTTACATCAAACTTGAAAAGTGTGAATTCCATAGGACCGAAATTCAATTTCTGGGGTATGTACTGTCTACACAAGGAATTAGTATGGATGGAAGCAAAACCCAAGCCATCAAGGATTGGCCAAGTCCTAGAAATGTGAAGGAGGTACAGCGCTTCATCGGGTTTGCCAACTTCTATAGACGTTTCATTAGAAATTTCTCTGAGGTAGTGTCACCTATCACTCAACTTACCCGGAAAGAGTCTAGGTTTTCCTGGACTCCCCAAGCCCAGGAAGCATTTTCCCGTCTAAAAGATAAATTTACCACTGCACCTATCCTAGTACATCCCAACCCCGAGCTTGCCTTCATAATAGAGGTGGATGCTTCAGACTGTGCCGTTGGAGCTATACTCTCTCAGAGAACAGGTGAGAAGAATGTCTTGCATCCCTGTGCCTTCTTTTCCCAGCAGTTGTCTTCGGCTGAGAGGAACTACGATGTGGGCAATAGAGAGTTGTTGGCCATTATTGCCGCCTTCAAAGAATGGAGACACCTTCTTCAGGGAGCTGCACAGCAAATAGTCGTCCTGACAGACCATCGTAACCTTGAGTTTATCAGGTCGGCTAAGTGCCTGACTCCTCGCCAGGCTCGCTGGAATCTTTTCTTAAACCAATTTAATTTTATCATCTCTTATAGACCAGGATCGCGCAATGGAAAGGCTGATGCACTCTCTAGGATTTACTCAGCAGAGACACGTCCAATTACTCCTCCTAAGACTATTCTTCCTGACTCTAGATTCCTAGGAGTAATTCATAATCAAGACCTACTTAAGGACATCAAGGAAGCATACCATGCGGATTCCTTTTTGGCACAACCCCCAAGGGACGTAAGTCTTGTCTTTAAGAATGGTGTGTGGATTCAGGGACAACGTCTGTATATTCCTGAAACAGTCAGATTAAGAGTATTGCAACTCATTCACGATTCCAAGATAGCTGGGCATAGAGGAATTCTAAAGACACAGGAATTTCTTTCTCGTTTCTTTTGGTGGCCCACTTGCAGGAAGGATGTTTTGAATTATGTCACTTCATGTGAGGTCTGTGCAAGATGCAAAACACCTCGCTCCTCACCAACTGGTCTGTTACAGCCTCTTCCCACCCCGTCCCGCCCGTGGGGATCCATTTCTATGGACTTCATTGTGGAGTTACCAACCTCTCAGGGGAAGAACACCATTCTAGTGGTGGTTGACCGTCTAACAAAGGCAGCTCATTTTATCCCTTGTGTCGGCTTACCCACTGCAAAACAGACATCAGATTTGATGATTAAAGATGTGTTTGGCTTACATGGAGTACCGGATGAGGTTATTTCGGATCGAGGGGTGCAATTCACTTCTAGGTTTTGGCAAAATTTCTGTGCAGCATTGGACATTAAAGTAAACCTTTCTTCTGCTTTTCATCCCCAGACTAATGGACAGACCGAACGAACCAATCAAACCCTGGAGCAGTATCTCCGCTGCTTTATCTGCCACCTACAGGATGATTGGGTGGATCTACTTCCATTAGCTGAGTTCTCGTATAACAACTCTCAGAGTGCCTCCACTAAACAGTCTCCTTTTTACTCTAATCTAGGTTATCATCCTAACATTCTACCACGATTTCCCATAGAAACGCCTTTACCAGCAGTGGCTGAAAGAATCACGTCTTTACAGAAGAATATGGATCTTCTAAAGGAAAATCTGGAATCGGCTCAAGAAAGGTACAAGAAAGCAGCAGATAAATTTCGTAAACCTGCACCAGCTTTCAAGGTAGGAGACTTGGTCTGGCTGTCAACCAGAAATCTTAAGTTAAGGATTCCATCGTCTAAGTTGGGACATAAGTACATTGTACATTGGAAAATCAGTAAAATTATAAGTGCCGTTGCTTGTCGTCTTCAACTGCCCAGAACTATGAGAATCCACCCTGTCTTTCATGTATCCCTACTAAAGGCTGCGACACCCAATACGTTTCCTGGACGTTCCTCTCCTTGCCCTGACCCAGTGCTAGTCGATGGTCAGGAAGAATTTGTGGTGGAAAGGATTTTAGATTCCAGGTTGTATAGAAATCAGTTACAATATCTGATTAAATGGCAGGGCTACCCAGTGGAGGACAATTCATGGGAACCGGTCAATAACGTTAATGCTCCTCGCTTGCTCCGTCAGTTTCATCAGAGGTACCCACACAAGCCTGGTCTGAGGTCATCCGGAGGTTGTCCTTAAGGGGGGAGTAATGTAAGGTTCTATGTATATATTCCTGAAACTCAGTTTGTTCGTCAGCCATTTTACTTTCTGTCTTGCTGCAGCTATCTTGCCCTCAGTCAAAATGGAGTTTCCAGCTTGCATGTTCCCGCCCTGATTCTCTCCTTTGCTTCTTAAGCAGCCACAGCTGAGCAATCAGTGCTTCAGAATCTAGCCTGCAGTGAACCTGTGACTTGACTCCTGTAAGCCTTGGACCTTGTACTCCAGCTATTCCTACTGAGGAACTCTGAAGCACTTGTGGACTCTGAACCCTGCTCTTTGAAAGACCCACGTTTGCATGGACTTACGGTAACAGAGAAGAAGATCCTGAATCTGTATTGGAGAGTGATTGCTGAGCTTGGATTACTCTGGCCTGCTGTGTCTCCTGTTTCTGTGTCTGCAAACTGTGTGACTATTTCTGCCAACTTGTATGAAGTAATACAGGACTTTTCTATATCAAACCTGTGACTCCTGTGTTTTCATCGCACCCAAGCACAAGACGCTATATGAACTGTACTACATACATTACACCTCCAGAGTATCGGGAGGAGGATGTAATGCCAGAGCGTCCTGCAGACGGTCAGATAGGCCCCTGCGGAACAACCCCCCTCAGGGCGGCATCATTCCAGGATACTTCCGCGGTCCAACATCTGAACTCTGAGCAGAACCATTCAGCAGAGTTCCTCCCGTGTCACACTCATCACCATATCCTCAGCCAGACGCACTCTATCAGGCTCGTCATAAATGTGCCCCAGAGCCTCAAAGAACAGGTTCACAGACATACGTTCAGAAGCAGAGGAAGAGAGAGAGAAAGACCATGCTTGCGGAGCCCCCCTTAATAAGGACATTACGATCCCCACCCTCTGCCTTTCATTTCCAGAGGTACGGGGACGCAATTCAAAAAACAACTTGCATCCCTCCTTAAAAACCCTAAACAATTTTTTATCTCCAGAAAAATTGTCGGGTATTTTTACAGGGGGGTCGGGGTCCGCAAGAGATACATCAGTGGGGCCCCCCTCCTGGAACCCCGACGAAACAGACCCCATTAGAGCGTCTGCCACATCTCTCTGTACCTGTTGATGCGACTGAACCAGATTTTGCTGCTCCATAGACAGTTTCTGCATAAGCTGGGAGAGCTCATTAACCTGCTCAGTGAGAGCCCATACCGGATCCATAATGTGCTAACACCCCACCACCAGGGAAAGACTGTAATGGTCAGCTATAATGTCAAGAGCACCGCACTGCACATGCTCACTGAGCCAGTGCACGTGTCCTAAGTAAACCAACTGTGCCCCAAGATACCTGTAAGCAGAGCTGCAGCAGAGAAGACGTGTGTTTCTGTGGAACAGGACCTTCCGCAGCATGTGACTGCCAAGGGGCGGAGCCGGCCACACTTCTCTCAGAGGCAGCAGTAATGAATGATGTGTACTGCAGACTAACAGGACCTGCAGCACATGACTGCTGGGGCGTGGCCTAAGCTCCAGAGATCTAGGAACTGCAGGAAAACTAGCAGGGTAACTACAAGATAAAGTTACCAAGGGGCAAAGACAAAGACGAAAACCAGGACAGGCCGAGATCAGAGCACAAGATAGCACGACAGTACCAAAGGGTTAGACAAAACGGATAGTCAGGACGTAGCAATAGATCAGTAAACCAGAGCGGGCAATAGACAGTACAATAGGGACAAAACTGTAACGGAGTATCGATAGCCAAGCCAGGAGGTCAGAACCGGAGAAGACAATATAAGCAAAACGTGAGACAGAGAGCAGAGTGAGCAAACAGACCGGGTCATACACAGGAATCAAACAAGCAGAGCAGTATACACACAAACCAGGGGAGTCAAATACACAGTCACAACGAAAGTATAGCTGACAGAGAATCTCCCTCTGGACTGGGTATAAATACCCTCCCAGATCCAAAGGGAGGCCAGCAAAAGTTAACCCTGAATGGACAGGACATTAACCATGTCCTATACCATGACACTCTTATTATCTGTGTGTGTATATATATATATATATATATATATATATATAAAATCACTCCGATAAGTTGTGAAAAAAGTGGCGGACTCTTTATTAGCCCATGTGGCAACGTTTCAGATCCATAACATAACCTTTCTCTGCTGTGGAACTGAAATGTTGCCACATGGGCTAATAAAGAGTTCCACCCCTCCCCCGCTTGCTCAGGGCCCGGCACTTGCGATACTTACCTCTTCCCGCTCCTCCACTGCGGCATCTTCTGTGACGTTTCAGGTCAGTGGGTGCAGTGACGTCACGTCTATCCTCCCTCTGCCTGAACAGTCACAGTGCAGACAGCTGGAAGACACCGACGTTGAGGAGTCCGATGCAGAGCAGCGGTCAGCGAGGAGAGGGGAGGATTTCATTTTTTTCTTTTTAAATATTTTGAGCAATATATGGGGCCCATCATACACTGGAGCATTATATGGAGCCTCCTATGGGGCCCATTATATACTGGAGCATCATATGGGGCCCATTATACTTAAGCATAATATGGGCCATTATATACTGGAGCATCATATGGGGCCCATTATATACTGGAGCATCATATGGGGCCCATTATATATGGAGCATCATATGGGGCCCATTATATATGGAGCATCATATGGGGATCATAATATATGGAGCATCATATGGGGCTCATTATACATGGAGCATTATACGGGGCCCATTCTGTATGGAGCAAGGTATGAGGCTCATTATACTGTTTTGAGCATTATATGGGGCTCATTATACTGCATGGAGCAATATATGGGGATCATTATTCTGTATGGAGCAATATATGGGGCTCATTATACTGCAAGGAGCAATATATTGGGCATGTTATTCTGTATAGAGCACAATGTTGTGTCCAATTCTGTATGGAGGACAATACTGTCTGATTTATGACCTATTGTAGCATGTACAATAGTTATCACTCATGTAATGTAAGAAGTGAAATCTTTGGCATTGTACTATACCTATATTTCTCTGCTGTATCTGTGCATTATGAATTGTGATATGTGTTAAAGGGGCCACTGAGACTTTCACACGTGGCCCACAAAAACCTGGAACCGGCCCTGTATGCACTGCACAGTACCACTTCTCCTGTCCTGTTGTCGAAGAGGCGACATTGGACTTTGGGAGGGTCAATATTGGTTTAGTATTTTCAATATTACTATGGCCAAATAAAAATAAAATATTGGAAAAGCTGTTTAAATGGATTATCCTAAGTAATCCCCTCTCCTCTAAATAGGGGATAACTTTCCAATTGTTGGAGATCCGACTGCTGGGACCTCCATGATCCTGAAAATCGGAGCTCTGTAGAGCAGCATGTAAATGCAGCTGTGGTCGATCGTACACACTGTGGCACCATTCACATGTGGCTCTTCAAATATCACCTTTTAGGAGAGTGAGGGGCGCGACAAAGTAAAGCAATATTCACTGATCGGGGTGAGGAGTGTTATAGTTTGCGGGCTGGTGGGGTTTTTGTGGCAGGGCTACTTTTTTCGTCCCAGTCCGGCCCTGGGCTGATTGCTTCTATAGCATGCAGATGAAGCAGCATCTGCATGCTACATATGCTGTCAGCGCTCCAGCTTCTGTACACTGACCTGTGAGACTTCCTGACATGCACTGTGCATGACAGGAAGTTTCACAACTCTGGAGACCCGGATGTCGTCATGACATCGGGTCTCCATGGCAGTGATCGGGACCCCGCGGCATGCTGCAGGGTCTCCGATCCGAAGGCAGAGGGGCTGTCAGCCCCTGTGCCAACTCCGGAATGCTGTGATCGCAGTATTCCGGGGGTTAAAGTGCCAGAAGCGGTCTGTGACCACTCCTGGCACTTAGTGCGGATGTCAGCTGTGAGAATTAGATGACACCCGGCCGCGATCAGCCGCGCTCCCCCCGTGAGCGCGGCCGATCGCACATGATGTACTATTCCGTCCGTGGGCATTAAGTCCCAGGTCACATGGACGGAATAGTACGTCCAAGGACAGAAAGGGGTTAAAAAGGTCTCTTAGTCTGTTTCAGTAGGCTCCACAGACATGGGGAAGACTGCTGACTTGACAGTAGTCATTGACACACTTCACAGGGAGGGTAAGCCACAAAAGGTCATTGCTAAAGAAGCCGGCTGTCCACAGAGTGCTGTATCCCAGCATATTAATGGCAAGTTGAGTGGAAGGAAAAGGGAGGTAAAAAGGTGCACAAGCATAATCGGGATAATCGCAGCCTTGAAAGGATTGTTAAGAAAAGGCCATTCAAAAATTTGGGGGAGATTCACAAGGAGTGGGCTGCTGCTGGAGTCATTGCTTCAAGAGCCACCACACACAGACGTATCCAGGACATGGGCTACAAGTGTCGCATTCCTTGTGTCAAGCCACTCATGACCAATAGACAACGCCAGAAGCGTCTTACCTGGGCCAAGGAGAAAAAGAACTGGACTTGCTCAGTGGTCCAAGGTGTTGTTTTCAGATGAAAGTAAATTTAGCATTTCATTTGAAAATCAAGGTCCCAGAGTCTGGAGGAAGAGTGGAGAGGCCACAATCCAAGCTGCTGGAGGTCTAGTGTGAAGTTTCCACAATCAGATGGCTTGGGGAGCCATGTCATCTCTGGTGTAGGTCTACTGTGTTTTAACAAGACCAAAGTCAGCGCAGCTGTCTACCAGGAAATTTTAGAGCACTTTTGCTTCCCTCTGCCAACAAGCTTTTTAGAGATGGAAATTTCATTCTTCAGCATGACTTGGCACCTGTCCACACTGCCAAAAGTACCAATACCTGGTTTACAAACAACAGTATCACTGTGCTTGATTGACCAGCAAACTCGCCTGACCGTTTGTCAAGAGGAAGATGAGAGACACGAGACCAGACCCAACAATGCAGACGAGCTGAAGGCTGCTATCAAAGCAACATCCTGGGCTTCCATAAACACCTCAGCAGTGTCACAGGCTGATCGCCTCCATGCAATGCCGCATTGATGCAGTAATTGATGTAAAAGGAGCTCCGACCAAGTATTGAGTGCATTTACTGAACATACATTTCAGTAGGCCAACATTTCAGATTTTTTTTCAAGCTGGTGTTATAAAGTATTCTAATTTACTGAGATAATAACTTTTGGGTTTTCATTGGCTGTAAGCCATAATCCTCATTAACAGAAATAAACATTTGAAATAGATCACTCGTTTGTAATGATATATAGTATGAGTTTCACTTTTTGTATTGCAGAATTGAAATAAATAAATTTTTTGATAATGTTCTAATTTTGTGAGAAGCACCTGTATTATACTCGCCAGATACCGTCTCCATCTTTTTCTCCTGCTGCTCTTGTCAGTTTCTAGCAGTTTGACCTGCCGAATCACTCCCGTTCTTGCTGGGAAATCCAGAAGTCACAACTCAATGTAAGTCTATGAGAGCCAGAGCGAGAGTCTCATATACTGAGAATTTGTGCAAAGTGTCCAAGCGAGGTAGTTATGCACGAGTTGCTGCTCCCACTCGCTCTGGCACTCTACAGACAACACGTGTCCCTGTCCCAGTGGCCTCCATTGGTTCCAGATTTTCCTCTTCTGGGACCTTGGCAGCAATCAATCCAGGGGACTTAGGTTTTGTAAAAACAATCAAACTTTTATTGGACAGTTGGCAGTCTTTACAAACAGGCATATAGGATAAGGCCCAATGAGTTGTCATCTTTCCCACAGGTATCGGACACAACTTCAGCCCCTGGTTCTTGGTATAGGTAGGGTGTCCCTCTTGCTATGTTCACTAGCACTAGGAAGTCTTCCCCACCACTTCAAGTGCACCCAGATTGCAACACCTCCCACTTCATAGAGTCTGAGTCCATCTTTCCTTGTTGCTTGACTTCTTCTTTTGGGGGGGGGCTGTCTAGCCTAGGCAGGGTTAACTGTAATGGCTGGCCCAGTTTGGGGTGGTGGAACTGAGAGTTAGTGCCAAGTTCTGGAAGTGACAATTCAGTGCAGGACAGTAGTGTGAAGTGGCAGTCTCACACATTAGGCTGCTAGGGACGTGGGCCTAATACTCGGGGCAGTGGATTGCCAAGAATTACCTTCCATGTGATTCCGTCTACCAGCTTGAGGAACCTCGAGATGGATGTTGAGGCCTTCGGATGCACTCAACCTGTGAAGTCACAGGGAATGATGGATTCAGACTACATGGGGCAGAAGGTATTGCAATACGGGTGCACTGCTAGTGGTGGAGCAGATAGCAAGAGGGACACTCTACTTATACTTAGAAACAGTGCTGACAATGTGTCCGGTACCTGTGGGAAAGACGACTACCCGTTGGGCTTTAACCTGTATGCCTGCTTGTAAAGTCTTCCATTCATTAAGTAAAAGTTAGACTATTTTTACAAATCTTGTGTCCTTTAAATTGATTTATGCTGAGGCTCCAGAAGAGGAAAACTAGGAGCTGATGGAGGCCTGCAGGCCAGAAGTAAGTGTGATGCACCCCACACACAGCAGCAAACCGGGACGGGACAAGTGTTATCTGTAGTGTGCCAGAGTGAGTGGGAGCCACAGCTTGCCTATGACTACCTTGCTTGGACACTTTACACATGTGCCATCCGTGTGTCTATTCTTTATGTCTGTGTGCCATCCGTGTGTCTGTTCTTTACAATGAGATACAGATGTCCAGCTCAACGATAAAGTGAAAAAATGAACTTTTGTTCACTTAAAACATTCTCGGGTAGAGGATAAAAACATCAGCATAGATGTTTTAAGTGAATAAAAGTTCATTTTTTCACTTTATCGTTGAGCTGGTGTCACAATTCACTTTTGGATCTGTGGCAGATTTTGCTTTGCATTTTAAAACTTTTTTTTTTCTTTCAGGCCATCGGGGGTTAATCTCAGTCTTTTTCCCCGGAGGCCGCTGGTGTAATTGCATTGCTGCTGAGTTGTCAGGGGAAGGTGGTGACCACTCCCACCATCCTTTAAAAGGTCACCTGCTGCGTCAGCTGACTGTTGGTGATACACTTGCTTGGAGTCAGGAGCTTGCTGAGTGCAGTGGTACTTCAGCTATTACCTTGATCTGGTGCCTTAGGGCCCCGTTTCACATAGCGACTCACAAGCGATCCCGACAACGATATGAACTTGTCAGGATCGCTGCTGAGTCGCTACATGATCGCTGCTGAGCTGCCAAACAGGCAGATCTCAGCAGCGATCAGGACAGCGAGTACGCCGGCATACCAACACACTGGTGCAGGGAGCTGGTAACCAAGGTACACATCAGGTTTCTAGGTGCGGGGCGACGCCTAGAAACCCGATGTTTACCTTGGTTACCAGCTCCCCTGCACCAGCGCGCTGGTATCTAATGTAAACATCGGGTTTCTAGGCGCCGCACGGCGCCTAGAAACCCGATATTTACCTTGGTTACCAGCTGCAGCTCACTGGTCTCCCGCCTGTCACACGCAGCGATGCGTGCTGGCCAGCGGGAGACCAGCGATCAAAGAAAAGTCCAGGACATTCAGCGATGATCAGCGATACCCAGCAGGGGGCTGATTGTCGCTGCATGTCAAACTTGGCGAGATCGCTTCTCAGATCGCTGTTGCGTCACAAAATTTGTGACTCAGCAGCGATCTCGCTAGCGATCTCGCTATGTGAGACGGGGCCCTTACTCTGTGGTGTGGTGCATTGCAGCAGAGAATGCTAAGTTTTGGTTTTTAGTTGATTTAACCCCTAGGAGTCTGTCTTTTCTTTCTTTTTGTTATTTTGGTGCAGTTCACTTTATTCCCTGTATCACTACCTGGGAGAGGGTTAGGGGTTTAGCTCAGGGCTAAACAGGAGATAGGGACAGGTCAGTGACTTAGGCCTCCCTACCTTCAAGGGTACCCCTAAGTTAAGGAAAGACAGGGCACCCACTTAGCCTGAGGGGAAGTTCAGGGGCCCAGGTTCCTCGTGCCCTGTATTCCCACTACTGCCGTGACAGTTGGACATCTGTATCTCATTGGAATTACTTTACGCCAAGACACGCAGGCTCCGTGCTCCAATCTACAAGATGTCTTAATCGGTGAGCTGGATTTTTTCTTATGTCTATTCTTTACACCTGTGTGCCATCCGTGTATCTGTTATTTACGCCTATGCGTGATCCGTTTTCATATAACATTGAAACGTGTACAAGATTAAAAACGGTTTCCTGGATTTATAATAGAAATCAGTGAAAATCGGACTTAGGGTCCCGTCACACTCTTCAATGTCCCAGCGATCCCGACGATGTGACGTGGATGGGATTGCTGGAACATCGTTAGCTGATCGCTGGTGAGCTGTCACATGGGCAGACTCACCAGCGATCAGGACCAGCAGCACGCTGGTATCCAATGTACACATTGGGTAACTAAGCACCGCGCGGCACTTAGTTACCCTATATGTACCCTAGATACCGGCTCTCAGCTTCTGCTGTAGAGCGCTGAGAGCCAGTATCCAATGTACATATCGGGTAACTAAGCACCGCGCTGCACTTAGTTACCCGATATGTACCCTAGATACCGGCTCTCAGCTTCTGCTGTAGAGCGCTGAGAGCCGGTATCCAATGTACATATCGGGTAACTAAGCACCGTGCGGCACCTAGTTAGCCGATATGTACCCTAGATACCGTCTCTCAGCACTCTACAGCAGAAGCTGGGAGCCGGTAACTAGGTGCCGCGCGGTGCTTAGTTACCCGATATGTACATTGGATACCAGCTCGCTGATCGTTGGTCTCCCGCTGTCACACGCAGCGATGCGCGCTGGCCAGCGGGAGACCAACGATGAAAAAATGGTCCAGGACATTCAGCGACGATCAGCGATACCCAGCAGGGGGGCTGGTCGTCACTGTGTGTCACACATAGCGAGATCGCTGGCTAGGTCGCTGTTGCTTCATAAAATCGATGACGCTTCCGCGATCTCGCTTAGTGTGACGGGGGCTTTAGATTTAAATGCACGCGTCTCATCCAGGACCCGGGTGATAGCGCATGCTGCAATCTTTTCCTCATGGTCAGTCATAATGAGAGCTAAATTATTAATCGGAACAGCCCTACTGAGTAACACGGGTCAGTGCGCGGCCTGAATAAAAATTGGATAATAGCCCATGTCCGATTCATCTGCTCGTCTGCATGAGCCGTAGAAGTCTCTGGATCCCGAGCTGCGCTGTGGATTGGTAGGACAGGCGCATCTCCAGCAGCTTCTCTCCTCCCGCTGCCCCGAATTTACAGGTCTCTGCCTAAACGCACATGTAGGAAGACCTGTCACTCCAGGGTATTGGGCGGGAGAAGCCGCTCCACAAAAAAATATAAAACCCTGAGCCCTGACAACTATAGTGACAAGAAATTAAATAACAGGGACTCTTGGACTGCGTCAACTAAAACAAAAAAAAAAGTGTTTGAAAATAGTCTTGGCCCTTGAAGCGATACACTAAAGCAGTATATTTTTTCAGATGTTGGGTGTGAACGAGACCCATAGTTCAGACATTAACCCATAGAAGCCCAGTCCATGAGTTTCCATGAACAATGGCTTCTGGGTGCCATATTGTAACTGTCCTGTTGCCCATTGTTCCCGAGCACACGCCAGTTTCTGGCTAAGCAGCGCTGTACACCTATACTGCGCGGTCTGCGGGGATTATAGCCCTGGTGTCTACCCTCGGTGCGGAGCTCTGTCGTGAGTCCTCGTTTACACCCGGTGCTCGCACGACACCGCACGCTGACAACACCGACAGTCCCGCCCTCTGGCTACTTCCTATATTGACGTACGTCCTAACCAATGGCAGAGCAGCGGTGCACAACCCTCGACCAATCAGGAATCCGGAGTGCTGGGCAGCGGAGACTGAAGAACAGTGAAGGGGGAAGCGCAGCTCCAGCGAGTCCGCGCCGGGCAGTGAGGTGACCGCGGCCGTCCACCGGACACCCGGGCGGGAGGTACGTCTGTGTGTGAGGACTTCTCTCTGTAGCTGTGAGAGCACAGGACAGTAACTTATGGCCATAACTGCAGGAATTCTCCTGACAGCTGAGCTGCCCATAAACAGCCAGGACTTAAAGGGGGTTTCCACTATGAATTGTTATGGCTTTTTATAGCAAAATAAAATATATTTTTATGGCAAACAGAAATACAAGAAATAAAGAAGCAGAAATGTATTGTTTGATTCGATGTACATTACTATTACACCAAGCAACATGTAGATCAGGTCGGTGGTAGTGTCGGTACAACATGTACATCAATTCAATGGTACAGTAGTGTCGGTACTGTGTGTATATCAGGTCAGTGGTAGTGCCGATACTACGTGTATATCAGGTCAGTGGTAGTGCCGATACTACGTGTACATCAGGTCAATTGTAATTCTGGTACTACTTGTACATCAGGTCAGTGGTAGTGCCGGTACTACTTGTACATCAGGTCGGTGGTAGTGCCGGTACTACTTGTACATCAGGTCGTGGTAATTCTGGTTGTACAGGTACATCAGGTCAATTGTAATTCTGGTACTACGTGTACATCAGGTCAGTGGTAGTGCCGGTACTACTTGTACATCAGGTCAGTGGTAGTGCCGGTACTACTTGTACATCAGGTCAGTGGTAGTGCTGGTACTATGTGTACATCAGGTCGGTGGCAGTGCCGGTACTACTTGTACATCAGGTCGGTGGTAGTGCCGGTACTACTTGTACATCAGGTCGGTGGCAGTGCCGGTACTACTTGTACATCAGGTCAGTGGTAGTGCTGGTACTATGTGTACATCAGGTCGGTGGCAGTGCCGGTACTACTTGTACATCAGGTCAGTGGTAGTGCCAGTACTACTTGTACATCAGGTCGGTGGTAGTGCCGGTACTACTTGTACATCAGGTCAATGGTAATTCTGGTTGTACAGGTACATCAGGTCAATTGTAATTCTAGTACTACGTGTACATCAGGTCAGTGGTAGTGCCGGTACTACTTGTACATCAGGTCAGTGGTAGTGCTGGTACTATGTGTACATCAGGTCGGTGGCAGTGCCGTTACTACTTGTACATCAGGTCAGTGGTAGTGCTGGTACTATGTGTACATCAGGTCAGTGGTAGTGCCGATACTACTTGTACATCAGGTCAGTGGTAGTGCCAGTACTACTTGTACATCAGGTCGGTGGCAGTGCCGGTACTACTTGTACATCAGGTCAATGGTAATTCTGGTTGTACAGGTATATCAGGTCAATTGTAATTCTGGTACTACGTGTACATCAGGTCAGTAGTAGTGCCGGTACTACTTGTACATCAGGTCAGTGATAGTGCCGGTACTACTTGTACATCAGGTCGTGGTAGTGCCGGTACTACTTGTACATCAGGTCGGTGGTAGTGCCGGTACTAACTTGTACATCAGGTCAATGATAATTCTGGTTGTACAGGTACATCAGGTCAATTGTAATTCTGGTACTACGTGTACATCAGGTCAGTGGTAGTGCCGGTACTACTTGTACATCAGGTCAGTGGTAGTGCCGGTACTACTTGTACATCAGGTCAGTGGTAGTGCCAGTACTACTTGTACATCAGGTCAGTGGTAGTGCCGGTACTACTTGTACATCAGGTCGGTGGTAGTGCCGGTACTACTTGTACATCAGGTCGGTGGTAGTGCCGGTACTACTTGTACATCAGGTCGGTGGTAGTGCCGGTACTACTTGTACATCAGGTCGGTGGTAGTGCCGGTACTACTTGTACATCAGGTCGGTGGTAGTGCCGGTACTACTTGTACATCAGGTCGGTGGTAGTGCCGGTACTACTTGTACATCAGGTCGGTGGTAGTGCCGGTACTACTTGTACATCAGGTCGGTGGTAGTGCCGGTACTACTTGTATATCAGGTCGGTGGTAGTGCCGGTACTACTTGTACATCAGGTCGGTGGTAGTGCCGGTACTACTTGTACATCAGGTCGGTGGTAGTGCCGGTACTACGTGTACATCAGGTCGGTGGTAGTGCCGGTACTACGTGAACATCAGGTAGGTGGTCCCAGTTATATATGTACATCAGGTCGGTAATGGTGCGGATACTGCGTGTACATCAGGTAGGTGGTGCCGATTCTATATGTACATCAGGTCAATAATGGTGCCGGTAAAACATGTACATCAGGTCGGTGGTAGTGCCGGTAAAACATGTACATCAGGTCGGTGGTAGTGCCGGTACTACGTGTACATCAGGTCGGTGGTAGTACCGGTACTACGTGTACATTAGGTTGGTGGTAGTGCCGATAGAACGTGTACATCAGGTCGGTGGAAGTGCCGCTGCTACAGGTACATAAGGTGGTAGTGTTGGTACTACTTGTACATCAGGTGGTAGTACCGTTACTGCGTGTACATCAGGTAGGTGGTGCCGGTTCTAAATGTACATCAGGTCGGTGGAAGTGCCAGTACTACAGGTACATCAGGTTGGTGGTAGTGTTGCTATTACAGGTACATCAGGTCGGTGGTAGTGCCGGTTCTACAGGTACATCAGGTCGGTGGAAGTGCTGTGTAATGTATGTAGTACAGTTCATATAGCGTCTTGTGCTTGGGTGCGATGAAAACACAGGAGTCACAGGTTTGATATAGAAAAGTCCTGTATTACTTCATACAAGTTGGCAGAAATAGTCACACAGTTTGCAGACACAGAAACAGGAGACACAGCAGGCCAGAGTAATCCAAGCTCAGCAATCACTCTCCAATACAGATTCAGGATCTTCTTCTCTGTTACCGTAAGTCCATGCAAACGTGGGTCTTTCAAAGAGCAGGGTTCAGAGTCCACAAGTGCTTCAGAGTTCCTCAGTAGGAATAGCTGGAGTACAAGGTCCAAGGCTTACAGGAGTCAAGTCACAGGTTCACTGCAGGCTAGATTCTGAAGCACTGATTGCTCAGCTGTGGCTGCTTAAGAAGCAAAGGAGAGAATCAGGGCGGGAACATGCAAGCTGGAAACTCCATTTTGACTGAGGGCAAGATAGCTGCAGCAAGACAGAAAGTAAAATGGCTGACGAACAAACTGAGTTTCAGGAATATATACATAGAACCTTACATTACTCCCCCTTAAGGACAACCTCCGGATGACCTCAGACCAGGCTTGTGTGGGTACCTCTGATGAAACTGACGGAGCAAGCGAGGAGCATTAACGTTATTGACCGGTTCCCATGAATTGTCCTCCACTGGGTAGCCCTGCCATTTAATCAGATATTGTAACTGATTTCTATACAACCTGGAATCTAAAATCCTTTCCACCACAAATTCTTCCTGACCATCGACTAGCACTGGGTCAGGGCAAGGAGAGGAACGTCCAGGAAACGTATTGGGTGTCGCAGCCTTTAGTAGGGATACATGAAAGACAGGGTGGATTCTCATAGTTCTGGGCAGTTGAAGACGACAAGCAACGGCACTTATAATTTTACTGATTTTATAGGGTCCAATGTACTTATGTCCCAACTTAGACGATGGAATCCTTAACTTAAGATTTCTGGTTGACAGCCAGACCAAGTCTCCTACCTTGAAAGCTGGTGCAGGTTTACGAAATTTATCTGCTGCTTTCTTGTACCTTTCTTGAGCCGATTCCAGATTTTCCTTTAGAAGATCCATATTCTTCTGTAAAGACGTGATTCTTTCAGCCACTGCTGGTAAAGGCGTTTCTATGGGAAATCGTGGTAGAATGTTAGGATGATAACCTAGATTAGAGTAAAAAGGAGACTGTTTAGTGGAGGCACTCTGAGAGTTGTTATACGAGAACTCAGCTAATGGAAGTAGATCCACCCAATCATCCTGTAGGTGGCAGATAAAGCAGCGGAGATACTGCTCCAGGGTTTGATTGGTTCGTTCGGTCTGTCCATTAGTCTGGGGATGAAAAGCAGAAGAAAGGTTTACTTTAATGTCCAATGCTGCACAGAAATTTTGCCAAAACCTAGAAGTGAATTGCACCCCTCGATCCGAAATAACCTCATCCGGTACTCCATGTAAGCGAAACACATCTTTAATCATCAAATCTGATGTCTGTTTTGCAGTGGGTAAGCCGACACAAGGGATAAAATGAGCTGCCTTTGTTAGACGGTCAACCACCACTAGAATGGTGTTCTTCCCCTGAGAGGTTGGTAACTCCACAATGAAGTCCATAGAAATGGATCCCCACGGGCGGGACGGGGTGGGAAGAGGCTGTAACAGACCAGTTGGTGAGGAGCGAGGTGTTTTGCATCTTGCACAGACCTCACATGAAGTGACATAATTCAAAACATCCTTCCTGCAAGTGGGCCACCAAAAGAAACGAGAAAGAAATTCCTGTGTCTTTAGAATTCCTCTATGCCCAGCTATCTTGGAATCGTGAATGAGTTGCAATACTCTTAATCTGACTGTTTCAGGAATATACAGACGTTGTCCCTGAATCCACACACCATTCTTAAAGATAAGACTTACGTCCCTTGGGGGTTGTGCCAAAAAGGAATCCGCATGGTATGCTTCCTTGATGTCCTTAAGTAGGTCTTGATTATGAATTACTCCTAGGAATCTAGAGTCAGGAAGAATAGTCTTAGGAGGAGTAATTGGACGTGTCTCTGCTGAGTAAATCCTAGAGAGTGCATCAGCCTTTCCATTGCGCGATCCTGGTCTATAAGAGATGATAAAATTAAATTGGTTTAAGAAAAGATTCCAGCGAGCCTGGCGAGGAGTCAGGCACTTAGCCGACCTGATAAACTCAAGGTTACGATGGTCTGTCAGGACGACTATTTGCTGTGCAGCTCCCTGAAGAAGGTGTCTCCATTCTTTGAAGGCGGCAATAATGGCCAACAACTCTCTATTGCCCACATCGTAGTTCCTCTCAGCCGAAGACAACTGCTGGGAAAAGAAGGCACAGGGATGCAAGACATTCTTCTCACCTGTTCTCTGAGAGAGTATAGCTCCAACGGCACAGTCTGAAGCATCCACCTCTATTATGAAGGCAAGCTCGGGGTTGGGATGTACTAGGATAGGTGCAGTGGTAAATTTATCTTTTAGACGGGAAAATGCTTCCTGGGCTTGGGGAGTCCAGGAAAACCTAGACTCTTTCCGGGTAAGTTGAGTGATAGGTGACACTACCTCAGAGAAATTTCTAATGAAACGTCTATAGAAGTTGGCAAACCCGATGAAGCGCTGTACCTCCTTCACATTTCTAGGACTTGGCCAATCCTTGATGGCTTGGGTTTTGCTTCCATCCATACTAATTCCTTGTGTAGACAGTACATACCCCAGAAATTGAATTTCGGTCCTATGGAATTCACACTTTTCAAGTTTGATGTAAAGATGATTTTGTCTTAGACGTTCCAAGACCATTCTCACATGTCCATGATGTTCCTCTGTGGAGTTAGAAAAAATTAGAATATCATCCAAATAAATTACCACGAATGTATCTAGGAGATCCCTGAAGATGTCATTCACCAAGTGTTGGAAAGTGGCTGGGGCGGTACTCAGACCAAAAGGCATAACTAGATATTCAAAGTGTCCATAGCGTGACCTGAATGCAGTCTTCCATTCATCCCCAGGTCTAATACGGACTAAGTTATAGGCCCCACGAAGATCTAGTTTAGAAAAAATTTTGGCATGTCGCACTCTCTCCAATAACTCAGGGATTAAAGGCAATGGATAACGGTTTCTAATAGTAACCTTATTGAGTTCCCTATAGTCTACGCATGGTCTCAGAGATCCATCTTTCTTCTTTACAAAGAAGATGGGTGCACCTGCAGGAGATGAAGAGGGGCGTATGAAGCCCTTGGCTAGATTTTCATCTATGTAATCCTTTAAAGCCTTTAGCTCGGGCCCCGCCAGGGGGTAGATCTTACCAAAAGGTATCTCTGCTCCAGGCAATAATTCAATTGGACAATCATATGGACGGTGAGGAGGAAGCTGGTCAGCGTTCTTCTTGTCACATAAATCCACATAGTCCTGGTATACAGCTGGTAGTTCAGGGACTGACATGATTCCTTTAGGAACAGAGCAAGCTGAAACTTTTGGACTCATCTGTTTCTCTGGAAAGTGTAATTCCTTGGTCTCCCAGTTAATGGTAGGATTCTGAGCCTGCAGCCATGGTAGCCCTAGAATAATGGGAAAGTGGGGAGAAGAGATAAGCATAAAGGACAGTTTCTCTTGATGATCTTTACCCATAAGAACCCTCAAAGGCTCTGTTTCCTGATCCACTGGTCCAGAGGTCAGCAGGGAGCCATCCACAGTTTCCATCTGTACTGGAGTAGCCTTCTTCACTGAACGTATTCCCTGTTTCAGAGCAAAGGAGACATCCATAAAATTTCCACTTGCCCCTGAGTCGATCATAGCAGAGCTAGACACCCAAGCTGAGTCAACCCAGAGTTTGATGGAAAGAAAGCAATGAGAATTGTTTTTCTTACAACTCAGCTGGGACACCGCTGAGGAAACTTGAAAAATGGCAGCGTTTACACAGTCAACGTCCTCAGAGGTAACGGAGTTTAAGTCCGAGAAATCAAGATCTGTTGCTGCAGATCTCTCTGGAGCCTGAGGCTCGGACCTGACAGATCCCCTCTCGCAACACTCACAATGAATGAGTGCTGCAGTAGTCTTACGAGAACGGCTGGGGCAGTTTATAATGAAGTGCCCTGACTTACCACAATAGAAACATAGATTCTCCTTAAAACGATGTTCCTTGCGTGCATCACTAACCCGTCATTGTAAAGAGTCTACCTGCATGGGTTCAGGTTCAGGTTCCCGTGTAATCCTACTCAAAGGTTCCTTAGCTGGAGAGGAAGGTAGGAAAAGGTTAGTACGATTGCTTTCGAACCATCTCTCTTGCCTGCGTTCAGTCAGACGAGTATCAATACGGATGCAGTAGTTAATAAAGTCACCTAACGCAGTGGGAGGGTCGGCACGAGCAAGTTCATCCTTAATCAGTGGAGATAACCCCTTTCGAAAAATAGATTTTTTGGCGGAACTGTCCCAGGTGGTATCAAGGGCCCATCTCCTGAAATCCAAGGCATATTCAGCTACCGAGTGCTTACCTTGGCGCAAAGCTAACATGGCTGCTTCAGCTGTTGCACCTCGATTGGGGTCATCAAACACCTGCCCCATGGCTGAAATAAAATCATCAAGGTGATTCAAACAATCATCCTCAGTCTCAATCAGAGGGTTTGCCCACATTAAAGCCTTGTTGGTAAGCAACATAATTATAGTAAGCACCTTAGATCGTTCAGTGGGAAATTGTGAAGCATGTGCAGAAAAAAAGATTGCATTGATTAATAAATCCCCTGAATTTCTCACGTTCACCGCCAAAACGAAAAGGGGGCAACTTGGGAATCCCAGCACTCGGGGCTACGGCAGGAGCCTGGACTCGCCCCTCTAGAACCTCAATCCTGGCTCGCAAATCCTGGGTAGTCTGTCCAACCACTTGCAAATTGTGATTATTGAGGTCCTGTAGATTTGTAAAACGGGTCTTTATATTCTGCAAATCTGCAAGGATATTATCAGTCACTCCGCAAAGTTCCTTTATGCGGGCCTCCATTTTCCAGATCTTTTAAGACAGGATTACTGGAAGAAGAGGAGAGAAAAAAAACAATAGTGTTCACCTGTGGCAACACTGCAGAGAGAAAAAAAAATTAAGGGAACTGCTCACCTGGAATGGTTGTGAGAAGTCACAACCACTATCATCACAGAAAGTTTCAACCAGACATCTGATATCCAGAGTTACAGCAGACAAAAAAGAGAAAAGAAAGGAAAAAAAAAAAAAACAATAGTGTTTACCTGTGGTAACACTGCAAAAGAAAAAAACTTAAGGGAATTGCTCACCTGGAATGGTTGTGAGAAGTCACAACCACTGTCATCACAGAAAGTACAACCGGACGTCTGATATCCACAGTACAGCAGACACAGCCTTCCAGACCCAGCAGACACTAACGTCTTGGCTTCAGAATCTTCTTCTCTGTTACCGTAAGTCCATGCAAACGTGGGTCTTTCAAAGAGCAGGGTTCAGAGTCCACAAGTGCTTCAGAGTTCCTCAGTAGGAATAGCTGGAGTACAAGGTCCAAGGCTTACAGGAGTCAAGTCACAGGTTCACTGCAGGCTAGATTCTGAAGCACTGATTGCTCAGCTGTGGCTGCTTAAGAAGCAAAGGAGAGAATCAGGGCGGGAACATGCAAGCTGGAAACTCCATTTTGACTGAGGGCAAGATAGCTGCAGCAAGACAGAAAGTAAAATGGCTGACAAACAAACTGAGTTTCAGGAATATATACATAGAACCTTACATGCTGCTACTAAAGGTACATCAGGTCGGTGGAAGTGCTGCTACTACAGGTACATCAGGTCGGTGGTAGTGCCGGTACATCAGGTCGGTGGAAGTGCTGCTACTACAGGTACATCAGGTCGGTGGTAGTGCCGGTACATCAGGTCGGTGGTAGTGCTGGTACTTCATGTGCATCAGGTTGGTAATGGTGCCGGTACTATGTGTTCATCAGATAGGAGGTAGTAGTGACGGTACTGCGTGTACATCAGGTAGATATAATTCCTTCAAAAGCGTGACGTCATGGATCAGCCAAAAATAATTAACAATGAAAATTACAAAACAAGGCAAAATGCATATCAAAAAGGTAATAATAAAATCAGAGGTGAAGACTGAAGTGTGAAAAGGGCAGGTCTAAACACATTATGTAAGGAGGGGCAGCAACCAAATTACATAATGCATAGCACGTACAGTGGGTATGGAAAGTATTCAGACCCCTTTACATTTTTCACTCTTTGTTTCATTGCAGCCGTTTGGTAAATTAAAAAAAGTTCATTTTTTTCCTCATTAAAGTGCATTCTGGACCCCATCTTTACTGAAAAAAAAAACAGAAATGTAGAAATTCTGCTTTTTTTCAGTCAAGATGGGGTGCAGGGTGTACTTTAATGAAAATTAATTAAAGAAAAAAATGAACTTTTTGGAATTTACCAAATGGCTGCAATGAAACAAAGAGTGGAAAAATTTAAAGGGGTCTGAATACTACCGTATACTGACTGGTTGATGAAAAAATAGATGATTACCAATTTGTATAGCAAGAAGTACTATAAATACTATAAGTCCAATAATCTGTCAGTATCCCAAATGAAGGAGCTTACCCATTGCTACCTGTGTGAGATTACGTGCTGCAACCCTGACTCGCGTTTCGCTTGGGCTTCCTCAAGGGGTTTGCAACTATGACTATGGATCTATAACTCAATGTTTCTGTAGGAATTATATTGGTCATTGCAGTTATTCCCCTATAGAGTTAGGCTAGATTTTGCCTCCCATGGCCTTAACTTTTATTTTTTGTGTAACTTTTTCAGTTGGGATGACATTGATTGTATGTACACGAGATAAGTAGCAGGTGCAGGAATATTCCTGACTTATCAGCTCTGTTATAACATGTGATCAGACTTTGACTACCCGGATCATACAGGCACTTTTACATGGACCGTAGTCATATCCTATATTTGCTTCCATGGATACTGCAAAGATGGACTGATGGAGCTGTGTGGCTTGTTCAGACCAGCGTATTGTATGGAGGTGTGCTGCCTGAGTGAAAACCAGACAGCACACTGACCCAAGTAATTTAACGAGGCTGTTCAGATGACAGTATTTTACTGCAGGGACCGAGTATCTGTGTGGAAAAAAATTGCAGCACGAGTCGGGGTGCACAAAAAATTGGATCCTATAAAGATCTTCCATTCAGCATTTCATTTTTACTTTACAATGCAATTATTAATATATGAAACATCAGTGTGACATCCGTGTGTCTGTATTGTACATCAGTGTGACATCCGTGTTCATATTGTACATCAGTGTGACATCTGTGTGTCTGTATTGAGCATCAGTGTGACATCCGTGTGTCTGTATTGTACATCAGTGTGACATCCGTGTTCATATTGTACATCAGTGTGACATCTGTGTGTCTGTATTGTACATCAGTGTGACATCCGTGTGTCCGTATTGAGCATCAGTGTGACATCCGTGTGTCCGTATTGTACATCAGTGTGACATCTGTGTGTCTGTATTGTACATCAGTGTGACATCCGTGTGTCCGTATTGTACATCAGTGTGACATCCGTGTTCGTCTTGTACATCAGTGTGACATCTGTGTGTCTGTATTGTACATCAGTGTGACATCCGTGTGTCCGTATTGTACATCAGTGTGACATCCGTGTTAGTATTGTGCATCAGTGTGACATCCGTGTGTCCGTATTGAGCATCAGTGTGACATCCGTGTTCGTCTTGTACATCAGTGTGACATCTGTGTGTCTGTATTGTGCATCAGTGTGACATCCATGTGTTCGTATTGTACATCAGTGTGACATCCGTGTTCGTATTGTGCATCAGTGTGACATCCGTGTGTCTGTATTGTACATCAGTGTGACATTCGTGTTCGTATTGTACATCAGTGTGACATCTGTGTGTCTGTATTGTGCATCAGTGTGACATCCGTGTGTCCGTATTGTACATCAGTGTGACATTCGTGTTCGTATTGTACATCAGTGTGACATCTGTGTGTCTGTATTGTGCATCAGTGTGACATTCGTGTGTCCGTATTGTACATCAGTGTGACATCCTTGTTCGTATTGTACATCAGTGTGACATCCATGTGTCCGTATTCTACATCTGTGTGACATCCGTGTGTCCGTATTGTACATCAGTGTGACATCCGTGTGTCCGTATTCTACATCAGTGTGACATCCGTGTGTCCGTATTCTACATCAGTGTGACATCCGTGTGTCCGTATTGTACATCAGTGTGACATCTGTGTGTCCGTATTGTACATCAGTGTGACATCCGTGTGTCCGTATTGTACATCAGTGTGACATCCGTGTGTCCGTACTGTACATCAGTGTGACATCCGTGTTTCCGTATTCTACATCAGTGGACATCCGTGTGTCCGTATTCTACATCAGTGTGACATCCGTGTGTCCGTATTCTACATCAGTGTGACATCCGTGTGTCCGTATTATACATCAGTGTGACATCCGTGTGTCCGTATTGTACATCAGTGTGACATCCGTGTGTCCGTATTGTACATCAGTGTGACATCCGTGTGTCCGTATTGTACATCAGTGTGACATCTGTGTGTCTGTATTCTACATCAGTGTGACATCTGTGTGTCTGTATTCTACATCAGTGTGACATCCGTGTGTCCGTATTCTACATCAGTGTGACATCCGTGTGTCCGTATTCTACATCAGTGTGACATCCGTGTGTCCGTATTATACATCAGTGTGACATCCGTGTGTCCGTATGGTACATCAGTGTGACATCCGTGTGTCCGTATTGTACATCAGTGTGACATCTGTGTGTCCGTATTGTACATCAGTGTGACATCTGTGTGTCCGTATTGTACATCAGTGTGACATCTGTGTGTCCGTATTGTACATCAGTGTGACATCCGTGTGTCTGTATTGTACATCAGTGTGACATCCGTGTGTCCGTATTGTACATCAGTGTGACATCCGTGTTCGTATTGTACATCAGTGTGACATCCGTGTGTTCGTATTGTACATCAGTGTGACATCTGTGTGTCTGTATTGTACATCAGTGTGACATCCGTGTGTCCGTATTGTACATCAGTGTGACATCCGTGTGTCCTTATTGTACATCAGTGTGACATCTGTGTCCGTATTGTGCATCAGTGTGACATCCGTGTTCGTATTGTACATCAGTGTGACATCCGTGTGTCCGTATTGTACATCAGTGTGACATCCGTGTGTCCGTATTGTACATCAGTGTGACATCTGTGTGTCTGTATTGTACATCAGTGTGACATCTGTGTGTCCGTATTGTGCATCAGTGTGACATCCGTGTGTCCGTATTGTGCATCAGTGTGACATCCGTGTGTCCGTATTGTACATCAGTGTGACATCCGTGTGTCCGTATTGTACATCAGTGTGACATCCGTGTGTCTGTATTGTACATCAGTGTGACATCCGTGTGTCCGTATTGTACATCAGTGTGACATCCGTGTGTCCGTATTGTACATCAGTGTGACATCCGTGTGTCCGTATTGTACATCAGTGTGACATCCGTGTGTCCGTATTGTACATCAGTGTGACATCCGTGTTCGTATTGTACATCAGTGTGACATCCGTGTGTCCGTATTGTACATCAGTGTGACATCCGTGTGTCCGTATTGTACATCAGTGTGACATCTGTGTGTCCGTATTGTACATCAGTGTGACATCCGTGTGTCCGTATTGTGCATCAGTGTGACATCCGTGTGTCTGTATTGAGCATCAGTGTGACATTCGTGTTCGTATTGTACATCAGTGTGACATCCGTGTGTCTGTATTGTACATCAGTGTGACATCCGTGTGTCCGTATTGTACATCAGTGTGACATCCGTGTTCGTATTGTACATCAGTGTGACATCCGTGTGTCCGTATTGTACATCAGTGTGACAGCCGTGTGTCCGTATTGTACATCAGTGTGACATCTGTGTGTCTGTATTGTACATCAGTGTGACATCCGTGTGTCCGTATTGTACATCAGTGTGACATCCGTGTGTCCTTATTGTACATCAGTGTGACATCTGTGTCCGTATTGTACATCAGTGTGACATCTGTGTCCGTATTGTACATCAGTGTGACATCCGTGTTCGTATTGTACATCAGTGTGACATCCGTGTTCGTATTGTACATCAGTGTGACATCCGTGTGTCCGTATTGTACATCAGTGTGACATCCGTGTGTCCGTATTGTACATCAGTGTGACATCTGTGTGTCTGTATTGTACATCCGTGTGTCCGTATTGTGCATCAGTGTGACATCCGTGTGTCCGTATTGTACATCAGTGTGACATCTGTGTGTCTGTATTGTACATCAGTGTGACATCCGTGTGTCCGTATTGTACATCAGTGTGACATCCGTGTTCGTATTGTACATCAGTGTGACATCCGTGTGTCTGTATTGTACATCAGTGTGACATCCTTGTCCGTATTGTACATCAGTGTGACATCCGTGTGTCCGTATTGTACATCAGTGTGACATCTGTGTGTCTGTATTGTACATCCGTGTGTCCGTATTGTGCATCAGTGTGACATCCGTGTGTCCGTATTATACATCAGTGTGACATCTGTGTGTCTGTATTGTACATCAGTGTGACATCCGTGTGTCCGTATTGTACATCAGTGTGACATCCGTGTTCGTATTGTACATCAGTGTGACATCCGTGTGTCTGTATTGTACATCAGTGTGACATCCTTGTCCGTATTGTACATCTATGTGATATCCGCATTTATACATTAATAATTTAAAAAGTAGAGGATCAAGTACAGTTTCCCTGGTGAACTATGGCAGTGTATTCAGTGATATTTTTTTGTGTCATCTAAAATATGGTACTGTTAAGAATATTGAGTGCTGAGATTTCTTCTAAACTGTCTATTAAATGACATTGGTCCCGGTGCTGTTCATGTGAGGTCAGTTTTTTTCCCTGAAGAGCACTCAGATCAAAAATACTGTCATGTGAGCATATCCTTAGGCCGTGTTCACACATCTGTAATATATGATCTGTCTGAGTTTTTCATGAATGCCAGGGCTGTGGAGTCGGTAACCCAAACCACTGACTCCGACTCCTCTAGTTCCCCGACTCCGACCCCACATCCCTGCCTGCTTACTGATCATGGACATAAAGTGCAGCACAGATTCATCTCCACTCAGAGCCGAGACCCTTAGATCAGGAACAGAACAGACCTTTATAGAACATTTCATAACGTTCCCAAATTATTATGAAAACGTTTACAGCACACCCTGCATTGTACTACTGAACTCAATGTATTATATATTTTAGGAGTCGGTCCATTTTATACCAAGTCTTAACTCTCTCACTACCGAAATGGAAGCGTACTGTGACTCCACGACTCCCAACTCCACAGCTCTAATGAATACAACACGTACTTAGTACAGTCCAATCTGTTTATATGTTCGTAACAAAAAAGGAAACGTTCATTTTTGATTCTAGTCATGGATCAAATTTCTTGCTAGAAGTAATGTATGCAAATAAATACAGTAAATATATACCACCTAGGTATATAACTAAATAGTGGGAATCCTAAATACTGCTCAAGCACAGCGTCAGCGGTACGGACAACTATAATATAAATGAAAGGAAAAAGAATACAGTTGTGAAGCCCACCTAAAGGCTTTTGCAGATAACAGCAATAATAATAATAAGGTGTGCACGCTGCCATCAGCTGCTTTTATCTCCTGTTTGCCAAGTTCCCATACATTTTATCTTGCCCTTCCATATATATGGCCGTTGGTGTTAATCATGTATAAACTTCCCCCTTCAAATCTGTGTCCCTGTGAAGAGATCAGGCTGGACACAGATGCCATCTGTTTGTCATCTGGTGCTGTCCTCTTTTTCAATGTTTAATGGATAGGCACCTGGGCCAATAATGGCTGGAAATCGGCTCCAGCTCACAGATGGGGAAATGGCCCGTTTTTCTCCTATTCAGAAAAAAAACAGACATGTAATTGAGACCTTACTGAAGGAAAAAAAAACGTTTGTCAAGTGGCCTAGGCGCTGTTCACATCTGTGTTTCTAATTCCGTTTTCTTCCCCCACCTTTGGGGCAGAAGTACTACGGTGCCTGATCCGTCAGATGCTGGACACAGCGGTGCTCGGCGCTCTGTATTCACGATAATAGGGTCATCGCAGCACAGCATCTGCACTGTTATCTGGCATTTTGGCTTCATCTATAATTATTGTATTTTATATATAATTATGTTACAGTAGAGCCTCCTCCCAACACGATGTGAACAGAGCTGGAGCCGATTTCTCCTGTTCTTTTTTTAGAGCAACTCTCTGTCGGATTGTTAAAAATATCCCAATACAAAAAATGTCCAATGCGCCAAAGCTTCCCCAATAATTTTGAGATGGACGTTGTGGTAGACCGCGCTATTGTGAAAAAACGAGTAGTTCCACATGTGGTAAGATTTCAAGTAGCTTTTAGTAACGCGTTTACGTGTAGTATGGATCTGCCTGGCACTAGCCATAATACAACGGCCATACTGTGCATACATGTGCCTCTCTCGCAAGCTCCAACACATAGTATACAAGGCAGTCCCCCCTATAATTCCAGCTTCTCATAGAGGAGGACACCTCACAGAGCCACCGTACAGCGGCACAGAGTCGTCACACAGGCTCCGGACACATGAACATTGCCATGTAAATGAGATGTAATGGGCGTCGTACACCAGCATCTCCAAAGTTGGGACTCCCCGATCATCTAGTGGGAATAGCCTCCTCAATGGGGTTTTCCAGTTTTATAAGAACGTGAGAACATTGCTTATACTTCAAATTAACAAAATAAGCATTACATGCCTAGCTGAGCCATTGCCTCTCTGCGGCTCCTTGCCGGTGTTTGAAAAGACCACATTAGTGACCTCACATCCACATCACATCTGTCATCTGACTCAGCATCACAGTGATTGGTTGCAGCGGTCACCTGTTATAAATACCAATCTCTCCAGGTTCTTGTAAATCCCTTTAATTCTTCAACCTTTCCGTTACAGTGCACATATTTTATCTAGTTAACTCATGCATGCTAGTTACACATACTGGGGTCACTGAGATCTGAGCCTATTGCACAATGTGATCATCCAGGAAAGTGGAAGTACTGTAAATATAGCTGCTTATTACTGACCAGACCACGTGTTCATACTCTGCATTCATGTAATACTTTGTTGATTAGAGATGCATAAAGTTCTGGAGTCAAACATCCAACTTGCTTAGCGTTCCCAGTTTTATCTATACTTTAACAGATTGTCTGAATTCTCTGCTTGGAGGGGTCTGGCTGACTCCTAAAAACTACAGTATTCCCCCATTTCTTACTTCTGCTGAGATCATTTCCCATTTTGACATGAACTGCAGATTCAGCTTTGTGTAAAGAAAACCTTATAGGAGCTGTCCCTTCTCTGACATTTAGGGACATTTGGCGACATGATATGAAATAAATGTCTTTTAGATGTGAGTCCGATTATGAAGAGCCAGAACTATTCTCACAATGAGTCTCGACTTGGGCTGTGAGGAAAGGAGAGTTTCTATAGAAGCCCTCACAATTCACGATCATGCTTGCCTGTAATTTTTGAGCTCAAATAGAATTGAATGGAGAGAGTCCGTCATGTCGCCTCCTCCCCATTCCTCTCGGCATACAGTGAGTCCCCAATCTCAAGATAGATGGCGTTCTGCTAGCAGTAGCATCTGTCAGACATTTCTGCTGTATCCTGTCGATATGACACAAATATGGGGCAACCCCTGTAAATGGAAAACTGTTTGATAGATAAAAAGTATCAAGTGTTTTTAACTTTACAGATACTTTTATTTTTTTATACAGTGCCCCCCTTGGAAGCCAACACTGAATATGTTTTTTAGGTGTAACTGTTCAGTGGCAAAATTAGTGTCTAAATTTAGAGAAATCGCTAAACTTCTAGTGTGGCACTGAACTCTAAAATGTCTTTGTATATTATAGCATTAAAGGGATAAATAAATCATTGCCCTGGGAGCTAGATTTGTAGCAAACTGATTGCTGATTACCTACCTGGGTCCAGCACAGGCCGCTCCCTGGTCTACGCCGGTACAGAGTAGAGACGTCACCGTTCTACCAGCCACTGGACTTGAGTAATATTTCATCAGGATTATTACTGATGACACGCTATACAATCACCCAACTTCTGCAGCCATAACACACCGCAGCGGTCCTGTGGCTGGTGAAATGTTGACGTCTTCCATCCTTTTGCCGACACTGACCATGGAGCAGCCTACACTGGATCCAGAATGGTGCCAAGTTTTTATTCTGCCCAAACATCCTCTTTAAGATCACCTTTATTAGAAATAAGGGACCTAGCTAAAGCTATGAAAAACAGCCTCTTACACCAAATCTGACACCAGGCACTTTGCATTTCAGTAGGTGGCGTTCTCTGCGCATGTGACACATATTCTTTCTTTAGACTGCCAGAAATGTTGTCATGTGTGACACCACTCTCACCGATGCTTGGCATTAATTCTGCAGGTCAAACTTAGTTTTATGTGTAACTGAATATTAAGATCCATTTCGTACAGTTCGTGGGTTCTTGTGGTTACTGAGGATCTTCAGATCAGTTTCTGACATGTCCTGGCTGCTTTTTTGATGTCTGGAATGATCATTGGTGCATGGGCTCTTACTGCGCTACTTTACTAGTATGTGCTTCCTATAATCTTGAAGCCACTTTCTTTTCTGTTTTAGGACATTTCATTATCCAACATGTTTGCAAAAGCTACTAAGAATTTCTTAAGAGACATCGATGCGGTGGTGAGCTGATCTCTGTCTCCAGTTTAAATGACTCGGATAAAGCCCAGCTTCTTAGTGTAGTGGCAAAGAAGAAGCGATTCTGGTGCTGGCAGAAGCCTAAGTACAACTTTCATCATGTGCCTGTTTGCTGGGTGATGTACTGACTGAAGAAGTAGCTGTAAAACCCAGGTATGGGTCATATAAGTCACATTCCATCATAAAAAGGCTGTACATACAACATGGACCCTGCTACTATCTGATGACCTCACTACATGACACAATTGCACAACCTTTGTACTATAATAGTTGCACAATTTTCTGCCGTGTATTCATCCCTTATATCAATTATATTCTGTTGCAATAAGACACTGCAGGTTATCTACAACCTTTCCATATTGATAGTAATGTAGACTTTAGATAAGTTTCCATTTGTGTTGCCAGTTCTCAGCCTTATCAGGCAATCATTAAATAATCCTTGCATTCCTATATCCAGGAAAGTATACTTAGTCGATATATACTGCGTTTCTGCATAGCACCCTGCCATTAACGGTAACAATATTACGGTTTATAAGATATATATTTATACACATTCCTCAATATTGAAATTGTAACGCCAAGAAAGAAAACTTGTGGAATTCTGAAAATCACAGAAATACACTCACTTACATTCCTTGGCTGCTATCAGTGAGGTTATTGATGGTTGTCTGAGGAATGTTTTGCCATGCTGAATGTACTTGGTCAAATTATCAACATCCGCTGCTGGCAGCTTCATTTGCAATTGAAGATCAATGATGTTCCAGATGTGGTCGATAGATGACAAGTTCAGAGACATTGCATAATCAGTAAATTGAGTCTATCAGTGTATAATTTATTCTTCGTATAACTACAGCTGTTCTGTGAAGTCCTCAGAGGTTTGTTTGAGAACATTAGGGAACAAACACAATCATGACAACCAAGGTACACACCAGACAGGTCAGGGATAAAGTTATGGAAAAGAGTAAAGCATGGTTAGGCTATAAAAAAATAAATAAATAACCCAATCTATGAACATCTCATGGAGCACTGTTCAATCCATCATCCAAAAATGGAAAGCGTTCACGGGGTATGAATACTTTTTCAAAGCACTGTACATATCCTGTAAAATACAATATGACATTTCTCTAGGCACTAGAACAACTAGTTATGTTGGGCAAACTGCACACAGTAAGTATCACTGTATAAAACAAAAAAAATACTCAAGTTTATAATATGTGTAGCTCTCTGGTAGCCACTTGAATACACACATGAACAGAGTTTTTATATCAGAACAGCATAAGGTACAGTACAGACCAAAAGTTTGGACACACCTTCTCATTTAAAGATTAATTCTGTATTTTCATGACTATGAAAATTGTAAATTCACACTGAAGGCATCAAAACTATGAATTAACACATGTGTAATTATATACTTAACAAAAAAGTGTGTAACAGCTGAAAATATGTCTTATATTCTAGGTTCTTCAAAGTAGCCACCTTTTGCTTTGATGACTGCTTTGCACACTTTTGGCATTCTCTTGATGATCTTCAAGAGGTAGTCACCGGAAATGGTCTTCCAACAATCTTGAATGAGTTCCCAGAGATGCTTAGCACTTGTTGGCCCTTTTGCCTTCACTCTGCGGTCCAGCTCACCCCAAACCATCTCGATTGGGTTCAGGTCTTGTGACTGTGGAGGCCAGGTCATCTGGCATAGCACCCCATCACTCTCCTTCTTGGTCAAATAACCCTTACACAGCCTGAAGGTGGTCCAACTAAACGCAAACCGGATGAAATAGCATGACGCTGCAAGATGCTGTGGTAGCCATGCTGGTTCAGTATGCCTTCAATTTTGAATAAATCCCCAACAGTGTCACCAGCAAAGCACCCCCACACCATCACACCTCCTCCATGCTTCATGGTGGGAACCAGGCATGTAGAGTCCATCCGTTCACCTTTTCTGCATCGCAGAAAGACACGGTGGTTGGAACCAAAGATCTCAAATTTGGACTCATCAGACCAAAGCACTGATTTCTCCAGTAGCCTTCCACGACAGCATAGGAGGTTGTCTCCTTTCCCTATTGGGGGACAGGAACACAGAGAGGTTAAAAACCCCTCCCACCTCCCATTCGTCAGTGTATTCCTGTCCCCCTTGGGGCACGGAGAGAACATCATATGCTGCGTGGCCGGCTTTTTCTGCAGCAGTACCTTAAAATCAGGGAATCTTCACCCTCTTGCCGGGCAGCGGCGGTCGGGGCCTCGCGCCTCCCTCCTCCGGTCCTGCTCCCGTCTCCTGGATTCGGGACCACTGTTGAGCCGGCTTCCCTGCGCCCTCTCAGGGGGTAAAGCGTGCCGGCTCCCCCCGCCGGAGGCCTCCCGCAGCCCTCCGGCGTCTCCCCCTCCTTGCGCGTTGCTTGACCCGGAAGTGGAGGCAGAGGCTCCCGGACACTTCCGGGTCATACTCTCCACAATGAGCCCTGGTGATTTCCGGGCGAACGCAGGCACTCGCTCCTTCGGCCTGTGCTGGGACCGGAGGGGAGGTGTTATGTTACGGTAGCTGAGGAGTGCAGGTAAAAAAGGAAATACACCAGAGCAGTTGGAATCTATGGGATTGCAGTACCCTGACTAACCACCACAACTAGAGGCAGCCGTGGAGCGTTCCTACGATGGTCCTAGACGCCTCGTCACAGCCTGAGAAACTAACTACACCTAAAGATAGAAATAGGAAAGCTATCTGCCCCGGAGCAGAACCCCAAAGATAATAGAAAGCCCCCAAACATGTAATGGCGGTTAGACAAGAGGAAATACTGACACAGAAAGAAAATAGTATGAGCAAACGCTGGGGCCCAAACTATCTAAATAGAAAAGGATAGGAAGGGTACTTACTGCAATCCCAGAAAACCCTGAAAAACACCAACATACTAATTTCAAAATCACCTGAGATCACACGACCTCTACCACCTAAATTAGTTCTCTGGTGTAACAAAAACAGCAGCCACTGAAAAAACTGCAAAAAGCAAAAGTACAAAACACAGTGGCTGGACTAAACTGAGAGGGCAAAAGCCCCCGGAGGGGACCCAGAAGGCCCCCACAGAAGTGCAGGACAAAATGCAAAAATATAGCAAAAACACAAAATAAGAAATTGTCTTATCTGACAGCAGGAGATGCAGACACGACACAGCAGGCTACAAGGGAAACTGGAAAGAAGGATTCAGACCAGAACAATTGATCACCGGCAACCCTGATGGGAAAATGATTCCCTTAAATAAGACCAATCAGTAACACCTGATTCCCAATCCTCACTAGTACCGCTTGTAACCACCAGAGGGAGCCTCTGCTCAGAACTCATCTCAAACCCATTCACAACAGGGAGGGGGATATTGAAGCGCTGGCAGCCGCTATACAAATGTATATAAAGCTGCCAGAAGACGTCTGCAGGTAAGCGCCTTTTAGGCTGAAACCTGCTATGGAGACGTCCAGCCCTGCAGCTGCAGAGCCCAGCGCTCCCCCAGCTACTGTAGGTATTGAGATGGGTCCCCCTTTTAAGAGGCTCCTGGTACTTTAGTCCTAAAATATACCCCTCTCCCTTTAATTTTAGGGAGAAGGTTCCGTCCAGAGACCCTCAGTAAAAAGAAATAAGTGCATCATGTGTTCACTAAAATTACCACCGAATTGGGATAAAAAGCTCTGCCAAAAGTGTACTGACAAAGTGGTCAGAGCAGAGCACCCCTCGCTATTAGAGGAAATGCGTGTCCTAATTAAACAGGAGGTTCAAACTTCCATAGCCGCACTAACACCTCCACCGCCTAATCCACCCTCACCTGGTCCGCCTCCCTCAAAAAAGAGGAAATTCCAGCCAGAGCTTTCAGATTCGGATTCCGACTTTTCACAAGGATCATCCTCCTCTAAATGGGAGAATCCCTTACTACATAATGTGGCGGAAATCAGGAAATTTCTGTTTTCTTCCGAATATACTGAGGAGCTCGTAAATGCTGTGCGGAGTACCATGGGGTTAGAGGACCAACCAGTTTCTCATTCAATACAGGATGAATTCTTTGGCGGGTCTCAAGCGGAGAGGTCGGTGGGTTTTCCAGTGCATAAAAGCATATCGGACATGATAGAGCGGGAGTGGGACCTTCCGGAAAAACGTCTCACGACCCCTGCAGAATTAAAAAATCGTTTTCCCCTTGATAAAAATTTAATCAAGTGGGATATTCCCAAGGTGGACTCCCAAGTGGCAAGAGTGGCAAAGAAAACGATACTCCCTTTTGAGGATTCGTCTCAATTAAAGGACCCCATGGATAGAAAGATTGAAAGTCTCCTCAAAAAATCTTGGGAGACCTCCACTTCATCCCTGAAATGCAATATAGCGTCCACCTACGTTGCCAGATCTCTTCATTGCTGGCTCCAGGAAATGGAAAACCACATTTCCCAGGCTACTCCGCGAGCTGATATGTTAGACTCCCTGCCTATTCTCCATAAGGCAGCGGGGTTCCTAGCTGATTCCTCAATGGAATCCATTCGTATTGCGGCAAGAAATTTGGTCCAAACAAACTCAGCTCGGAGAGCACTCTGGCTTAAAATGTGGAGTGGAGATGTCACCTCCAAAATAAAACTGTGCTCCATCCCCTTCAAGGGGGACTACGTATTTGGGCCGATCCTGGACGAAATCTTGGAGAAAGCCACTGATAGAAGAAAGCTCTTCCAGAGCAAAGACCTCCGAAAAAGCGTGTTTTTCGACCCTTCCAGACTCAACCCCCTCAGTATAGGGGTAAGGGGAAGACAGGAAGATGGAGTCATACCAAGGGGAAGCCTAAAAACATCCTTGTGCCCAGTCAGGGACAACAAGAAAAACAATGACTCCGAGCCGTTGGGGGGAGACTCTCGAGATTTTGGCGCAGTTGGCAAAAAATTACCAACAGCCGCTGGGTACTAAATGTATTAAAAGAAGGTCTTCTAATAGATTTCGAGACTTCCCCTCCTCCATTGTTCAGAGTAACCTCCCTTCCATCGCAGGAGACTCAAACCCTAGTTGCTACGGAGTTGCGACAATTGATAGCCTCCGGTGCAATTTCACCAGTTCCGTCGAACGAACGAGGAAAAGGCCATTACTCCCGTATCTTCATTGTGAAGAAACCATCAGGGAAAGCAAGAGTTATAATAAACCTGAAAACCCTCAACCAATCAGTAACCTATCAGAGGTTCAAGATGGAATCCGTAAAATCAGCAATTCCCCTGATAACTCCTCACTCGTTCATGGCAACCATAGATCTCAAAGACGCCTATTTCCACATCCCGATACACCCTCTTCATCAGAAGTATCTGAGATTTGCAGTCCAACTAGGTCTCGAAACAGTACATTATCAATTCATTGTGCTTCCCTTCGGGATCTCTTCAGCTCCAAGAGTATTTTCAAGAATTATGTCGGAAGCTGTGGCGCATATCCGGGAGCAGGATGTAGCTATAGTCCCTTATCTGGACGACCTGTTGATCATCGGTCCCTCAGCCGAGACCCTCGATTTACGGTAGCCAAAACTTTACACATCCTGCAGAACTTAGGGTGGATCGTAAACTTAAAGAAGTCCCAGCTCCAACCCTCAAAAGTGATAAGATTTCTTGGAATTCTTTTAGACTCAGAGAATCAAAGATCTTGTCTGCCGGACGACCACTGCCAAATCCTGATAACCAAAGCCTTGTCCTTCAGGAAGCAGAGAACCCCTACGCTGCGAACAGCCATGTCCCTGTTGGGTTCCATGACGGCCTGCATACAATCGGTGGCATGGGCCCAAGCCCACTCCAGAATTCTACAGGCGCACATTTTAGAGAATTGGAATGGAAACCCTGCTTTGTTGAACAAGAAGATTCTGACACCAGGGAATGTCAATGCCTCCCTAGTCTGGTGGACAAAACCATCAAACCTGCGCAAAGGGATAGACTGGATTCAGACTCCTTTGTTAACAGTAACTACAGACGCAAGCTCGAGAGGATGGGGCGCTGTAGTTCTACAAATTCCCTTCCAGGGACTATGGAGTCAGCAAGACAGCCTCAGATCCTCCAACTACAGGGAACTAAAGGCAGTATACAAAGCCTTCCAGGCAGCAGGTTCTCTAATTTCGGGACATCATGTCAAAGTCCTCTCGGACAACATGACTTCGGTGGCTCACCTCAAACACCAAGGAAGCCCCAAATTCAACTGTCTGAGGAGCGTTTCGAACCTTATCCTCAACTGGGCAGAATCCCATCTTCTTTCACTATCAGCGATACATTTAAAAGGTTCGGAAAATTTCCAGGCAGACCTTCTGAGCCGCCAAGACATACAGCCAGGGGAATGGAGTCTGAAGAGGAAAATCTTCACTTCACTCACAGAAATGTGGGGTCTTCCCGAGGTAGACCTGATGGCTTCGGGCCAAAATGCCCAGGTCAAAACATTTTTTTTTCCCTAAATCCAGGGGATGGGTGTCAAGGAGTGGATGCCTTCAATCATCCCTGGAAATTCCGGCTGGCCTATGTGTTTCCTCCGATACCTCTTCTAGCAAGAACTCTGCGGAAAATTCTGGACGATCAAGTTCTGGTCATTTTAGTGGCTCCGATGTGGCCAAAAAGAAGTTGGTTCCACCTCCTACTACAACTTCGGGTGGAAGGACCAATTTTTCTACAACCGGAAGGCGATCTCCTCCAACAGGGTCATCTTCATCATCCAAATCCTCGAAGGTTCAATCTAGCAGCTTGGTTGTTGAAGCCCAGGTCCTCAGAGCAAAGGGTCTTTCGGATCAAGTAATCGTTACTTTACAAAAATCCAGGAAACCAGTAACTAATGCTATTTACAGTAAAATATGGAAAAAGTTCTCCTCCTGGTATCATCCTGATACGCCAGACCCACTTCGTCCCAACATTTCTAAAATTTTGGATTTTTTACAAAAAGGTTTAGACCTAGGTCTCAAGCCAAACACATTAAAGGTCCAGGTGTCCGCGCTAAGTTCGGTATTCGACCAGGACTTAGCATACCATAAATGGATTAAAAGATTCATGATCTCGGCTCTCAGACTGCACCCTAAGAAACAGTCCATTGTCCCACCTTGGGACCTAAACATAGTGCTCAAAGGTCTCACAGGACCTCCCTTTGAACCTCTAACCTCATGTTCCCCCTACCTACTTTCATGTAAAACTGCCTTTCTAATTGCCATTTCTACAGCTAGAAGGGTAGGGGAGCTACAGGCTCTCTCAATTAGAGAACCCTATCTGTCTATAAGAGAAGACTCTATTATATTTCACCCTGACCCATCATTTCTACCCAAAGTGGTATCAGACTTTCATCGCTCGCAAGACATATTGCCTTCGTTCTGTCAGAACCCAGCGAACCCTAGAGAACAAGAGTTCCACACGCTGGATGTCAGAAGAATTGTTCTTCATTACTTAGAACTCTCATCATCCTTTAGAGTTGACCAGAACCTCTTCGTACACTTATACGGTAAAAATAGAGGTAAAAAAGTGGCGAAGAACACGATTGCCGCCTGGATAAGGAAAGCCATAACAGAGGCATACCTAGTCCAGAATTTAGATCCGCCAGCGGCCCTAAAGGCCCACTCAACCCGGTCCATGGCAGCTTCCTGGGCGAAAGAGCTGGAGCTTCGTCCGAGCAGATTTGCAGGGCTGCAACATGGTCTTCCCTGCATACCTTCACGAAACACTACAGATTGGACTTCTGGTCCAATCGAGATTTAGTTTTTGGCCGGAAAGTCCTCCAGGCCATAACCCCCCCTTAAAATTGAATTGGTTGGTATACCTCCTATGCTGTCGTGGAAGGCTACTGGAGAAAAAAAATTATTCTTACCGTTAATTCGGTTTCTAGTAGCATTCCACGACAGCACCAATTCCCCTCCCGAAATTCTTGGATTAAGTTCTAAGAGTACTAAAGGTAACCGTTCCTAAATGTGGTGGTAAAACACTGACGAATGGGAGGTGGGAGGGTTTTTAACCTCTCTGTGTTCCTGTCCCCCAATAGGGAAAGGAGACAACCTCCTATGCTGTCGTGGAATGCTACTAGAAACCGAATTAACGGTAAGAATAATTCTTTTTTCCACTGGTCTAATGTCCATTCCTTGTGTTCTTTAGCCCAAACAAGTCTCTTCTGCTTGTTGCCTGTCCTTAGCAGTGGTTTCCTAGCAGCTATTTTACCATGAAGGCCTGCTGCGCAAAGTCTCCTCTTAACAGTTGTTGTAGAGATGTGTCTGCTGCTAGAACTCTGTGTGGCATTGACCTGGTCTCTAATCTGAGCTGCTGTAAATCTGCGATTTCTGAGGTTGGTGACTCGGATAAACTTATCCTCAGAATCAGAGGTGACTCTTGGTCTTCCTTTCCTGGGGCGGTCCTCATGTGAGCCAGTTTCTTTGTAGCGCATGATGGTTTTTGCAACTGCACTTGCGGACACTTTCAAAGTTTTCCCAATTTTTCGGACTGACTGACCTTCATTTCTTAAAGTAATGATGGCCACTCGTTTTTCTTTACTTAGCTGCTTTTTTCTTGTCATAATACAAATTCTAACAGTCTATTCAGTAGGACTATCAGCTGTGTATCCACCAGACTTCTGCACAACACAACTGATGGTCCCAACCCCATTTATAAGGGAAGAAATCCCGCTTATTAAACCTGACACGGTACACCTGTGAAGTGAAAACCATTTCTGGTGACTACCTCTTGAAGCTCATCAAGAGAATGCCAAGAGTGTGCAAAGCAGTCATCAAAGCAAAAGGTGGCTAATTTGAAGAACCTAGAATATAAGACATAATTTCAGTTGTTACACACTTGTTTACAATTTTCATAGTCATGAAAATACAGAAAAATCTTTAAATGAGGTGTGTCCAAACTTTTGGTCTGTACTGTACATTGTCCATCATAAACGTTATAGTTCCAAAATGGGGCTGCATTATATTCCTGTGGGGTGCATTATACCATATGGGAGCAGCACTATACTCCTGTGGGGCTGCATTATACACTTGTGGGGCTGCATTATGCCATATGGGAGCAGCATTATACTTTTGTGGGGCTGCATTATACTATATGGGGATTGCATTATACCTCTGTGGGGCATTATACTATATGGAGGACTATGGGGAATACATAATAGTGTATGGAGAACTATGGGCAATGCATTATACTATACAGAGGACTATGGGAGTTCATTGTACTGTATGGAGGACTATGGTGAGTACATTGTACTAAAGGAAGACTATGGGGAGTGCATTATTCAATATGGAGAACTAAGGGATGCATTATACTATATTGATGACTATGGGAGTGTATTATACTATATCGAGGACGGTGGTTGTGCATTATACTGTATAGAGCACTATGGGGTGTGTATTATACTATATGGAGGACTATGGGACACATTATACTATATGGATGATTATGTGGTGCATTATACTATGAGGAGAACTATTGGGTGCATTACTAAACAAGCTAAATGCCTGCTCATTGAGTGATTGGATTGTTTATGCCGGAACAAAAATCATTGTTCTCAGCAGCACATCACCTTGTGAAAAGTTCAGATGTGCTGCTGGTAACATGATACTGTATGGGGACAGATTGCTCTATTACTGATTGTTCTGTGCTCAACATTCTTCCTAAACCGGTGTAAAGAGGACAAGAAACAAGTGTCGAGCGACTTTACTATTGTCTATCACACTCTTTTAATAGTCTGATGGTGCAATATGTGAGGATTTGGGGCCCCACTTTAAACTTTTGCCGAGGACCCCACTTTGTCTAAAACCAGCCCTGTCTATTCGCTTCAGGCTTTTAAAAACAGCAAGTAGTTAAAAGGAGTGACCTGGCATTTTCCCATAGAATGATGCTCAATACCTTGCAATAAAAGTCAGTAAAGGGCTTAAAACACGCCCTGGAGATGCCTGGACGTCTTTTGAGCATTTTGTAACTATTTTCTCTTAAAAAAAATAAAAATTATTTTTATTCCATGATTAATGGATAAAAACAAAACTGAATTGAAATGCAATAGAGTGTGGAAATGTATAAAAATAAAAATACAAATAATATGCAATACTTAAATTAAATCCACACCTGTCAATTGGATCCCAAAACAGAACAAAATGGATGGCAAAACCAGCCGAGTAGGAAAGCAGAAAACCTTAGTGCAAAAAGAACAGGGGGAGGAGAAGAAAAGACTTCACCCAGGCAGGGAGTTGGAGTAAAAAATGAAATATAATATATGAATACAATACCCTGGTATTTAACAAATCAGGCAATATTAAATGTAACATGAGGTATGCATGAAAAATAGTAAAATAATAAAATAATATATATTCATGTAGAGAATATACGGAAACAAAAGAATAATCCGTGAAATATATTGGTGTACTAGATGCACTATAACAAATAACCTGTAGTGCAAAACATGGTGCTGAGTAAAACAAAAAACAAAAATAAAAAAACAAGAAATAATCGCAAAATAATGGGTAGAAAAAAAAAAATTAAGTGCTAATGTGAACACTTCATAAAATATATACGTTTATGAAGTAACTACAAAAAAAATTACAGAATTCAATTAACCTACCCATATCGCACCACTGTAATATAGTGATCAGAATGTGCACATTTTGTTTTTTTGTTCCTCAACATAAAACTTTTATGAGGGTAACAAATAGGCACATTATATTTTTTCTACCAGTTATTGCGGATTATTCTGTTTTGTATTTTTGTTTTGTTACTCAGCACCATGTGTACTACTACAGGTTACTTGTTATAGTCATCTGGTACAACAATAATTCACGATATTCTTTTTCGTATACTCTACATAATATATATATTTTATTCTTTCGATTTCTTCATGCAGACCTCGTTACATTTCAATATTTGCCGATTTGTTAAATACCAGGTATGTATGTGGGCCTAGGTTCCTTTTTATATTCATTTTTTGATGCTTGTGCAACTATTTTATATACAAATATTCAATAAAATTCATTTTTACTCCCACTGCCTGGGTGAAGTCTTTTCTTCTCCTCCCCCTGTTCTTTTTGCACTAAGGTTTTCTGCTTTCCATGATTAATGGATGTCAAAAATATCAGAAAATCGCCTAACAAAATGCTATAAAAAAACAGAAAACTTTTACGGACCACATGAACAAAAAACGTTAATCATTTCAGGAAATATTATCGCAATGTTAATAGAAACTCTTCAGGATAAAAAACTAGCAAGACAATGCCGTAGACATTGGAGCAATTCCTGATTCGCCTTCTGCTTGCAAAACCAATGTTTTTGACCCCCGGAAAGAAAAATATTGTGAACATACCCAAACATTGACACACTGGCTAAGTTCACACGTTGCGGAATTGCCGCGGAAATTTCCGCGGCAATCCCGCACTTCTCCCGCGGGAAATATGCATTTTTTTTTGTATGCGTATTCCCGCCAGAAACTAGCGTTTTGCAAGCGTAATTAGCTTGCAGAATGCTAGCGTTTTCCTAGCGATCTGTAGCATCGCTTGGAAAACTGATTGACAGGTTGGTCACACGAGTCACATAGTGTTTGACACGTGTGACCAACTTTTACTATTGATGCTGCCTATGTCTCATCAATAGTAAAAAGATCAAATGTAAAAATAATAAAAAAATAATAAATAATGATATTCTCACCTTCCGGCGGCCCCCGCAGCCTTCCCGCCTTCAGCGACGCTCCCGGCAATCGCGTTCCCAAGGATGCATTGCGACAAATCACCCCGATGACGTAGCATCACGCGAGACCGCTACGCCATCTGGGTGATTCTCGCAAAGGACTCTTGGACCGGGAGTTGCCGGGAGCGTCGCTGAAGGCGGGAACTAGGCTGCGGAGGCCGCCGGAAGGTGAGAATATCATTATTTATTATTTTAATTGTTGTTTTACCAGGGATATGGTACCCAGGGCCTGGAGGAGAGTCTCCTCTCCTCCAGACCCTGGGTACCACCGCACATGAACCGCTTACATTCCGCAAAATTAATGAACATGTTGCTATCTTTTCCGCGAAGCGTTTTTTTCGCGGAAAAAAACGCAACATGTGGCCAAAACATGCGGAATCAATTAACATGTATAGGATGCTTAATGCTTGCGTTTTTTCGCGTTTTTTACCGCGAAAAAAACGCAAATATTCCTGAACGTGTGCACTTAGCCTGAGATAATGCACTACATTATATCAGTAGTGCAAAAGTCAGTGAAGACCCTTCCAGGCATACTAGGGCAGCCTGCTATATTATATATGCAATAAAAGGATCATATGAGACATTTAGGCTAAGTTCACACGTTGCGGAATTGCCGCGGAAAATTTCCGCGGCAATCCCGCACTTCTCCCGGGGAAATACGCATTTTTTTTGTATGCGTATTCCCGCCAGAAACTAGCGTTTTGCAAGCGTAATTAGCTTGCAGAATGCTAGCATTTTCCTAGCGATCTGTAGCATCGCTTGGAAAACTGATTGACAGGTTGGTCACACGAGTCAAACATAGTGTTTGACAAGTGTGACCAACTTTTTACTATTGATGCCGCCTGTGCCACATCAATAGTAAAAAGATCTAATGTAAAAATAATAAAAAAAATAATAAATAATGATATTCTCACCTTCCGGCGGCCCCCGCAGCTTTCCCGCCTTCAGCGACGCTCCCGGCAACTCCCGGTCCCAAGGATGCATTGCAGCAGACCCCAGATGACGTAGCATCACGCGAGACCGCTACGCCATCTGGGTGATTCTCGCAAAGGACTCCTGGGACCGGGAGTTGCCGGGAGCGTCGCTGAAGGCGGGAAAGCTGCGGGGGCCGCCGGAAGGTGAGAATATCATTATTTTTTATTTTAATTATTGTTTTACCAGGGATATGGTACCCAGGGTCTGGAGGAGAGTCTCCTCTCCTCCAGACCCTGGGTACCACCGCACATGAAACCGCTTACATTACGCAAAATTAATGAACATGTTGCTCTTTTTTCCGCAAAGCGTTTTTTCGCGGAAAAAAAACGCAACATGTGGCCAAAACATGCGGAATCAATTAACATGTATAGGATGCTTAATGCTTGCGTTTTTTTTGCGTTTGCGAAAAAACGCAAATATTCCTGAACGTGTGCACTTAGCCTTACAGTTTGTAGCATAAAAATTTTTTTTAAGCGTTTATAAAAAAAAAAAAAGTATTCCCCGCAACAATTCCAGTATTCATAAATAAAAAATGGTTTACGGCAATTTGGAAAAAATAGATGTTCCCCAAAAAAAGACACAACTGGGAATCGCTGCTTTCATAATGATTTTTTGCTATAAAACTATATCAATTTATCAATTTTAATCACACACAGTGAATGCTGTTTACAGGGTACGAAAAACAGTGCCAGAATTGCTGTTTTGGGTCGACTCGCCTATATATCAGCAAGGGATCAAATACTTATTTCCTTCACTGTGTATATATATATTTGCCCACTGACAAAGACATGAACAGCCTATAATTTTAAGGGTATGTTAATTTTAACATTGAGAGATAGAATATCAAAAATAAAATCCAGAAAATCACATTGTGTAAATTATTATTTTATTTGCATTTTGCAGTGAGAAATAAGTATTTGATCCCTCTGGCAAACAAGACTTAATACTTGGTGGCAAAACCCTTGTTGGCAAGCACAGCGGTCAGATGTTTTTTGTAGCTGAAGATGAGGTTTGCGCACATGTCAGGAGGAATTTTGGTCCACTCCTCTTCGCAGATCATCTCTAAATCATTCCAATTTTGAGGATGTCACTTGGCAACTCGGCGCTTCAACTCCCTCCATAAGTTTTCTATGAGCTTAAGGTCTGGAGACTGGCTAGGCCACTCCATGACCTTAATGTGCTTAAGTTTTGAGCCACTCCTTTGTTGCCTTGGCTGTATGTTTTGGGTCATTGTCTTGCTGGAAGACCCAGCCATGACCCATTTTTAATGTCCTGACGGAGGGAAGGAGGTTGTCACTCAGGATTTTACAGTACATGTCTCCATCCATTCTCTTATTGATGCGGTGAAGTAGTCCTGTGCCCTTAGCAAAGAAACACCCCCAAAACCTAATCTTTCCACCTCCATGCTTGACAGTAGGGACAGTGTTCTTTGGGTCATACGGCGAGTTGAGTTAATGCCAAAGAGCTAAATTTTTGTCTCATCTGACCACAGCACCTTCTCACAATCACTTACAGAATCATCCAGGTGTTCATTGGCAAACTTCAGACAGACCTGCACATGTGCCTTCTAGAGCAGTGGGACCTTGTGGGCACTGCAGGATTTGAAACCTTTACGGTGTAATGTGTTACCAATGGTTTTCTTGGTGACTGTGGTCTCAGCTGCCTTGAGATCATTAACAAGTTAACCCCCGTGTAGTTTTAGTCTGATCTCTCACCTTCCTCATGATCAATGATACCCCACGAGGTGAGATTTTGCATGGTACCTCAGATCGACGTCGATTGACAGTCATTTTGTATTTCTTCCATTTTCTTACTATGGAACCAATAGTTGTCTCCTTCTCACTCAGTGTCTTACTTATGGTATTGCAGAAAAAAGAGAAAGGACAGCACCTCCAAAAAATCATTCAATGATCTAATGCCTCTCGGCAAAAATATATATAACTGAACATGAGGTTCTTAGTTTAACATTCTGCGGTGGTCGGCACGCAGCTCCGCTCCGTTAGGGCGGTAGGACCACTACGAGGTTTGCCATGACGTGGCATGGGCTTCATACAGTCTGATCAGAATGTTAAACCAAGAACCTCACGTTCAGTTATATATATTTTTGCCGATAGGCATTAGATCATTGTATGATTTTTGGAGGTGCTGTCTTCTATCTTTTTTGAGCATATTACTTATGGTTTTGTAGCCCATTCCAGCTTTGTGCAGGTCTATGATCTTGTACCTGACATCCTTATAAAGCTCTTTGGTCTTGCCCATGTTGTAGAGGTTAGAGTCTGACTGATTAATTGAGTCTGTGACAGGACTCTTTATAAGGGTGACTATGTAAGACAACTGTGTTTTAATACAGGTAATGAGTTGATTAGGAGCGTCTAACTGGTCTGTAGGAGCCAGAACTCCTAATGGTTGGTAGTGGATCAAATACTTGTTTCTCAATGCAAGTAAATGTATATAATTTATACAATGTGATTTTCTGGATTTTATTTTTTATATTCTATCTCTCAATGTTAAAATTAACCAACCCTTAAAATTATAGACTGTTCATGATCATGTCTTTGTCAATGGGCAAACTTACAAAATCAGCAAGGGATCACAGTTATTTCCCCCACTGTATATATCCCAAAATGGTAAAAATAAAATTAGAGCTCGTTACAGGCTATCACACAACTCTGAAAGAGTCTTAAGAATAACAACCAAAAAAAAAGAAATAAACAATTATTCTTTTATTACTGATTTTCATGTGCAAAAGTACGGCAGTTAAATATAAAAAAAATCATAATTCCTATAATCATATCAACCTGTATTATCAAACTGTATCATTATTTATCCAGTACTATAATGTGTATAGTGAGGTGTACATCTGGAGATAGTTGTGACATACAGTATATTCTGGACAGAGGACTGTGATGTCAGCATATAGTACAACTTTCTTCAGCATATATGCTTTCATATTTAGGTGGACCCTTCACTAGTTATTCCTTTTTAGGCTGCTTTCTTTCACCAGCTTTCTTTCACACCTACTATCTTGTATTCTCTTCTAGTTGTAGTTGAATCGGAATTTGTGACATACGAAGGAAAATACGGCGATGTCATACAGGGAAATGTTGACGCTGATTTTGTCACACTTCATGGCAATGTCACTGGACTGAAAGAGTGGAAAGTCAGTCTTCTTTTGGAACCCTAAGAAAGCAAGAGGTTGACATGCAACATCTCATGAAGGACGTACAAGACAGGTAACAACAGTTACACCTGATTCATGGTGAAAATTGTACTTTCTTTCTACAATAATTCTGCACATTATTCATTTATTTCCTTTCGCCACGACAGCACCCACCGAGAGAGGGGATCCGCCCACATCAGGACAGGAACCTACAGATTTAAAACGGGGGCAGTCCCCTCACCTCAGTTGGGTTCCTGTCCTGATGGGAGCCTGCAGAACTTACCCAGGTCCAAGCAGCCTCTGTGTAGTGTCCTTAGAGAACGGCATAGCCTGGGGCACCGGAAGCCGCATCGGGGGTGTTCTGCAAGCAGACCCCTCCTCTGTGGTGTGGATGTTGTGAGCTCAGGGTCCGGGTGAGGCCGCCTGGGTCGTGCGGTGGGAGTGAGATTCCCTGCGTCCATCCAGGAGATGCTGGCAGGCGCCACATGCAGATCAGGGCGGCAGCGTGAGGAGGCGCTTGTAACCCGGAAGTAGTGGAGTGAACTTCCAGGTGGGACCTGGGAGGCACGCATGAGGGGCGTGGCTGGGCCTTCTTATGCCGGCATGAAGCAGCAGGACACGTGCTGCGAATATGTCGGCGGTGGACATGGAGGGAGCACTCATCGCCACTGCCGGTGGTGGTATTGCCAGAGCGTAAGAAGGATAAAGGCAGCGGACGCGTCAGAGGGAGCGAGACCACCGAGAGCCGAAGTGGACGGGGGCGTCTGTCATCTAGGGCCCCGGCGTCCCATGCTGGATCCCCGCCTCCGGAACCGGTACCTTGATGAGAGACAGCTTTAATGATGATGAACATATGTGCACCTGATAGCTGAATCCCCCCTTCTTTGCTCTATGTTCCCCAGGTTAAGAAGTCGGCAAAAACTAAGCACAAGCAGTGTGCCTTATGCACAGCACCACTGCCTGACAATTATGTTAAGAGGCTTTATCAGGTGTGTGTGTGCCAGACCCTGAAGGAGGAGGCCCCTGTGCGTGCTTCGGAGCTAAGATCAGAGAGCAATTTAAGAGCTCCCTTAGAGGGAAGACCTGTAAAAAGAAGCCTAATATTATCAAGTCTAGTCCAGAGTCTAGTCAGTCAATGGGAAAACCGCAGTCTGATTCCTCAGGATTTCCCTAGTCATCCTCATCTTCAGACGAAGAAGGAAGGCCTTGCCTTCCAGTGGAAAATATACAAGCCTTGGTGAGATCAGTTCAGGCCACCATGGGGATTGCGGAAGGTAAAGAACCCAGATCTGCTCAGGGCCTGATGTTTGCGTGTTTATGTAAAAAAAACTCGTAAGGCCTTTCCAGTAAATGAGTCCGTGAAGGACCTGGTAAAGAGGGAGTGGGATAGGCAGGATAACCGGGGATTCCTGCCATCTGCCTCGAAACGGAGATATCCGTTTGAAGACGACTTGCTAGCAGAGTGGGTTAAGATCCCCAAAGTGGATGCAGCTGTGGCTTCCTCATCTAAGATGTCAGCATTGCGTCTGGAGGATGGAGGTAATCTGAAGGATCCGTCTGATAGGAAAGTAGACATGCTCCTAAAGCGAGTGTGGGAGTCTTCAGCTGGAGCTTTTAAGCCAGAGATTGCAAGCACCTGCACAGCCAGATCCATGTTGGTCTGTTTGGACCAGCTGGAAGATCAGATATGGGCGGGTGTACCTAGACAGAGGTTGCTGGACTCCTCACTGATCCGTGGAGGGGCGGCTTACATGGCAGATGCATCAGTTGATTCCTAACGGTTAGCCGCCAGGTCTGCTGGCCTATCGAAGGCTGCCCGACAAGCACTCTGGCTAAAAGGCTGAAAGGGTCATGCTCACGCAAAGGCAAAGTTATGTGCCATACCATGCCGGGGTGAGTACTTCTTTGGCCCCTTGCTTGATGAAATCCTCACAAAGGCATCCAACAGAATAAAGGAATTTCCTAAATTGTTTACACCTACTTTTAGGAACACCTTTAGGAATGGTTCGTCATTCCGGAAGAGGTATAGAGACCGTGACTGGGAGCCGGTGGAACTGAAGCTGAAAGGTGCCTACTTCGGCGCGGCCTCATCTACCAAGCGTAGATACGACTATCACTAGCCCTGATCTTCTGGTGGGTGGTAGATTAGTATACTTCTATAATCAATGGAGCCATATAACATCCAGCTCCTGGGTCCTCGGCATAATATCATCTGGGCTGAGATTGGAATTTCGGAGTATCCCTCCAGATTCCTTCCTATCAACAACCTTGAACTCCCCCGACCAGCAGCGGGCCCTGGAAATAGAGATCCTGCATTTGACGGAAAAATGGGTCCTGGTTGAGGTCCCTGGAAATCAGGAAGGGAGGGGGTTTTATTCCCCTGTATTCCTGATTTCCAAGCCAGATGGTTCTTTCAGAACCATTATTAATTTACGGAAGCTAAATACATTCCTGCAGGGTCATACCTTTAAAATGGAATCCATCAGGTCTGCCACCAAACTTCTATTTCCCAGGTGTTTCATGATGGTCCTGGACCTAATGGATGCCTACTACCATCTGCTGATATTCCAGGCCACGAACAATACCTCAGAGTGGCGGTACGACTGGGCGATCAGATTAGGCCTTTTCAGTTTGCCACCATGTCATTTGGTCTCTCCATGGCACCGCGGGTATTTACCAAAATGATCGCAGAAGTGATGGCCCATTTAAGAGAACAAGACACCTTGGTCTTACCTTACCTGGATGATTTCCTGATTTTGGGAGGGTCGGCTGTTCAGTGTACTACTCGGCTGAACCATATAATATCATCTCTATAGGATCTAGGTTGGCTAGTCAACCTGAAGAAGTCGAGACTAGTTTGCTCTACCTGTCAAAGATTCCTTGGTTATCCTCCTGGACTCAGTAGCTCAGCATTGTTTTCTCCTGGAGGACAAAAAGACAGGTATCATCCGAAAAGTCAGGAAAGTGATGGACAATCCGGAATTATCCCTGAGAGAAGCAATGTCCCTTCTGTGTTCCTTAACATCCTGCATGCCATCAGTGCAGTGGGTCCAGTTTCTCACAAGAGCACTGCAGAGCGAAGTGCTCAAAGCAGAAAGAAGACTAAAGAGCCACCTTGAAGGAAAATTACGGTTGTCGGTCGCCACGGTCAACAGCCTATCCTGGTGATTGGATCCAATACATCTGTCCAAGGGAGTGCCATGGGGGATAGTACCCAACAATATAGTCACGACCGATGCCTGCCCCCAGGAGTGGGGAGCCCACATGGGACACAGTATAGCTCAGGGGAGGTGGACGGCCAGGGAGGAAGAGTACTCCTTGAATCTGAAAGAACTCAGCGCAGTGAAACATGCATGTCTAGAGTTCCTGCCGGCTCTGCGGAATTCACATGTACGAGTTCATACCGATAATACTACAGTGGTGGCCTGTTTAAACCATCAAGGGGGGACAAGATCACGACTACTGATGTCCACTGCAAGCAATATACTAACATTAGCAGAGGATCACCTCCTCTTCCTGTCTGCACTGCACATCAGAGGGGAGCACAATGTTCAAGCAGACTATCTAAGTCGTCATCACTTGCGCCAGGGAGAATGGGCTCTAGACAGACGAGTGTTCAGGCAGATTGTACACTTATGGGGCCTCCCGGAGATAGATCTTTTTGCCACGAGGGACAACAGACAGGTCAGGAGGTTCGCGTCTCTACAAGCATCAGACCAGCCAGATATAATAGACTCTCTTCAGGTCCTGTGGGATTATACTCTGGCCTATGCGTTTCCCCCAATGTCAATTAAATAAATCCCAATACAACCTGAGCACACAATGTATATGTTCGCAGAGGAATCTCCCAAGTGGAAAGAGAAAACCTCGAGTGCCCAGGAATATGGAAAACACTATATTGTATACTCCTGAAATATATGAACACAACAAAGAAAAAGGAGTTCCATACAAAAAATATATAAAAAAAAATATAAATTTTATTACATGCACATCAGCATCGTAGTAATCCATACATACAGGAAAAACCTAACTAGTTAAAACATTATTTGTTGATATGTATATAGGCCCGGGGCATAAGGGAACCGCACTAATAATCAAATTCTCATAATGTGAGAAAAATTATATATACCACATAATAAACAATAACAATAATTAAATAAAATTTAAAGAATGTGTAATAATAATGACGATCAATTACACACAGTGCACAATCATAAATGTACATCCACGTAAAATAACACGGTGCATAAACAATATGTGTACAAAAAGGTGTGTGTATATATATATATATATAATAGTACTGGTAAAATACCAACAGTGACCTTAAGCACACAACGTCACACAAATGAAACAGAGAATGATTGTTGTGAATAAAATATAAGTGCCTCAGTGCTTACCCATATTTTGCAGTGCCCAAAGGCCAAGTCAGAACCCTGACGCGCGTGAGCTTTATCAAAGGGAGTACCGAATGCTTCTAAAAACCGGCATTATATATCCAGCTTAATTACATGGCGTGTTATCATTGCGCATGCGTCCCACGTCATCGCTGGAGGAAGTGACGCCGCCTCACAGCCTTCACTGAGTGCGCACGTTATGGGGAAAACCCCCCGTTGACGTCACTGGACATGCGCACTGAGGTATTGAAGCCGAGAGTACAGCGCTCCCACAGCGAGCCCAGAGCGCATGCGCCACGTCATGAACATGGAAAATACATGCAACAAAATGCTGCTATCAGATAAGCACGGACAGATGTATATTATAACAGATATCCATATATCCTCATAAGGAGAAGAACACAGAGGAGAAAAATAATTATCGCCTACAATGACAATAAGGCATATATGTAAAACGCACAGTGCAAAAAATATATTTGTATAAATGTGCCACGTAATTGTGCTTAAACATAAGACATAAAATATTTAAGATATACAAATATGAATTAAAATATTGTGACATGGAAACATATATCACACATAAGAAAAAATATAATTTACAAAAATATGCATATGAAGCAAATTATTAAAACAAAAACACATAAATGTGAAAAGCTTCAATACACACAGTGCATATATGACAACAAAAACAAATATAAATTGATAATATATATAATTCATTGTTCATTTTCCTCCTCTTATTCAGTAATTCTTATGCTGTATCAAATATTAAATTTTCCGCCAGATCACTTCTCCATTAATTGAAGTTTAATAAAACATGCCAGATATAGAAACACCCTAAATAGATCAACAAAAAAGAATATAAAAGAGAAAAATAATAATAAAAATAAAAAATAAAACTGAAAAAGACTTTACGCAAAAAGAGGAACATGGTGGAACAGAAGAAATCCTCATAATAAAGGAGCAAAGCTCAACTTTTCATTTAACCCCATAGGGGTCATATAATCAAGACTAACGATCCACTTGCACTCAGTTTGAGCTAATAAACGTTTGACATTTCCACCCCTACTACCACAGTGCACCTGGTCAATCACCATAACTTGCAAACCTGCAGGATCACCACCGTGCTTGACACGAAAATGTTTGGGGAGAGTTTTGAGGGTACTCAAATCCTCAACTTTTTGAGAGTTAATGATATCTCTCACATGTTCCCTAACTCTAATGCGGAGCTGACGTGAAGTCAACCCCACATATATTCTAGAGCAAGGACATGTAGCAAGATAAACAACATTAGTGCTACTGCAACTAAGATGATGTCGAATCATAAATGTTTCCTTCCCATTTAATGATTTAAATTTAGTACCTCTAATGAGGTTCTTATGGACACAAGCTAAGCAATTACCACAGGGATAAGATCCACGTATTGGTTGCTTATTGTTCAAATTCAGTGGATTAACGGTTTTAGCCACATAATGGCTTTTAACCAACATATCTTTGATACTTTGGCCACATCTTGCCACAAATTGAGGTCTATCAGAGATAGTGCGGGCCAGAACTGGATCGGTCTGAAGCACCGACCAATGTTTTCCCAATAATTTTCTGCATACGCTTCCAAAAACAGTTATGAGTAGAAATAAACCGCACTTTAGAATCAGACATCATTTTTTGTTTTTTGATTATTAAATAACAATTGGTGCCGTTCAATTTTCTTAGCTCTCATATAACCATTTTTTTATACAGCGATTGCTATACCCGCGGGATTTAAACCGCTCTCTCAAATCCTCTGATTGTGTCTCGAACTTCTCCTTAGTTGAGCAGATCCTCTTCATCCTGAGAAATTGACCAACTGGGATGACTTTAATAGTATGTGGGGGTATGGGAGGATGATACATGTAATAATGAATTCACGGATGTTTCTTTTCTAAAAACATCCGTATGTATCAACCCTCCTTGATCAACCTCCAACATGATATCCAGAAATTCAATTTTCTTTTGATGAGCCTTATTAGTGAGCCTAATATTGAGCGGGTTGCAGTTGAGCTGACCAACAAATTCCACTATGTCTGATTCACTGCGACGCCATATAAAAAAGATATCATCAATATACCTATGCCAACACTGCACCCGATCAATGAGAGGGACCCCGTCCTGCTGGAAAAGGGATCTCTCCCAGAGACCGAGAAACAGGTTGGCATAGACTGGGGCACACGCGGCCCCCATGGCAGTACCACGTTTTTGTAAATAATACCTATCTTTAAATACAATCACATTGTGAGTCAGCTTTCAGGGTCGAAGGAAGGGGTTGGGTGTCACAAAGAACACCATCTCCCAGTGGATAGATTATGCGATCTGCTTAGCATATGTGGTCAAAGGAGAATCCCCACCAGAGGAAGATGCGTTATCAATTTTACCACATGCAGAACAATATAAAAAAAAGCCTGAATTGCTGGTTTTTGTTCAATCTGCCTCCCAAAAATTGGAGTAGAAAGCGATCAAAAAATGTCATGTACCCGAAGATGGGTACCAATAGATACGTCAACTCATCCCTCAAAAAACAAGCCTTCACATGACTCTGTGGGCGAAAATATGGAACAATTATAGCTCTCAACATATGGTGATGCAAAAATTAGTTTTTGCAATAAAAAGTGTCTTTTTAGTGTGTGACAGCAGCCAAACATAAAAACCTGATATAAATCTGGTATCGCTGTAATTGCACCGACCTGAAGAAAAAAGTCGCCTAATCACTTATACCGCACGGGGAATGGCGTAAAAAATAAAAGAAAACAATTATTCACCTGCTGTTGATTTTTTTTTTTATTCTGCCTCCCAAAGATTGCAATTAGGGTCGGCGCACATTTATTCTGCGCTGAGCGCTTACACTGGGGTTTCCTTGTAAATCTCTGAAATACGTGATTCAGACGGAACCTCTGGCGGAAGATTCCCTATAATGAGGCAGATGGAGGCACTGTGGATGCCGTCTGACCTGTGATCCGGCAGTGTCCGTCTTTTTAGGATTGCATAAAAGTGCCGTTGGCCACAGTTTTGTGCACTTCTGAAAAGAAGGACACCGCTGAACAGAGGCCAGACGGAGTCCAGAATAACTGCTGCCTCATTCTAGTGAATGGATCCCTCAGGGGTTTCATCTGAATCACGTCACTCAGAGATAGATGGAAACCCTAAAGTAAAAGTAAGTGGTCAGCATAGAGTTCCAGAAAGCTGTGATCCAAAACCTTATGTAAAATGTTCCCAATAAAAACTTCAACTCAATCCAAAAAAAAAGCAAGTCTCCACTGAGGTCTGTCATCTGTTAATGGAGATATAGGGGGTTTCCACCTTACTGGTAGCACAAAGGCTCTGGAAAAGAGAAATGGCTCTTCACCCGCCAAAAGAAATTCAACAAATTCTCCGCTCTCAAATTCAAATGCCCCTCTCTCTTATTAGCCCCACAGTGTGCCTAAACCACATATTGCATCCACGAATGGCATTTCTGGAATGATGAGAGCCCGCCTAACTTACGGGTGCATGCTTACAGAAGCACGGCTGGGCATAACGTACTGGTGATCACAACATACTGGTCACTACAGCGTACTGGTCACTACAACGGCAGTTTTCAATTTTCACTCAGCAACATTCATTGCTGCTTGTTTCTGGAAAATACCCATGGAGTCAAAATCATCACTATACCTGCAGATAAATTCCCCAAGGGGTATAGTTTTCCAAATGGGGTCACTTTTTTGGGGGGATTCTGCTCTTCTAGCAATAAGGGGCTCTGTGTATGGAGTCTGCAAACTGTTCTAGGAAAATCTGCTTTCCAGGAGGCAAATAGTGCCCTGTTCCTTCCGAGTATCCCAGTAAGTAGTACTGTACAGCCACATATGGAATATTGCCACATTCAGTAGAAATTGTGGGACAATTTTTGGTGCTATTTTTACACACATAAATTTATATAATTTATACAATGTGATTTTCTGGATTTTATTTTTGATATTCTATCTCTCAATGTTAACATTAACCTACCCTTAAAATTATAGACTGTTCGTGTTTTTGTCAGTGGGCAAACTTACAAAATCAGCAAGGGATCAAATACTTATTTCCCCCACTAAAAAGCCAAGAAGCCAGCGCTGCCTATGGTCAGCACGCAATATATAAAGTGCATATGCATGTATTGATTTCTAACTGTACTTTAAAATGTGACATTTAGCAAACAATTGATCAATTATTTGATCTCTCTTTATTGTGAATGATCCAGGCTGCTGTACACACATAAAGCAGCCCTACCTTCCCCCATAGGCTATACTTAATTATGCACCTGTGTCTGGGCCTGTTTCACCCTTCATCCATGGTTGCTGGTTTGGCAGTGTGGAGGTCAGATCTGAAATGTCATGTCCGGACCTAGTCGGCCTTTATCCGCGCTCGCCCTTCTGGCGTCATGGGAGTGATTCAGATATGCTTCAGGTACGTTTGCATTTAATATAGTCTTGCTTTTAATACATTTAGGAGGCAGTAATGGCACAGCGTATATACAAAACGTAGAGTAGGGCTGCCTCATATGAGAATGGCGGGGTGGCTCAAAGAATTGATCAATTGTTTGCTAAATGTCTCATTTTAAAGTACAGTTAGAAATCAGATGCACTTTATATATTGCGTGCTGACCATAGGCAGCGCTGGCTTCTTGGCTTTTTTTGTTTATTTCCCCCACTGTATTTGCTAACTCCCTGCCTGTTTTGCTCTACGATGATCTGTTCCGGCTCAGGCGACAATTCTCTTGCTTACTTTGCTGCTGCATCAACAGAGCAGTTCCTTCTCTTCTGCTCTGTCAATGTCCTGTTGATTGTCAGCCAACTTCCCGTAGTTAAGCAGCGAAGAACCATTTTAGGCATTTAATATATTTGGCAGCTTTTTTCATCTAAAAAACCTGATTAAAAAAATGTGTATGTTAAGGTATGCAAGAAATTGAATGGCAGGCACAACAAAAAAACATTTTGTCAACTTTAAAATAATTCAGAAAATAAAACAAAACCATATCCACTGGAAACAACATATACCAGACATACATTTGTGTGTTTTTTTAGTAGTATATATATATATACACATTTGGAAAAACTGTGACAAGTGGACACTTCAGATTCAGTAACGATACCCCAAACGTCTGTACAATTTATGAGAACACATTACACAGACATGACCTGAACATTTACTCAGATGACATAGTGACATACACACTGTACAGTATACACTGCTCAAAAAAGTAAAGGGAACACTTAAACAACAGAATATAACTCCAAGTAAATCAAACTTCTGTGAAATCAAACTGTCCACTTAGGAAGAAACACTGATTGAGAATCAATTTCACATGCTGTTGTGCAAATGGAAAAGACAAAAGATGGAAATTATTGGCAATTATCAAGACACACTCAATAAAGGAGTGGTTCTGCAGGTGGGGACCACATACCACATCTCGCTAGCAATGCTTTCTGGCTGATGTTTTGGTCACTTTTGAAAGTTGGTTGTGCTTTCACACTCGTGGTAGCATGAGACGGACTCTACAACCCACACAAGTGGCTCGGGTAGATGTGGAGGGGCGTGTAGGAGGGCAATAACCCAGCAGCAGGACCGCTACCTCTGCCTTTGTGCAAGGAGGAACAGGAGGAGCACTGCCAGAGCCCTGCAAAATGACCTCCAGCAGGCCACAAATGTGCATTTGTCTGCACAAACGGTTAGAAACCGACTCCAGTAGGATGGTCTGAGTGCCCGTCGTCCACAGATGGGGGTTGTGCTCACAGCGCAACACCATGCAGGACGCTTGGCATTTGCCACAGAACACCAGGATTGGCAAATTCGCTACTGGCGCCCTTTGCTCTTCACAGATGAAAGCAGTTTCACACTGAGCACATGTGACAAACGTGACAGTCTGGAGACGCCGTGGAGAGCGATCTGCTGCCTACAACATCCTTCAGCATGACCGGTTTGGCAGTGGGTCAGTAATGGTGTGGGGTGGCATTTCTTTGAAGGGCCGCACAGCCCTCCATGTGCTCGCCAGAGGTAGCCTGACTGCCATTAGGTACTGAGATGAGATCCTCAGACCCCTTGTGAGACCATATGCTGGTGCGGTTGGCCCTGGGTTCCTCCTAATGTAGGACAATGCCAGACCTCATGTGGCTGGTGTGTCAGCAGTTCCTGCAAGATGAAGGCATTGAAGCTATGGACCTGGCCCGTTCCCCAGACCTGAATCCGATTGAGCACATCTGGGACATCATGTCTCACTCCATTCACCAACGTCACGTTGCACCACAGACTGTTCAGGAGTTGGCGGATGCTTTAGTCCAGGTCTGGGAGGAAATCCCTCAGGAGACCATCCGCCGCGTCATCAGGAGCATGCCCAGGCGTTGTAGGGAGGTCATACAGGCACGTGGAGGCTACACACACTACTGAGCATCATTTTGACTTGTTTTAAGGACATTACATTCCACTTTAATTTTGTGAATGACTCCAAATCCAGGCCTCCATTGGTTAATAAATTTGATTTCCATAGATGATTTTTGTGTGATTTTGTTGTCAGCACGTTCAACTTTGTACAGAACAAAGTATTCAATGAGAATATTTCATTCATTCAGATCTAGGATGTGTTATTTGAGTGTTCCCTTTAATTTTTATTCCATGGCGCTTTACATGTGAAAAGGGGAAATAAAGACAAGTACAATAGACGTGTGTAAGACAAGGGACATACAAGTACAGAAGGAGAGAGGACCATACCCGCGAGGGCTCACAGTCTACAGGTATATACTCAATCTCATGGTCCACATATAGGCGTCCACATCTCAGACGCCAAGGAAGAATGATGGAGGAGAAAGCGTCAAATGATGTTCCTTCTGCAGTCACTGCTCTCTCTTTGAACGTGCAATGATGGACGCTTGGATGCTTGTCCGTGTGAATGGCAAAATTAAGCCGACCATATCAAATCTCACCAGCTTAGAAGTGGTACATTTTGCACCAGATTTTTGCTCCACATTTTGTCAAAAACTAGGCATAAATATGTCTCTTACATAGACACTCCTAAGCCAAGGCTACTTTTGAACTTTCAGGAACAGTGTCGAACATGTCAAAAATGTTGTTCTTTCTGGTGCAAATATTGAATCAATTTGTCTAATTTAAAATACCAGTTTTTAGAGGCTTTTTGCACCAAAAAACAAATGCATTTTTGTAAAGGAATATGCCCCAGTGTGTTAGATATGCTGCACTGTAGCGCTATGTGGTGCTGTGTCCATTACCAGTTAAATGGCCATCCATGCAAGAGCAATGGAAACTTTACAGAAAAGAATTTTAAGATATGTTCACATCATGATTTATCCACTCGTCATGGGCTCTGTCAGTGCCTAAATCTGAAGCCCTGAAAAAAAGGATTCGGGCGTTTGCGCTGGCGAACCCATTGACTCTAATGATGCAGATAGTTAATTTTTGCTCTTTTGGACATAATTTTCAGCCACATGGTGGGCACCAGAATGTGGTCACTGCGTTTTTGTTGTCGCGTCAGATAGGCTGATACTGCCAAAAATAATATCCGAAAGAGCTCAAAGTGACTTTGCATCATTAAAGTCAATAGATTGTCCCAGCGGAAATATCTCGGCCAGAAACCACATCAGAAATTGATTTCATTCGTAAAATGTGTTGTTAGGGTCTGCGGAACGCACCAAATATATGAGGTAGAGAGGTGCGTTCGCAGCCCGGGGTCCACCGTGCAGGCGGAACCTGCTGCTAGTAAAATGGCGAAAGTAGCGAACTCTGTTATCCCGCAGAGTCGCTAAAATAAACGCCGTAGCGCGTTGTGGCAGAAAGTGCGAACTCTGTTAAGACCCAGAGCCTCTAACGGAAATGCCACAGCGCTATATGGCGATAGGTGCGAACTCACTTAGCTTCAGTGAGCCGCAAAGTAAAACGCTAGGGCGCTGTCTAGCGTCGAAAGCAAACCCTGTTACGTCACAGGGCCGCTGAGGAAAAGTGCTGTGTCCTGTCAGGCTCTCAGGTACACAGTTAAGTGCTAAGCGTACATAACGCGTGATCATGTGCTAATGTCCTCGCGGGAGTCACCCGCAATCTATGGCGTCTGAACGCCAGACCCTGAATACGGCAATCAAAACTCCTCACCGGTTACGCCGGTAATCTAGGGCATCTAGGACACCGACCCTGGCCAGCTACCATACCAAACTCCTCACCGATTAAGTCGGTATTCTAGTGGCTTATTTCAGCCGGGTCCCTAACCACACATACGCATGATCACACTGGCGCATAGCATACAATGGTTGATATTAGCGCATGGCGGCCCAGCCATGCTACCCTTTTATAGCAACGCTACAGGACCTTCCAGGAACAAGGACCAATGAGAAGCTGTTACAAACACACATGGCTACATGACCTTCCTGGCGGACCAATAGGAGCCGCTGCAGCACCTGAACATGTGACCCCTGATCTCCAATGAGAGATCTCACTCTGGGCATGCTCAGATGGGAAAACGCAGGACTTTGTCTCAAAGACGGCTGCTCCAGCACTGGCTATAATAGCAGATCCAGGAAAGGCAGCAGCAAGTCACTGCACAGTAGAGGAGTGGGCAAGACGCCTGGACCGACGTCTCTGCTGAGCAGGCTCCACTGCGGCCGGAGATGAATGGGAGACCGCAGCGGGACGGGTTCGAGACTCCCCTTGTGCAGCAGCGGGAACTCGAACCCTAACATTACCCCCCCTCCTAGGGCCCCCCCCTTCTCTGGGCCTCGCTGCGTTCAAAGGCAGCGATGAGCTGCGGAGCGTGAACATGCTCGGCAGGCTCCCAGGACCTATCCTCAGGCCCATAACCCCTCCAATCCACCAAATAAAATTTTTTGCCTCGTACCACCTTGCACCCAACAATGGCATTCACCTCGTAGTCGTCCGAAGACAAACCCGACGTCCGGCAGATGACTCAGGCAACCGGGAGATGACCACGGGTTTTAGGAGGGATACATGGAAGGTGTCGGAGATACCAAGGCGAGGCGGAAGGGCCAAACGGTAAACCACAGGGTTCACCTGCTCGAGAACCTTGAAGGGACCCAAATAGCGGGGTGCCAATTTAGTGGATTCCACCCGTAGCCTGATGTTTCGGGCGGAGAGCCACACTAGGTCGCCAGGAGAAAATGTCGGAGCGGGACGCCGATGAGCATCGGCAGAAGACCTCATCCTTTCCTTGGAAGCCTGAATGGCATCCTGGGTGCGGTCCCATATGTCCCGTGCTTCCACAGCCCAGTCTGCCACCCTGGAGTCAGCGGAAGCAACGGGCATGGGCACCGGTACCCGCGGATGCTGGCCGTAATTTAAGAGGAATGGGGTCTGTCCGGTGGAGTCAGCCACAGCATTGTTTAGCGCAAACTCCGCCCACGGAAGCAGAGATGCCCAGTCATCCTGCCTGGCAGAGACAAAATGTCGCAAGTAGGTGACCAAGGTCTGGTTGGCCCTCTCTACCAACCCATTCGTCTCGGGATGATATGCAGAGGAGAGGTTCAATTCAATGCAGAGTAGATGACACAACTCTCTCCAGAACCGAGACGCAAATTGGGGACCTCGATCGCTGACAATCTTGTCTGGCATACCGTGTAGACGGAAGATGTGTCTAATAAATAATGCTGCCAAGGCCCGTGCGGAAGGTAACCGTGGTAGCGGCACTAAGTGCACCATTTTGGAGAAGTGGTCGGTGATCACCCAAATGATAGTGCAACCCCGAGACTTGGGTAAGCCCACCACAAAGTCCATCCCGACCATCTCCCAGGGCCTGTCTGCCACCGGCAAAGGAAAAAGTAACCCAGCTGGCCGTTGTCGAGGGGACTTGTTCCTGGCGCAGGAGACACACGCCTGAACATACTCCCTGACGTCACGGACCATATGTGGCCACCAGTATGTCCTCGCCAATAGCTCAGTTGTCCTCTTTGCCCCAAAGTGTCCACCCACCCTGGACGAGTGTGCCCAAGAGAGTACCTCCGGTCGCAAATTAGTGGGCACAAAAGTCTTGCCCGGAGGCACAGACTCTAGCGAAACCGGGGCTACAGTTCTCAGGCTTTCTTCAGGGACAATAAGCCGAGGCTCCTCATCCTCCTCCTCTGATGACACTAAGGAGCGAGAGAGAGCGTCGGCCCGAACATTCTTCTCACCGGAGAGAAAATGGAGGGTGAAATGGAACCAGAGAAGAATAGGGACCATCTGGCCTGGCGAGAATTTAGCCGCTGAGCCGTTTGCAAATATACCAAGTTCTTGTGGTCGGTGAAGACTTGGAAGGGAAAACGAGCTCCCTCCAGAAGATGCCTCCACTCTGAGAAGGCCAATTTCATAGCCAGCAACTCCCTGTCCCCGATGGAATAATTCCTCTCTGCTGGTGTAAAGGTCTTAGAAAAGAAGAAGCAGGGATGCTTCCGACCTTGAGCATCCTTTTGATATAGGACTGCTCCAGCACCAACAGAAGAGGCGTCCACCTCTAAAACAAACGGTTTATCAACATCAGGGCGATGTAATATGGGAGCACTGGCAAAATGCGACTTGATGGAAGAGAACGCCTTGGAGACCTCCTCAGACCACAACTTGGGATTTGCTCCCTTCTTGGTGAGGGCTACCAAAGGGAGCTACCAAAGTCGAGAAATGGGGAATGAACTGGCGATAATAATTAATGAACCCCATAAAGCGCTGCACCGCTTTAAGAGAATGGGGTTCTTGCCAGTCCATTACAGCCTGTAGTTTGGCAGGATCCATAGCCAATCCCTGGGCAGAGATGATATAGCCCAGAAAAGGTAAGGACTCCTGCTCAAACACACATTTCTCCAGCTTGGCATAGAGGGAGTTTGCCCGTAAGAGGTCGAAGACTTTGTTGACATCCCTCCGGTGAGAGTCTATATCTGGTGAAAAGATGAGAATATCATCCAGATAGACTACCACAGAGGTGGAGAGCATATCCCGGAAGATATCATTGACAAAGTCTTGGAAAACAGCGGGAGCATTACAGAGCCCGAAGGGCATCACCAGGTATTCGTAATGCCCATCCCTGGTATTAAAAGCTGTCTTCCACTCATCCCCCTCACGGATGCGAATTAGGTTATAGGCACCACGTAGATCAAGCTTGGTAAATACTCTTGCTCCTCGGAGCCTATCAAAGAGCTCAGAGATTAGGGGCAACGGGTACTTATTCTTGACGGTGATGGCGTTAAGACCCCTGTAGTCAATGCATGGACGTAATTCTCCGTTCTTCTTTTGCACAAAGAAGAACCCTGCCCCTGCTGGTGACACCGACTTCCTAATGAACCCTCTTGCCAGATTCTCCTGAATGTACTGGGACATGGCCTCGGTCTCAGGGAGCGAGAGGGGGTATACTCTCCCCCGAGGAGGTTCTGCTCCAGGCAAGAGATCAATAGGACAGTCGTAGGGGCGATGAGGTGGAAGAGTCTCCGCCGCCTTCTTGGAGAAAACGTCTGCATATGCCCAATAACACTGAGGAAGAGAAGTGAGATCTATGGGTATCTCTGTGGTGGTGACCTGAACGCACTCCCTGAGACACCTGCCTCTACATGAATCACCCCAACCCAGTATCCTCCAGAGGACCACTCAATATGGGGAGAGTGGTAACGGAGCCAAGGTACTCCCAGCAACACCTCGTCTATTCCCTCAGGCAGGACAAGAAAAGAAATACTCTCCTGATGGGACGGGGACATAGATAAAGTGAGAGGGATCGTCTGGTGGGTGATTTGGGAGGGCAGAGTTGATCCATTCACTACTCGCACAGTCACCGGTTGGGCGAGCATCACCAGAGCTATAGTGTGGCGGAGAGCAAATGCAGAGGACATGAAATTCCCCTCGGCTCCGGAATCCACACAGAGCTCAGCGGAGAGCGTGGATGGACCTACTGTAATTGTCCCTTTAAAGGACAACTTGGTGGAAAATGCCGCAGTGTCTAGTGAACCTCCTCCCAAGGTCACTAGACGCGACCGTTTTCCTGACCGCTGTGGACATTTGTTGGCATAGTGTCCTAACTGCTGGCAGATGTTACAGACCACGGGTACTCGAGCGGCCCGGGACTTAGGTCCCGCTCGAGAAACCTCCATGGCCTCATGGGAGTTGGGCGCCTGGCTGGAAGATTCCAGAGGTCTGGCGAAGGTGGGAGCCAGCCGGAACCTCTGCCTACACTGGGAACGCTCCAACCTCCGCTCGTGAAAACGGAGGTCGATGCGGGTAGATATGGCGATAAGCTTCTCCAGTGTGGCGGGAATCTCCCTGGTAGCCAAAGCATCTTTAACATGATCAGCCAGTCCTCGCCAGTAGACTGGAATGAGTACTTTATCCGACCAGTCTAGCTCTGAGGCCAGAGTCCGAAACTGGACGGAAAACAGACTGACCAAAGACGAACCCTGTGCCAATGCCAGCAGTTGTAGCGCCGTATTGTGGGTGACCTGAGGTCCTAAAAAGACTTTTTTTAGAGCCTCCAGAAAACGAGGAGCACTCCGCACCACACGGTCGTCACGCTCCCACAGCGGGGTGGCCCACTCCAACGCTCTGCCTGACAGAAGCGAAATTATAAAGCCCACTTGTGCCCGATCCGTGGGGAAACGTGCAGCCAGAAGCTCGAGTTGTATAGAGCACTGACTCACGGATCCCCGACATTGCTTGCTGTCACCAGCAAACTTGTCTGGAAGCGGGAGGTGGGATATTGTGGGGGCAGAGGTGGCAGTGGACACACTGGCTGCAGCCACGCTAGCAGCCTGAACAGCGACTGCGGTAACATCCACAGCTGAGGTTGTGCACTCAAGAGCCGCCAACCTACCCTCCAGCTGCTGGATGTCCCGTAGTAGACGCTGGTCATCCGCCATTTTACCAGCCAGACCCTGGCGCTAATATTATGTTAGGGTCTGCGGAACGCACCAAATATATGAGGTAGAGAGGTGCGTTCGCAGCCCGGGGTCCACCGTGCAGGCGGAACCTGCTGCTAGTAAAATGGCGAAAGTAGCGAACTCTGTTATCCCGCAGAGTCGCTAAAATAAACGCCGTAGCGCGTTGTGGCAGAAAGTGCGAACTCTGTTAATACCCAGAGCCGCTAACGGAAATGCCACAGCGCTATATGGCGATAGGTGCGAACTCACTTAGCTTCAGTGAGCCGCAAAGTAAAACGCTAGGGCGCTGTCTAGCGTCGAAAGCAAACCCTGTTACGTCACAGGGCCGCTGAGGAAAAGTGCTGTGTCCTGTCAGGCTCTCAGGTACACAGTTAAGTGCTAAGCGTACATAACGCGTGATCATGTGCTAATGTCCTCGCGGGAGTCACCCGCAATCTATGGCGTCTGAACGCCAGACCCTGAATACGGCAATCAAAACTCCTCACCGGTTACGCCGGTAATCTAGGGCATCTAGGACACCGACCCTGGCCAGCTACCATACCAAACTCCTCACCGATTAAGTCGGTATTCTAGTGGCTTATTTTAGCCGGGTCCCTAACCACACATATGCATGATCACACTGGCTCATAGCATACAATGGTTGATATTAGCGCATGGCGGCCCAGCCATGCTACCCTTTTATAGCAACAGCTACAGGACCTTCCAGGAACAAGGACCAATGAGAAGCTGTTACAAACACACGTAGCTACATGACCTTCCTGGCGGACCAATAGGAGCCGCTGCAGCACCTGAACATGTGACCCTGATCTCCAATGAGAGATCTCACTCTGGGCATGCTCAGATGGGAAAACGCAGGACTTTGTCTCAAAGACGGCTGCTCCAGCACTGGCTATAATAGCAGATCCAGGAAAGGCAGCAGCAAGTCACTGCACAGTAGAGGAGTGGGCAAGACGCCTGGACCGACGTCTCTGCTGAGCAGGCTCCACTGCGGCCGGAGATGAATGGGAGACCGCAGCGGGACGGGTTCGAGACTCCCCTTGTGCAGCAGCGGGAACTCGAACCCTAACGTGTCATGTTTTGCATGTCGTAAGCAGGGTGGATAAAAATCTATGATTTTTTTTAAAAAAATTAAAAAAATCTGATTTTTTTTGATTTAAATCGGATTTTTTTTATTTAAATCGGATTTTTTTCAATAAACTGCTTTTTGAGGAAAATATTTTACCATCCAAAGGTTCTTCCATCATGAGATAAAGCTGAGTTGTTTAACTCAGTAGAATAAAGGCTGTATATGTGTAACATTCACAATGCCATGCTCTTCCAGAGGTTTCTGTAGGATTAGTGGGCAGTTTCTCTCCTATATTATCACAGACGCTCGCTTTACTTACGCAGTTCTCAAAACTGAATTTGACTCCGCAAAGGTCCCAGCCTCTTCTTCACGGCAAAAATGTTACAACATGAACAGAGTTGAGAAAAAGACCTTAATCCTATTGTTCTACAAACCTATATGAATACAGAATCAACCCCTTCAGTGCCAAGTCCAAGAAGTTAGACAATATGTTTCTGATTGTTTGGAGTGGAATAGATCTGCACAACACAAGAAGAATGTGAATCTAAGTGTGAGGAGGAGGAAGGGCAAGCAGACAAGAAAATGAAAGTGAAACTTTGAGCACAATACTGCAGCATAGCCACAGACAGACAAGTCTGGATCTGTTTGTGTGTACGATCTGAGGTTTATTACATTCTTTCCTTATAATGGCAGCAGGCCGTAAAAGAGACCCAGTTTGGGAATATTTTAATGAAGCTCCTTCGCCTATCGGTAAGGCAGGCATGCGTGCAAAATGCAAACGATGCAACAAAGAGATGCAAGGCCTGGTGGCGCGAATGAGGCAACATCATGAGAAGTGCGGTGATGAAGATGACCAAAGAAACACTTCTGAACAGGCAGGATCTTCAGGTTGGTAAACATTTTTATTGAATCCTATTTCTAAAGACTGAACTGTCATGTGTGAGAAAAATTATATTTCTTATTATTACTGCATGTTACTGTCATTTGGTACAGTTATGAAGAAAAACAAATATTCCTTTTGGGGCAGTGCTGTGTTGTGTACAATAAGCAGAAATTGTATAAACAATAAAATAACAGCATTGACTTTTTTTGTTTAGGGGAATTCATGGATTCTGGAAACTATCCACCTCCAAGATCACCATCATCCTGTTCTACAGTTTCAGAGTTATCCATCCAGGATAGTGCTTCATTAGCAGCAGCATCATCATCAGACACCCACAGCCACATATCACCATCACCCAAAAGGAAGAAAAAACCTTTACCTCCTGGAACCACCATAGATAGGTTTGTGATAAAAACTAGCAGATTAGAAAAAGAGTTGATTGAGGAAAAAATTGCTCAGTTTATTTATGCAACGAACTCTTCTTTCCGTCTGACTGAGAACCCACATTTCATTAATATGGTTCAGTCACTGAGACCAGGATACAGTCCACCCAGCAGAGCTGATGTTGCAGGGAAACTGTTGGATCAAGTGTATGACAGAGAAATGGAGCAATGTGCAACAGCTCTGGAGGGTAAAATTGTTAACCTAAGTATTGATGGGTGGAGTAATGTCCACAATGATCCTATTGTATGTGCTTGTATAACAACAGAAGAAGGTAAAGTTTCCTTGCACAAACAACTGATATGTCAGGAAATGCACACACAGCAGAATACTTACAAGAAGTGGCAGTAAAAGCTATAACAACATGTGAACAAAAATTCAAATGTCTAGTACGCAGTTTGCTCACTGACAATGCTGCAAACGTATCCAAGATGAGAAGAAATTTAGAAGAGCAGGGAGGGAATACAAAGCTAACAACATGGTTGCAGTGCTCATTTGCTGCACCTCTTAGCCAAAGACTTAAGTGTTCCAGAAATAAAGGCTAATGTTGTTGAAATTGCTAAATACTTCCGTAATAATCATTTTGCTGCAGCAGCTCTGAAAAGGATGGGTGGAACCAAGCTAACGCTCCCACAAGATGTTAGATGGAACTCTGTGGTGGACTGTTTTGAGCAGGGTGGATAAAAATCAATGATTTTTTTAAAAAAAATCAAAAAAATCGGATTTTTTTGATTTAAATCAGATTTTTTTGATTTAAATCGGATTTTTTTGATTTAAATCGGATTTTTTTCAATAAACTGCTTTTTGAGGAAAATATTTTACCATCCAAAGGTTCTTCCATCATGAGATAAAGCTGAGTTGTTTAACTCAGTAGAATAAAGGCTGTATATGTGTAACATTCACAATGCCATGCTCTTCCAGAGGTTTCTGTAGGATTAGTGGGCAGTTTCTCTCCTATATTATCACAGACGCTCGCTTTACTTACGCAGTTCTCAAAACTGAATTTGACTCCGCAGAGGTCCCAGCCTCTTCTTCACGGCAAAAATGTTACAACATGAACAGAGTTGAGAAAAAGACCTTAATCCTATTGTTCTACAAACTTATATGAATACAGAATCAACCCCTTCAGTGCCAAGTCCAAGAAGTTAGACAATATGTTTCTGATTGTTTGGAGTGGAATAGATCTGCACAACACAAGAAGAATGTGAATCTAAGTGTGAGGAGGAGGAAGGGCAAGCAGACAAGAAAATGAAAGTGAAACTTTGAGCACAATACTGCAGCATAGCCACAGACAGACAAGTCTGGATCTGTTTGTGTGTACAATCTGAGGTTTATTACATTCTTTCCTTATAATGGCAGCAGGCCGTAAAAGAGACCCAGTTTGGGAATATTTTAATGAAGCTCCTTCGCCTATCGGTAAGGCAGGCATGCGTGCAAAATGCAAACGATGCAACAAAGAGATGCAAGGCCTGGTGGCGCGAATGAGGCAACATCATGAGAAGTGCGGTGATGAAGATGACCAAAGAAACACTTCTGAACAGGCAGGATCTTCAGGTTGGTAAACATTTTTATTGAATCCTATTTCTAAAGACTGAACTGTCATGTGTGAGAAAAATTATATTTCTTATTATACTGCATGTTACTGTCATTTGGTACAGTTATGAAGAAAAACAAATATTCCTTTTGGGGCAGTGCTGTGTTGTGTACAATAAGCAGAAATTGTATAAACAATAAAATAACAGCATTGACTTTTTTTGTTTAGGGGAATTCATGGATTCTGGAAACTATCCACCTCCAAGATCACCATCATCCTGTTCTACAGTTTCAGAGTTATCCATCCAGGATAGTGCTTCATTAGCAGCATCATCATCATCAGACACCCACAGCCACATATCACCATCACCCAAAAGGAAGAAAAAACCTTTACCTCCTGGAACCACCATAGATAGGTTTGTGATAACAACCTGCAATGATCCTCAGTGTACTGAACCATCGCACGACCAGCTCTACCCTCTCCTAGTGTATTCTCACCCATCCCTGTAGACTGTGAGCCCTCGCGGGCAGGGTCCTCCCTCCTTCTGTACTTGTGTGTCCCTTGTCTAGCACATGTTTATTGTACCTGTCTATATTTTTCCCTTTTCATATGTAAAGCGCCATGGAATAAATGGCGCTATATAAATGTATAATATAATAATAACTAGCAGATTAGAAAAAGAGTTGATTGATGAAAAAATTGCCCAGTTTATTTATGCAACGAACTCTTCTTTCCGTCTGACTGAGAACCCACATTTCATTAATATGGTTCAGTCACTGAGACCAGGATACAGTCCACCCAGCAGAGCTGATGTTGCAGGGAAACTGCTGGATCAAGTGTATGACAGAGAAATGGAGCAATGTGCAACAGCTCTGGAGGGTAAAATTGTTAACTTAAGTATTGATGGGTGGAGTAATGTCCACAATAATCCTATTGTATGTGCTTGTATAACAACAGAAGAAGGTAAAGTCTTCCTTGCACAAACAACTGATACGTCAGGAAATGCACACACAGCAGAATACTTACAAGAAGTGGCAGTAAAAGCTATAACAACATGTGAACAAAAATTCAAATGTCTAGTACGCAGTTTGGTCACTGACAATGCTGCAAACGTATCCAAGATGAGAAGAAATTTAGAAGAGCAGGGAGGGAATACAAAGCTAATAATAACATATGGTTGCAGTGCTCATTTGCTGCACCTCTTAGCCAAAGACTTAAGTGTTCCAGAAATAAAGGCTAATGTTGTTGAAATTGCCAAACACTTCCGTAATAATCATTTTGCTGCAGCAGCTCTGAAAAGGATGGGTGGAACCAAGCTAACGCTCCCACAAGATGTTAGATGGAACTCTGTGGTGGACTGTTTTGAGCAGTATATCAAAAACTGGCCTATTCTGATGACACTTTGTGAAGAAAATCGAGATAAAATAGATGGCACTGTCACGGCCAAAATCCTCAACATTGGGCTTAAGAGAAATGTTGAACATATGCTGAGCTTCCTGAATCCCATCTCTCAAGCTTTAAACAAAATACAGAAAAATAGCTGTTTTATTGCGGATGCTGTTGAAATTTGGAAGGAACTGAGTGAACACTTAAAAACAGAACTACACACGGACAGAATTAAATTACAAGCAGTAAACAAACGAATGGGACAAGCACTGACTCCAGCTCATTTTTTGGCAAATATTGTCAATATCCAATATCAGGGTCAAAACCTAAGTGCTGAGGAAGAGGAGTTAGCTATGACATGGGTATCCAGCAATCATCCATCTTTAATGCCAACTATAATAAACTTCAGAGCTAAGGGGGAACCATTCAAGAAATATATGTTTGCTGAAGATATTTTAAGGAAGGTCACACCAGTAAACTGGTGGAAGTCACTTAAGTGCTTGGATTTAGAGACTGTTCAAGTAATGATTTCACTTTTAACAGCAGTAGCTTCTTCTGCAGGCGTTGAAAGAATATTCTCTTCCTTTGGATTCATTCATTCTAAATTGAGAAATCGGTTGGGACCCAATAAAGCAGGAAAGCTTGTTTTTCTTTTCCAGATTATGAATAGGAACAAAGAAGAAGATGATGATGAAGATGACGACGAGTGAGCTACAGAGGACAGCAGGGACAGTAGTATTTAAGTTTTTCATGTGTCGGCTGGGCTGACAGTCTAAGTTTCTTAAAATATATATATATTTTGTTTAGCCAAATTAGTTAACAAACATGGATGTTTGTTTAAGCAAATAACTTATGCTGTAATGTTGTTATTGTTTCAGTTGAATAAATCTATTTAAATTGTTATTAAGGTCAGGATTATTTTTCTCCTTCCTAAGTACAACAGAACAGTGGTGTCCAAATATGAATGATTAACCATTTAACTGGGGAGAAAAAAGTAATATAAAAAGTGATTCTAAAAATCTTCATCTACTTGCATGTTAAAGTAGCAAGAACTAGTTTAGGTAGAAACTTTGATTTAAATCACTGATTTAAATCAAGCCTTACTGACTAGTGATTTAAATCGTGATTTAAATCAGTTTGATTTAAATCAAATCCACCCTGGTCGTAAGCATTGAAATTATATTTTTTTTTTTTTCCCATTTTTTTTATTTATATTTTTTAGGAGCTTATTTTTTTTTATTTCATTATTTTTTGTGGTATCTGGAAATCTACGCCGAAAGGCTCACTGTGAACATACTAACATACCCTTACAGGTTTTTATAAAGATGTCTGTAAAATATTTACAGGGCTGTTGGGGAGCAAATCAATATTTAAGGGTCTTAACAAGAACAACTAAATCTAAATGTTTTCCTGGCAGATTTTTCTCGCCATTAGCAAGTCTTTTCATGTTCTTGGACATAATCTTTTATTTAGCTTGCTGCTCAGTGGGAGACACGTGCTTCCCTAAGAAAGCTGCGGTTTCACGCTCGAAAATGCGGATGCAAAAGCATCATTTAATAATGTAATAAGTGCAGACATGCTGCCTTGCACACAAATCGCTGCTCAGACCCAGACATCCGTTGCTGCACAAGATCTTTCGAAGAATAGAAATCTGGTCAGACCACTAAATATTTTAAAAATATATGTTTTTTATCTTGAATAAACATTTTAAGTAGTAAAATGTAATTTAAATTCTAAGCCATGCAGGATTCATAGTTTCAACCTGTGATTTTTTAACACTTTGATAATAGCCAAGGTTGTTTAGACCTTGAAGCTCAGGGCCAAATTTTTAGTCAAATTTCATTTGACGAGAATATAGTAAATTATCCTAATTTACTCTCAGGACCTGCGCAGATGAAAGCTTTTGTATTAAGGTAGAATATAAGAGACTTTCTAATATGTCTTATCATAGAAATCTGCTTTTTTTTCTCCACTTATGAGTCTCTTCTTCCCCTCCTCCCAGCTTTCTGAACTCACCATCCACTTTGAAAAACATGTCCAACGTCTTAGTCAAAGAAAGACAGACAATCTGCTCAGTGTGGCGTCCGTTTATACCTATTGGGCCACGTTCACACACTCAGTATTTGGTCAGTAATTTACACCGGTATTTGTAAGCCAAAATCAGGAGTGGAACAATCAGAGGAAAAGTATAATAGAAACGCGTCACCACTTCTGTATTTATCACTCACTCCTTGTTTTGGCTTACAAACACTGATGTAAAATACTGACCAAATACTGATTGTGTGACCGTGGCCTTATACTTTATGGAGGCTGAAGAGGGGAAGAGGAGTGAGAACCATAGTTAGTAAACAGGCAGAGGCAGACAAGACAAGCAGATATGCTGCTGTTAGTGAGTGATATAGCTTATCCAAATGCTGGATTCACAGCTACAGTGCTCAATACGGCAGCTAATTTCTTTAATGCTGTTGATGCTTCTGAACATGTGCTAAACAGAGAACGGAAGAGAAATATCTCATGTTTATGTGAATGGTGTGTATAAGAGACAGCAGAGCAACTAGTCTGCCCTCACCAGCTCAGAGAGAACTGAAAATTAAAGATGGAACTTGAAGAGCGGAAAACTGGGATACAAGTTATTCAGTGGCCAGAATTGGTATTATTGCTCATGTACAGACGACAGCTTATTCTGTGAAGTGTCATGAAATGACGGGTACTCGTTAGCTGAGCATATATGGAATCCCTTTACTCCATCCTATAATATAGTGTTCTTTATTACAGAATGGTTTCTGCTGCTGTCTGCCGCCGGTGATGGATTACTCCCTTGAAAGAGAAATTACTAATGTGTTTGTCATAGTAAATTTTTAACATGTTTGGACACTGCTGTCTGGAAATCTGCCCAGTATAAATATTAGTCTGTTGTCATTGTGTGGGCACAAGCCATATGCCGCTAGCAACTGCTCCGCTCAACAGCCACCAGTTTTGGTCAATTAATAATTGAAAAATTGCTATTTTAACTGTGTCTTGTGAGGGATTTTCCTTTGGCTAGCCTTATTTTCGATAACCGCTGAATTTACTTACAATGATGATAAATTATAGAGTACGTGTGAGCCCACAGTAATAATGGAGAGGATGGCTCTTCTGCTGTACTATTCTTATGAGCCTGTATTATTGAGCAGAAGGGTGGTAAGTAGTTAGCATCCAGTGATTGCCTTTGTAGTTGGTTCAGCAGATCCAGGTAACATCCTAGGATTTTACATGTTAGCTGTCTTTTATATCCCGTGCTTGGTAATCATAACGGGGGTTTGTGGTTTCAGAATATCCCTGTCCACAGGCGCAATATGTAAAAAATAAACAAACTGCGCCTTGCTTGTCCTCCCCAGGTCCAACAATGATTCAGTGTTGCTGCTTTCAGTGTCTTGTTAATGTATGCAATGCTGACGTCATGTCGATGCCGCTGCAACCACTCAGTGAACTCAGCAGCTCTGCCTGGGTAGATGACACAAGACGTTCAGAGCCGCTGAGATCACTGATTGATGTGAGCTATATCAGCTCTGCAGACAAACAGGCACTAGGAGCAATGGTAGAGACTCTGTACTGGACCTGGGGAGGCTGTGCTAAGGACAGTTTATTTGTTGTTGTTTTTTTTAGACAGTGGACAGAGGTATTTTGAAACCAGAAATCCCCAGAGAATCCCAAGAGCTACACACCCTTGTAAAGATCATAAAAATTAGCACTAAGTAAGAAGGGCCAAATCTTTGAAACCCCTTTGAAAAGGGGGAGCAGTGAGAATAAGATAACAGCAAATCATTTCATTTTTAAAATGGTAACTTGTGCTCTTTAAAGGGTATCTGCCAGGTGCCATACTGATAGTATCCTGAAATAGGGTCTGGGCAGCCCTTTCAGGATTTGTAACTTTTATTTTTGTGCATTACTCCGTTGTCTTGCTCTGATCCTCGGAAATACATAGTCACGCAACGGCTAGTTAAGTATATGTAAATCCGAAGTGAATATTCACCCCCACCCATAATTCTGCCCACCCTTCCACGCCTGCGTACTTTAGGCCGGGATCACACATGCAACGAAAATGTCCGACGCTCACATGTGAAATCCCAGCTCTGGCGCCGGCACTCGAGAGTGGAGCGAGCGGCTGCATATAAATACATGCAGCCGCGCACTCCACTCCCAAGTTTGGGCTCCAGAGCTGGGATTTCACATGCGAGCGTCGGATGTTTTCGTCGCATGTGTGATCCCGGCCTTATAGTTAGGGTGCAGATACATTGCCGTATTTTTCACACGAGGATCGAATTGACCTGAGAATGACAGCTACATACAAATACATACTGTCACACTTGGGTCAGGATAGCCAACGGCCAGTCCGAGGATTATGAGCGGGGGGTGGGGATGAATATTCATTTTTTCCAGAGTTTACAGCAAGACAACGGGGCAACACGGAGCAATAAATGTTAAATATCCTGAAAGGGCTGCCCAAGCCCTATTTAAGTAAACTATTAGTATGGCACACAAAAATCACCTGACAGATACCCTTTAACACATCATGTTATGACTACGTAAGCTGCCAAATACTGCTAAAAATGTGCTTATGCACTGTACCTTCATGCATCATACACCTTATGTATGAATCCATACACCGCTCTCCCTGTATAGTCATGGCCAAAAGTTTTGAGAATGACACAAATATTATATTTTCACATGATCTGCTGCCCTCTGGTTTTTATGTGTGTTTGACAGATGATTTTATCACAGACAGAAATATAATAATTGCAAACATATGAGTAACAAAAGCTTATATTGACAGTTAGAATGAGTTAATGCAGCAAGTCAATATTTGCAGTGTTGACTCTTCTTCTTCAGGACCTCTGCAATTCTCCCTGGCATGCTCTCAATCAACTTCTGGACCAAATCCTGACTGATAGCAGTCCATTCTTGCACAACCAATGCTTTCATTTTGTCAGAATTTTTAGGTTTTTGTTTGTCCACCCATCTCTTGATGATTGACCACAAGTTCTCAATGGGATTAAGATCTGGGGAGTTTCCAGGCCATGGACCCAAAATCTCTATGTTTTGTTCCCTGAGCCATTTAGTTATCACCTTTGCTTTATGGCAATGTGCTCCATCATGCTGGAAAAGGCACTCTTGATCGCCAAACTGCTCTTGGAGGGTTGGGAGAAGTTGCTCTTGGAGGACATTCTGTTACCATTCTTTATTCATGGCTGTGTTTTTAGGCAAGACTGTGAGAGAGCCGATTACCTTGGCTGAGAAGCAACCCCACACATGAATGGTTTCAGGATGCTTAACAGTTGGCATGAGACAAGACTGGTGGTAGCGCTCACCTTGTCTTCTCCGAATGAGGCGTTTTCCTGATGTCCCAAACAATCGAAAAGGGGATTCATCAGAGAAAATAACTTTACCCCAGTCCTCAGCAGTCCACTGCCTGTACCTTTTGCAGAATATCAGTCTGTCCATGATGTTTTTTCTGGAGAGAAGTGGCTTCTTTGCTGCCCTCCTTGAGACCAGGCCTTGCTCCAAGAGTCTCTGCCTCACAGTGCGTGCAGATGCACTCACACCTGCCTGCTGCCATTCCTGAGCAAGCTCTGCACTGCTGGTAGCCCGATCCCGCATCTGAAACACTTTTAAGAGACGGTCCTGGCGCTTGCTGGTCTTTCTTGGGCGCCCTGGAGCCTTTTTGGCAACAATGGAACCTCTCTCCTTGAAGTTCTTGATGATGCGATAGATTGTTGACTGAGGTGCAATCTTTCTAGCTGCGATACTCTTCCCTGTTAGGCCATTTTTGTGCATTGCAATGATGACTGCACGTGTTGCTTTAGAGATAACCATGGTTAACAGAAGAGAAACAATGATGCCAAGCACCAGCCTCCTTTTAAAGTGTCCAGTGGTGTCATTCTTACTTAATCATGACAGATTGATCTCCAGCCATGTCCTCATCAACACCCACACCTGTGTTAATGGAGCAATCACTGAAAAGAGGTTAGCTGGTCCTTTTAAGGCAGGGCTGCAATGATGTTGAAATGTGTTTTGGGGATAAAGTTCATTTTCTAGTCAAATATTGACTTTGCAAGTAATTGCTGTTAAGCTGATCACTCTTTATAACATTCTGGAGTATATGCAAATTGCCATTAGAAAAAGTGAAGCAGTAGACTTTGTAATAATTAATATTTGTGTCATTCTCAAAACTTTTGGCCATGACTGTATGGCAGACAGCCCTGAGCGGCCTGGTGGGCCTATACAAACCATCCGTGGCGCCTACTGTGAGCTCCCTAACACGGCCCCTCTGCCTTTGATTGATGGAAAAATAGAAATGTTATGGATCTTAGAAAATACCAACACAAATTTCTAGATTTTTTTAAAAGCAGAAATATGTTAGAGTTGTATAAATTTGGTGCTGCCATAATAGAACTGACCTAGAGAATCAAGTCACTAGCTACATTTTTACCACATATTGAGCGCCGTTAAAAAGGGACCCCCCAAAAATTTGCTTTGATGACTGCTTTGCCCACTCTTGGCATTCTCTTGATGAGCTTCAAGAGGTAGTCACTGGAAATGGTTTTCACTTCACCGGTGTGCCCTGTCAGGTTTAATAAGTGGAATTTCTGGCCTTATAAATGGGGTTGGGACCATCAGTTGTGTTGTGCAGAAGTCTGGTGGATACACAGCTGATAGTCCTACTGAATAGACTGTTAGAATTTGTATTATGGCAAGAAAAAAGCAGCTAAGTAAAGAAAAACGAGTGGCCATCATTAGTTTAAGAAATGAAGGTCAGTCAGTCCGAAAAATTGGGAAAACTTTGAAAGTGTCCCCAAGTGCAGTTGCAAAAACCATCAAGCGCTACAAAGAAACTGGTTAACATGAGGACCGCCCCAGGAAAGGAAGACCAAGAGTCACCTCTGCTTCTGAGGATAAGTTTATCCGAGTCACCAGCCTCAGAAATCGCAGGTTAACAGCAGCTCAGATTAGAGACCAGGTCAATGCCACACAGAGTTCTAGCAGCAGACACATCTCTACAACAACTGTTAAGAGGAGACTTTGTGCAGCAGGCCTTCATGGTAAAATAGCTGCTAGGAAACCACTGCTAAGGACAGGCAACAAGCAGAAGAGACTTGTTTGGGCTAAAGAACACAAGGAATGGACATTAGACCAGTAGAAATCTGTGTTTTGGTCTGATGAGTCCAAATTTGAGATCTTTGGTTCCAACCACCATGTCTTTGTGCGACGCAGAAAAGGTGAACGGATGGACTCTACATGCCAGGTTCCCACCGTGAAGCATGGAGGAGGTGGTGTGATGATTGTTCGTGCTTTACTGGTGACAATGTTGGGGATTTATTCAAAATTGAAGGCATACTGAACCAGCATGGCTACCACAGCTTCTTGCAGCGGCATGCTATTCCATCTGATTTGCCTTTAGTTGGACCATCATTTTTATTTTTCGACAGGACAATGACCCCAAACTCACCTCCAGGCTGTGTAAGGGCTATTTGACCAAGAAGGAGAGTGATTTGGTGCTACACCAGATGACCTGGCCTCCACAGTCACCAGACCTGAACCCAATCGAGATGGTTTGGGGTGAGCTGAACCACAGAGTGAAGTCAAAAGGGCTCAACAAGTGCTAAGCATCTCTGGGAACTCTTTCAAGACTGTTGGAAGACCATTTCCGGTGACTACCTCTTGAAGCTCATCAAGAGAATGCCAAGAGTGTGTAAATCAGTCATCAAAGCAAAGGTGGCTACTTCGAAGAACCTAGAATATAAGACATATTTTCAGTTGTTTCACACTTTTTTTGTAAAGTGTAATGTATAGTTCCACATGTGTTAATTCATAGTTTTGATGCCTTCAGTGTGATTCTACAATTTTCATAGTCATGAAAATACAGAAAAATCTTTAAATAAGGTGTGTCCAAACTTTTGATCTGTACTGTATATTAGTACAGTATCCATTTTAAACATCCACCAGATGGCAGTACATGCTAGTTTGCTGTCCTAATAATTCCTCGGTTATGGATTTGATATTACTAACATTTCCATTTTTACTACATTAATTGTGGTGAAACCATTGTAGATTGAATTGATTTGTCTGTACTGTTCTTCTAGGGAATAACAATACTTCCACAAATCATTCTAGCAGGTTAACATTTCTCAAGTTGAGGTTAGAAAGCATAGAGCATTGCTTGCAAAAAGCAAACAAATTGTCATATGAGAAAGTAACTTGATGTTTCAGTGATATGTCTTCATCCTGGTCTGCAGCTTTTTGCTCCTTTTTATTATTTTGTGTTGATTTGTACATGAACCAATATCCATGGAAAACGTGATCTACTCTCTTTTATTTGTAGTGTATTTCGTCCTGATCACCAGAAGAGGGAGCCATAGTACTTATTATTTTTCAGTAGTTGGTCTTGTGATCATTAGTAATTATTTGTCTTATTTTTAGTAGCAAAAAAATGAACAAAACTAATATCACAATTAACAAGCAACAACTTTACACTTGTCAAAGACAAGCTAGAGTTTACTGTACTTCCTCCATCATGCTGAATGTTTGGCAAACAGAATTGTCCTTTCTAAATCAGATATAGCAAGAGAGAAAAAGCCGGCACCGGTGTATAAAGACCTTCAATAAAGACAGCAAACGTCATTCTTGTTACGAAACCGACCAGAACTCGCAAACTTATAAAACCAATGGTGTGCACAAATGTTTTCTTTTCAGCTAAACAGTTTGCGTCAAATATACCTTTTGGAATTCTGGACAAAAAGTTTAACCTTGGTCTCACTAGACCATAACACATTTTCCCACATGCTTTTGGAAGACTGGATGCAGGTTTTGGCAAAATATAGCCCAAAAAAAGTCTATGGTCCATGGCAAAGGTAATTGGTAAAAAGTGCACACATATATATTAGGACATAATATTTTGTAATAAATATGGGTAAAGTACTAAGGTAGGCACTAAACATCACAAGAAGTGAAAAGAATAAAAAAGTTCCATTGCCAGTTGCAAGTACCCAGGGGCTCCAGTGACTCCAGCGTACGTTTTGCCTGCTGGCTTTCTCAAGGTGAGTCACTGGAGCCACTGGGTACTTACAACTGGTAATGGAACTTCTTTCATTCTTTCCCTTTTTGTGATGCTTAGTGCCTTCTTTAGTACTTGGCCCATATTTATTACAAAATATGTTCTAATATATATATGTGTGTGCACTTTTTCACAATTACCTTTACCATGGACCATGTTTATGGAAGTCTTAATGTTGTATAGACACTATACCCACTTCCAATACACTTTGCAGTGAGTTCCCTGTACAAGATCAGCTTTCCGCTCTATACGTTTTTACTATTTCCTATGTTTTTATCTGTTAATTGAATAAAAATGTATTTTTTATGTATCCATTTTCTGTGTTTATTCACTTCTTTGAGTAGGTAATAACATTTGATCAGTGTATATCCACATTATTTCTGTAGAATCATTAGAGATTTATTACACTTTGATGTTGTTTAATGATTAGTACCTAGTAGCACCCCCCTTTTTGGAAGTATCCCAACTTGTAAACGTTTTTTGTAGCCATACGAGAGTCTTTCAATTCTTGTTTGAAGGATTTTCATCCATTCTTCCGTGGAAGATTCTGTGAGTTTCCTGGGTCGTCTTGCATGAGAATTTCTGTGCCTTTCTTCCCACGTGCCTCAGATCATTGTGGCCAAAGAGTTCTATTTTAATCTCATCGTTCCACATGACTTGTTTCCAAAATGGAACAGGCTCGTTTAGATGTTCTTTTGACGCTTAATTTTATGGCGAGGAAGCAGGAGAGATTTTCTTCTGATGACTCTTCCATTAAGGCCATATTTGTCAGGTGTGTCTGAACAGCAGAACAATGTACCAGAACTCCAGTGTCTGCTAAATCTTTCTGAAGGACTTTTGCAGTGAAGCGGGGTTCTGATTTGCCTCTCTAGCAATCCTATGAGAAGCTGTCACTGAAATTTTTCTTGGTCTTCCAGACCTTATCTTGACCTTCACTGTTCCTGTAAACTGCCATTTCTTAATTACATTTCGAATTGAGGAAAGGGCTACTTGAAGACACTTTTCCATCTTCTTATAGCCTTCTTCTGCTTTGTGGGCCCCCACCATTTTTATTTTCAGAGTCCTAGGCAGCTGCTTAGAATAACCCATAGCTGTATTTTTTTGGCACAGGTTTAGAGGAGGCTGGGTTGTTTATAAAGCTTGGAAATTTCCATCACCTGGTCTTTCCTAACGATGATAGTGAACAAGCCATAGCCCTAACAGGCTGATTAAGGTCTGAAACCTTGGTCAAAGTTATCTGCGTACACAATTCTCCAAGGGTGCCCAAACTTTTATGTAGATCCATTTTCATTTTTAGTAATTTTTAAAATGTAAAAAATGACAGTTTATATTTTTTTGCCTTAAAATGCAAAGGAAATGTGTCATCTTTAACTTTAGGCCTTTTAGAGATGATGATAATAACCCCTCCACTTTACACCACTAGGGAAGTTTTAATTAATAGGAAGAATGTTTTATCTTTGTTCTGCTGTCTAACCCTGAGGTGCATCTTATGGTAAGGTGCATTTTATAGTCCGAAAAATGCAGTGGGTCTATGGAACAACTGAGCATTAGGCCGGGATCACACATGCAAGGAAATCGTCCGACGCTCGCATGTGAAATCCCAGCTCTGGCACCGGCACTCGGGAGTGGAGTGCGCGGCTGCATAGAAATACATGCAGCCACGCACTCCACTCCCGAGTGCCGGCGCCAGAGCTGGGATTTCACATGCGAGCGTCGGACGATTTCCTCGCATGTGTGATCCCGGCCTCAGATTTGGCTACTAAAAAAATGATTGGGACTTCTTCTTTAACAGTTGTCAATTGAATATATACAAACCTTTCGATTCTCGATAACGTAGCCCGAAGAACAATGATGGGGACAGAACTGTTGCTCATACCATCATCCTATCCTCATACAGTATCATGCTTTTGACTTTGGATAAAGGGCAATTATTTTTTTTGTAGGCATAAGCATTTTGTTCGTTCATCGGATGATCGCCGACATGTTTGCACAGGCATGTAATCGTAACCGAGTGGTCCTATACTTATTCACCGATTATCCACTCCTATAATTAAGGCACATTTGCTACTTTCTTATTTACAGAAGAATAAACTTGAATCATCCCTTCATACAACAGCTGCATGAGAACAAGAATGATATACTGTGTGTCCTGAAAGAGAAGATCGTCACCACGCAGAAGTGTGTCATTTCTCAACAGTCACAAATAGAGGAGACGTGTAAACTTGGCGGTAAACTTGGTGTTAAAGCAAAAGCAGTGACGGTAAGTGGGATGGGAACACGCTGAGCTTTTGCAAAGTCTTGTGTTCATATCAGATTGCACAGAGGAGATGATTGTTCCTGAAATGTTTTGTGCCAGATCTGTGGGGGAAATAGAATTATGACTAGTAAAATGGTTTACAGTCTAGAGGCCGAATTCACAGATGGTTTATATGAAAGTGTAGAGACGTATTCAGTCCCCCAAGTGCATGCACACAGGAATATCTATCCTGCACATAACCCGCAGCACTGCAGGCAAACTTCAGTCTGAAAATCATGGTTAAGCATGAAGCTGAGGGATTTGTTCCATCACTGGAGCTCGGTTTCTATATCTGCGCTTGAGGGTTTTATTCTCTCTTAGGTAATTCTCTAAATGGCAAACATTTCTGGCTCATGGATATGCCTGAATTACAAGACTGTAGTGTAGTATGTATAGACACCTATGGGACTGTACAGCATGGCCATATGCCGCCGATGTTATATAGGGTACACGGTGTTCTTCATTGATTCATTGCACCATTTTGTGCTGTATTACTCAATATTATGAAGGTATTAAAGCATTATCACATCATTGCAGAAGCTTAAGGCTATGTGCACACATTGCGGATTCTGCTGCGGATCCGCAGCGGATTTTCCGCTGCAGATCCGCAGCAGAATTGCAAGTGATGTACAGTAGCATTAGAGTCAATGTTAAACAAAAAAAGGAGTGCACATGCTGCGGATTTTTCCATGCGGAATTGGGTGCGGATTTAAATCCGCAGCATGTCACTTCTTTCAGCTGCAGAATGGAAGGGAGGGAGACACAGGAATTCATTACTGATGGGTAGGCGGAGCCCCAGATCAGGATGTTACCTCAGATCAAAAGAGTGATGACTGGCTGGCCCCTCCAGCTCGGGCTCCTCCTACTCAGCTCCAGTCTAAGATTTGAGGTCCAGAGGATGGTCGCTGCTAATGCAGCTCCTCAGAAGATTTTATTATTTTATATTCGGACAGGAGACTTGGATCACTAGTTGGTCTAGAGGTCTCAGGGGTATCAGCGCTGCTGTACCCCAACCTCTCCCTTGGCGGATCTGTATTTACTCAAAGTCCCTGCAGAATCCTTGCCGGCCCTGGGGGATGAGGAGAGCTTCTCTGGCGGGAACGCAAACCACACGTGCGGTCACTGCGTTCTTCGCCCTGGGGGGAAGCATGGGCACAAGCGCCACAAATCCTGAGGGGTCCCTGTGGCGCCTTGGCTGGTGAGTACTCCACACAAATTTTAATAATAATTATGTGTGAGTGCTTTAGCGTCTGAATGAGCAGCGCTATTACTAATGTCAGTATGCTTCAGCGCTGCTGTGACAGCGTTACTACATGTATGTCAGTATGCTTCAGCGCTGCTGTGACAGCGTTACTACATGTATGTCAGTATGCTTCAGCGCTGCTGTGACAGCGCTACTACATGTAATGTCAGTATGCTTCAGCGCTGCTGTGACAGCGCTACTACATGTAATGTCAGTATGCTTCAGCGCTGCTGTGACAGCGCTACTACATGTAATATCAGTATGCTTCAGCGCTGCTGTGACAGCGCTACTACATGTAATGTCAGTATGCTTCAGCGCTGCTGTGACAGCGCTACTACATGTAATGTCAGTATGCTTCAGCGCTGCTGTGACAGCGCTGTTACAAGGAGATGTGGTGATTTTTTGTCCGCAGGCAGATAGCTGCAGGACAGAGAGGGAGCAGGAGCGGGGAGAGTTCGCGCTCATTATTTGAGCTGGCGGGGGGCGTGGCCTATCTATCCCGGTCTTTTGAGCAGGAAGACGCGCGCTCTGGCGTTTCTCCTGCGACCCCCTCACTGTGGCGGCCATTACTCAGGCTCCTGGGCTCCTCGGACCGCTCCTCTCCTCATAAGACACCACGGCCAGCTGGGTGAGTGCGGATTCCTCACCCCGCAGCGCAGCGATCGCTATACTGCAGCTGCAGTCTCATCAGAGACATAAAAATTGGCTGGGGCTCACAAATATATATATATATTTTGGTGAGTTTGCAATATTAACCCTCTGAGGGTTATTTCTACCAGCTAAATTTGCTGACTGAATACCGCTGGGGTAACCCTGCTTGGTGGAGCGTTAACCCTTCAGCGTTTGAAAAAAAAAAAAAAAAAAACCGCATAGTTTTTTGCTGGTATTACCGCTTTGACCTGCTCATACAGGTGAGACATGTCTGAACAGAGTTCAGATGCCGCGGATCACGTCCCAGTGCCATTGCGGCAATCAGATACGCAGACCTCCACAGCGTCTAGCGCTGCGGTCGACAGCGGTGGAAAATTGGATGATATCGCTCGATCGATTAATAACTTGTCTGACCTTTTAGGTCAATATGTGTCTGCTAATTCCTCTCAGAGGAAGCGACGCAGGCCGTTACCGGCCTCTACACGGAGCGAGTCAGATGTATCTGATATTGGGCAGAGTTCCCCTTTAAATTCGGATGGAGAAATATCCGATTCAGATGCGGACGAGCCGCAGGGGCGTTCCTCTATGACGAAGCGTACGGAGGCATTAATTGAAGCCATGAGAGATATACTACAGTTACCGGAGGAGGTAACTAGTCGTCCTGGTAAATCAGCACGCATGTTCCAGGAGTCCCGTGCTTCGCGCACAACATTGCCAGCTCTGGATGAGCTTAATGGTGTAATAGAGGAGGAACGTCTATGTCCAGATAAGCGTTTTCATGGAACGCATTTCTTTGATACACTTTATCCTTGCTCTACGGAGTTAAAGGCTAATTGGACTTCTGCTCCTGAAGTGGATGTGTCTTTGTCTCAGCTTAGTAAATCCTCTCTACTCCCTATTAAGGGAAAAGCGAGCTTACAGGAGCCTTTGGATAGAAAGGCAGAATTGGCGGCAAAAGCAAGCTATGAGGCTGCGGGTCATGGATTTCGAGCAGTGCTAGGATCCATGTGTGCTGCTAGAGCTTCTCTAAGCTGGTTGGCACGTCTGAAGACGGAGTTGCAAAATGAATCTCCGTTATCTGAGATACGGGAAACTTGTGAATGGTTAGAAACGGCAGCCTGTTATATCTTTGATGCCGGTCTGGATACGGCATCTCTGCTGGCCAAAGCGCAAGCTTCAGCGGTCACAGTCAGAAGAGCTTTATGGCTCAGACAGTGGGCCGGGGACGCAGTTTCCAAACAAGGGTTGTTGGCCTTACCTTACAAGGGTGGCCATCTTTTTGGATCCGACCTCACAGAGCTGATTTCCAAGGCTAAGGCGAAGGAATCAGCATTACCACAGCGAAGGGCCATGGCCTCGGTGTCCAGTAAGCCTGGTGTTTATAGTGGTCGGCGGTCCTTTCGGGGCCGAGGACGATCTAGTCACTCCTCGTGGGGATCGGGTCGTCCTTCTTTCTCAGGAAAGAAATCCTCTCAGAAAACTCGTACTCCCTGGAAGCAGAGTTTCCGCCAGAACAAGCGGGAACTTGACAAGAAACCCGCAAAGTCGGATTGACGCCAGGGGTCCACTCGAGGATTCTCGAGTGGGGGGTCGCCTGCTTCTTTTCAAGGAGACTTGGATGGCTCGCGTTCCAGATTCCTGGGTAACGCGGATAGTGTCGGCAGGCTATTTCATAGAGTTTGCTTCTCAACCCCCAAATGTTTTTTGTCAATCTCGCGTTCCGTCGGAACCCGAGCTTGTTGTCGCTCTACAGCGAGAGGTCGAATCGCTACTACAAAAGGGTGTAGTGATACCGGTTCCGTCAGAGGACCGAGGGAAAGGTTTTTATTCCAACCTTTTTATAGTTCCCAAAAAGGAGAACAAATTTCGCCCGATTCTGGATCTCAAGCGATTAAACCGGCATGTCCATGCCGGAAATTTCGCATGGAGTCGCTTCGTTCCGTTGTGGCAGCTCTGTCACAGAACGATTTTCTGGTGTCAATCGACATTCGCGACGCCTATTTGCATATTCCCATCGGAAAGGCTCATCAGCGCTTTCTTCGATTTGCCATAGGTCAGAATCATTACCAGTTCGTGGCTCTGCCGTTCGGCTTAGCCTCAGCGCCAAGGGTCTTTACAAAAATTCTGGCGCCTCTCATGGCAATCCTTCGAAAACAGGGGATTACGATTCTCCCTTATCTGGACGATCTTTTGATCATGGCTTCCTCGGAGGAGGAGGCGTTGACGGCTCGGGATTTGTCTCTTCAGTTTCTGAAGGACTTCGGTTGGCTGGTCAATTGGGAGAAGTCGTCCCTGGAACCATCGAGGACAATCCTCTTTTTGGGAATGCATCTCGACACGTTTCGGTCGGTAGTTTCCCTACCACCAGACAAACAGTCATGTCTTCTTCGACATGTGCAGATTATGAGATCCTCAACGGCAATGTCTCTACGGAAGTGTATGCGTCTTCTAGGACTGATGGTGGCGTCCATGGAGGCAATTCCTTTTGCCCAGTTCCACTCCAGGACTCTTCAAAGGTTCATCTTGAGTCGATGGAATCAGTCGCAATCGCTGGATTGCAGTGTCACCATTTCTCGCGCGGTGCGGGATTCTCTAGAATGGTGGTTACGTCCAGGGGCATTCTCCCTGGGGAAGTCTTTCCTCCCTCTGAAGTGGTCAGTCATAACCACCGATGCCAGCCTGACGGGCTGGGGGGGTGTTTGGAACAATCTCTGGATTCAGGGGGTATGGTCATCGGAAGAGTCTGTGCTTCCGATCAACATCCTGGAATTGAGGGCGATTTTCCTTTGCCTCCAACATTGGACGGTCCCTTTGAGCGGTCTGCCAGTTCGTGTGCAGACAGACAATGCGACGGCTGTCGCGTATATCAATCACCAAGGTGGGACAAGGAGTTCCAGACTCATGGTAGAGGTGTCCCGAATTCTGATTTGGGCAGAGGCCAGTGTACCAGCCATTTCGGCGATTCACATTCCAGGGGTTCGGAATGTTACAGCGGACTTTCTCAGTCGCAGAAGGATGGATTCCGGGGAATGGAGCCTCCATCCGGATGTGTTTGCACTACTGTGCTCTCGCTGGGGAACCCCCCAAGTGGATTTGATGGCATCCAGGTTCAATGCCAAGTTACCGACATTCATGTCCAGGTACAAGGATCCGAAGGCAGTGGCGGTGGATGCTCTAGTGGCTCAGTGGGATCAGTTCGAGCTGATCTATGTATTCCCGCCGATATCCTTACTTCCTCTAGTACTGCGTCGGATCAGACTAGAGAGAATTCCAGCTATTTTGATAGCTCCAGACTGGCCAAGAAGGGTGTGGTTCTCGACAATAATGTCGCTGTTGGCGGCACCTCCTTTTCCACTCCCTCTTCAACCGGACTTGTTGACTCAGGGGCCCGTTTGTCATCCGGACTTGATGTCCTGCGTTTGACGGCGTGGCTCTTGAGACCGAAATCTTGACCCGTAGAGGTTTCTCAGCCGAGGTCATTGCTACCCTTCGTGCTGCAAGATGTCCGGCTACTACTAGGATTTACCACAAGATTTGGGAAACCTTCTTTTCGTGGTGTTTGGGGTCCTCTCGGAACCCGAGAAAATTTTCCATTCCCAACCTGTTGGCTTTTCTACAGCATGGGCTAGACAAGGGTTTGGCAGTAAGCACTCTGAAAGGTCAGATTTCTGCTCTGTCCTTATTGTTTCGGAGAACCATTGCTTCAAATAGAGACGTGCTTTCCTTTTTCCGAGGTATATCTCGTAAGTTTCCGCCGCGGAAGGCACCCGTGTCTCCTTGGCGGCTCAACCTTGTTTTGGAGGCTCTTCAGCATAAACCTTTTGAGCCTATGGTTTCTGCTAGCCTTTCTTTACTTTCTTGGAAGGTGGCTTTCCTTGTTGCAGTCACTTCCTTGAGGAGAGTTTCTGAGTTGGCAGCTCTTTCTTGTTCGCCTCCTTTTCTGGAGTTTTTTCCGGATCGTGTAGTGCTTCGCACTCGGGGTGATTTTTTGCCTAAAGTGGTGTCACAATTTCATGTCAACCAGGATATTGTGTTGCCTTCATTCTGCCCGGATCCGAAGAATGTGAAAGAGCGAGCTTTACACACATTGGATTTAGTGCGGGCCTTGAAGTTTTATCTATCTATTACTCAAGGTTTTCGTAAGACGGACTCCCTGTTTGTGGTTCCAGCAGGTCGTCGGCGTGGTCAACGAGCTTCCAAGGATTCTATAGCTCGTTGGATCCGGTCAGCTATTTTGGAAGCTTACCGTCTTCGGGGTGAATCTTGCCCGATTAAGATTCGAGCCCATTCTACGAGAGCTGTGGCCTCTTCGTGGGCTTTTCATCAAGGTGCCTCGGCAGTGCAGCTCTGCCGAGCGGCAACTTGGCGCTCTGTCCACACGTTTACAAAGTTTTATAAAGTGGACGTCAGTGCTTCCGCTGATGCAGCCCTCGGACGTAGGGTCCTGCAGGCAGCTGTAGTTTAAAGTTCTGGATGAACTTGTGTTTAGCGCTGGTTGCGCTTTGTTGTTAAGGTTGTTGGGTTTCTGCCTCTTGTTGGTTTTTCCCACCCTTATTTTTGAACTGCTTTGGGACGTCCCATCAGTAATGAATTCCTGTGTCTCCCTCCCTTCCATTCTGCAGCTGAAACACGGATTTTGGTAAGAACTTACCGGTAAAATCCTTTTCAGCGAAGGAAGGGAGGGAGACACAGCACCCTCCCAAGGCAGAAGTGTGTTGATGTTTTCAGATGCAGCGCGACCCTTATCTGATAGCGATTATCTGGGCTGAGGTCAGCGCGCTAAGGCTCTGTTCCAGCATCGCCAGCTCATCGCAGTAGTCAGGTTCCGTGAGTAGTACCTGGAACTCTGTGGTTTTTGGCTTTCTTTGCATGCATAACCTGTATCCTTGTGTTTTTTCTCTGAAGTTCCTTCAGAAGGGGTTATGTTGCTCCGCTGGTGATCTTGGCTCTTTTTCCTAAAAGCTTTGGTACGACTGGAGCTGAGTAGGAGGAGCCCGAGCTGGAGGGGCCAGCCAGTCATCACTCTTTTGATCTGAGGTAACATCCTGATCTGGGGCTCCGCCTACCCATCAGTAATGAATTCCTGTGTCTCCCTCCCTTCCTTCGCTGAAAAGGATTTTACCGGTAAGTTCTTACCAAAATCCGTGTTTTGTGCAGTTCCGCAGCGTTGTCAGACCTGCTCTAAATAGAAATCCGCAGGTCTGAAAACGCAGGGGAAATCTGCACAAAAACCGCGGCAAATCCGCAGTAAATCTGCAGTAAAACCCAGGTCATTTTACCTGCAGATTTACCAAAATCTGCGCGGAAAATTCCGCAGCACAATCCGCACCGTCTGCACTTAGCCTAACAAATTTCACAATACAAACTGTAAACATTAAATCATATTATAAATACATATCTTACACCTGATGAGGCTGGTGTATATATTATGAAAATCTATATCAGAATAGCTGTATAATCGTTTCTGAAATTTACTTAATCCCCACCCATGAGTTGTGATTGACATCTCCCACACCTCGGTGTCCCTCCACTCCTCGGTGTCCCTCCTACTCCTCATTATCCCTCCCACTCCTCAATATCCCTCCCACTCATTATCCCTCCCACTCCTCAGTGTCCCTCCCACTCCTCAGTGTCCCTCCCACTCCTCATTATCCCTCCCACTCCTCGGTGTCCCTCCCACTCCTCGGTGTCCCTCCCACTCCTCGGTGTCCCTCCCACTCCTCGGTGTCCCTCCCACTCCTTAAACCATGTATACATTCATGTAGGAAACCTAGCCCGTATAAAAATCATACTTGTAGTGTAGATTTTACTCATTTAGTTTTACATAAAAATTAAAATAGATTAGTCCTGTGAATGAGGGGCCAAGGTCTCGGTGGATTCCTCCCCCACATTTACAATCCTATGCACATCCCCTTAACTTGATTGACAAAGCTCACCTAGGAGCGCTGCCTCAGTTTAATCCTCAGCCTTGCACACACTGACTCTGCAGGATCCAAGCGCACATACCGTGTCAGTGTGTGCAGGTATGCTGTCATCCCCTTCTGCCTGCATCAGCTGCTTGCTGCACACAGGATTGGGCGACCGATTGGGATCCCGCAGTGATGAGTGTGGGCACACAGTGTCAGGGCACAGTCTCCTATCCACATCGTCTACCCACTACTGTGTGATCCTGTGTGGAGTGAGCACCCACTGCAGACCGGAGGGGATGAGGATGCACCTGCACACTGTGTGTGCTCTCAACTTAAGCAGTGTCAATGTGTGCAGGGTTGAGGATTGACGTCAGGCATCACTCCAAAGAAAGCCCGGTCAATAGAGTGTGAGGTGCACAGCACTGTAAAAGAGGTGGCGGAATGGTGCGCTGATCCATTGGCCACACCAATCTTTCCAGAAGAGTATAAGCTGTTATAGCTGCAAAGGAGGGAGCAGCTGTGGGATTACATAGGGAGGTCATAAAATCTCCTATAAGGGTACGTTCACACGCAGCAGATTTTCTGCACTAAAAAGCCAGAGTGTTGGCAGGAAAAACGCTTCTTACAGTACCTGCATTTTTGACACGTTTCTCAAGCATTTTAACTTCCGTCTTTTTCCCATTCATTTTAATAAGTGAAAAACATTGAAATAATTGCCATGCTGGATATTTAAAAAAGAAAAAGAAAAAAAACTGCAGCGTGTAAATTAGACTTTGAAATCAAACTTACGTTGCTGGTGCTGTAAACTGTAGCTTGTTTTTTTTTTTACACTAAAAACCGCCACATGTGAACATACCCTTAGTGTAATGTGCCGGTCCCAATGCTTTTGTCCATATTTCTGTGTGCACGCGTCGTCCTTTTACTATTTCAGCTTTCATGTCACTTATCAGTGGTTAACAATATGCTCCTTCCTTCTGACAAGCCTAAATCTGTTAGCCATAAAATAGCTTTTTAGGATAGTGATAAGCCCTCTAGGTTTTACATTACAGATGGACATAACTGGCATTTTTGGCTGCGTTTTATTAAATCCTGACTGCTGGCACAGAGAAGACAGCGGGATGATGAAAGTATGATGGCGGAATTATTGTGTCAGACCCCGGTGATTGGAACAGATGTTCTCTCCTCTTCTAATTCCGAGCATGTCCCGTGTCTTCACGTCCTTGTATTAGCTGGGAAATGATTGCACTTTGGTAATTGCAAACCTATTCATAATTACACAATATGCAAATTGCACAGTAAACGGTATGTGATTCTCTGCTGTAGTCTGGACAAGTCACCTGCAGTCTGTAGACCCGTGACTTTCTGATGTCTCTCTACTCCCCCCTATTACTGTATTCCGATAGCGGTGTGAGAAGACATA
>JARQOD010000006.1:58446848-58485289 GCA_033576555.1 Oophaga sylvatica | reverse complement strand
AACCTCATTAGAGGTACCCAATTCAAATCATCAAATGGGAAGGAAACATTTATGATTTGCCATCATCTTAGTTGCAGTAGCACTAATATCGTTTATCTTGCCACATGTCCTTGCTCTAGAATATATGTGGGGTTGACTTCACGTCAGCTCCGCATTAGAGTTATTGAACATGTGAGAGATATCATTAATTCTCAAAAAATTGAGGATTTGAGTACCCTTAAAACTCTCCCCAAACATTTTCGTGTCAAGCATGGTGGTGATCCTGCAGGTTTGCAAGTTATGGCGATTGACCAGGTGAATTGTGGTAGTAGGGGTGGAAATGTCAAACGGTTATTAGCTCAAACAGAGTGCAAATGGATTGTTAGTCTTGATTCTATGACCCCTATGGGGTTAAATGAAAAGTTGAGCTTTGCTCCTTTCTTATGAAGATTTCTTCTGATTCCACCATGTTCCTCCATTTGTGTAAAGTCTTTTTTTAGCCATTTTTTAATTTTTATTAATTAATTTTTCTCTTTTATATTTCTTTTGTTGATCTATTTAGGGTGTTTCTATAACTGGCATGTGTTATTAAACTTCAATAAATGGAGAAGTGATTTGGCGGAGAATTTAATATATCAACATTTGATACAGCATAAGAATTATTGAATAAGAGGAGGAAAATGAACAATGAATTATATATATATTATTATTGTTTATTAATGCACTTATTATATTTTTTTGTGTATTAAAGCTTTTCACATTATGCATGTTTTTCTTTTTTTTGTCACCATGCACTTTTTATAATTTGCCTCATATGTATATTTTTGTAAACTATATATATGTACATATATATTTTCTTATGTGTGATATATGTTTTTATGTCACTATATTTATTTTTTTATGTCTTATGTTTAAGTACATAATTCATGTGGCACATTTATACATATAATTTTTGCACTGTGCGTTTTATATATATGCCTTACTCTTATTGTAGGTTATAATAATTATTCTTTCTCCTATGTTCTTCTCCGTATGAGGATATATGCATATCTGTTATAACATACAGTTATCTGTGCTTATTTGATAGCAGCAATTTTCTTACATGCATTTCCCATGTTCATGACGTGGCGCATGCGCTCCGGGCTCGGTGTGGGAGCGCCGTACTCTCGGCTTCAATATCTTAGTGCTCATGTCCAGTGACATCAACGGGGGGGTTTTCCCCATGATGTGCGCACTCAGTGAAGGCTATGAGGCGGCGTCACTTCCTCCAGCGGTGGCGTGGGACGCATGCGCAATTACAGCACGCCATGTAATTAAGTTGGAAATATCATGCCGGTATTTAGAAGCATTCGGTACTCCCTTTGATAAAGCTCACGTGAAACGCGCGTCAGGGATCTGACTTGGCCCTTGGACACTCGAGCACTGCGATACATGGGTAAGCACTGAGGCACTTACATCTTATTTTGAACAATCATTCTCTGTTTCATTGGTGTGATATTTCATTGTGTGTTTAAGGTTACTGTGGGTACTTTACCAGTATCACTATATATTTATAAAAAGGTTTTTTTTTTGTGCTTAATGTCACTTTTGGTATTTTACCAGTATTATTATATATATATTGTTTTGTACACATATTGTTTATGCACTGTGTCATTTTATGTGGATATACATTTATGATCTGCACTGTGTTTAATTGATTGTCACTTTTATTATATATTTTTATGTGGTATACAGGTCCTTCTCAAAAAATTAGCATATAGTGCTAAATTTCATTATTTTCCATAATGTAATGATTACAATTAAACTTTCATATATTTTAGATTCATTACACACCAACTGAAATTTGTCAGGTCTTTTATTGTTTTAATACTGATGATTTTGGCATACAACTCCTGATAACCCAAAAAACCTGTCTGAAAAAATTAACATATTTCAACCATCCAATAAAATAAAAGTGTTTTTTAAAAACAAACAAAAAAAACATCAAATAATAAAGTTCAGTTATGCACTCAATACTTGGTCGGGAATCCTTTTGCAGAAATGACTGCTTCAATGCGGCGTGGCATGGAGGCAATCAGCCTGTGACACTGCTGAGGTGTTATGGAGGCCCAGGATGCTTCGATAGCAGCCTTAAGCTCATCCAGAGTGTTGGGTCTTGCGTCTCTCAACTTTCTCTTCACAATATCCCACAGATTCTCTATGGGGTTCAGGTCAGGAGAGTTGGCAGGCCAATTGAGCACAGTAATACCATGGTCAGTAAACCATTTACCAGTGGTTTTGGCACTGTGAGCAGGTGCCAGGTCGTGCTGAAAAATGAAATCTTCATCTCCATAAAGCATTTCAGCCGATGGAAGCATGAAGTGCTCCAAAATCTCCTGATAGCTAGCTGCATTGACCCTGCCCTTGATGAAACACAGTGGACCAACACCAGCAGCTGACATGGCACCCCACACCATCACTGACTGTGGGTACTTGACAATGGACTTCAGGCATTTTGGCATTTCCTTCTCCCCAGTCTTCCTCCAGACTCTGGCACCTTGATTTCCGAATGACATGCAAATTTGCTTTCATCAGAAAAAAGTACTTGGGACCACTTAGCAACAGTCCAGTGCTGCTTCTCTGTAGCCCAGGTCAGGCGCTTCTGCCGCTGTTTATGGTTCAAAAGTGGCTTTACCTGGGGAATGCGGCACCTGTAGCCCATTTCCTGCACACGCCTGTGCACTGTGGCTCTGGATGTTTCTACACCAGACTCAGTCCACTGCTTCCTCAGGTCCCCCAAGGTCTGGAATCGGTCCTTCTCCACAATCTTCCTCAGGGTCCGGTCACCTCTTCTCGTTGTACAGCGTTTTCTGCCACATTGTTTCCTTCCAACAGACTTCCCATTGAGGTGCCTTGATACAGCACTCTGGGAACAGCCTATTTGTTGTGAAATTTCTTTCTGGGTCTTACCCTCTTGCTTGAGGGTGTCAATGATGGCCTTCTTGACATCAGTCAGGTCGCTAGTCTTACCCATGATGGGGGTTTTGAGTAATGAACCAGGCAGGGAGTTTTTAAAAGCCTCAGGAATCTTTTGCATGTGTTTAGAGTTAATTAGTTGATTCAGAAGATTAGGGTAATAGGTCGTTTAGAGAACCTTTTCTTGATATGCTAATTTTTTGAGACAGGTTTTTTGGGTTATCAGGAGTTGTATGCCAAAATCATCAGTATTAAAACAATAAAAGACCTGACAAATTTCAGTTGGTGTGCAATGAATCTAAAATATATGAAAGTTTAATTGTAATTATTACATTATGGAAAATAATGAAATTTAGCACTATATGCTAATTTTTTGAGAAGGACCTGTATATATATATTTTTTCACATTTATGAGAATTTGATTTTTCATTAGTGCGGTTCCCTTATGCCCCGGGCCGATATATACATCAACAAAATATGTTTTAACCATTAGGATTTTTCTGTATGTATTGTATTACTATGATGCTTATGTGCATGTAATAAAATTTATACTTTTTTAGATTTTTTGTATGGAACTCCTTTTTCTTTGTTGTGTTCATATATTTTAGGAGTATACAATATAGTGTTTTCCATATTCCTGGGCACTTGAGGTTTTCTTTTTCCACTTGGGAGATTCCTCTGTGAACATATATATATATTTTTTGTGTGCTCAGGTTGTATTGGGATTTATTTAATTTACATGTACAATATATACAGCATCATGTGTATGTCACTGTTGATTACTGTATTACCTGTACACTGATACTGTATACAGAGTTTCTGTGTATAATGTCACCAGGTAATCACTGTATCACCTATACACAGACACTTGCATACTAAGTACAGGTCTCCTGTGTATAATGGCACTTATGGTGATATTAGTATCGTGGTTTTTTTAATAACGATCAGCATTGTAGAATTCAGTCACTATGTGGTGGTAATATGTTGTCCAGCCATGGTGTGGTGGTATTTGTTCCTTGCATGTGCTATTGTTTGGGCACTATATGGTGGTAATATGTGGTCTGGTCATGGTGTGGTGGTATTTGTTCCTTGTATGTGATATTATTGGTCACCATGTGGTGGTAATATGTGATCTGGCCATGGTGCTGTGGTATTTGTCCCTTGTGTAGAAACCAGATTATATCTTAATTACCCAGACGAATATGTTTTTGCAAACCAAGAAGAATTTACTTTTTATCTGTATATTGGCTTGTGGATTTAAGTGTTTATTTCTGATGGGCCAAGAAGATAGACTTGCAAACTGATATACTATTTAACATACTGTGTAAGTCTGTAATAGTGACTTGTACATAGTGTGTTTATATTTGTTTATTGATGTATGCTGACATGCTTATTGTGTATTGTATTCTGGAACCAGCTTGTCAACTTCTAAAATAGATAGGGAAAGGCTGTGAGGGTGGACTGAAGGACACTGGGAAATTCTAAAAATAGCTTACATGCCTCAGGTATAAAACGACTCAAGAGACAGAGAGAGCTGATATCAACTCATCACTCAGAGCTACCAGCCGATATTCTGCAAAACACCCTACGGACGAGAGACAGGACTGCAACCAATTCATCATGGCATCATCACGAGGGGCACGGATCTATGATACTATAGGAAACAACCTAGGTGTTTTCAACTCCGGTTGGAAGGATACAGATGTGATCCAGTGACTATCTCTGAATCATAGATATGTTTAGAGACAGCAGCTAGTCTACTGGTTCCTTGGAGATAAGCCAGGTGGTGACTCTCATGTGAACTGGCTTTGGATCTTGTATGGACTGTTCTCTGTCATCTCCCTAAAATTGTCATTACCTCTGTGTGTGTGTGTGTATCACAGGGGAATATCGACCCTGGGAGCTCTGACGTAACATGTACCATTATCCTGTTGAATGAGCAGAAGGGTGAGACCCTGTAATGTGCACCATCTTGGGGGTTAATTGCTGGTACTGTTCTGTTTGCCATTGGGAGTTGTAGGTCAATAAAGTATTGCCACATTGTTTTATCCTAACTCTGCATTGTCTGAGTAGCGCTATGCCCACATTTTAACGGGAGAGCGGGTGTTATGTGGGATGATCCCTGATCCATGCGGTTTTGGCTAGCAGACTTGGGTGCCCCCTTTTCTCCACATATGTGATATTATTCGGTCACTGTGGTGGTAATATGTGATCTGGACATGGTGTGGCAGTATTTGTTCCTTATATGTGGTATTATAGGTCACTATGAGGTGGCAATATGGTTTATGGTCATGGTGCAGTGGTATTTGTCCCTTGTATGTGATATTACTGGTCATTTTAAAAAATGAAAAATAAATAAAAATATACCTAAATTGTATTGGATCTTTTAACAAATCTTTAACAGGTTAAAGTACAGTAAGGCCCGGCCAAAATAGTCTACCTTGTCGTGGTGGCGGATTAAAAAATATTTTGGCCAAAGCAAAAGCTGGTCACTATATGATGGGAACTGTTAATGTGTGATTGGTGAGAGTGGAGTTTTTCCAAGAGAGAACGGTGGGAAAGTGGACAGTTTGTGGGGTGGAGGAGGGGCTGGTGTGTAGCCTGGGTGGAGTCTCAAGGGGGCCCCAAAAATTTTGCCAGTATGGGGCCCGAAATTCCTAGTGGCAGCCCTGCCTGTGATATGTGTAGATATCACCGGTACAGTAACTACAAACTCCACAATAACCCAAGAATACTCGCTGCCACTACAAGCATGTTAACAAGCTGACTGGCTGTTCTGGCAGCATATGGCTTCAGGGTGCAGGTTACAGAACAAAAGGAACAAAACTACTAACATTTATATTTAATCCAAAATGATATGCAGTGTTTAAAAAAATATGAAAAAAAGATTTTACAAAAGAAAAAATACAGCGTATGCAACTGCATAAAATAAAACAGGATTAACAAATTAACTTACTACATCGATCACAGAGATGATTTAGTATAGCAAAGGAGAGCAGTTCGATTGGAGAAGTTCAGTGAATGATATTCATGCATACACCAATGTTTGTCTTTCTACAGTAAATCCAAATCTAAAGAAAAAAGAAGGAGTCTCCAGCACCAAAATTAGTGAAAAAAGATAAAACTCACATTTATTAGGAAGGTTTTAAAAACATATTAATAAGCCACCATGACAGGCAAGGCTACCTTATGCTGGATACCCCTTCTTTTTTCTTTGGATTTGGATTTATAGCACCAGTTGAACCGCACTGGACATCTCCTGGCATCAGACCGCTCATGGACTATATGGACACTGATGTACGGTAGGCTGAATATTTTTTCCTCTTTTTGCTTTCTACAGTAACCCAGATCATAATTTGTCTTGATAGTGATGAGTAGTGTTGAGCGATACTTTCCGATATCAAGAAATATCGGATCGGATTGGATCGGACCGATACCCAAAAAGTATCGGATATCGCCGATTCCGATACCGGAAACCAATGCAAGTCAATGGGACAGAAATATCGGAATTAAAATAAACCCTTTCTTTCCTTGTAAACACTAGATATATACACATAGAATACATATATATATATATTATATATATATAATTACAGTCATTGTGACACATATATATATATATATATTTATAGTTCATACACTTCTACATAGTATAATAGCCGCTAATTCAATTGCCGGCTTTTGTAAAATTACAAAACCAGCCGACATGAAATGTCACATGGTTTACATACAAGTAACCATGTCATTTCATGTAGTTTGATATATGGTTTTCACTAACAATTACAGTAGTGTATGTGTGCAAAATTTCATACATGTAGGGTTAATTAATTGTGTAAATTCGTTGAAAAAATGCGTGGGCTCCCGCGCTATTTTCTCAACCAGACAGACAAAGCGAGCGAGTGGGGGCAGATAGTAATAGCCTAGGGAGGGTGCATTTATTTTGTTCCCCCTCTGGCTACTAACATCTGCCCCAGCCACCCCAGAAAAGGCACATCTATAATTAGATGCCCCTTTCTGGCACTTATCCCGTCTATTCCCATTGCCCTGTAGCGGTGGCTAATGGGTTAATAATGGGTTAAAGACACCTTGCTAATGGAAGGTGACTTTAAGCCAGGTTAATAATTGAGAGTTGTCAATTAGACAATTATTATTATTATTATTAATCCTGTTGTATGAAATAAAAAAAAACACGCACACATTAATTAAAAATCTATTTAATTAAATAAACACAGTTTTTGACCATCTTTTATTTTACAGGTAATCAGTGTGAAGCCCTTGTTCTCTTGTAATAAAATAAAATATAAAGCAACATTATTCTTACCGATCTGGTACTCTGTCACGTCCCACACTGTAATCCTTCACAAAGGGTTAACATGTTTACTGTGGGGACCGGAGCTAATGCTTCGGCCTCGCAGTAAACCCCCGAAAGAATGAGCTCCTCTCCCGGCGATAGGAGAGGAAGTGATTAGTGTTGGAAGCTTAATTGATTGCTTCCAGGCTAATCAGTTCAGGTCAGCCGGGGACACCGCACAGCATCAGTGACGTCAGAGGGAATCCTGGCTGACCTGAAGTGAACTGATTAACAAAAATATGGGATCCCCTCGAAAAAAAAAATGGCGTGGGGTCCCCCTATTTTTTTTGTTAACCAGCCAGATGAAGCAGACTACTGAGGCCTGGTATTTAAGGCTGTTAAGGATCCAATATCCATGAACCTTGCAAGCCTGATAATACCAGGCCACAGCAGTCTGCTTATCTTGGATGGTTAACAAAAATAGGGGATCCCTCGAAAAAAAAAATGGGTGGGGTCCCCCTATTTTTGTTAACCAGCCAAGTAAAAAGCAGACTGCTGCGGCCTGGTATTAAAAGACTGTCAAGGCCCTTGGATTTTGGCCCTCAACAGCCTAAAAATACCAGCCTGCAGCAGCCCCACAATTGGCGCATCCAAAGATACGCCAATTGTGGTACTTTACCTGGCTCTTGCCACTGGTGGCAAGTGGGGTAATAAGAGGTTAATGTCACCTTTGATTGAACGGTGACAATAAGCCCGGTTAATAATGGAGAGGCGTCAAAAAGACACCGATCCATTATTAATCATAAAGTTTGAAAATTTAAAAAAAAGACAGCCAGAATAAAGTCTTTCAATGAAATAATACACAACACAGTTTTCCATCTTTATTGTACGCTCATCCTGCGACGCCATAGATCTCCTGTAAAAAAACAAAAATAACAAACCAACACAAATACTACCTGTCCAACGTAGTCCAAGATAACAAGGGTCCCACGACGAGTCCAGCTCTGTACATCTGGATGCCAGGCTCAGCCTGACATCCAGACACAGCAGAGCTGCTTACCGGAGGAGATTCCCGGCGGTCACGTCTAATGGATTTCTCACGGCCAGAAATCCATTCATCTCGTGACCACCGAGGATCCTCTGGTAAGCACTGACAGCCCCGACACTGACACTCTCGGGAAGTTCCTGTGTCACGTACTTCCTTCTGTGACCCAGGAACTCCCATATACTTAGTAATTACTGCTGACACTTCCGATTCCGGTATCCCATTTGCAAAAAGTATCAGAACTCAGAATCGGAATTCCGATACCACAAATATCGGCCGATACCCGATATTTGCAGTATCGGAATGCTCAACACTAGTGATAATACTCGTTACTCACCCTAGCATTGCTGTACTCATTGTACTCGGCGAGCACGGAGCATTTCCGTGTTTGCTCGACGGGAGTCCTGGTGCATGCCCTGCATTTTTGCCGCTCTTTAGAGCGTCAATCAACATGCAGGGATTGTCTACCACACACTGTAATGCCTCAGCTATCTTTGTTGTGGTATTACAGTGATTGGCTGGCCGCACAGCATCATCAGGTGTATAAGAGACCTGGCGCAGCCATGCTCATCACAGTCTGCTGCAGAATTAGAGAGTTTAGGGAGAGCTGCTGCCGAGATAGGGTCAGATTTGGGGTTTAGAAGGTAGTGTAGGTAATACCATAAAAAAATACACAAATCCAGCTTAATCAACAGTCCTAAGGACTAATTACGGGGTATATAGTTTGCAGTGCTAGGTAGGCAGGGAGTGTATGTGCATATATACATATCAGTGCAAGGCATGCACGCACTGTAAGTGGGTATTTAGATCTCAGTAGTGGGCAGGCATACTATGTGGCATTCTTCATTGCATATATCAAAAGGGTCCATTCCATTACTGTCTGCTGCTGCTTATTACATATATTGACTGTATCTACACAGCCCTTGGTCTCAGTGGGCAGAAATTTTTTGCATCTTTTTAATCCTGATAATTTTTTTCGAAAGTAATCCAGAACCCCTTTTTTTCTCTATTTGCTTTTTTGACACCGCAAAATACAGCCAGATCTTTTTCATAGTACAGCGTGAAAATATAGCTATTTTAAACAGGTTTGCCCATCCCAGGCATGACATCTGAGTGCGCTGAAAAATCTGCCATTTTTTGTGGTACTGTAGAATTTTTTGGGAGTGTCTTATACAATTTTTTCACACCATTTTGCTGCCCAAAAATATTTATCTACAGGGCAGATATTTTACACTGAGTTTTGTCAGCAACACGGATCGCATATCATTGCGCTCAAAATTTTGCTATTTCAGTCCTCCAAAGAATTTTTTTGTTGTATCATAGCCTACTTATTGACACAATTTTGCTGGCCAAAATAAAAAATACAGGGCAGATGTTTGAAAGTGGGCTATCTTTGTCAGATATCTGTGGGCTAAAAATTGTGGCATTTCAGGGCTACATTCCCCTTATTTTGCTGTCTTACACTATTTCTGTACACTATTCTGGGGTAAAAAATTAAAAAATACAGGACACACATTGAACAGTGAGTTATCTCAGTCAGACGCCTGATCTCTCTGTGGGCTTAAAATTTTGGCATTTCAGGGCTGTATTCCACTGTATTTACTGTCTGTTACCCTATTTGTATACCCTACTACAGTATTTTGGGGTAAAAAATTTAAAAAACAGACCACATATTGATCAGTCTGGTATCGCTGTCAGATGCCTGATCTATCTGTGGGCTACAAATTGTGGCATTTCAGGGCTACAGTCCACTGTTTTTTGCTGTGTTTTACACTAGTTCAAGACTGTTATGGGTTAAAAATTAAAAAAATACAGGCCACATATTGAACAGTCTGGTATCGCCGTCAGATGCCTGATCTATCTGAGGGCTAAAAATTGTGGCATTTCAGGGCTACATTCCGCTGAATTTGCTGTCTGTTACCCTATTTGTATACACTATTTTGGGGTAAAAAAATTTAAAATACAGACCACATATTGAACAGCCTGGTGTCGCCATCAGATGCCTGATCTATCTGTTGGCTACAAATTGTGGCATTTCAGGGCTACATTCCACTTTTTTTCTGTGTCTTACCCTAGTTCAATAGAAAATTATGGGTAAAAAAAATAAAAAAAATACAGGCCACATATTGAACAGTCTGGTATTGCAGTCAGACACCTGATGAATCTGTGGGCAAAAAATTGGGGCTTTTCAGGGCTACACTCCACTGTATTTGCTGTATGTTACCTTATTTGTATACACTATTTTGGGGTAAAAAAATAAAAAATACAGACCACATATTGAACAGTCTGGTATCGCTGTCAGATGCCTGATCTATCTGTAGCCTACAAATTGTGGCATATCAGTGCTACACTCCACAGTTTTTGCTGTGTCTAACCCTAGTTATTGACACCAGTTTGCTAAAAAAAAAACTACAATACAGATATTTGAAAGTGCGCTTTTACCGCACACGGACCACATATAAGTTTGCTCCCAATTCAGCCTTTTGTAGTGAACGTTTTTCATTTAAAATGGGAAAGGTGCATGGTAAGGTACGTGGAAGTGGACATGATGATGATGGTGCCTGCAGAGGCAGAGGCCGTGGGCAAGCTGAAATTGTGCCACAACAAACACCCACATCTTCTCGCAACAGATTCCTGTCAGAATTCATAGGGGACGGCAGAACAACACTCTTGACACCAGAGCAGCGTGAAAAGGTAGTTGGTTGGATGGCGGATAATGCTTCCAGTCACTTTGCCATCACCACCAGCACCTTGTCTTCCACAAGGTCAAGTCTGAGTAGCCGTGAGTCTGGAACGCACATTTCTCACCTTGATCCGCCTTCCTCCTGCCATGCCTAGTGCCCGGAGAAATCTGATCCCACACGTTGACACTCTGAAGAGCTGTTCACTTTTCCATTCATAGATTCGGGTCTCTCGCCCGGTCCACTTGAAACGAGGCTAACTGAGATTGCATGCAGCGATGCCCAAATATTGGAGCAGCCACGTTCACACGAAGGCATTGGTGGGAACGTGTCACAAGAGGTAGATGATGATGAGACACAATTGTCAGAAAGTCAGGAGAAGGAAAAGGGTGTGGCAGTGGAAGAGGAGGTTGTGGATGATATAGTAACTGACCCAACCTGGGAGGAGGACATGCAGAGCGAGAACAGTAGCACACAGGGGGAGGGAGGCATAGCACCACAACTGGCAGGAAGAAGCACTCTGGTGGCCGCAAACAGAAGACAGCCAACCGTTCCTCATAACACTAAAATGACAGAAGTTGGCAGTACAACTGTTCGGTCTTCCCGAGTCCGGTTGTTTTTAAAGACTCTGCCGAAAACCCCAAACAGGCCATTTGCACCACCTGCCATGCCCACATCAGCAGGGGCAGCAAATCTACCAGCGTGACCACCACCAGCATAATCAGGCACATGGCAGCAAAGCACTCGACTTTGTGGGACGAACCCCAGGGTCCAGGAACACTGTCTATGGGTGACACCACTACTTCTTACGCTATTGTGCATGAAAGCCAATCCTCTGTCCATAGTGCCTGTGAAGATGCATCCTGCCCTGTACCTGTCGTTGCACACACTCAACTACCACCATCAACAAGCACGTATACGTCCTTGACACAGTGCAGCCTTCAATTGTCCATACCCTAGTCATTGGAACGCAAGCGGAAATAGCTAGCCAATGCCCCACAGGCCACACTACTAAATTCACACATTTCTCACTCAAAATGTTGCCTTTTAGACTTGTGGAGATGGAAGCTTTCCGCAACCTGTTGGCAGCGGCCGTCCTAAGGTACTCTGTCCCCAGCCATCACTATTTTTCCGGTGTGCCATCCGGGCATTACACAAGCACGTATCCCACAACAATATCCATTCCCTCAGCAATGCCGTTACTGGGAAGTACACTTAACCACAGACATGCACAAGTGCTTCTGGGCAGAGACAGTACTTCTTGCTGATGGCACACTGAGTTAGCATAGTGGAAGCCGGGACTCAGTTGGACCTTGTGATGGAACACGTCCTACCACAGTCCCCACAGCCCCCACAGTCTACAGCTCCTGCACGTCATCCTCCTCCTCCTCTTCAGCCTGCATCTCCAAAATGACCACATCAGTCGCAAGCTGGAAGCACTGCAGCACTCAGCCAAGTGGCAACAGGCTTTGCTGAAGCTATTTTGCTTAGGTGACAAACTGCACAATGCTGAAGAGTTGTGGACAGCTCTGAAAGAGCAGGCAGATCTGAGGCTGACACCGCTGAACCTACAGCCAGGCATGATTGTGTGTGACAATGGCCGGAACCTTTGGCGGCTCTGAGGCGAGGCAAGCTCACACAGGCACCATGCCTGGTTTATGTGATTAACCTCGTGGTTCAGTGGTTTCTCAAAACCTACCTGGTGCTGCTGGATCTCCTTGTGAAAGTACGCCACTTGTGTGCCCATTTTAGAAAGTCAGCTACAGCTTTAGCCAGCCTTGCCATACTCCAGCAGCTTTTGCAGCTTCCTGCTCACTGACTGGTGTGTGACGTTCCCATGCATTGGAACTCTACACTGCTTATGTGGACATGGATATCAGACATATGTGCCATCCTACAAAACTTTGAGGAGTCCACCAAGATGGTGAGCGGCGATGATGCCATAATTAGCATCATCATCCCACTTCTCTGTATTCTGAAAAGCTCTCTGCTCAAAATGAAAGAAGATGCATTGCAGGCGGAGCACGATGAGATGTAGCAAGGAACCAAACAGGGTGATTACACAAAGCCCAGCCTCAAATCGTCCTAACGTGGATTTGTTGTCAGTGAGGAATAGGAAGAGGGGGAAGAACAGGTGCTATGTTCATGTGCTATAGATAGTACTACAAGCACAACTGTCATACCGTCTGTTCAGCATATTCTGCAGCGCTTTACAGTTTAACAGTTTCAAAACACAAGTCATAAGCAACAACGTTAACAATACAATAATTAAAGCAAAATAAGACGACCCTGCTCTTGAGAGCTTACAATCTACAATGAGGTGGGGGAGATACAAAGTACAGGTGTGTATATACAATTGTGTATTTATAATGATGGTCCAGCCATCTTGAGAGAGTGAGAGATGGATGGAGATAGTGAATGGGCTACACACACACACTTACACATAGAATTACTTTGATTAGTGAACATGATAGGCCGCTCTAAACAAATGTGTTTTGAGGGAGCGCCTGAAACCATGCAAATTCGAGTACCGATTAGCCAGATGGATGACCCTGGCTGCTGCATTCAGTATGGACTGGAGAGGGGATAGTCGAGTAACGGGGAGGCCAATTAATAGAGCTTTGCAGCTGTCCAGGCTGGAGTGGATCAATGCTACACTGAGGGTTTTTGTTGTTTCCATGGTGAGAAAAGGGCGGATTCTAGAGATGTTCTTTAGGTGTAGGCGGAAAGAGCGGGCAAGAGATTGTATATGGGAGGTGAAGGAGAGATTGGTGTCAAACATAACACCCAGACAGCGAGCCTGCTGCCGGGGTGTTATTATGGTGCCGCCCACGGAGAGAGAAATGTCACATTTAGGGAGGTTAGTAGACGGCGGAAGCAGAAGAAGTTTAGTTTTGGAGAGGTTGAGTTTCAGATAGAGAGCGGACATGATGTTGGAGACTGCGGAAAAACAGTCTGTGGCGTTCTGTAGTACAGCGGGGGTAAGGTCAGCGGATGACGTGTATAGTTGTGTGTCATCAGCATAAAGATGATACTGAAAGCCAAGTCTGCTGATGGTCTGTCCAATTGGGGCCGTGTAGAGAGAGAAGAGAGGGGTGCCAAGGACTGAGCCCTAAGGTACCCTGACAGCGAGAGGAAGAATAGATGACGTGGAGCCAGAGAACAAAACACTGAAAGAGCGGTCAGAAAGATAAGAAGAGAACCTGGAGAGAGCAGTGTCCTTAATGCCTAGTGACTGGAGCCTACACAGTAGGAGATGGTGGTCAAATGTGTCGAAACTGCAGAAAGGTCGAGAAGAATGAGCAGAGAGTGGTCACCATTACATTTTGCTGTCAGAACGTCATTGGTCACTTTGATGAGTGCAGTTTCAGTCGAATGTAGGGGGCGGAAGCCGGACTGTGAAGGGTCTAGGAGGGAGTGAGTGGAGAGGTAACGGGTAAGGCGGGAGTAAACTAGGTGCTCCAAAAGTTTAGAGATGAAGGGAGATTGGAGACTGGTCTGTAGTTGTTTGTGCAGGAAGGGTCGAGAGCGGGTTTCTATGATAATGGAGTAATGATGGAGTGTTTGAAGGAGGATGGGAAAATGCAAGAGGAGAGTGAAAGATTTAAGATTGTAGTTAGGTGAGTTGTGACAACTGGAGAGAGACTGGAGGAGATGTGAGGGAATAGGGTCTGTACTGCATGTAGTCGCACGAGAGGAAGAGAGGAGTCTGGAGACTTCTTCATCTGTGATGTGATCAAATGTGGAAAGTGAGCCAGGGGAAATGCAGAGAGGGATGGGAGTCACAGCACTTGGTGGTTGAGAGCAGGTTTCCTGATGGATATTATCTATTTTTTATGGTAAATACACCATTGTATATACACACCTGTACTTTGTATCTCCCCCACCTCATTGTAGATTGTAAGCTCTCACGAGCAGGGGCGGCTTATTTTGCTTTAATTATTGTATTGTTAACGTTGTTACTTATGACTTGCGTTTTGAAACTGTTAAACTGTAAAGCGCTGCGGAATATGTTGGCGCTATATAAATATAGATTCTAATTATTATTATTATTTTTTCTATAAAGTGGGAGGCCAGGTCATCAGCACAAATGTCTGTGATAGGGGCTTGTGCTTTTTGCCTGAGGAGGGAGTGAAAAGTGTCAAAAAGCTTCTTGGGGTTGTTGGCTAGTGAGGAGATCAGGGTGGTGAAGATGGTCTGTTTGGCATGGTGAAGTTAAGCGTTATAAGTTCTTAACATAAATTTAAAGTGGATGAAGTCTTCTGGTGTTCGGGTTTTTCTCCATAGGCGTTCTGCACTCTTAGAGCATCGATGAAGCAGGATGTGTCTGATGATGTGTCACACACCACATGGCCAGCTAAGGTTGTCAAATGTTAAAATGACATTTCCCAGTGAATGCATTTGTATTGCTTGAAAGCAGTGCTAAAGTTTAAAAACGCATCAAAAATGCTACGTGTGAACATAGCCCAAGTGGTGGAGGAAAATTTTTATTTTGGGTTAATTATTTTGACTTAAATAAAAATCACTACCCTGGAAAGGATGATCCTTAACATATTTCCCTGGAAAATCCATTTTGATTTTATTTTTGTATGTTTTTTGGTGCGGCTGGAAAAATAGCGTAACACTCTGACAACATTATTCACAGCTGTGACCTTGGAGTCAGGAATGCTTCGAGGGGCATTCCCCATGATGTTCCCATGTCATTTGAGCACTGTTTCCATCATTTTCATACGTTTTTAGACTTTAAAAGGACCCTCGGGGGCATCTTGACAAAAATGCTTGGTTTTCCCATAGACTTATATTGGGCTCATTGCTCTGGTCAAGTACCCGAGTATTCCAATTTGCATGACCTGAACGAGCACCAGAGCATTTTAGTGCTCGCTTTTCACTAGTCTTGACCTTTTTTAGCACCTGAGTTACACCCAAACACCCCCATGATGACCTACGTGGACAGGGTTGTAGGATACACTCAACCCTTCAGGATATTATGAAATTACCAACTTATGCAATATCTTCACTCCTGACGATTGCAGAATTTTGAGATTCCCACCATATTTTTTATCAAGATTTTACCATTACCCAGAGACTAAACATTGCATAGCTGTTGTCAGTAGAGTTGAGCAAAACAGGTCATTCATTTTCAAAAATCGCCGACTTTCGCCAAAGTTGGGTTTCATGAAACGCAACCCGACCATAGTGTGCAGTCGGCCGAAAGTTCGGCGACCCAAGCGCCAAAGTCGGGTTTCTGGTTTCGCCTTTTCACCAATGAGCAAAGATGTACACTGTGGGCAACGAGATGACGTGTGCAGCGGTGCCGCGTGGCTTTGAGCGGCGCAGTATTCAAATCCCCCGCCAAAGCGACGCCGCTCATTGACAGAGCCGGCGGGCGGCTCGGCCAATGGCGGTTGATTTGAATCCCGCGCCGCTCATTGGCTTTGTGTGTGTGTGTGTGTATATGCAGGCATCGTCCGATGGGACTACAAGTCCCATCCGGCTATGCCTGCTACACTGTCAGTGAGTGACCCATTAGCCAATGATGGGACAGTAGTAGTCCCATCATCCGGCTAATGTGTTGAATGTAAAAAAAACATACATTACATACACAACATGCAGAACATACAACATATAACTAGTGATGAGCCACCCCCGTAGTGTTCGAGTTCGGTTCGGTTCGTCGAACACCGCCGAACACCATTAAAACCAATGGCAGGCAAACCAAAACACATAGAAACACAAAGAAAACACATAGAAAGCACTTCAAAGGTGTCCAAAAGCTGACAAATTGCTCACAAGACACAACTAACACATGGAAAAGTGACAAGTACATATAGTCATGCGAAAAGAAAAGAGGTGGAGGAGTAAAAGGAGGGGGAGACACAGATATAGGCATGTCATGCCCTTCTAAAACCAAAAAAGTGCCAAGCCGACACCGCCAGTCTGTTCCTGCCCGTGCGACCTGCGTATCACCGGGTTTGTGCCAGAGCTGCGGTGGACCCTGACGGCCAGCCCCCCATTCCCAAAACTGGTGCCTGTCCGCTGGTGTGTCGAGCGAGCCCCCCTGCGATGGAGGCAGGTCTAATCATTTTTATTTAAATTGTCTCTCTAATTTGAATGAGTACACTTTAAATCCTTTTACAAAGATCTATTGGATTGCAAGTCTCATGCCAGCAGCTGCGGTAATGCCAGGTCCAGTAGCATCCAGTAAAGCTGCTGCAGTTAAAAAGCTTTTATAAGGATCGAGCTTGGTGGTCCACCGCAAGGCGTCCTACCGCCACTCACAGCCCCTGTGCCTTGGGGTGCCTCCCCAATGCTCTTCACTGATTTTCCCGGGGGACCGAAGCATTTCCTTTGAAAAAATTAAGTGTCCAAAGTACAGGTGGTGTAGCCTGCTTAACAGCTGTGTTAATCCGCTGACTAGCAGACACTGCTACTAGGGCCAAAATTCTTGTCGTTTTTTCGGAAAAAACCAAACTCTTCAAAATCTAGTTGCCCCCAGCAACACAACTCTCAAGTCCTTATCTTCATCTGCAACCTGGATAAATTCTAATCCGGGTTGTTTTGCATGTAGGACCTCTAAGTGTTTATGTTGCGTCTCTATTATGAATGGGGTGCAAGAATTTCAATCTCGTACCACAGGCACCATTTTTAAAATCAACTGTCATGTCACTTGCCAATCGTGCTACATAATTTATTTAATTGAGTGCGGTTGTGGGTTGCAGTACATCGGTCGGACGATACAGACGATGCATGCAAGGCTCAACAAGCACCGTCAAAATATCCGAAATGGGTTCATGCTACACAGTCTCTCAAAACATTTCTCCCTAGTGCACCAAAAGAATTTGAATTTGATAAAACTCACTGGTATTGACCAGATACCACATGATATGCCTGATCGGTATAATAATCTAATAACAAGGGAGAGTTTCTGGATTTTTAAACTTGGTACACTGGCCCCTGAGGGGTTAAACCTCACTATTGAAAAAGTCACGTAATATATGCATTTTGTTATTTATTTATTTATTTATTTTCATTTATTTTTCCTTGTGTACATTGTTTTGATGTCGTTTTTATGTTGGTTTTATTCAGTTTATCTGTTTTGTTTTTTTTTTTTCTTTCTTTTTTGCAGTCATGTTTGCATTTTTAATCATGTGGGTGTTCTGATTAATTGCCTTTTAATTTTCATTTGCTGCTCCACCTTTATATAGCTTTCCTACTCCATTCTATGTATAACTGCCACCTGAGGAAGACTGAGCTATTCCGTTGAAACGCGTTGTAGATATCAATAAATATCAGCTGAATTGCGTCCCTCGCGCTCCTTATGACCGGATTGCTTTATCATCACTTATGTCTGATCCTCTCTTGAGGTACCCGGCCGGATCTGCAGCAGACAACCTTAATCTCATCTGCCTTTATCGCCAGCCTGGCGCTCCTTTGAAACCGTCTATCTGAATTTGGTTGCAAAATTATTGTCTGGGTTAGATGCAGTTAAAAATTTGTAATTAGATCTACAGCCGGTGGCTACTCCGCTGACTAGCAGACACTGCTAATAGGCCCAAAATTATTGTCCAGGCAAGATGCAGTTAAAACTTTGAAATTATATCTACAGCCGGTGGCTACTCCGCTGACTAGCAGACATTGCTACTAGGCCCAAAATTATTGTCTAAGTTAGATGCAGTTAAAAATTTGTAATTATATCTGCAGCCGGTGGCTACTCTGCTGACTAGCAGACACTCAAGCTTTGGAGCAGACCTCTGATTCCCAGGCTATAGTATGAGTAAACAGCTCTAGTCTTCACACTCAACCATCTGTGTTACTCCAAGCCATAGTGTATGTAGTTTCTTACGGTTAAAAGGTGGGAGGGAAAGACCCAACCCACCTGTAATTGACAATGCCAATGTCACGTAAAACACAGCAAGGGGACTCCAAAAAGAGTCTCCATTTTTTCCAAAAATTTGGGGCACAGACATCACTTAAGTAGCATCAATTGCCCCAGAGTTGCTTAAAATGGTTGGTGAGGTGATTTTACCAAATCCTCAAGCTTTTACTCTTCCCAGGATGACACAGGGGTAGAAAAGTCCTTGCGGATCCATGATTTCTTCATCTTTATGAACGTGAGTCTGTCTACATTCTCAGTGGACAGCCGCGTGCGCTTATCTGTCAGACTCAGCACACCACCAGCAGCGCTGAACACACGTTCAGAGAGAACAAAAATTATTATTAATTTGAAAGCTGGTGGAGCTAAGTATAGATGGCCTATTAGAATGAGTACCACACACTGCTACAGGACCAAAATTATTCTACAGGCAAGATGCAGCTAAAAATTAGTATTAATTTGAAAGCTGGTGGAGCTTAGTATAGATGGCCTATTAGAATGAGTACCCCACACTGCTACAGGCCCAAAATTATTTTACAGGCAAGATGCAGCTAAAAATAATTATTAATGTGAAAGCTGGTGGAGCTTAGTATAGATGGCCTATTAGAATGAGTACCACACACTGCAACAGGCCCAAAATTATTCTACAGGCAAGATGCAGCTAAAAATAATTATTAATTGGAAAGCTGGTGGAGCTTAGTATAGATGGCCTATTAGAATGAGTACCACACACTGCTACAGGCCCAAAATTATTCTACAGGCAAGATGCAGCTAAAAATAATTATTAATTTGAAAGCTGGTGGAGCTTAGTATAGATGGTCTATTAGAATGAGTACCACACACTGCTACAGGCCCAAAATTAATTTCCGGCCTAGATGCAGCTACAAATTATTAGCAATTTTAAAGCTTAAAACGTTTGGTGAGGTGATTTTACCAAATCCTCAGCTTTTACTCTCCCCAGGATGACACAGGGGTAGAAAAGTCCTTGCGGATCCATGATTTGTTCATCTTTATGAACGTGAGTCTGTCTACATTCTCAGTGGACAGCCGCGTGCGCTTATCTGTCAGCACACCACCAGCAACGCTGAACACACGTTCAGAGAGAACGCTGGCTGCAGGGCATGACAAGATCTCCAAGGCTGTGAGCGGCGAGCTCCGGCCATTTATCCAGATTGGAAGCCCAAAAAGAGCAAGGATCCAGTGACACAGACATGGCTTCGATGTTCAGTTGGAGATACTCCTGTACCATCGTCTCTAGGCGTTGACTATGTGTCTGACTTCTTGTCTCCTGTGACCTTGCAAAGGATGGGCTAAAAAACTGGTGAAAGGATTCCGCAAAATTGCTGAGAACACCAGCAGATACTGTGTTTCTGTTACGGTTTGAGTGCTGAACACTCGACAGTCCAACGGATGGCAAGTTAGAACTGTGAGATTCACTATGTGCACCACAGGTGTTTTGTGGAAAAGCACAATTCTGCAACAGTCTCTGCTGATACTCCTGCATGCGTGAATCCCTTTCTATGGCTGGAATTATTTCGGCAAATTTACTTTTGTACCGGGGATCTAACAGTGTGGCTACCCAATAGTCAGGATTATTTCGAATTCTGACAATTCGAGGGTCATGTTGCAGGTAGTGCAGCAAGAAGGCACTCATGTGTCTTGCGCATCCGGGAGCACCAAGTCCCTGTTGTGTTGGTGGCGAGGTACGACTCATGCTTCCTTCCTCTGCCCTCTCCCCCCAACCTCGCACAACAGAAATGTGATCAAGGTCTCCCTCATCTGATGAGTCATCCATGCCCATCGCCAGTTCGTCATCCACTTCTTCCTGGGCTCCTGCACCTTCCTAACTAGTTTGGCTGCTACCATGCGCCCTGGTTAATCCCTCTCCCCCACCTTCCCATGCCAGCCGACTTGGTGCTGCCGACCGTCTGGACCTTGCAGATGTTAGCCCTTCCACATACAACTCCTTCTCCTCTACTTCCTCTACCTCCTCTTGTTCCACCACCTGACTCCAAATTCTGTTTAAGCCCTTAACCCCCAAGGGTGGTTTGCACGTTAATGACCGGGCCAAATTTTACAATTCTGACCACTGTCTCTTTATGAGGTTATAACTCTGAAACGCTTCAACGGATCTTCGCGATTCTGAGATTGTTTTCTCGTGACATATTGTACTTCACGTTAGTGGTAAAATTTCTTCGATATACCTTGCGTTTATTTTTGAAAAAAACGCAAATATGGCAAAAATTTTGAAAATTTTGCAATTTTTAAACTTTGAATTTTATTCCCTTAAAACAGAGAAATATGTCACACAAAATAGTTAAGAAATAACATTTCCCACATGTCTACTTTACATCAGCACAATTTTGGAACCAAATTTTTTTTTTCTTAGGAAATTATAAGGGTTAAAAGTTGACCAGCGATTTCTCATTTTTACAACAAAATTTACAAAACCATTTTTTTTAGGGACCACCTCATATTTGAAGTCACTTTGAGGGGTCTATATAGCAGAAAATACCCAAAAGTGACACCATTATAAAAACTGCACCCCTCAAGGTACTCAAAACCACATTCAAGAAGTTTATTAACCCTTCAGGTGCTTCACAGGAGCTGAAGCAACGTGGAAGGAAAAAATGAATATTTAACTTTTTAGCCACAAAAATGATCTATTACAAACTTTTTTTTTATTTTCACAAGGGTAAAATAAGCAAATGGACAGATAAAGTTGTTGTACAATTTCTCCTGAGTACGCCAATAGCCAATATGTGGAGGAAAACCACTGTTTGGGCACACGGCAGAGCTCGTAAGGGAAGGAGCGCCGTTTGACTTTTTCAAACTAAAATTGGCTGGAATTGAGATTGGACGCCATGTCGTGTTTGGAGAGCCCCTGATGTGCCTAAACAGTGGAAACCCCCAACAAGTGACACCATTTTGGAAACTAGACCCCCTAAGGAACTTATCTAGATCTGTTGTGAGCACTTTGAACCCCCAAGTGTTTCACAAAAGTTTATAATGCCTGGGTCTGAAAAATAAAAAAAACAATTTTCCACAAAATTGATTTTTTAGTACCAAATTTTTGATTTTTCCCAAGGAAATTGGACCCCAAAAGTTGTTGTCCAATTTGTCCTGAGTACGCTGATACCCCATATGTGGGGGGGAAACTGTTTGGGCGCACGACAGTGCTTGGAAAGGAAGTAGTAACGTTTTCGAATGCAGACGTTGATGGGGGTCATTGTTATGTTACGGTAGCTGAGGAGTGCAGGTAAAAAAGGAAATACACCAGAGCAGTTGGAATCTATGAGATTGCAGTACCCTGACTAACCACCGCAACTAGAGGCAGCCGTGGAGCGTTCCAACGTTGGTCCTAGACGCCTCGTCACAGCCTGAGAAACTAACTACACCTAAAGATAGAAATAGGAAAGCTATCTGCCCCGGAGCAGAACCCCAAAGATAATAGAAAGCCCCCAAACATGTAATGGCGGTTAGACAAGAGGAAATACTGACACAGAAAGAAAATAGTATGAGCAAACGCTGGGGCCCAAACTATCTAAATAGAAAAGGACAGGAAGGGTACTTACTGCAATCTCAGAAAACCCTGAAAAAACACCAACTCTACTAATTTCAAAATCACCTGAGATCACACGACCTCTACCACCTAAATTAGTTCTCTGGTGTAAAAAAAAATCAAAACAGCAGCCACTGAAAAAAAACTGGAAAAAGCAAAAGTACAAAACTCAGTGGCTGGACTAAACTGAGAGGGCAAAAGCCCCCGGAGGGGACCCTGAAGGCCCCCACAGAAGTGCAGGACAAAATGCAAAAATATAGCAAAAACACAAAATAAGAAATTGTCTTATCTGATAGCAGGAGATGCAGACACGACACAGCAGGCTACAAGGGAAACTGGAAAGAAGGATTCAGACCAGAACAATTGATCACCGGCAACCCTGATGGGAAAATGACTCCCTTATATAAGACCAATCAGTAACACCTGATTCCCAGTCCTCACAATCCTCACTAGTACCGCTTGTAACCACCAGAGGGAGCCTCTGCTCAGAACTCATCTCAAACCCATTCACAACAGTACCCCCCCCTTGAGGAGGGGTCACCGAACCCTCATTTGAGCAACCAGGTCGGTCAGGATGAGTTCTATGATACGCACGGATAAGTCTCCTAGCATGGATGTCCGAAGCAAACACCCAAGAATTGTCTTCCTGACCATAACCTCTTCATTTAACCAAATACTGGAGTCTTCGTCTAGAAAAACGAGAATCCAATATTTTCTCAACCACATACTCCAGATTGCCCTCAACCAAAACAGGGTCAGGAGGCACAGCAGCAGGAACCACTGGCTCAACAAACCTCTTCAACAAGGACTTGTGGAACACGTTATGGATCTTAAATGTCCCTGGAAGAAGCAAACGAAAAGAAACAGGATTAATAATCTCCATGATCTTATAAGGTCCAATGAACCTAGGCTTAAATTTAGGAGATGCTACTCTCATAGGAATATTCTTTGAGGACAACCAGACCAAGTCCCCCACTTTAAACCGAGGACCATCAGTCCTATGCCGGTTAGCAAACCGCTGGGCCTTCTCCTGAGAGAGGGACAACCTCTCCACTACCTGGTCCCAAATCTGCTGCATACGCTCAACAACAGAGTCAACACCTGGACAGACAGAAGCCTCCGTCTGTCCTGAAGAAAATCGAGGGTGAAACCCAGAATTACAGAAAAACGGAGACATCAAAGTGGCAGAGCTAGCCCTATTATTAAGAGCAAACTCAGCCAAAGTCAAAAAAGAGACCCAGTCATCCTGATCAGCAGACACAAAGCATCTTAGATAAGTCTCCAATGTCTGGTTTGTTCTCTCAGTTTGACCATTGGTCTGAGGATGAAATGCCGAGGAGAAAGACAATTGAACACCCAGTTTAGAACAAAAAGTCCTCCAAAATCTGGAAACAAACTGGACTCCTCTGTCAGACACAATGTTCTCAGGAATACCGTGTAAACGAACCACGTGCTGAAGGAACAACGGCACCAATTCAGAGGAGGAAGGCAACTTAGGTAATGGCACAAGATGTATCATTTTGGAAAACCTATCACAAATTACCCAGATGGTGGTCATTCTCTGAGAAACAGGAAGATCGGAAATGAAATCCATAGAGATATGGGTCCATGGTCTCTTGGGCACAGGCAATGGCATCAACAAACCACTAGAGCGAGAGCAAGGCTTGGAGCGAGAGCAAGTCCCGCAGGACTGCACAAATTCCCTGACATCGCGAGACAAGGTAGCCACCAAAAGGACCGACTAACCAAGTCTCTGGTACCAAAAATTCCGGGATGCCCAGCCAATGCGGAACAATGAATCTCAGACATCACACTCTTTTTCCATTGGTCCGGGACAAACAATTTTCCAACAGGGCAGCGCTCGGGCCTATCCTCCTGACACCCCTCCAGAGCAAGTCTCAAATTGGGCGAGATGGCGGAAAGAACTACACCCTCCTTCAAAATAACAGAGGGATCAGATAGCTCAGGAGAGTCCGCAAGGAAACTCCTCGAGAGGGCATCCGCCTTAACATTCTTAGTGCCAGGAAGAAAGGAAACCACAAAATTAAAACGTGTGAAAAACAAGGCCCACCTGGCCTGTCTAGGATTGAGTCGCTTGGCAGATTCCAGATAGACCAGATTCTTATGGTCCGTAAGGACCACCACCTGATGTTTGGCTCCCTCCAGCCAATGTCTCCACTCTTCAAAAGCCCACTTCATGGCCAATAACTCCCGATTACCCACGTCATAATTACGTTCAGTAGGAGAAAATTTTCGAGAGAAAAAGGCACAAGGGTTACTTTTAGAGGTCTCTGGATCTTTTTGGGACAAAACGGCACCTGCCCCAATTTCAGAGGCATCAACCTCCACCTGAAATGGCAGAGAAACATCAGGCTGCCGTAGAACAGGAGCAGAAGTGAATCTCTGCTTAAGTTCCTGAAACGCAGAGACTGCCTCAGGAGGCCAATTCACCACATCAGAACCCTTTCTGGTCAAATCAGTTAATGGTTTAACAATAACCGAGAAATTACCAATAAATTTACGATAAAAATTGGCAAAACCCAAAAATCTCTGAAGAGCCTTTAATGAAGAAGGTTGGACCCAATCACAGATGGCCTGAACCTTGACCGGGTCCATTTCAATAACAGATGGGGACAAAATGAATCCCAGAAATGAGATCTTCTGTACGCCAAAAAGACACTTTGATACCTTCACATACAGAGCATTCTCTCTCAAAATCTGGAATACAGTTCGAACATGTTTCACATGAGAGTCCCAGTCATTTAGAAAAAATCAAGATATCATCCAAATAAACAATCAGAAACTTGTCCACAAAATCCCTGAAAATGTCATTCATGAAGGACTGGAAGACGGAAGGAGCATTAGTGAGCCCAAAGGGCATCACAAGGTACTCAAAATGCCCTTCAGGGGTGTTAAATGCCGTCTTCCATTCATCCCCGTGCTTAATGCGAATAAGGTTATACGCCCCCCTGAGGTCAAGCTTGGTAAACCAAGTAGCGTTTTTCACCCTGGAAAACAGGTCAGAAATCAAGGGTAACGGGTATTGATATTTCACAGTAATATTGTTCAAGAGACGATAATCAATACACGGCCTTAATGAACCATCTTTTTTGGCCACAAAGAAAAAACCGGCACCTAAGGGTGAAGAGGATGGTCTGATATGACCCTTCTCCAATGATTCCTTGATATAAGACCGCATAGCGTCATGTTCAGGTACAGACAAGTTAAAAAGGCGACCTTTAGGGAATTTACTACCTGGCACTAATTCAATAGCGCAGTCATAGCTCCTATGGGGAGGTAAGGATGCAGATTTACTTTCGCTAAACACATCAGAAAAATCAAACAAAAAGTCAGGAACATCCTCAGCCTGGGGGGAGGCAGAAAAAACAGGAGTGTTGGTATTAACACATTGGCAGCCCCAACTGGTTACAGACACAGATTTCCAATCCAAAACAGGATTATGAGACTGTAACCAAGGGAAACCCAGCACTATAATGTCATGCAGATTATATAGAACCAAAAATTTGCAGCACTCCTGGTGATCAGGTTCAACCCTCATTATCACCTGAGTAGAAAACTGGGGTTTATTCTCAGCCAAAGGGGTAGAATCGATCCCCAGTAAAGGAATAGACTTCTGTAGGGGTATCAAGGGAAACCCACAACGTTTAGCAAAATCATAATCCATCAGGTTAATAGCTGCTCCAGAATCAACGAAAGCCTGAGCAGAAAATGAGGACAGAGAGAATATCAGAGTGACAGTTAATAAAAACTTAGTCTGAACACTACCCAAGACAACTGAGCGTGCAAAATGTCTTCCCCGCTTAGGGCAGACTGAAATAGCATGAGAGGCATCACCACAGTAGAAACATAACCCATTGCGCTTTCGAAACTCATGACGCTGTGCCCCAGACACCACTCCATCACACTGATGGGCTCAGCAGCTGGCTCACAAGGCAACACCACTCCACGCATACTTCTCCGCTCACGCAAACGTCTGTCAATTTGAATCGCTAATGACATAGAATCATTGAGACCAGAGGGGACAGGGAATCCCACCATAACATCCTTTACATTATCCGACAGACCCTTCCGGAAAAGGGCCGCCAAAGCGTCTCATTCCATTTGGTCAGGACTGCCCACCTACGGAATCTCTGACAGTATAACTCAGCGTCATCAAGCCCTGTTTTAATGCCAACAAGGCTTTTTCAGCTTGATCAGTGACATTAGGCTCATCGTACAATAACCCCAAAGCCTGAAAAAATGCATCAACATCACTCAAAACAGGATCCCCAGGTATCAGGGAAAAAGCCCAATCCTGAGGATCGCCGCGCAGGAGAGAGATGATAATTTGAACCTGCTGTGCTGCGTTTCCTGAGGACTTAGATTTTAAGGCAAGAAACAATTTACAATTATTTTTGAAATTCTGAAACTTAGCTCGATCCCCTAAAAACAAATCTGGCATGGGGATCCTAGGTTCCACAACAGGCAACCTAGCAAGATATGCAGCAATACTCTGAACCTCAGTGGCAAGCTGATCCACAAGGCCAGACAACTGTGCAAACTCCATTGGGAGAAAAGATCCTCCCCAGCACCCAGAGATACAGAGGGAAAAAAAAAAAAAAAAAAAATGCAACAAACAGAAAAATATCTCTGACAACTTTTCTTCCTTCAAAATATTTTTTCCCTTCTGTGAGTACCATACAATTTTTATGGCCGGTGATACTGTTATGTTACGGTAGCTGAGGAGTGCAGGTAAAAAAGGAAATACACCAGAGCAGTTGGAATCTATGAGATTGCAGTACCCTGACTAACCACCGCAACTAGAGGCAGCCGTGGAGCGTTCCTACGTTGGTCCTAGACGCCTCGTCACAGCCTGAGAAACTAACTACACCTAAAGATAGAAATAGGAAAGCTATCTGCCCCGGAGCAGAACCCCAAAGATAATAGAAAGCCCCCAAACATGTAATGGCGGTTAGACAAGAGGAAATACTGACACAGAAAGAAAATAGTATGAGCAAACGCTGGGGCCCAAACTATCTAAATAGAAAAGGACAGGAAGGGTACTTACTGCAATCTCAGAAAACCCTGAAAAAACACCAACTCTACTAATTTCAAAATCACCTGAGATCACACGACCTCTACCACCTAAATTAGTTCTCTGGTGTAAAAAAAAATCAAAACAGCAGCCACTGAAAAAAAACTGGAAAAAGCAAAAGTACAAAACTCAGTGGCTGGACTAAACTGAGAGGGCAAAAGCCCCCGGAGGGGACCCTGAAGGCCCCCACAGAAGTGCAGGACAAAATGCAAAAAATAGCAAAAACACAAAATAAGAAATTGTCTTATCTGATAGCAGGAGATGCAGACACGACACAGCAGGCTACAAGGGAAACTGGAAAGAAGGATTCAGACCAGAACAATTGATCACCGGCAACCCTGATGGGAAAATGACTCCCTTATATAAGACCAATCAGTAACACCTGATTCCCAGTCCTCACAATCCTCACTAGTACCGCTTGTAACCACCAGAGGGAGCCTCTGCTCAGAACTCATCTCAAACCCATTCACAACAGGTCATGTTCCGTTTGATGTGCCCCAGATGTGCCTAAACAGTGGAAACCCCCCATAAGTGACCCCATTTTGGAAACTAGACCCCCTAAGGAGCTTATCTAGATCTTTGGTGAGCACTTTGAACCCCCAAGTGCTTCACACAAGTTTATAATGCCCGAGCATGAAAATAAAAAATCCTATTTTTTCCCACAAAAATTATCTTTTAGTCACTAATCTTTTATTTTCCCAAGGGTAACTGGAGAAATTGGACCACAAAATTTGATGTCCAATTTGTCCTGAGTACGCTGATACCCCATATGTGGGGGCAACCACTGTTTGGGCGCACAGCAGAGCTCGGAATGGAAGGAGCACCATTTGACTTTTTCCAAACAAAATTGGCTGGAATTGAGATTGGACGCCATGTTGCATTTGGAGAGCCCCTGATGTGCCTAAACAGTGGAAACCCCCCACAAGTGACCCCATTTGGGAAATTAGACCATCTAAGGAACTTATCTAGATCTTTGGTGAGCAATTTGAACCCCAAAGTGCTTCACACTAGTTTATAACGTAGAGACGTAAAATTAAAAAATCATATTTTTTCCACAAAAATGATCTTTTCACCCCAATTTTTATTTTCCCAAGGGTAACAAGACTCCAAAAGTTATTGTGCAATTTGTCCTGAGTATGCTGATACCCCATATGTGGGGGTAAACCACTGTTTAGGTGCATGGCAGAGTTTGGAAGGGAAGGAGCGCCGTTCGACTTTTTCAACACAGAATTGGCTGGATGCCATGTCGTGTTTGGAGAGCTCCTGATCTGCCTAAACAGTGGAAACCCCCTACAAATGACACCATTTTGGTAACTAGACCCCTCAAGGAACTTATCTAGATGTCTGGTGAGCACTTTGAACCCCGAAGTGCTTCACTGAAGTTTATAACGTACAGCTGTAAAATAAAAATCTTTTTTTTTTTTTTTTTACAAAAATGATTTTTTCGCCCCCAATATTTTATTTTCACAAGGGTAACAGGAGAAATTGGACCCCAAAAGTTGTTGTCCAATTTGTCATGAGTACGCTGACACCCAATATGTGGGAGAAAACTACTGTATGGGTACACGTTGGGCTCGGAAGGGAAGTAGTGACGTTTTGCATTGCAGACTTTGATGGAATGGTCTGGGGGCGTCATGTCGCATTTGGAGAGCCCCTGATGCGCCTAAACAGTGGAAACCCCCCAGAGTGACCCCATTTTGGAAAATAGACCCCACAAGGAACTTATCTAGATATGTGGTGAGCGCTATGAAGCCCCAAGTGCTTCACAGAAGTTTATAACGTACAGTCGTAAAAACAAAAAAATCATTTTTTTTAAAAAAAAATTATATTTTTACCCCCAGTTTTTCATTTTCCCAAGGGTAACAGAAGAAATAGGACAAATTGCACAATAACTCTTGGGGTCCAGAGTACACTGATAACCCATATGTGGGGGTAAACTACTGTTTGGGCGCATGGCAGAGCTCAGAAATGAAGGAGCACCGTTTGACTTTTTCAATGCAGAATTGGCTGGAATTGAGATCAGACGTCATGTCACATTTGGAGAGCCCCTGATGTGCCTAAACAGCGGAAACCCCCCAATTCTAACTCCAACCCTAACCCCAACACACCCCTAACCCTAGTCCCAACCCTAACCACAAACCTAACCCTAACACACCCATAACCCTAATCCCAACCCTAACTTTAGCGCCAACCCTAACGCTAACTTTAGCCGCAACCCTAACCCTAATGGGAAAATGGAAATAAATACTTTTTTTTAAAAGTGGGGTGATAAAAGGGAGTTTGATTTACTATTTATAGCGGGTTTTTATGATTGGCAGCTGTCACGCTAAAAGACGCTTTTTATTGCAAAAAATTGTTTTTGCATCACCACATTTTGAGAACTATAATTTTTGTATATTTTGGCCCACAGAGTCATGTGAGGACTTATTTTTTGCGGGACGAGGTGACGTTTTTATTGGTACCAATTTTGAGCATGTGACATTTTTTGATCGCTTTTTATTTAGATTTTTGGGAGGTTAGAATGAACAAAAATCAGCAATTCATGAATTTCTTTTGGGGGAGGCGTTTATACCGTTCCGCGTGTGGTAAAATTGATAAAGCAGTTTAATTCTTCGGGTCAGTACGATTACGGCGATACCTCATTTATATCATTTTTTTATGTTTTGGCGCTTTTATAGAATAAAATCAATTTTATATAAAAAATTATTATTTTTGCATCGCTTTAATCTGCGAGCTATAACTTTTTTATTTTTTCGTTGATGATGCTGTATGGTGGCTCGTTTTTTGCGGGACAAGATGACGTTTTCAGCGGTACCATGTTTAATTATATCCGTCTTTTTGATCGCGTGTTATTCCACTTTTTGTTCGGTGGTATGATGATAAAGCATTGATTTTTTGCTTTTTTTTTTTTTTTTTTTAAGAGGTTCACTAAAGGGGTTAAATAGTGGGACAGGTTTATAGGGGGGGTCGTTACGGACGCGGCGATACCAAATATGTGTACTTCTATTGGTTTGGTTTTTTTATTTACAGGAAAAAATGAATTTATTTTGACCCACTCCCGTCCCACCTCATCCCTAACTTTGCCACAGTCTTCATCCCTACTCTCACACACCTCTTCAACCTTTCACTTACAAATGGTGTCTTTCCTTCATCCTTCAAACATGCTTCAATCGCACCCATCCTAAAAAAGCCCTCCCTCGACCCATCCTCTGCGTCTAGCTATCCTATTGCCAGATATCTCTTCTCCCCTACGCCTCAAAACTACTGGAACAGCATGTATATCTTGAACTGTCTTCCCACCTTTCCTCCTGTTCCCTCTTTGACCGGTTACAATCCGGCTTTCGACCGCATCACTCAACTGAAACTGCCCTAACTAAAGTCACTAAGGACCTGCTAACCGCCAAGAGCAAGCGATACTACTCTGTCCTCCTTCTCCTGGACCTGTCTTCTGCCTTCGACACTGTGGACCATTCCCTCCTGCTACAGATTCTCTCATCTCTTGGCATCACAGACCTGGCCCTATCCTGGATCTCATCATACCTAACAGACCGAACATTTAGTGTCTCCCTCTCACACACCACCTCCTCACCTCGCCCCCTGTCTGTCGGTGTTCCTCAAGGCTCAGTCCTAGGACCCCTACTCTTCTCCATCTACACCTTCGGCCTGGGACAGCTCATAGAATCCCACGGCTTGCAGTATCACCTCTACGCCGATGACACGCAGATCTACCTATCTGGACCTGACCTCACCTCCCTACTGACCAAAATCCCACAGTGTCTGTCTGCTATCTCAGCCTTCTTTTCTGCTCGCTTTCTCAAACTGAACATGGACAAAACAGAATTCATCATCTTTCCCCCACCTCACTCTACCCCTTCACCAGACCTATCCATCAATGTCAATGGCTGCTCGCTTTCCCCAGTCCCACATGTTCGGTGCCTTGGGGTGATCATCGACTCTGCCCTCTCTTTCAAACCACATATCCAAGCCCTCGCCACCTCCTGCCGCCTCAAACTCAAAAATATTTCCTGGATCCGCTCATTCCTCAACCATGAAACCACAAAAACACTAGTGCATGCCCTTATCATCTCCCGCCTCGACTACTGCAACCTCCTACTGTCTGGCCTCCCCTCTAGCACTCTGGCACCACTCCAGTCCATCCTACACTCTGCTGCACGACTAATCCACCTGTCTCCCCGCTATTCCCCAGCCTCCCCCCTATGCCAGGCCCTTCACTGGCTCCCTATTGCCCAGAGGCTCCAGTTCAAAACCTTAACCATGACATACAAAGCCATCCACAACCTTTCTCCTCCATACATCTGTGACATGGTCTCCCGCTACCTACCTACACGCAACCTTCGATCCTCTCAAGATCTCCTTCTCGACTCCCCCCTCATCTCTTCTTCCCACAACCGCATACAAGACTTCTGCCGGGCTTCCCCCATACTCTGGAACTCCCTGCCGCAAAACATCAGACTTTCACCAACAACGGAGACCTTCAAGAAAAACCTGAAGACCCACCTGTTCCGACAAGCCTACAACCTGCAATGATCCTCGGTGTACTGAACCATCGTACGACCAGCTCTACCCTTTCCTAGTGTATTCTCACCCATCCCTGCAGTATGTGAGCCCTCGTGGGCAGGGTCCTCTCTCCTTCTGTACTTGTGTGTCCCTTGTCCAGCACATGTTTATTGTACCTGTCTATATTTTTCCCCTTTTCATATGTAAAGCGCCATGGAATAAATGGCGCTATATAAATGTATAATAATAATAATAAATTTATTGGGGAATTTTTTTTTTTTTTTATGATTTTTTTAAACAATTTTTATTTTTATTTTTTTAACTTTTTTACTTTGTCCCAGGGTGGGACATCACTGTATAGGGTCAGATCGCTGGTTTGACAGTGTGCACAGCACTCTGTCACACCAGCGATTGCTCTGGCATCGCTGCAGGCTTCTCAGTGCCTGCTCTCAGCAGGCACTGAGGAAACCGCCTCCTGCAGGACCCCGGTGCCATCTTGGATCCGGGGACCTGGAGGGAGGACGGACCCTCGGAACAGCGCGACACATCGTGCTGCTCTGAGGGTCTCAGGGGAGCGCGCAGGGAGCCCCCTCCTTGCGCGATCCTCCCCTGTGCCCCTGGTACACCGCGATCATGTTTGATCACGGTGTGCGAGGGTTAATGTGCCGGGAGCGGTCCGTAACCGCTCCTGACACATAGTGCCGGGTGTCAGCTGTGATAATCAGCTGACACCCGGCCGCAATCGGCTGCGCTCCCCCCGGGAGCGCGTCCGATCGCTGGAACGTACTATCCCATCCATGGTCATACGGGCCCAGGTACCATGGACGGGATAGTACGTCGGATGGCAGTAAGGGGTTAACATCTGCTCCAGCATGTAAATCACTGGAATAGTCATGCTGATAATGGCATCGTCAGCATTAAACATCTTCGTGGCCATTTCAAAACTGTGCAGAAGGGTGCATAGGTCCCTGATCTGAGACCACTCCTCCAGCGTGATTTGCCCCACCTCTGGATCTCGCTGGCCCAGGCTATAATTCAGAACGTATTGCACCAGGGCTTGTTGGTGCTGCCACAGTCGCTGCAACATGTGCAGAGTTGAATTCCACTGTGTTGGCACATCGCATTTTAGGCGGTGAAGTGGCAGGCCCAAGGACTTCTGTAGAGATGTAAGTCGCTGAGCTGCGGGATGCGAAAGGCGGAAGTGAGCACACAGCGACCGTGCCCTTTGCAGAAGGCCATGTAGTCTGGGATAGTGGGCTAAAAATTGCTGGACAACCAGGTTCAACACATGAGCCATACAAGGCACGCGTGTGACATTGCCCCGGCGAAGGGCTGCACCCAAGTTTGTGGCATTGTCGCACGCGGCCTTCCCTGGTTGCAGGTCCAGTGGAGACAACCATTCATGAAACTGGTTCTCCAGAGCTGACCACAACTCCTCAGCTGTGTGACTCACATTTCCCAGACATTTCAACGTAAAAACCGCCTGATTACATTGAGCCCTTCTGCCAGAATAGCAAGGAGGTATGCTGCAGGATCCCTTATGCTCAGTTAGAAAGCCCGTGGCATGACCAGACAGGCTTTGGGTGCAGGTGGAGGACCGAGAGGAGGTTGAGGAGACAGAAGCAATGGAGGAACTTCGAGATAAAGAGGATTGACGCACAACTTGTGGGGACAGCAAGACTTGGACAGCAGCCCCTTGTCCTGCTGTCACCATAGTTATCCAGTGCCCAGTCAGCGACATGTAACGCCCCTGTCCATGCCTACTCGTCCAAGTGTCTGTGGTGAAATGCACCCTGTCACACACTGAGTTTCTCAAAGAAGCGTTGATGTTGTGTGCGACATGCTGGTGGAGCGCAGGCACACCTTTCTTTGAGAAGTAGTGCCGACTAGGCATTTGGTACTGGGCACTGCGATGGACATAAGGGCTCGAAAATCCTCTGTGTCCACAAGGCGGAAAGGCAGCATTTCTGTAGCCAAGAGCTTGCAGATGGTGAAATTCAACCTCTTAGCTTTCTCATGGCTAGGACGAAATGGTCTTTTACTTATCCACACCTGAGTGACCGAGGGCTGGCTGTTGTGCGTAGATGGGGTTGAGTAGGGTGTCCCCGGACAACTGACGGTCTGTGAGGAAGATGCAGGCGCAAAAGTTAGGTTGCCTTGATCCAAAGGTGGTGCTCTTGATGTCGGAGAGCGCTCAACACCAGCTGGTGTTTCCACTTCCAAATGAACTGATGACCTGCCAATCTGACTGGCTGTTGCTGGTAAAGAGGTGCCAGGTCTGAGTCTCAAAACAGGTCTGACTGCTGTCTCCCCAGTCACAGAGGATGAAGAGGCCGCGGTCGCGGATGCACAAGATGGGGCAGAAGGTGGTTGGGCCGGCCAACTATGCCGCATTGTAGCACAGTGAGCTTGCCACTGCAACTTTTACTCAAACTATGGATTTTTTGGCCTCTACTTAGCTTTTGGTCACAAATGTTACAGATAACACGAGTTGGGTCATCTTTATCGATGTTAAAAAATGCCCAGGCTATGCAAGGCTTAGAACCCATGCGACCTGAAGAGCCACCTTGACTTGTGGTCAGAGGCAGAGTTGTGGTTGATGATGCAGTTGGTGACGTGCTTCCAGTACTAGGTCTCTGTTCAGAAGGGCCACCCTGACCTCGTCGTCACTCAAATCCTCCTCCACCTCCTCTGCTGACCTCATCGACTGTCCTCACTGTGGGTTGACAGTAAGTGGGATCTACACCTCATCATCATCACCCTGTGTGTTCTCCACCCCGTTCGTCCTCAGAAGCCAACCTCTTCTGCCCTGACACAAAACTCAAGTTGTCACTCACATCTGGTATTGGATCTCATCATCGTCTTCCTCATTGTCTCCACCAACAGGAGTTACAGTTTGGGAATGAGGGTCTACATTAGCTCAGAACCTTCTCATCTGGTCCTGGATCAGACTCATAAACATTCTGGGCATCAATGCAGATCATTTCCTCGTCTGGATTCACAGAAGCTGTGGGACGACCTCTGATTCCCAGGCTATAGTATGAGTAAACAGCTCTGCAGACTCAACCATCTGTTTCTACCCCATACTCAGATGGGCAGTTGGAGACTTGGGAGCTGTGAAGAAGCAAGTGCGATTGGGTGACACCTCTGAGGACTGGAGTTTTTGTGTTGTTGAAGTTGAGGTGGAGAGGCGACTTAAAGGAGCACTTGATATCTGTTGAAGCACCTTATTTTTTTGTGCCTCATCTGGAATTTGTAGCGATGGGCGTGCCCATAAGAAAGGGATCGTACCACATTGTCCACTAAAAGAAGTAGACTTAGTTTGCTGCGAGATGTTGGCTTCTTTGAGATGTTACTGTTGCTTAACACCTAGCCAACGGACACAAATTTTATTCCTTCACAGCATTGCCTATATCCTCTCATTCCACAGCATGCCAGGCCTTTTGCCACATCATTTTGTTGTTACCTATTGACAACTGTATTGGTTTCCACAAAAAATGTATTGTCAGCACTGCAAAAATTTTAGTATTTGAACGCTGGTGGAGCTTTGTAGAGATGGCCTAATACAATGAGTACCACAGACTGCTACTATGCCCAAATTATTGTCCAAGCAACATGCAGATAGATTTTTTTTTTGTTTTTTAAGGCTGGTGGAGCTTTGTAGAGATGGCCTAATAAATGAGTACCACAGACTGCTACTATGCCCAAATTATTGTCCAAGCAACATGCGGATAGATTTTTTTTGGTTTTCAAGGCTGGTGGACTTTGTAGAGATGGCCTAATACAATGAGTACCACAGACTGCTACTATGCCCAAATTATTGTCCAAGCAACATGCAGATAGATTTTTTTTTTTTTAAGGCTGTTGGACCTTTGTAGAGATGGCCTAATACAATGAGTACCACAGACTGCTACTATGCCCAAATTATTGTCCAAGCAACATGCAGATAGATTTTTTTTTGTTCTTTTAAGGCTGGTGGACCTTTGTAGAGATGGCCTAATACAATGAGTACCACAGACTGCTACTATGCCCAAATTATTGTCCAAGCAACATGCAGATAGAATTTTTTTTTTTTGTAAGGCTGGTGGAGCTTTGTATAGATGCCCTAATAGAATGAGTACCACAGACTGCTACTATGCCCAAATTATTGTCCAAGCAACATGCAGATAGAATTTTTTTTTTTTTGTAAGGCTGGTGGAGCTTTGTATAGATGCCCTAATAGAATGAGTAGCACACACTGCTACTATGCACACAATTATTGAACAGATAATGCAGCGAATAATTAGTAGTGATTTGAACGCTGGTGTAGCTGACAAAAGTGATAGCAACTGCTGTAACCTAGCCCTGAAAAGGGCTGCAATTATAAATAGTCACTGTCCCAAGTTGACCTATCTGTCTATTTAAGAGTGAGCACAGACCTGCCTGCTAAAACTGCTAGGAACTGATGTAACGTAGCCCTCAAAAGGGCTGCAATTACGAACTAGTCCCTACTCCCTAAACCTTCCTCTCTATTTCTCAGCGATTTTGCTTGCAAGTCGCTGTTGCACAATGCACACACAATATAGCGCTAACAGCAGCAGTGCCGTCTAACACTGAGCTGCAGCACGGAAAAAATGGTGGCGAGGGGGGGAGTTGGCTGGGTCTTATAGGGCAAGGACATGTGACATACAAAGTCAATGACACATGCCCTTGCTTGTGTGAAAAAAAGCACCTCGCTCCGTGTGAGCGCTGCTGATAGGCTGATAGACTGCACCGCCCACTGGAAATGCTGGAAAGAGAAAAAAAATGGAGATCTTCATTATCTCTGCAGAGATCCATGCTATGCCCCTCCCCCGCCACGCTAGACACTCAAAATGTGTATTAACAGTGATTTGTATTAACAGTGATTCTCAGCATAACTGTTAAAAAATTCAGTGACGATTTAGGTGCACAACAGTTATCGAACATAATCTCGAACAGCCGGCTTTTTTCCAAATCGTTCGGGTTCGTGGAACAACTCGAACACCGCCCAAAACAGCTCGAATTTGAAATTGGCGAACAGTTCTAGTCGAACACCGCTCATCTCTACATATAACACATAACATACATATAACACAGAACATACATATAACATACAACACGTAACATACATATAGCATACATATAACATAACATGCAGAACATACATATAACATACAACACATAACATACAGTACATACAATAAACACAAAACATACAGAGCATACACATAACATATAACACATAACATACAGAACATACATATAACACATAACATACAGAGCATACATATAACATACAACACATAACATACAGTACATACATATAACATACAACACATAACATACATATAACATACAACACATAACATACAGAACATACATATAACATACAATACATAACATACAGTACATACATATAACACATAACATACAGTACATACATTTTTTACATCCAGAAAACAGACCATTTTTTTTCTCAAAAATGAGTATGTACCCTTAATTAACACGTACATGTATGAAATTTTGCACACATGCACTTATGTAATTGTTAATTAAAACTATATATCAAACTACATGAAATGGTTTACTATATGTAAACCATGTATCATTTCATGTCTGATTCTGTAATGATTTTACAGAAGCCAGCAATTGAATTAGTGGCTATTCTGCTATGGAGAAGTGTATGAATTATATATTATATATATATATATATATATATATATAACACACATATATATATATATATATATATATATATATATATATAAAAACATATATATATATATAAACATATATATATATATAGGATTATTTGCTTTTTAAAATGATGTGTACAGTTTGTTTTTTACAATGTTATTTTAACATGAATTTTTACATAGAGAGAACTGCTCTATGTAAAACCTCATGTTAAAATCGCATTGCATACGGATGGAAAACGGATGGAAAACGGATGGTGCGATTAAAAAATTGCATGACAATCGCATGCCAATTGCATAGAATCGGACAGTTTTTTCCATCCAGAAAACGGACCGTTTTTTTCTCAAAAATGGGTATGTACCCTTAATTAATACGTACATGTATGAAATTTTGCACACATGCACTCATGTTATTGTTAATTAAAACTATATATCAAACAACATTAAATGAAATGGTTTACTGTATGTAAACCATGTGTCATTTCATGTCAGATTCTGTAATGATTTTACAGAAGCTGGCAATTGAATTATAGGCTATTAAGCTATGTAGAAGTGTATGAACTATCTATAATATCAGAAAGAAATGGGTCCATCGTGGCAATAAACGTCGAGCATTAAATGACCCAGGGAGAGTGGATGACTCTGTATCAAGACAAGAGATGTCATCAAGTGATTTTTTATCCTCGGACCCAAGCGACGTGGAGGGCGCCGTCGGAGGGGCAGGAAAAATAAAAACAGACCCCAAC
>JARQOD010000006.1:58405833-58446748 GCA_033576555.1 Oophaga sylvatica | reverse complement strand
AAAAATTCAAATGTCTAGTACGCAGTTTGGTCACTGACAATGCTGCAAACGTATCCAAGATGAGAAGAAATTTAGAAGAGCAGGAGGGAATACAAAGCTAATAATAACATATGGTTGCAGTGCTCATTTGCTGCACCTCTTAGCCAAGACTTAAGTGTTCCAGAAATAAAGGCTAATGTTGTTGAAATTGCCAAACACTTCCGTAATAATCATTTTGCTGCAGCAGCTCTGAAAAGGAGGGTGGAACCAAGCTAACGCTCCCACAAGATGTTAGATGGAACTCTGTGGTGGACTGTTTTGAGCAGTATATCAAAAACTGGCCTATTCTGATGACACTTTGTGAAGAAAATCGAGATAAAATAGATGGCACTGTCACGGCCAAAATCCTCAACATTGGGCTTAAGAGAAATGTTGAACATATGCTGAGCTTCCTGAATCCCATCTCTCAAGCTTTAAACAAAATACAGAAAAATAGCTGTTTTATTGCGGATGCTGTTGAAATTTGGAAGGAACTGAGTGAACACTTAAAAACAGAACTACACACGGACAGAATTAAATTACAAGCAGTAAACAAACGAATGGGACAAGCACTGACTCCAGCTCATTTTTTGGCAAATATTGTCAATATCCAATATCAGGGTCAAAACCTAAGTGCTGAGGAAGAGGAGTTAGCTATGACATGGGTATCCAGCAATCATCCATCTTTAATGCCAACTATAATAAACTTCAGAGCTAAGGGGGAACCATTCAAGAAATATATGTTTGCTGAAGATATTTTAAGGAAGGTCACACCAGTAAACTGGTGGAAGTCACTTAAGTGCTTGGATTTAGAGACTGTTCAAGTAATGATTTCACTTTTAACAGCAGTAGCTTTTCTGCAGGCGTTGAAAGAATATTCTCTTCCTTTGGATTCATTCATTCTAAATTGAGAAATCGGTTGGGACCCAATAAAGCAGGAAAGCTTGTTTTTCTTTTCCAGATTATGAATAGGAACAAAGAAGAAGATGATGATGAAGATGACGACGAGTGAGCTACAGAGGACAGCAGGGACAGTAGTATTTAAGTTTTTCATGTGTCGGCTGGGCTGACAGTCTAAGTTTCTTAAAATATATATATATTTTGTTTAGCCAAATTAGTTAACAAACATGGATGTTTGTTTAAGCAAATAACTTATGCTGTAATGTTGTTATTGTTTCAGTTGAATAAATCTATTTAAATTGTTTATTAAGGTCAGGATTATTTTTCTCCTTCCTAAGTACAACAGAACAGTGGTGTCCAAATATGAATGATTAACCCATTTAACTGGGGAGAAAAAAGTAATATAAAAAGTGATTCTAAAAATCTTCATCTACTTGCATGTTAAAGTAGCAAGAACTAGTTTAGGTAGAAACTTTGATTTAAATCACTGATTTAAATCAAGCCTTACTGACTAGTGATTTAAATCGTGATTTAAATCAGTTTGATTTAAATCAAATCCACCCTGGTCGTAAGCATTGAAATTATATTTTTTTTTTTTCTTCCCATTTTTTTTATTTATATTTTTTAGGAGCTTATTTTTTTTTATTTCATTATTTTTTGTGGTATCTGGAAATCTACGCCGAAAGGCTCACTGTGAACATACTAACATACCCTTACAGGTTTTTATAAAGATGTCTGTAAATATTTACAGGGCTGTTGGGGAGCAAATCAATATTTAAGGGTCTTAACAAGAACAACTAAATCTAAATGTTTTCCTGGCAGATTTTTCTCGCCATTAGCAAGTCTTTTCATGTTCTTGGACATAATCTTTTATTTAGCTTGCTGCTCAGTGGGAGACACGTGCTTCCCTAAGAAAGCTGCGGTTTCACGCTCGAAAATGCGGATGCAAAAGCATCATTTAATAATGTAATAAGTGCAGACATGCTGCCTTGCACACAAAATCGCTGCTCAGACCCAGACATCCGTTGCTGCACAAGATCTTTCGAAGAATAGAAATCTGGTCAGACCACTAAATATTTTAAAAATATATGTTTTTTATCTTGAATAAACATTTTAAGTAGTAAAATGTAATTTAAATTCTAAGCCATGCAGGATTCATAGTTTCAACCTGTGATTTTTTAACACTTTGATAATAGCCAAGGTTGTTTAGACCTTGAAGCTCAGGGCAAATTTTTAGTCAAATTTCATTTGACGAGAATATAGTAAATTATCCTAATTTACTCTCAGGACCTGCGCAGATGAAAGCTTTTGTATTAAGGTAGAATATAAGAGACTTTCTAATATGTCTTATCATAGAAATCTGCTTTTTTTTCTCCACTTATGAGTCTCTTCTTCCCCCTCCCCAGCTTTCTGAACTCACCATCCACTTTGAAAAACATGTCCAACGTCTTAGTCAAAGAAAGACAGACAATCTGCTCAGTGTGGCGTCCGTTTATACCTATTGGGCCACGTTCACACACTCAGTATTTGGTCAGTAATTTACACCGGTATTTGTAAGCCAAAATCAGGAGTGGAACAATCAGAGGAAAAGTATAATAGAAACGCGTCACCACTTCTGTATTTATCACTCACTCCTTGTTTTGGCTTACAAACACTGATGTAAAATACTGACCAAATACTGATTGTGTGACCGTGGCCTTATACTTTATGGAGGCTGAAGAGGGGAAGAGGAGTGAGAACCATAGTTAGTAAACAGGCAGAGGCAGACAAGACAAGCAGATATGCTGCTGTTAGTGAGTGATATAGCTTATCCAAATGCTGGATTCACAGCTACAGTGCTCAATACGGCAGCTAATTTCTTTAATGCTGTTGATGCTTCTGAACATGTGCTAAACAGAGAACGGAAGAGAAATATCTCATGTTTATGTGAATGGTGTGTATAAGAGACAGCAGAGCAACTAGTCTGCCCTCACCAGCTCAGAGAGAACTGAAAATTAAAGATGGAACTTGAAGAGCGGAAAACTGGGATACAAGTTATTCAGTGGCCAGAATTGGTATTATTGCTCATGTACAGACGACAGCTTATTCTGTGAAGTGTCATGAAATGACGGGTACTCGTTAGCTGAGCATATATGGAATCCCTTTACTCCATCCATAATATAGTGTTCTTTATTACAGAATGGTTTCTGCTGCTGTCTGCCGCCGGTGATGGATTACTCCCTTGAAAGAGAAATTACTAATGTGTTTGTCATAGTAAATTTTTAACATGTTTGGACACTGCTGTCCTGGAAATCTGCCCAGTATAAATATTAGTCTGTTGTCATTGTGTGGGCACAAGCCATATGCCGCTTAGCAACTGCTCCGCTCAACAGCCCCAGTTTTGGTCAATTAATAATTGAAAAATTGCTATTTTAACTGTGTCTTGTGAGGGATTTTCCTTTGGCTAGCCTTATTTTCGATAACCGCTGAATTTACTTACAATGATGATAAATTATAGAGTACGTGTGAGCCCACAGTAATAATGGAGAGGATGGCTCTTCTGCTGTACTATTCTTATGAGCCTGTATTATTGAGCAGAAGGGTGGTAAGTAGTTAGCATCCAGTGATTGCCTTTGTAGTTGGTTCAGCAGATCCAGGTAACATCCTAGGATTTTACATGTTAGCTGTCTTTTATATCCCGTGCTTGGTAATCATAACGGGGGTTTGTGGTTTCAGAATATCCCTGTCCACAGGCGCAATATGTAAAAAATAAACAAACTGCGCCTTGCTTGTCCTCCCCAGGTCCAACAATGATTCAGTGTTGCTGCTTTCAGTGTCTTGTTAATGTATGCAATGCTGACGTCATGTCGATGCCGCTGCAACCACTCAGTGAACTCAGCAGCTCTGCCTGGGTAGATGACACAAGACGTTCAGAGCCGCTGAGATCACTGATTGATGTGAGCTATATCAGCTCTGCAGACAAACAGGCACTAGGAGCAATGGTAGAGACTCTGTACTGGACCTGGGGAGGCTGTGCTAAGGACAGTTTATTTGTTGTTGTTTTTTTTAGACAGTGGACAGAGGTATTTTGAAACCAGAAATCCCCCAGAGAATCCCAAGAGCTACACACCCTTGTAAAGATCATACAAATTAGCACTAAGTAAGAAGGGCCAAATCTTTGAAACCCCTTTGAAAAGGGGGAGCAGTGAGAATAAGATAACAGCAAATCATTTCATTTTTAAAATGGTAACTTGTGCTCTTTAAAGGGTATCTGCCAGGTGCCATACTGATAGTATCCTGAAATAGGGTCTGGGCAGCCCTTTCAGGATTTGTAACTTTTATTTTTGTGCATTACTCCGTTGTCTTGCTCTGATCCTCGGAAATACATAGTCACGCAACGGCTAGTTAAGTATATGTAAATCCGAAGTGAATATTCACCCCCACCCATAATTCTGCCCACCCTTCCACGCCTGCGTACTTTAGGCCGGGATCACACATGCAACGAAAATGTCCGACGCTCACATGTGAAATCCCAGCTCTGGCGCGGCACTCGAGAGTGGAGCGAGCGGCTGCATATAAATACATGCAGCCGCGCACTCCACTCCCAAGTTTGGGCTCCAGAGCTGGGATTTCACATGCGAGGTCGGATGTTTTCGTCGCATGTGTGATCCCGGCCTTATAGTTAGGGTGCAGATACATTGCCGTATTTTTCACACGAGGATCGAATTGACCTGAGAATGACAGCTACATACAAATACATACTGTCACACTTGGGTCAGGATAGCCAACGGCCAGTCCGAGGATTATGAGCGGGGGGTGGGGATGAATATTCATTTTTTCCAGAGTTTACAGCAAGACAACGGGGCAACACGGAGCAATAAATGTTAAATATCCTGAAAGGGCTGCCCAAGCCCTATTTAAGTAAACTATTAGTATGGCACACAAAAATCACCTGACAGATACCCTTTAACACATCATGTTATGACTACGTAAGCTGCCAAATACTGCTAAAAATGTGCTTATGCACTGTACCTTCATGCATCATACACCTTATGTATGAATCCATACACCGCTCTCCCTGTATAGTCATGGCCAAAAGTTTTGAGAATGACACAAATATTATATTTTCACATGATCTGCTGCCCTCTGGTTTTTATGTGTGTTTGACAGATGATTTTATCACAGACAGAAATATAATAATTGCAAACATATGAGTAACAAAAGCTTATATTGACAGTTAGAATGAGTTAATGCAGCAAGTCAATATTTGCAGTGTTGACTCTTCTTCTTCAGGACCTCTGCAATTCTCCCTGGCATGCTCTCAATCAACTTCTGGACCAAATCCTGACTGATAGCAGTCCATTCTTGCACAACAATGCTTTCATTTTGTCAGAATTTTTAGGTTTTTGTTTGTCCACCCATCTCTTGATGATTGACCACAAGTTCTCAATGGGATTAAGATCTGGGGAGTTTCCAGGCCATGGACCCAAAATCTCTATGTTTTGTTCCCTGAGCCATTTAGTTATCACCTTTGCTTTATGGCAATGTGCTCCATCATGCTGGAAAAGGCACTCTTGATCGCCAAACTGCTCTTGGAGGGTTGGGAGAAGTTGCTCTTGGAGGACATTCTGTTACCATTCTTTATTCATGGCTGTGTTTTTAGGCAAGACTGTGAGAGAGCCGATTCCCTTGGCTGAGAAGCAACCCCACACATGAATGGTTTCAGGATGCTTAACAGTTGGCATGAGACAAGACTGGTGGTAGCGCTCACCTTGTCTTCTCCGAATGAGGCGTTTTCCTGATGTCCCAAACAATCGAAAAGGGGATTCATCAGAGAAAATAACTTTACCCCAGTCCTCAGCAGTCCACTGCCTGTACCTTTTGCAGAATATCAGTCTGTCCATGATGTTTTTTCTGGAGAGAAGTGGCTTCTTTGCTGCCCTCCTTGAGACCAGGCCTTGCTCCAAGAGTCTCTGCCTCACAGTGCGTGCAGATGCACTCACACCTGCCTGCTGCCATTCCTGAGCAAGCTCTGCACTGCTGGTAGCCCGATCCCGCATCTGAAACACTTTTAAGAGACGGTCCTGGCGCTTGCTGGTCTTTCTTGGGCGCCCTGGAGCCTTTTTGGCAACAATGGAACCTCTCTCCTTGAAGTTCTTGATGATGCGATAGATTGTTGACTGAGGTGCAATCTTTCTAGCTGCGATACTCTTCCCTGTTAGGCCATTTTTGTGCATTGCAATGATGACTGCACGTGTTGCTTTAGAGATAACCATGGTTAACAGAAGAGAAACAATGATGCCAAGCACCAGCCTCCTTTTAAAGTGTCCAGTGGTGTCATTCTTACTTAATCATGACAGATTGATCTCCAGCCATGTCCTCATCAACACCCACACCTGTGTTAATGGAGCAATCACTGAAAAGAGGTTAGCTGGTCCTTTTAAGGCAGGGCTGCAATGATGTTGAAATGTGTTTTGGGGATAAAGTTCATTTTCTAGTCAAATATTGACTTTGCAAGTAATTGCTGTTAAGCTGATCACTCTTTATAACATTCTGGAGTATATGCAAATTGCCATTAGAAAAAGTGAAGCAGTAGACTTTGTAATAATTAATATTTGTGTCATTCTCAAAACTTTTGGCCATGACTGTATGGCAGACAGCCTGAGCGGCCTGGTGGGCCTATACAAACCATCCGTGGCGCCTACTGTGAGCTCCCTAACACGGCCCCTCTGCCTTTGATTGATGGAAAAATAGAAATGTTATGGATCTTAGAAAATACCAACACAAATTTCTAGATTTTTTTAAAAGCAGAAATATGTTAGAGTTGTATAAATTTGGTGCTGCCATAATAGAACTGACCTAGAGAATCAAGTCACTAGCTACATTTTTACCACATATTGAGCGCCGTTAAAAAGGGACCCCCAAAAATTTGCTTTGATGACTGCTTTGCCCACTCTTGGCATTCTCTTGATGAGCTTCAAGAGGTAGTCACTGGAAATGGTTTTCACTTCACCGGTGTGCCCTGTCAGGTTTAATAAGTGGAATTTCTGGCCTTATAAATGGGGTTGGGACCATCAGTTGTGTTGTGCAGAAGTCTGGTGGATACACAGCTGATAGTCCTACTGAATAGACTGTTAGAATTTGTATTATGGCAAGAAAAAAGCAGCTAAGTAAAGAAAAACGAGTGGCCATCATTAGTTTAAGAAATGAAGGTCAGTCAGTCCGAAAAATTGGGAAAACTTTGAAAGTGTCCCCAAGTGCAGTTGCAAAAACCATCAAGCGCTACAAAGAAACTGGTTAACATGAGGACCGCCCCAGGAAAGGAAGACCAAGAGTCACCTCTGCTTCTGAGGATAAGTTTATCCGAGTCACCAGCCTCAGAAATCGCAGGTTAACAGCAGCTCAGATTAGAGACCAGGTCAATGCCACACAGAGTTCTAGCAGCAGACACATCTCTACAACAACTGTTAAGAGGAGACTTTGTGCAGCAGGCCTTCATGGTAAAATAGCTGCTAGGAAACCACTGCTAAGGACAGGCAACAAGCAGAAGAGACTTGTTTGGGCTAAAGAACACAAGGAATGGACATTAGACCAGTAGAAATCTGTGTTTTGGTCTGATGAGTCCAAATTTGAGATCTTTGGTTCCAACCACCATGTCTTTGTGCGACGCAGAAAAGGTGAACGGATGGACTCTACATGCCAGGTTCCCACCGTGAAGCATGGAGGAGGTGGTGTGATGATTGTTCGTGCTTTACTGGTGACAATGTTGGGGATTTATTCAAAATTGAAGGCATACTGAACCAGCATGGCTACCACAGCTTCTTGCAGCGGCATGCTATTCCATCTGATTTGCCTTTAGTTGGACCATCATTTTTATTTTTCGACAGGACAATGACCCCAAACTCACCTCCAGGCTGTGTAAGGGCTATTTGACCAAGAAGGAGAGTGATTTGGTGCTACACCAGATGACCTGGCCTCCACAGTCACCAGACCTGAACCCAATCGAGATGGTTTGGGGTGAGCTGAACCGCAGAGTGAAGTCAAAAGGGCTCAACAAGTGCTAAGCATCTCTGGGAACTCTTTCAAGACTGTTGGAAGACCATTTCCGGTGACTACCTCTTGAAGCTCATCAAGAGAATGCCAAGAGTGTGTAAATCAGTCATCAAAGCAAAAGGTGGCTACTTCGAAGAACCTAGAATATAAGACATATTTTCAGTTGTTTCACACTTTTTTTGTAAAGTGTAATGTATAGTTCCACATGTGTTAATTCATAGTTTTGATGCCTTCAGTGTGATTCTACAATTTTCATAGTCATGAAAATACAGAAAAATCTTTAAATAAGGTGTGTCCAAACTTTTGATCTGTACTGTATATTAGTACAGTATCCATTTTAAACATCCACCAGATGGCAGTACATGCTAGTTTGCTGTGCTAATAATTCCTCGGTTATGGATTTGATATTACTAACATTTCCATTTTTACTACATTAATTGTGGTGAAACCATTGTAGATTGAATTGATTTGTCTGTACTGTTCTTCTAGGGAATAACAATACTTCCACAAATCATTCTAGCAGGTTAACATTTCTCAAGTTGAGGTTAGAAAGCATAGAGCATTGCTTGCAAAAAGCAAACAAATTGTCATATGAGAAAGTAACTTGATGTTTCAGTGATATGTCTTCATCCTGGTCTGCAGCTTTTTGCTCCTTTTTATTATTTTGTGTTGATTTGTACATGAACCAATATCCATGGAAAACGTGATCTACTCTCTTTTATTTGTAGTGTATTTCGTCCTGATCACCAGAAGAGGGAGCCATAGTACTTATTATTTTTCAGTAGTTGGTCTTGTGATCATTAGTAATTATTTGTCTTATTTTTAGTAGCAAAAAAATGAACAAAACTAATATCACAATTAACAAGCAACAACTTTACACTTGTCAAAGACAAGCTAGAGTTTACTGTACTTCCTCCATCATGCTGAATGTTTGGCAAACAGAATTGTCCTTTCTAAATCAGATATAGCAAGAGAGAAAAAGCCGGCACCGGTGTATAAAGACCTTCAATAAAGACAGCAAACGTCATTCTTGTTACGAAACCGACCAGAACTCGCAAACTTATAAAACCAATGGTGTGCACAAATGTTTTCTTTTCAGCTAAACAGTTTGCGTCAAATATACCTTTTGGAATTCTGGACAAAAAGTTTAACCTTGGTCTCACTAGACCATAACACATTTTCCCACATGCTTTTGGAAGACTGGATGCAGGTTTTGGCAAAATATAGCCCAAAAAAAGTCTATGGTCCATGGCAAAGGTAATTGGTAAAAAGTGCACACATATATATTAGGACATAATATTTTGTAATAAATATGGGTAAAGTACTAAGGTAGGCACTAAACATCACAAGAAGTGAAAAGAATAAAAAAGTTCCATTGCCAGTTGCAAGTACCCAGGGGCTCCAGTGACTCCAGCGTACGTTTTGCCTGCTGGCTTTCTCAAGGTGAGTCACTGGAGCCACTGGGTACTTACAACTGGTAATGGAACTTCTTTCATTCTTTCCCTTTTTGTGATGCTTAGTGCCTTCTTTAGTACTTGGCCCATATTTATTACAAAATATGTTCTAATATATATATGTGTGTGCACTTTTTCACAATTACCTTTACCATGGACCATGTTTATGGAAGTCTTAATGTTGTATAGACACTATACCCACTTCCAATACACTTTGCAGTGAGTTCCCTGTACAAGATCAGCTTTCCGCTCTATACGTTTTTACTATTTCCTATGTTTTTATCTGTTAATTGAATAAAAATGTATTTTTTATGTATCCATTTTCTGTGTTTATTCACTTCTTTGAGTAGGTAATAACATTTGATCAGTGTATATCCACATTATTTCTGTAGAATCATTAGAGATTTATTACACTTTGATGTTGTTTAATGATTAGTACCTAGTAGCACCCCCCTTTTTGGAAGTATCCCAACTTGTAAACGTTTTTTGTAGCCATACGAGAGTCTTTCAATTCTTGTTTGAAGGATTTTCATCCATTCTTCCGTGGAAGATTCTGTGAGTTTCCTGGGTCGTCTTGCATGAGAATTTCTGTGCCTTTCTTCCCACGTGCCTCAGATCATTGTGGCCAAAGAGTTCTATTTTAATCTCATCGTTCCACATGACTTGTTTCCAAAATGGAACAGGCTCGTTTAGATGTTCTTTTGACGCTTAATTTTATGGCGAGGAAGCAGGAGAGATTTTCTTCTGATGACTCTTCCATGAAGGCCATATTTGTCAGGTGTGTCTGAACAGCAGAACAATGTACCAGAACTCCAGTGTCTGCTAAATCTTTCTGAAGGACTTTTGCAGTGAAGCGGGGTTCTGATTTGCCTCTCTAGCAATCCTATGAGAAGCTGTCACTGAAATTTTTCTTGGTCTTCCAGACCTTATCTTGACCTTCACTGTTCCTGTAAACTGCCATTTCTTAATTACATTTCGAATTGAGGAAAGGGCTACTTGAAGACACTTTTCCATCTTCTTATAGCCTTCTTCTGCTTTGTGGGCCCCCACCATTTTTATTTTCAGAGTCCTAGGCAGCTGCTTAGAATAACCCATAGCTGTATTTTTTTGGCACAGGTTTAGAGGAGGCTGGGTTTTTTATAAAGCTTGGAAATTTCCATCACCTGGTCTTTCCTAACGATGATAGTGAACAAGCCATAGCCCTAACAGGCTGATTAAGGTCTGAAACCTTGGTCAAAGTTATCTACGTACACAATTCTCCAAGGGTGCCCAAACTTTTATGTAGATCCATTTTCATTTTTTAGTAATTTTTAAAATGTAAAAAAATGACAGTTTATATTTTTTTGCCTTAAAATGCAAAGGAAATGTGTCATCTTTAACTTTAGGCCTTTTAGAGATGATGATAATAACCCCTCCACTTTACACCACTAGGGAAGTTTTAATTAATAGGAAGAATGTTTTATCTTTGTTCTGCTGTCTAACCCTGAGGTGCATCTTATGGTAAGGTGCATTTTATAGTCCGAAAAATGCAGTGGGTCTATGGAACAACTGAGCATTAGGCCGGGATCACACATGCGAGGAAATCGTCCGACGCTCGCATGTGAAATCCCAGCTCTGGCACCGGCACTCGGGAGTGGAGTGCGCGGCTGCATAGAAATACATGCAGCCACGCACTCCACTCCCGAGTGCCGGCGCCAGAGCTGGGATTTCACATGCGAGCGTCGACGATTTCCTCGCATGTGTGATCCCGGCCTCAGATTTGGCTACTAAAAAAATGATTGAGACTTCTTCTTTAACAATTGTCAATTGAATATATACAAACCTTTCGATTCTTGATAACGTAGCCCGAAGAACAATGATGGGGACAGAACTGTTGCTCATACCATCATCCTATCCTCATACAGTATCATGCTTTTGACTTTGGATAAAGGGCAATTATTTTTTTTGTAGGCATAAGCATTTTGTTCGTTCATCGGATGATCGCCGACATGTTTGCACAGGCATGTAATCGTAACCGAGTGGTCCTATACTTATTCACCGATTATCCACTCCTATAATTAAGGCACATTTGCTACTTTCTTATTTACAGAAGAATAAACTTGAATCATCCCTTCATACAACAGCTGCATGAGAACAAGAATGATATACTGTGTGTCCTGAAAGAGAAGATCGTCACCACGCAGAAGTGTGTCATTTCTCAACAGTCACAAATAGAGGAGACGTGTAAACTTGGCGGTAAACTTGGTGTTAAAGCAAAAGCAGTGACGGTAAGTGGGATGGGAACACGCTGAGCTTTTGCAAAGTCTTGTGTTCATATCAGATTGCACAGAGGAGATGATTGTTCCTGAAATGTTTTGTGCCAGATCTGTGGGGGAAATAGAATTATGACTAGTAAAATGGTTTGCAGTCTAGAGGCCGAATTCACAGATGGTTTATATGAAAGCGTAGAGACGTATTCAGTCCCCCAAGTGCATGCACACAGGAATATCTATCCTGCACATAACCCGCAGCACTGCAGGCAAACTTCAGTCTGAAAATCATGGTTAAGCATGAAGCTGAGGGATTTGTTCCATCACTGGAGCTCGGTTTCTATATCTGCGCTTGAAGGTTTTATTTGTCTCTTGGGTAATTCTCTAAATGTCAAACATTTCTGGCTCATGGACATGACTGAATTACAAGACTGTAGTGTAGTATGTATAGACACCTATGGGACCGTACAGCATGGCCATATGCCGCCGATGTTATATAGGGTACACGGTGTTCTTCATGGATTCATTGCACCATTTTGTGCTGTATTACTCAATATTATGAAGGTATTAAAGCATTATCACATCACTGCAGAAGCTTAATAAATTTCACAATACAAACTGTAAACATTATTAAATCATATTATAAATACATATCTTACACCTGATGAGGCTGGTGTATATATTATGAAAATCTATATCAGAATAGCTGTATAATAGTTTCTGAAATTTACTTAATCCCCACCCATGAGTTGTGATTGACATCTCCCACACCTCCCACTCCTCGGTGTCCCTCCCACTCCTCAGTGTCCCTCCCACTTCTCGGTGTCCCTCCCACTCCTCATTATCCCTCCCACTCCTCATTATCCCTCCCACTCCTCGGTGTCCCTCCCACTCCTCGGTGTCCCTCCCACTCCTCAGTGTCCCTCCCACTCCTCGGTGTCCCTCCCACTCCTTGGTGTCCCTCCCACTCCTCAGTGTCCCTCCCACTTCTCGGTGTCCCTCCCACTTCTCGGTGTCCCTCCCACTCCTCATTATCCCTCCCACTCCTCGGTGTCCCTCCCACTCCTCAGTGTCCCTCCCACTTCTCGGTGTCCCTCCCACTCCTCATTATCCCTCCCACTCCTCATTATCCCTCCCACTCCTCATTATCCCTCCCACTCCTCGGTGTCCCTCCCACTCCTCAGTGTCCCTCCCACTCCTCGGTGTCCCTCCCACTCCTTAAACCATGTATACATTCATGTAGGAAACCTAGCCCGTATAAAAATCATACTTGTAGTGTAGATTTTACTCATTTAGTTTTACATAAAAATTAAAATAGATAAGTCCTGTGAATGAGGGGCCAAGGTCTCGGTGGATTCCTCCCCCACATTTACAATCCTATGCACATCCCCTTAACTTGATTGACAGAGCTCACCTAGGAGCGCTGCCTCAGTTTAATCCTCAGCCTTGCACACACTGACTCTGCAGGATCCAAGCGCACATACCGTGTCAGTGTGTGCAGGTGTGTTTCATCCCCTTCTGCCTGCATCAGCTGCTTGCTGCACACAGGATTGGGCGACCGATTGGGATCCCGCAGTGATGAGTGTGGGCACACAGTGTCAGGGCACACTCTCCTATCCACATCGGCCACCCACTACTGTGTGATCCTGTGTGGAGTGAGCACCCACTGCAGACCGGAGGGGATGAGGATGCACCTGCACACACACTGTGTGTGCTCTCAACTTAAGCAGTGTCAGTGTGTGCAGGGTTGAGGATTGACGTCAGGCATCACTCCAAAGAAAGCCTGGTCAATAGAGTTAGTGTGAGGTGCACAGGACTGTAAAAGAGGTGGCGGAATGGTGCGCTGATCCTTGGCCACACCAATCTTACCCAGAAGAGTATAAGCTGTTATAGCTGCAAAGGAGGGAGCAGCCTGTGGGATTACATAGGGAGGTCATAAAATCTCCTATAAGGGTACATTCACACGCAGCAGAGTGTTGGCAGGAAAAACGCTTCTTACATTACATGCATTTTTGACACGTTTCTCATGCATTTTAACTTCCGTTTTTTTCCATTCATTTTAATAAGTGAAAAACATTGAAATAATTGCCATGCTGCATATTTAAAAAAAAAAAAAAACTGCAGCGTGTAAATTAGACTTTGAGATCAAACTTACGTTGCTGGTGCTGTAAACTGTAGCTTGTTTTTTTTTTTACACTAAAAACCGCCACATGTGAACATACCCTTAGTGTAATGTGCCGGTCCCAATGCTTTTGTCCATATTTCTGTGTGCACGCGTCGTCCTTTTACTATTTCAGCTTTCATGTCACTTATCAGTGGTTAACAATATGCTCCCTTCCTTCTGACAAGCCTAAATCTGTGCCCCATAAAATAGCTTTTTAGGATAGTGATAAGCCCTCTAGGTTTTACATTACAGATGGACATAACTGGCATTTTTGGCTGCGTTTTATTAATCCTGACTGCTGGCACAGAGAAGACAGCGGGATGATGAAAGTATGATGGCGGAATTATTGTGTCAGACCCCGGTGATTGGAACAGATGTTCTCTCCTCTTCTAATTCCGAGCATGTCCCGTGTCTTCACGTCCTTGTATTAGCTGGGAAATGATTGCACTTTGGTAATTGCAAACCTATTCATAATTACACAATATGCAAATTGCACAGTAAACGGTATGTGATTCTCTGCTGTAGTCTGGACAAGTCACCTGCAGTCTGTAGACCCGTGACTTTCTGATGTCTCTCTACTCCCCCCTATTACTGTATTCCGATAGCGGTGTGAGAAGACATAATTCACCGGCTCACACCCAGCGCCTATCACTGCTACTTGGCAGTTTTCACACTGCTAGTTTTAAATTAGCAATTGCAAGTGCAGGGGTCCAAATCTAATGTGACAGACCCACGTACAATACTGTCCAGACGTGGCATGCTACATTTCCACTGCCGATGTAATACCCAGCATACAGGAGCGTTGCATCGCCCCAGATAGGCAGAATGTGCTCGTTATAAAGGGTCCAGTTTTGTTCCTCTGGGTCCTTAGAGGTGCACACAAATTAAGGACAAGTTAAATTTACAGTTCATTTTTTAGATAATGACATTATATTTTGCTAATTGTCTTAATTTTCCTTGAATGTTAATTTATGATTCATTCGCAGGTATCAGTGACAGAAAGTGGAAATTTTAAGGATGAGAACACGGTCCTGGAAATCCCTGCTCCTACTGCCATCGCTTATGGGGTAGTGGAATTATTTGTAAAACAGGATGGCCACTTTGGTGAGTCCATCGCTGTGTCTGCGTTCTGTATGTCCGGCCTCCTATTAGCACGTGTTACGTAAAGATCAGAATCTAGTGAGCGGTAATGAATTAGAACGGTTTGAGCAAGTCATAATTAGACTTAAAGTTGATTCCTCTTAATTTCTGTATTTCCATTGACTGATAATATGTCCCCAGTAGGGTGGGCGCTTTCCTAAAAGACATGTGCCCCCATAAAATTGTTCCCAATCCCTCTGGACAAAAGGGTTCCCGGTTCTGGCAGGGCTGCCACCCCAACATCCACCAGTTGGGGAAGCCAGGTTTTCAGAGAATGTGACCACACACAATTCCCTCCCTAGACCTTCAGGAGGGATACCCACTAAAAAAGTAAGGCAGTAATGTGATGTGATTAATTATTTGCGGCTGATGCATTTTTGTACCCAGCTTGTTCCGGTGCCAGTGGAGCATGTGAAGTGTACGTAAGCCTAGTGTAGTTTCATATGGAAACTTCCCACCTCTACATGATGTTCCTGAGCCCCCGGGACATTCATTCCCTTCATTTAGCTCATGTGTCTCTTCTGAGCTGAGGAAAGGGATGGGCAGAATGTTGAATCCTCATATTTCTCAATGTTTTTTTCTCTGTCATTTTAGTACCTAGTTGTGAATTCTAGTCACTGCTGAAAATCCTATTACTGCAAAAACCTGTCCTGCAGTAATCCAGCACTCGTCTCCAGCACTGTGTGAGAACCTGAGCAGATAATGCCAGTTAGCGGTGTATTTTTATGGATCGCTTATACTCTATTCCATAGAGCTCTGGACCCTTACAAGCCTTGTGATGTGACCATCCAATAATCCAAAATATTTCATAGTTTAGCCCCCTTTAAGGAATGTAATATTTAGTCTAAATGAATGCTATTATATAAATCTTTATTTTAAGTTAAAGTGAATATTATTTTATATTATACATATACTTTTTTGTAGCAGTCAAAGTCTTCTTCAGTAACTTTTTTACATGTTAAACTGAACTGCAGAGGAGAATACATTATCCAGTTAGAAAAGTTGTATATTTCTTCTGATTAGCTATGTTGCTTACCCCATGTGTCCAGGGCATTGCAATAGCTTAGGTTTCCAAAGTTACAACCACTAACAACTAACTAACTGTCACTATATGAGTGGTTGTAACCATGGATAACCAAAGCAACATAGTGAATCAGAAGAACTATACTACTTATCTAATTAAAGGTACTTGCTAATATTATTATTACACCTACTACATATTGGGATCTAACCAGCAAAGGCTAGGCAGTCAGCTGCAGGCTGATATTAATAGCCTAGGAAGGGGCCATGGATATTGCACTGCCACCCCCAGGATAAAAACATCAGCATCAGCTCTCAGCCACCCCAGAAAAGACTCATCTATAAAATGCGCCAAATCTGGCGCTTAGCCTCGCTTTTCCCACTTGCCCTGTAGCAGTGGCAAGCGGGGTGATGGTTAGGGGAGTTGATGTCACCTTTGTATTGTCAGATGACATCAAGCCCACAGGCTAGTAATGGAGAGGCGTCAATAAGATGCCCCCATTACTAACCCCATAGTGATATTATAAAAACACAGACACCCATAATAAAGTCCTTTTATTTGAAATAATGACACAGACTCCTTTATTAAATCTAAATTAAACCATACTCACCGAACACCTAATCCACTGAAGCCAACATCTCCTGCAACAAAAATAAAATAATAAACCACAATATTCCTCACCTGTCCGCAGAGAAGGTAATCCATAATGTCCCACGACAATCCTGATGACTTTGAGAGCAGTCGCTGATGTGACTGCTCTCAAAGACATCCGGCGATGCACTGACAGGAGTTAATCGCTCCCGCAGTGTATCACTGAGCTGCCTTGAGAGAATTCACTGGAGTTCATCAGCTGATCAACTTTGGTGATCTCCTTTACAGCACCACTGCTGCGTGAGAAAGTTTTCACGCAGCGGTGGTGCCGTGAGTGAGAGCACCAGAGCTGATCAGCTGATGAACTCCCGTGACCTCTATTACTGCAACTCAGTGATACACTGCGAGAGCGATTACCTCCTGTCAGTGTATCGCCGGTGGCTGGGTAGAGCAGTTACATTTCCCAGCACTCGGGGTTATGTGAACTATGGCGAACAGCTGAGTAAATGGTGGTTTATTATTTTTTATTTTTTTCTATGAGACGATGGCATCGAGGATTGGGTGTTAAGATGAGTATATGTTTTTTTATTTTGCATTTTTTCTAGGAGACGAGGGCGTCTGGAATATGGTGTTAGGTGAGTATAACATGTTTTTTATTTGAATTTGTATGTAATTATTTTACATGTGGTGGTTTTTTTGTTTTTTTTTTAAGTGTGAGCACAGGCGCCGGCTGACGAGAGATTATGTCTTCCATCAGTGGCTTCTGCCGTCACTGTTATCAGTTGAAGTCAATGTGTGGGAAACGCTGCAGAAACGCACAAAGAATTGACATGCTGCAGAAAAAAACGCACTGCAAATACTCAAAGGAAATTAACTGATCATGTGCACAACACTTCAGGTCATTGAAATAGCTTGCATAAGGATTGCATCAAAAGCGGCCCGTGTGCACATAGCATAACTGATCTTAAAAGTTTTTCTTGCTGCCAAGTTTTATATTCTTACATTTTGGGAAAAAAAATATAATAAATCAGTAAGATTTTAGGAATTGTATAAAAGAGAAAAGGCACTGTGTGTTGACATATGAGATTGGCAGGGTCTGGACAACAGTGGGTGGTAGGAGGAGGCGTTGTGATGGTAATAAAGCAGCTGAGGAACATGAACGTTTATTATCAACAGGTTGTGCGCCAAGTCTGTGCAGTATCTGATATTACATGGGAAAATAAGAAATGGGAAGAGCCTGTTTTCTTCATTTTGTAAGGTTATTGTGTCCTCTTCATACAGTCCTGCAGACACATGATGGAAACATTAGGTTGCATCCTCCTGATTCCTTGCACCTTCTGTTGGGGATCTTTGAAATGGTCGTGCTTGAAAGGGTTAGCCCACCGTTAAATATATGCATTGTGTAAGTGCAGGAGGTGGGAGATTGTGACCTAAAATTAATATCCTTTTTGTATTTTGAGCTGGGAAAAAAAATTCAATGAAGAGATATGAGATATACGTACATAGTATGGCCCACTGGAGTTTAGTAATGCGTAGATTCATCCAGTAAGCTGAATGCTGCTGAACGCACATGGTCCTCACTGTCCCCGCAGCCAGGTCTCTTCATAATGATCCTCAGTTAACTGCAAGGCTGCTTTTACATTGATGACCTAACCTTAGGACAGGTCCTCAAAATCTCATTGGTGAGAATGCGATACCTGACACCCCTGAGCACTTGGTTCAGCATCGGGACAAGCTGATCGGCGGGGATGCTGGATGTCACACTCCCGCCGATTTAGATATTGATGACTGATCCTAAGGATAGTCCATTAGTGTAAAACTCTGGGAGAATTCCTTTAAAGGGTAACTGACTTTTTAACTTTTATTTCATAAATCAATGGAACACAGATTTTACCCAAGAATTGACAATTTTGATAATTAATGATCAGTCCGGGAAGAACAAGAAGCAAATTTCTCTGATCATGTGTACTATTGATCTATGGGAAAAAAATCTGCAGCTGGGCAGCATCTTAACGCTATTGTCCTGCATATTATACAGTGCCTTGCAAAAGTATTCGGCCCCCTGGAACTTTTCAACCTTTTCCCACATATCATGCTTCAAACATAAAGATACCAAATGTAAATTTTTGGTGAAGAATCAACAACAAGTGGGACACAATTGTGAAGTTGAACGAAATGTATTGGTTATTTTAAATTTTTGTAGAAATACAAAAACTGAAAAGTGGGGCGTGCAATATTATTCAGCCCCTTTACTTTCAGTGCAGCAAACTCACTCCAGAAGTTCATTGTGGATCTCTGAATGATCCAATGTTGTTGTAAATGACTAATGATGATGAGATAAATATAATTCACCTGTGTGTAATCAAGTCTCCGTATAAATGCACCTGCTCTGTGATAGTCTCAGGGTTCTGTTTGAAGCACAGAGAGTATCATGAATACCAAGGAACACAACAGGCAGGTCTGTGATTCTGTTGTGGAGAAGTTTAAAGCCGGATTTGGATACAAAATGATTTCAAAAACTTTCAACATCCCAAGGAGCACTGTGCAAGCGATCATATTGAAATGGAAGGCGTATCATACCACTGCAAATCTACCAAGACCCAACCGTCCCTCTAAACTCTTATCTCAAACAAGGAGAAGACTGATCAGAGATGCAGCCAAGAGGCCCATGATCACTCTGGATGAACTGAAGAGATCTACAGCTGAGGTGGGACAGTCTGTCCATAGGACAACAATCAGTTGTACACTGCACAAATCTGGCCTTTATGGAAGAGTGGCAAGAAGAATGCCATTTCTCAAAGATATCCATAAAAAGTGTTGTTTAAAGTTTGCAACAAGCCACCTGGGAGACACACCAAACATGTGGAAGAAGGTGCTCTGGTCAGATGAAACCAAAATCGAACTTTTTGGCAACAATGCCAAACGATATGTTTAGCGTAAAGGCAACACAGCTCATCACCCTGAACACACCATCCCCACTGTCAAACATGGTGGTGGCAGCATCATGGTTTGGACCTGCTTTACTTCAGCAGGGAAAGGGAAGATGGTTAAAATTGATGGGAAGATGGATGGAGCCAAATACAGGACCATTCTTGAAGAAAACCTGTTGGAGTCTGCAAAAGACCTGAGACTGGGACGGAGATTTGTTTCCAACAAGACAATGATCCCAAACATAAAGCAAAATCTACAATGGAATGGTTCACAAATAAACGTATCCAGGTGTTAGAATGGCCAAGTCAAAGTCCAGACCTGAATCCAATCGAGAATCTGTGGAAAGAGCTGAAAACTGCTGTTCACAAACGATCTCCATCCAACCTCACTGAGCTCGAGCTGTTTGCCAAGGAAGAATGGGCAAGAATTTCAGTCTCTCGATGTACAAAACTGATAGAGACATAACCCAAGCAACTTGCAGCTGTAATCGCAGCAAAAGGTGGCGCAACAAAGTATTAAATTAAAGGGGCCGAATAATATTGCACGCCCCACTTTTCAGTTTTTGTATTTCCACAAAAATTTAATATAACCAATACATTTTGTTCAACTTCACAATTGTGTCCCACTTGTTGTTGATTCTTCACCAAAAATTTACATTTGGTATCTTTATGTTTAAGTATGATTTGTGGGAAAAGGTTGAAAAGTTCCAGGGAGCCGAATACTTTCGCAAGGCACTGTATGCGTCTTTGCGCAGCAGTTTCCCTTGAGCCATTTTTATTTTTGTACATTATTTTATGTTGTGTGTTATTGGGGCTGTCCAACCACCAAAATGTAAGAAAAGAAAAAACTAGAATGGTATAAAATAAGAAAATAAATAATTCTCTCTTTCCTTATCCACTGCCTAGGCTGTTCCTGTGCCCCCCACCCCCAATGATCTCTGTACTTCCTGTTCCTTTTTGGCCTGGAGGGATATGAGACCCCTATGTCAATGGTGCCTCAGAAAGTGCAGGGAACAGTAAGAACTGTAAGGTTCTATGTATATATTCCTGAAACTCAGTTTGTTCGTCAGCCATTTTACTTTCTGTCTTGCTGCAGCTATCTTGCCCTCAGTCAAAATGGAGTTTCCAGCTTGCATGTTCCCGCCCTGATTCTCTCCTTTGCTTCTTAAGCAGCCACAGCTGAGCAATCAGTGCTTCAGAATCTAGCCTGCAGTGAACCTGTGACTTGACTCCTGTAAGCCTTGGACCTTGTACTCCAGCTATTCCTACTGAGGAACTCTGAAGCACTTGTGGACTCTGAACCCTGCTCTTTGAAAGACCCACGTTTGCATGGACTTACGGTAACAGAGAAGAAGATCCTGAATCTGTATTGGAGAGTGATTGCTGAGCTTGGATTACTCTGGCCTGCTGTGTCTCCTGTTTCTGTGTCTGCAAACTGTGTGACTATTTCTGCCAACTTGTATGAAGTAATACAGGACTTTTCTATATCAAACCTGTGACTCCTGTGTTTTCATCGCACCCAAGCACAAGACGCTATATGAACTGTACTACATACATTACAAAGAACCTTGGGACAGGAGCAGCAGGAAATCGAGAATGATAGTGCTAATTATTGGAATATTTTACAGCGTTTTAAAATGTTTCTTTTTTATTTCTCAGTGATAGGACAACCCCTTCAGGTCTTCCTTGGCTTTCATTCACATTGTTCCTTGCCTGTAATAAATGCACTCTGAAATGAATGAGATGCTTTTATGTGATTAAACTTTGTCACGTGTTAGATCTTGTAAGTGATTTGTGCTGTTTTACTATACTTCTATTAGATTATTGTTAAAGTGCACATTTAGCTGCCACATCACATAATAGAAAACGTCATAGGAAAACCTGTAGTACCAAGAAAATAAGGGGTTAAGTTCTTTAATAAAAAGATGGATCATTGCAGTGTGGGGTGCAACTTTCTAAAATTTAACCCTTCTCAGTTTGCCTCCTCCTACTCATTGTTGGGTTTTCTGGCAAGCAGTGGTGCAGATGCACTAGGCGATGTCTTACAATATGCAGGTGACTCCTTATGTTCTTGGAGACCCAATAGGTAAATTATAGCTGTGCCCTTCAGTTGCAAGGGGAAAACAAGCTAAATTGAAGGGAATTAAGTAAGCTCAATCCACTCAAACTGCACTAAAGGGGCATGCAAGTATTAGAAATGTAAATCCATTCACACCTTTATATCTTCTGTCTGTTGCTGCATCTTGAGTTTTCATTCATATGCAAATAATGCATTAAGTACTCTGGGCGTGACAGATCTCATCCTGAATCACTGACTCCTAAGGAAACAGAAAAGTAAAATTGTTTGGAAGCTTTAACTATTCCTTCAGAGCCTGAAATAGTTTAGGGCCCCCTGCCATAAAGATCTGACCCAGTAAAACAAGTCCTCCTGTCCCATAAAGACACTCCACCTGCATACGTGGCAAAGTTGAGCTGTCCAATAACACAGTCCTGGTAAAGCCGTCCTTTCCACCTTCTCCAAGTATACTACAGGACCTGCTGACAGAAACTATCTCGGTGTCCCTGCCAAATGAAGGAGGAGAAAATGGAGTTAAAGGGAACCTGTCAACAGTTTTTCTCATGTGAGGTAAGGCCAGTACCTCTAAGCCCTGATATACAGCATTTTAATATGCTGTATACACACGTGGTCAAAATTGTTGGTACCCCTCTTTTAATGACAGAAAAACCCACAATAGTGACAGAAATAACTTGAATCTGACAAAGGTAATAATAAATAAAAAATCTATGAAAATGAACAAATGAAAGTCAGACATTGCTTTTCAACCATGCTTCCACAGGATTAAAAAAAAAATAAAACTCATGAAATAGGCCTGGAGAGAAATGATGGTACCTTTAACTTAATATTTTGTTGCACAACCTTTTGAGGCAATCACTGCACTCAAACGATTCTTGTAACTGTCAATGAGACTTCTGCACCTCTCGACCGGTATTTTGGCCCATTCCTCAAGAGCAAACTGCTCCAGTTGTCTCGTGTTTGAAGGTTGCCTTTTCCAGGCGGCATGTTTCAGCTCTTTCCAAAGATGCGCAATAGGATTTAGGTCAGGGCTCAAAGAAAGCCACTTCAGAATAGTCCAAGTTTGCCTCTTAGCCATTCTTGGGTGTTTTTAGCTGTGTGTTTTGGGTCATTATCCTGTTGGAAGACCCATGACCGGCGACTGAGACCAAGCTTTCTGACACTGGGCAACACATTTCTCTCTAGAATCCCTTGATAGTCTTGAGATTTCATTGTACCCTGCACAAATTCACGACACCCTGTGCCAGATGCAGCAAAGCAGCCCCAGAACATAACAGAGCCTCCTCCATGTTTCACAGTAGGGACAGTTTTCTTTTCTTGATATGCTTCATTTTTCCGTCTGTGAACATAGAGCTGATGTGCCTTGCCAAAAACCTCCATTTTTGTCTCATCTGTCCATAGGACATTCTCCCAGAAGCTTTGTGGCTTGTCAACATCTAGTTTGGCAAATTCCAGTCTGGCTTTTTTATGATTTTTTTTCAACAATGGTGTCTCCCATGAAGTCCACTTTGGCTCATACAACGACGGATGGTGGGATCTGACACTGATGTTCCTTGAGCTTGAAGTTCACCTTTAATCTGTTTAGACGTTTTTCTGGGCTCTTTTGTTACCATTCGTATTATCCGTCTTTTTGATTTGTCATCAATTTTCCTCCTGCAGCCACGTCCAGGGAGGTTGGCTACAGTCCCACGGCGCTTACATTTCTGAATAATATGTGCAACTGTAGTCACAGGAACATCAAGCTGCTTGGAGATGGTCTTATAACTTTTACCTTTAACATGTTTGTCTATAATTTTCTTTCTAATCTCCTGAGACAACTCTTTCCTTCGCTTCCTGTGGTCCATGTTGAGTGTGATACACACCAAGTCACCAAACAGCACAGTGAGTATCTGTAGCCCTCTATACAGGCCCTCTCACTGATTCCAAGGTTGTAGACACCTGTGATGCTAATTAGTGGACACACCTTAATTTAACATGTCCCTTTTGTCACATTATTTTCAGGGGTACCAACATTTCTGTCCAGGCCTATTTCATGAGTTTTATTTCTTAAAAAATTCTGTGAAAGCAGGGTTGAAAAGCAATGTCTGACTTTCTTTTGTTAATTTTCATACATTTTTGATTTATTATTACTTTTGTCAGATTCAAGTTATTTCTGTGACCTTTGTGGGTTTTTCCGTCATTAAACGAGGGGTACCAACAATTTTGACCACGTGTGTATATGTCTCTAATCCAGCCTGCAAGACAAGAAAAAAAACCTTTTATATTACTCACCTACGGCGCGGTCTGGTCTAATGGGCGTCGCTGTCTTGGTCCATCGCCTCCTACATCATTCACACTGAGTTCAGCATCACGCTCCCGTGCAGGTGCACTTTTCTGGAGCTGTTTGACCTTTTCTGGCATATGCGCATTTTAGTACTTTGCTCTGCCCTTGACAAGACAGAGAGAAATAAGACTTCCCAGTAGCACGGTGTCAGGGATACTGTGTATGACGTAGGACGTGTTATCCATATGAAGCACAGAAGGAGGACTGCATCACAAGAAGAGAGGAGGCGGCGGTAAACCAAAACTGTGACGCCCATTGGACCTGACCACCCCATAGGCCTTTTTCTTGTCTCGTAGGCTGGATTGAGGCATATATACAGCATATTAGAATGCTGTATATCAGGGCGTACAGGTACTGGCCTCACCTCATATGCGACAAACCTGGTGACAGGTTCCCTTTAAGCTTATTGAATATATTCAATTTCACAGAACCAGCCTCTTTAGCTTTGTTGGTAGCTCACTGTCTATATCATTGCCTGGAACGTTAAGGCACACAGACAGTGAGCTATAACTCAATCTAAAGCGGCTGGTGCTAGGTGGGAAACAGAGTCTGGGAGGGGAGGCAGAAGCTTGGAAAGTGCTCTATCACAGCTAGAGTTCTTCATTCTTCATTTGCATATGAAAGAAAACATTACTTAGAATGCAGCAACAGGTAGAAGATATAAAGGTGTTGATGAATTTACATTTCAAAGACCTTGGGTTTACGTTTCAAAGACCTGCATGCCCATATATTGGTTTGGAGTGTTGATCTTTCTGACAGGTTCCCTTTAATTTGCTTATTTTTCAGGTAGCTATGTGACTGTTCACTTACATTGTTAGAAATAACCATAGTCCTTTGGTGACAGAAGAGCAAGAATTTTAGATTAAAGGTACTGCCACACTAAACAATCCCGCTAGCGATCACAATAACGACGCATACTAATGCGATCGCTAGCGGGATTGTTTCTATATCGCTAAGTGCGGCCACATTTAGCGATATAGTTAACGACGCTATCGCCGTTAGCGATCTTCTTAACGACTTTAGCGGTACAAAAGTACCGCTAAATCGCTAAGAAAAGGTGCCACACTAGCGATATATACTTACCCAGCGGGAGCGCCGACGAGAAAATAGGGTCCGGAACGATTCCAGCGACGAGCGAGATCACAGCAGGAAGCTCGTCGCTGGAAGCTGCCGCACTGAACAACATCGCTAACGGGATCGCTAAATAGTGACGTTTTTTAGCGATCCCGTTAGCGATATTGTTCAGTGTGGCATACCCTTTACTCCTTTTTTCTGATTACTTTTATGCTGACATTCCAAAATCTTAGCACTTTGATTTAGCAATGTGCAGTTATTTGTGTTATTCATAAACTCGGCTTTGTCGCTGCGAGGAGCATCATGGGTCGGCAGTAACTATTCTGATCACGACTTCTCTTTTGATTTTTCCTTGCTCCATCCTTCCTAGAAAATGACTGCAGTAGCTTCCCAGCATGGGTTAATGTCCTAGTGATCTGGTCACATTAAAGACTATCACTTCCCATGGAAAACATATTTCCTGACCTTGAGATATTGGGAGGAGTCGCCTTGTCATCTCCGGAGTGGTCTGTTTAGAGCGGGCCATCTCCACACTGTGCAGCTGTCATAGTGCATGGTGTCATTGCTACCTCCGCCTGCGGTGAGGGCTGTGTGGGAACAGCGTGATGTCTGACAGGGTGTGATGGTAATGAAAGGTTTCCTTTCTGGGTGAATTTCCATTACCAGTGCAAGAAACATAACAAACCCATCCAAAAACATTCTCTACATCTGGAAATACCTAGCAGTATATTTATGTAAAAATCCTGTATAGATCAGTTCAGAAAGCAGAAATATAATTTTGCAGAGACAGATTTCATCGTTGCATACTAGGAGGCGTTGATGATTGATAATCCTACTTGTGACTTCTGGTCATTTCTTATTGTTGTCTTTATTCTTCCAGAATTCTGCTTGTTATCAGAAAAACAAGGAGGCTTCGAAAAGTCATCAAGTGGGAAGTATCCATGTGCTACGTCCGGTCTATATGACCATCGATCTCTATGTGACTTTGATGTTGTGGATGGAGCCAGGGATGTGTCGGTTGATGGGAAACCCATTCCAAGCCATGCTGCCCTGTCGGTTCTGAAACCAGGTACTTTCTCACTGTGAATACCAGCATTTCAAGAGTCACACAATTCACATTTTCATGAACATACCTAGTCTCAATATAAATGATCTTTTTTGTTTCCCACAGCTTTTAAGAACAATACTGTTTCTACCTACAAAAGAAAGTAAGAGTGATGTGGCAGAGAAAGCGTATTGTTTGCTTTTATGCACAAAAAAGTAAAAGTTAGTACATTAGTTCAGAAAAAGAGAATTTTATCACTCACATCAGTGTCCATGTGTTTTGATTGTCTTTGGTGATAACTGAGGCTGCCGACTGCTGCAACTGTGGCCATCAACCAGGTTAGCTATTACCAGGGAAAGCATGGACCAGCCGTGCGTGTGCATGGATGAGAAGATTCAGCCAGGGTGGGAGCCATTCTTTCAGATGAGTTTTTCATTCTGATGCCCCTCTGTGACATCCATAGGAAATGTGGACTGCAGCTAAAAATCCTTAAAGAGATTTTCCCACAACCAAAAGTTCATTTTAATCAATTGGTCTTGGAATAATAATAACTTCCACAATTGGATGTGTTTAAATAAAATGTCCCTGTGCTGAGATAATCTTATAAGGCTATGTGCACATGTTGCGGAATTGCCGTGGAAATTTCCGCTGCAATGCCGCACCTCCCTGCCGCGGGAAATACACATTTTTTTTGGTATGCGTATTCCCGATAAAAACTAGAGTTTTGCAAGCGTAATTAGCTTGCAGAATGCTAGCGTTTTCCAAGCGATCTATAGCATCGCTTGGAAAACTGATTGACAGGTTGGTCACACGAATAAATGAATGAAGCAGCATCCAATCCAGGTGAAAAAGTAAAAAAAACTTCTTTATTCCGCCATCACAAACATCAGATACAACGTTTCGGCCATAATGTGGCCTTTTTCATTATGGCCGAAATGTTGTATCTGATGTTTGTGATGGCGGAATAAAGAAGTTTTTTTACTTTTTCACCTGGATTGGATGCTGCTTCATTCATTTATTTATGTGACTTTTTTGGTTCAACTGGGTCCTTGAACTGGAAGCGTGCATCCGAAACACTCCTGTTGTGCTGTCAGCAGCCTTCAATTTTCTATAGGTTGGTCATACGAGTCAAACAAGTGTTTGACAAGTGTGACCAACTTTTTACTATTGATGCCGCCTATGTTGCATCAATAGTAAAAAAGATCTGTTAAAAATAATAAAAAAAATAATAAATCGTGATATTCTCACCTTCCGGCGGCCCCCGCAGCCTTCCTGCCTCTCAGCGACGCTCCCGGCCAATCCCGTTCCCAGGAATGCATTGCGACAATGACCCCAGATGACGTAGCATCACGCGAGACCGCTACGTCATCTGGGGTGATTCTCGCAATGCATTACTGGGAACGGGATTGGCCGGGAGTGTCGCTGAGAGGCGGGAAGGCTGCGAGGGCCGCCGGAAGGTGAGAATAGTACGATTTTTTATTTTAATTATTATTTTAACGTGGATATGGTACCCAGGGCCTGGAGGACAGTCTCCTCCCCTCCAGACCCTGGGTACCATCCGCACTTGAACTGCTTACTTTGCGCATGGTGGGCATAGCCACATGCGGGAAGTAAGCGGTTCAATGCATTCCTATGGCGGTGGAATCGCTGCAATTCCGGAAAAAGAATGAGCATGCTGCGGATTCTTCCGCGATGCGATTCCGCCACAGAAAAACACGCAACATGTGCACAGCATTGCGGAATCCCATAGGATATAATGAGTTGCGTTGTGTAAGCGTTTTTGCCGTTTTCGCTAAATCCGCTAAGAATCCGCACCGTGTGCACATAGCCTAAATGTGCCCCTGCTGTGTACTGTGTAATGGCTGTGTCTGCCTGTGAAAGAACATGGCCTGATCATACCACAGCTCCTGGGCAGGGGGGGGGGGGGGAGAAAAAAATATACAGACATTACAGCATAAGATCGCAAATGACATTTTCTTTTGAAGTAAAACATTGTTTAAAAAAGCCAAGGAAATGTTTTACCTCACAAAAAGAATCAGCCCTTATCCCATGCTTTGCTATCTGTATACTTTTTTTTTTGCTCCCCCTCTCCCTGGTAGATGTGGTATGATTAGACCATGTTCCTGTACGGTCAGACACAGCCATTACACAGTACACAGCAGGGGCACATTTATAAGATTATCTCAGCACAGGAACATTTTATTTAGACACAGCCAATTGTGAAACGTATTATTATTCCAAGATCTATTGAATAAAATTAACTTTTGTTTGTGGGAAAACCCTTTTAAGCTTCACTCGATTCATGCTGCACAAACAATGGGCAGCGTTAATCAGAGTCTAGCTGCACAATTGTAGCCTGATGTATAAAGCCGTCTAGGGGGAGGCAGCGTCAGACTAGTGTGTTCTCTGCCTATGGTTCTGCCAGATCTTCAGATTACATTGTGTGCATAGAACGGCACTGGGTAAAGCCTTCAGACAATATTTGTTTCTGAAATGCTGGAGTTTTTCAAAGAGATACAGTATATATCTAGCTGTATTCATGTAGCCAGGCTCTGATTCACACTGCAGGTGGTTTGGGCTGCATGATTCGAGTGACAGGTTCCTTTTTAAAGGAACCATTTGAGGTGGTTTACTCAACTTAAAGGAAGTCTTCAAAATGCATTTAAAATTAACTATACAGTGTTGTAGGGGACTTAGCCCCTATAACAACCATTCTAGCACTATACCTGTTACTGATTCAGTGCCTGAAAAAATAACTTTTAATTAATATGCAAATGAGGAGGCTTCAGTACATTATTATGCTTCCTCATTTGCATAACCTCACTTCTGATTTGACAGTGCTCAATTTGGAGAGTGAGCACTGTTTGAATGCTGCCCGTGGGGTGGCTGTGCACGCACGCAGTGGCTGAGCGTATTCTCCTCGGTCTCCTTTCTTCTGACACCACTCTCTGCACTAATACACACAGCAGTGTCGCGAGAGGTGTCAGAAGAAAGGAGACAGAGAGGAGAATGCGTATGGCCACACACCCCGGCAGCATTCAGATAGTGCTCAATCCGGGAAGTGAGCGCACTGTCAATCCAAAGTGGAGGAAGAGTCTAACGGTGTGCCAAACCTTTGACCATGCCAAGGGTGCACTAAAGCTTCCTCATTTGCATATGAATTTTCTCAGTCACTGTTCCAGTAACAGGTATAGGGATAGAACTGTTGTTATAGGGGCTAAGTCCCCTACAACAGTGGTCCCCAACCTTTTTTGCACCAGTGACCAGCTTCAAGCAAGACCATTCTTCCATGGCCTGGCAGGGCGGGGATGGAGGTGTGGCAGGGGTGGGGCTTTGGTCATAAGGGGGTGTGGCTATGGACGGGGTTGTAGTTTAGAAGTAGTGCATACGTCTCATTTAATTATAACATTTATAATGTGAATGTGACTCCCTTGTATACAAGGCTCCGCTCCCACCCTTATATACAAGGCTCCGCTCCCACCCTTGTATGCATGGCTCCGCTCCCACCCTTGTATACAAAGCTCCACTCCCACCCTTGTATACAAGGCTCTGCTCCCACCCTTGTATACAAGGCTCCGCTCCCTCCCTTGTATACAAGGCTCCGCTCCCACCCTTGTATACAAGGCTCCGCTCCCACCCTTGTATGCATGGCTCCGCTCCCACCCTTGTATGCATGGCTCCGCTCCTACCCTTGTATAGAAGGCTCCACTCCCACCCTTGTATACAAGGCTCCACTCCCACCCTTGTATACAAGGCTCTGCTCCCACCCTTGTATACAAGGCTCCGCTCCCTCCCTTGTATACAAGGCTCCGCTCCCACCCTTGTATACAAGGCTCCGCTCCCACCCTTGTATGCATGGCTCCGCTCCCACCCTTGTATGCATGGCTCCGCTCCCACCCTTGTATGCATGGCTCCGCTCCCACCCTTGTATACAAGGCTCTGCTCCCTCCCTTGTATACAAGGCTCTGCTCCCACCCTTGTATGCATGGCTGGGCTCCCCGTCCACCCCATACCTACCCTCACACCGTCAATGAACTTCCCTGCATCCCTGTCGGCCGCGGCAGCTTCCTCCTGTGCAGTGCGGTCACATAGTACCGCTCATTAAGGTAATGAATATGGACGCCACGCCTATGGGAGTGGCATCGCGTCCATATTCATGACCTTCATGACAAGGAAGGGAGCGGAGTATCACAGCTCAGCACTGGATGAAGCTGCCGTGGCCGACAGGGATGCAGCGACGGAAGGTGAGTATCGATGTCTTCTGGAAGCCGGCGGCTGTAGCTGTCACTACAGTGCTACAGCCACCGGCTCCATGTGTGTCCAGCATTATGTGCCATGGCTCCGCGGCCCGGCAACAGAACTGCAACGGCCCGGTCCTGGGCCGCGGACCGGCAGTTGGGGACCCCTGCCCTACAACACTGGATTTAAAATGCATTTTGGAGACTCCTTTTAAGTTGAGTAAAACCACCTGTCATGCCACCCAAACCACCTGCAGTATGAATCGGAGCCTGGCTGCATGATTACAGCTTGATATACAGTTAGGTCCAGAAATATTTGGACAGAAACACAAGTTTTGGCATTATAGCTGTTTACCAAAACATATTTATATGTTATAATAATCAATGTATACTTATAGTGCAGACTCTCTAATTTGAGGGTATTCACAGCCTAATTGGAGTAAGAGCTTAGGAATTACAGCTCTTTAATACTGTATGTGGCTGTCTCTTTTTAAAGGGACTAAAAGTAGTTGGTCAGTTGCTGTATCATTACCCTTGCCTTCATCAGTATCTTCAATAAAAACTCAAGTTTATTGTGCAAAAAATTGAAGTCGCAGCTTCACTTTTAAAAATCATAGCCAACGCGTTTCTTATAACATTCCTTAATCATTCCTATATGAAATGATTGAGGAATGTTATCCGAAACGTGTGCTATCATTTTTAAACGTTTTTATTGGTGAAGCTGCGACTTCAAATTGTAATGATACATAAATCAGCTCTGATGTATCTCTGTTCTTTTTTTCCCCATGTGCGTTGTTGCCTGCTTATGATTGGTCAAATTCATGCAGTGGAAGAAGTACACGCCCCCAGAGACAAATCTCTGGTAACGCCCAGTTAAATTATCACATAAATAAAAACTATGCTTTATCCAGCTATCTACTGCCACTATTCCATAATGTGGCCAGTTGCTCAAACTGGTGAAAGTTCTTCTTTAAATGGTTTATTTATGTATTATTTATGTATATCTCAAATGTGTTTTGTGCATGTCATATTTATCTGCCTCTTATTTTATTCTCTATTTCAACTGTGATTATTACAGTTGTAATGTGCATGCAATACTACACAATCATGAACGCGAGTTCCACATTTCTTTCGATGCTGAGCTGTTTCGGTAATTTAGCTGTTATAAGCAGCAGTAGAAGTGGTTTTAGCAGTATGATAGGGCAGAGGTAATTCCCTATAATATTGAGACTAGTGTTGTCCATGTTAATGAGGTCATTAATTACAAACAGATAATTCACTAACTAATAGTAGTAAAGCAACCATTATGAGGCGGTCCCTGAAGCACTAGGGTTGTTAAGTAACGTAGACTTTATGTGCAATTTAAATTTCCTTTAAAGTGACCCCTGTTACTTTTAGAAAAGTAGTTTGGCCAACCATTGCTCCTTCACGAGCACATCTCATGACATGTAATGGTGCGATTTTTTAACTCCCCAGTGATATAGGATGTGCTGAGCCTGCTTGTTTCCTGACAGATGATGTCAGTATTATTCAGCTATCATCTGCCTCTAACAGCCAAGCTCTGACCTGCTGCAGGTGACCTGGTAACTGTTACTGTCAATCTGTTCCAGTGGCATTTACAGTGTGTGTCATAGGGGGCGCTGTTCTAACTGCCCATCTGCAAGCTCAAGACATGATCACAGGGCACTGATAGGTTGTCATGACAGCAGTGGGTCTGTTAAAGACGACGGTCCCTATCATGACTGCACTCCTATGAAAGCCAGCCCGTGGCTGTCGTTGATTGGAGACCATGATTTTTGCTATATACAGCAGTACTATAGTGTTGCTGTATATAACGCAAGTGATCGGATGATCTCAGGTTCAAGGCCCCTAAAGAAACAACAATGAGGTGAAAAGTGAACAAAAAGTGTTTTAAAAAAAAAATATGAAAAAATATAAACTTTGGAATCCCCCTCTTTTTTCCCTATTAAACATTAAGAAGAAAGAAATGTAAAAACACCTGTGGTATTTCCACTTTTTGTATTTTTTTTCAAATTTATAATGCATTTGTACTATTTGTACACAAGGGCAAGTTTTAGGGGTGTTAACCAGAAAACAGTATAAAATATTGAGTGAAAAGAAAAAAATCGTCCACCACTAGGCCGAGCATACTAATTTATGAGGCAGTACCAGTTAGTTACCGCTGCACATGTTAGCCACTAAGTCAATTTAGACTCCTGTGACACTACTAGAGTGATAAGATGAGCCCGTAAATCATTATGTTTAAAATGATCAAAAACACATATTAACCTAGCAATTCCTTGTTTGTCAAGTAGGCGGTCCTATCAGTGACTGACAGCACACTCTCAATGAACACTGATACATAGATGGCTGTCAGTCACTGATAGGACTGCCCACTGGATACAGGTTATGCTGAATGTTTTCTCTCAAAACTATATATCAATTTACTCGGCTCCCTCTTCTCTATAACATGCTACTTGCAGAATAGACCGCATGTTCGTGGTGACAGATGTAAAAATGCAAAGTGCTTGTAAAAACTAGCAACTTCGTAATTTTCCCTTCTATTGAAAATGTTTAATGTTATAGTTTTTTGCTCTTTGCCTAGGTTGCCAGCCATCCCTGCAGTCTATCAGAAGTGGCCAGTCCCATAGGCAAGGAGTGCAGTGTTTACAAGCTCGTTGCTATAGAGCTTGTAAGCGCTGCTCTGAGCCTGGCTAAATCTGGACAGCTTCAGTGTGCCTGCGCTCCTCTGAATGCTGCAAAAGCAAAGCTGCCTCTGCTAGCAGCCTGAGAGTGCACAGTGCAGCCATGCCACTGATCTGAACTGTCAGTCATCAGGAGTGCACTGCTCCATGACAAGTGGGAAGCTGGAAAATGCTCTTCTGAAGATTGAACGTGGGACAAACCCTTTAAGTATATTATACTATAGAGACATTGCCGCCCACACAAGTCAGAAATGTTCACTTCCTTTACTAGGTCCTGGCACTCAACTGATCATTGGCTGCCACTTATAACTAGGAAAGTTTTAGAGGATTTGCCACAGTGATACGGGGCAGGAATAGCGGTTTCTGCCATTTTTTCACAATTGAGACTTCTGCAAATTAGGTCAAAGGAAAGACCAGCCTTAAAATAACAGATCTCACATAACTGAATGGTATCTACCACGTATTACATGTATTAAACGTTAACCTTTACAAAACGAAATACCAGGGAGTCCAGGTTTAGAGCCGGTATGTCAGGTCTTGACCCTGAGTCATTTTACACCACGGCACACTATGTTCATCACATTGGAAGCATTGCTTGCATACTGTCTTGTGTCCTGTGTCCCTGAATGCCTGACTCCATCAGCAACCCAACTTGGTTTCTCACAGTCCAATATTACTTTGTACCTGTGACATTTTACAAGGTGGTGTAACATTATAGGATGATAACACAGAGAAGTTTAGTGGAACATGATGTAAAATGTGTACTTTTCATTGCCATAAACTAATATTACCAGGCCTAGGCCAGAACCAGCACGATGAAAACATAACATGGATAAGTTTACAGAAACCTATTGCTGTGTTTGTTTTTCAGAGAGATTAATTGGGAGGGAGGGGGTTGTCTGGTGAGTGAAAAAGTATATAAGAAGCAATAGGCACCTCATTGATCCCCCACCGTTCTGGTTCTTCTTGACCACCTATCTCTACTTCCTAATGCAGCAATGACTTCCCAACAAATGACCATGTATCAATATATGCAACTAGAAAAATAAGAGAACGTGCTTCATAGGGCAACACAATAGGAATAAAAGTGTGTAAGAGTCCAATAGCTGTCACCTTATGTGGTTATGCTCGGAGCATAGCATCCAAAACAGCCTGCCGGTAAACGAGCGGCTGCGAGACCTCTCTCCGCTGAGATCTCGAATGTGGGTTTGGTGAACAGATAGGTGGTAGTAGTAGAAATCAAGAAGGTGGAAGTTATTGGCTCAATATGTACAACTGATCATCAAGTACAAGATGAACTTTATTGGGGGTGCAGGATATTATCAGCACTGTCCCGATTGAGACCTCACAATCTAAATTCCCTACCAGTATGTCTTTGGAGTGTGGGAAGAAACCAGAGAACCCAGAGGAAATCCACACAAACATGGTCTCTCCGTGTATTTTCTCCACATGCAAATTCTTTGCAGATGTTGTCCTTGCATTATTTTAAAAAGATTTATTTGCCAGACACCCCTTGAAAACGGAACATTTAGGGTATATTAATACACAATAGATATAAAGTGATTTTGTAGGTGAAAAATCTGTAGAATGTTACAGCTGCAACAAAGTGGGTGACATTTCAACTGTGCCAAGTCTCCAAAATTATTGCCAAGTAGAGCCTTCATCCTTAACCCAGTAGTCGGTATTGCATTCACCTCCCCTTAGCAGGCAGAGCATTGCTTCCCCCAATGACCCAATACCTACATCAGCCTACCCTCCTACAAAAAAATTGGCTTCTACCACATCTGTGATGCTCCCTTTACTGGAAGGAAAGTACAGTTAAGCAGCTTTTTCCTGACAGATGCATGTAGCTTGTTTTACAGAATAGATTAGAATAGATGGGCAGCACGGTGGCTCAGTGGTTAGCACTGTTGCTTTGCAGCTCTCTAGTCCTAGGTTCAAATCATACCAGAGACAACATCAGCATGGAGTTTGTATAGTTCTCCTCCTGTGTGCTTGTGTTTCCTCCAACACTCCAAAGACATACTGATAGAGGATCTAGATTGGGAGCCTCAATGGAGACAGTGATGTCTGTAAAGATGTCTGTAAAGTGCTTTTAAGTATAAAGTTGCTCAATAAGTCATGACCAAAGGTTGGCATGCTTGAATTTGTTCCAAAAAATTAAGTTTTTCACCCAGTGAATTGTTGCAAATACACATTTTGTTATACACGTTTATTTCCTTTGTGTATATTGGAACAACACAAAAACACAGTGAAAAAAAGGAAAATTGGACATAATTTCACACAATTCCAGAAATGGGCCTGACAAAATTGTTGATACCCTCATCCTAATATTTGGTTACCCACCCTTTGGAATAAATAACTGCAATAAATCGTTTCCTAGAACCATCAACAAGCTTCTTACACCACTCAACTGGAATTTAGACCACTCTTCTTTTGCAAACTGTTCCAGGGCTCTCATATTTGAAGGCTGTCTTCTCCCAAAAGCAATTTTAAGATCTCTCCACAGGTGTTCAATGGGATTTAGCTCCAGGCTCCTTGCGGGCCGCTTCAGAACTCTCCAGCGCTTTGTTTCCATCCATTTTTGGGAGCTTCTTTAACTATGTTTGGAGTCATTGTCCTGCTAGGAAACTATGACCTAGGATGCAAATCCAGCTTTCTGACACTGAGCACTACATTATGACCCAAAATCCTTTCGTAATCTTGAGATTTCATGATGTCTTACACAAGGTCAAGGCACCCAGTGCCAGAGGCAGCAAACCAACCCACAAATCATCTTTGAACCTCCACCATATTTGACTGTAGGTACTGTTCTTTTCTTTGTAGGCCTCATTCCATTTTCAGTAACCAGTAGAATGCTGTCTTTTACCAAAAAGCTCTAGCTTTGTCTTATCTGTCCACAAGACACTTTCCCAGAAGGATTTTGGCTTACTCATGTATGTTTTGGCAAAAAAATTTATGTTTGTGTCAGCAGTGGAGTCCTCCTAGGCTCCTGTCTTAGCGTTTCATTTCATTCAAATGTTGATGGATAGTTTGTGCTGACACTGATGCACCCTGAGCTTGCAAGACAGCTTGAATTTCTTTGCAACTTGATTAAGGCTACTGATCAACCATCCAAATTATCCTGCGTTGCTACCTTTCATAAATTTTTCTCTGCCATCTATGTCCAGGGAGATTAGCTTCTTGATTATGTTGCGCACCATGGACAAAGGAACATCAAGATCTCTGGAGATGGAATTGTAGCCTTGAGATTGTTGATATTTTTCAACAATTTTGATTCTAAAGTCCTCAGACAGTTATCTTCTGTTTCTGTTCTCCATGCTTAGTGTGGCACACACAGACAAGTAATGCAAAGATTGAGTCAATTTCTTCTCTTTTTATCTGGTTTCAGGTGTGATTTTCATATTGTTCATACCTGTTACTTGCCACGGGTGAGTATGAACGAGCATCACATGCTTGAAACAAAGTTGTTTATCCACAATTTTGGAAAGGTGTTAACAATTTTGTCCTTCCCATTTTGAGGGTTTTCTGTGAAAAGTATGTCCAGTTTTGCCTTTTTTCTCTGTTTTTTTTTTTTGCGTTGTTTCTAATACACACAAAGAAAATAAACGTGTATAACAAAACATGTAATTGTGATAATTTTCTGGGAGAAATACACATTTTCTTCAATTTTAAAGGTGTTGACACTCTTGGCCAGGACTGTAAGGGCCCCATCTCACATAGCGAGATCGCTGCTGAGTCACAAGTTTTGTGACGCAACAGCGATCTCGCTATGTCTGACACGTACCAGTGATCAGGCCCCTGCTGTGAATCGCTGGTCGTGTCAGAAATGCCTGGACTTTTTTTTTTTTTGACTGCTGGCCTCCCGCTGGCCAGCACGCGTCGCTGCGTGTGGCAGGCAGGAGACCAGCGATCAGCTGGTAACCAAGGTACACATCGGGTTTCCAGGCGCGGGGCTGTGCCTGGAAACCCGATGTGTACATTGGATACCAGCGCGCTTCTGCAGGGGAGCTGGTAAACAAGGTACACATCAGGTTTCCAGGCACCACCAGCGTCTGGAAACCCGATGTGTACCTTGGTTACCAGCTCCCTGCATCAGCGGGCTGGTATCCAACGTACACTGCGGATTGCTAAGCGACGTTACCCGCAGTGTCGCTGTCCTGATCGCTGCCTGTTTGGCAGCTCAGCAGCGATCATGTAGCGACACACCAGCGATCCTGACAAGTGCATATCGTTGTCGGGATCGCTGGTGAGTCGTTATGTGTAACGGGACCCTAAGTGAGTAAAGTAAATAAAAGAGTATTTTGGGAGGAGCTTACAGCTCTGTCATTAAGTGACAGCTACTCAGGCAGAGGGGTTTTTTGGGGCTTTTGGTGAAAAGGGGGGGCCCGATTTGTTTTTTTCCCTTTTTTCTCTTTAAAGAATTTGGAGCTTACAAACCTTTGCTTTTCAAAGTCCTGTTCCCCCACGAAAAGAGCTGTTAATTGCTGTGTGAAATATTAGATGACGGGAAATTCGCAAAACCGGGGGGGGTAAGATCAGTGGATAGTGCAGATATATATGGTGCCTTTTCAAGACTGAATATTAAACCAGGACTTACCCCTTGCGGTTCCCTGACCCCCATCACAAGACATCCAGCGGGATGAGTTTCCCCGGTTTTCTCCATGAAATGGTCAGACCCCTTTTTAAGTGGCTTATCTCCAGGAAAAGGGGGAGGGGCCGGGGTGAAATTCAGAAAGCCAAATCCCCATCCCCTGATGTCATTGGGAGAAGTTGGGGGCCCCCCCTTTCACATTAGCGTCGCCGGTCCCACCAATATCAGCAGTTAACAGCTTTTTCTAATGTGTATGGGGTTTTTAAAAATCCACATCTTGTTTGTTGTGTCTTGGGGGGAAATTCCCTATTCTTTTTTACACTCCAAAGTTTACAAGGCCCAAAACCGTATCCAAAAAAAAAAGTGCTCTTTTAGAAAATAGTAGGCCTTATAGTTTGTTTTGCCTGTGTTTTTTTTTTTAATATATTGGAAAGCATTGTCAATTCGGTTTTCCCCCTTTGAAAAGGGGGCATTGTAAAAATAAAGCATTTTTTTAAATAATAAGATACAATGGTGTTGCTTGGGAACTCAGGAATTTTTGGATGCTTTCCCTGAGATTACGTAAGGGAAAATCACATGAAAAATCTTGGAAAAAAAAAAAGGGGATACAGATAAGACTTTTTCAACCTTTCAAACATTTGCCTTAAACAAAAATTTTTGCAGGGTTTTTTACAAAACTGCACATTTCACAAAAAAGCCTCCGACTTTTTTAAGCTCTTGCCTTGATTAGCGAATGTGTAGCCCCCCACATTGTTTACATGACTGCATTTAAACAATTCCGTGGATGTTTAGAAAAAACCTTTTCTTTATTTTTAAAATATAATTTTCATAGAAAATTTTTTTTTTTAAATTGGTTTTTTTGTTCTTTTTATTTTTTTTTTTCTAATCACTATCTATTTTTTAAAAAAAAAATCAAAATCTCCTATTTCACATTTCCCCCTAAACCTCACTATGTTCATATTTCGGCTTGAAAGCGCAGTGGCATAGGCGCAAATCTGGCTCTTGCATTTTGCGCCCTTTGGGGTATGAACTAAAGGGAGGGAGGTGGTTAACATCACTTTTGTGATCATGGATCCCGTTTCCTACTAAAGTGTTTGTTGGCTTTAACCGCTGTAATTTAATGAGACTGTTGAAATGTATCTGTACAAAAGGGGAATTTAAAAAAATCTACTGAAACGCCAAGAAAATATTTGTTTTGTAATATTCGTTTTTTGAAAAAAATTAAAACAAATTGTTAAAAAAAATAGATTAAACAAAAAGCGATTAGGTATTTACTGATGACACATTCCTTTAAAGGGGGCGCTGTCAGTGGATAAACCCCCCCAAGCTGTTTATAGGTGTAAAGGGTTTTAAATAAAATGACCCCTTAAAATATCAAAAATCTGAAGTCTTTTTCCCGGGGAAAAGGCACTTTTTCTACTAGTCCCCTTAGAACTGCCCCACAGCTCATTTAAATAAAAGGGGGGTTTTACCGTTGAACCGTAGATCAGGAAACAGGCTGTCAGTCATTTAATGTCTTTTTGGAACGCCTCCTTTTTTTAAAAAAAACTCTGGAGGCAGATTTCAGGGAGCTCTAGTCTGGCCCCCCAAATCAGCCTCATTTGCATTTAATAAAACCGTGGATTTCTCGGAATAGAATCGGACGCAGTATCAAGGTACATTTTATTCAATTTTTTATTTTCCCAATGGCTATATATGGTATCCGTGCAGATTCCCTTTAAAGGACTAGTCTTTGCCCCAGTTCCCCTTTTTTTGGGGGGGGGGCAGCGCTGATGACGTTGGCCACAGATACCTACCCTCAGCGCTCATCCAGTAGATATGTGTGTGCGATGCACATCCCCCTCCTGATCCGAAGAGCGGGTGGATATCCTTTTTAAAGGTACAAGGGAAAAATTTTCCCAAAGAAAAACTTTTTGGAAATAATAGACCGTTTTCCCGTAAACCATAGCCTGACTCCGCGAATAGAGCTTAATTTTTTTTGTTCGTTAAAAACATCCAATAAATTCAAATTGAGCACGATGGCAAAATTTTGTTTTTACTTTTTATTGCGTTGTGAACGTTGCGAGGCCAAAATTTTTAGCTAAGCCAAAAAGCAGGATATTGCTTTTTAGACGCAGCGGCATACATTTCTGAGGGGCAATTAACTTTTTGTTTTTTCCTTTGATCATTGCCTTTGTACTGTTTAAATACAGCTATTTTTCTCCAGCCTTTTTGCTAACAGGGGGGCGATCCGTGCCACATCAGAGTCGGCTGCTCTCGGCTGATTAATATTTGGGATGATTGTCTTGTTTTGGTAGGTAGAAGAGATTTTTTGGGGGGTACCCCGGTTCCTTTTGAAAAGCAACGTTGTCTAAAAAACACGTAAAAAAATATGTCCCTTGTAGGATACGATCTGCAAAATGAGAAGCAACCCCGCAATCAAAAAGGAATTGCGCTGCCTTCCACATCCTACCAGTCCCGGACGGTAAAGCATTTCATTATTTTTTTATTTTTTTTTCGTGGTTTTAGGATTCTAAAAAAAAAATTATTTTTAAATATTTCCCTTTCATTTTTGGGTTTTTAAAAATTTTAATTTTTTAATAAACGGGGTTTTTTCCCCTTATTTTCCTTTTCCCCACTTGACAAAAGTAAAAAGGGTTTTCTATAAATATCTTTGGCGTCCGTTAAATCTGTTCCATAGATCGCAAATATTATTATACTAACCTTTTGGAAAAAAAAAAAAAAGTACAATCGGTCAAAAGAAAAAATTTTTGACTCTGACCTATTGGGTAAAAGGCATTAAAAAAGGAATTCACCCCCGGGACACCCGTGTGACCGGAATGAAGAGCACTTTGTTAATTTTCTTTTGGGGACCGATTTTTTTGTATTACATATACAGCCCTAACTTGGGGGTCGGCCCCTAGGGGGAAAATTTTTTTTCCCGGGCCCCGATTTACTTTCAAAAAAGCCTGGAACAGAGTGATCAGCTGCATTAAAAAAATAAAAAAAAAATGTTTTTGATGAGAAAACTTCTTTAAAAAAATCTAGGATATAGTCCCCAAGTGTGATTCCCTGGGGTCATGTTTAAAAGATCTCTCCCGGGACTTACTCAGATGTCCAATTTTTTGTAAGAGTGCATCTTTTTTTTCACGAATTTCACTCAACTTGGGGCCACTCAAGTCTGTGATTGATCTCTTGGTTTTGGTTTGAATCAGGGGAAAAGCATTTTGATGGGGGCCCGAGGGAAACGAAAGGGAAAAAAATTTCTAGGAGATTAGAAAGAAAATTTAGACAAAATGTTAAAGTAAAAGTTAAAAGACCATCTCCCGCAGCTTTTTGTTCTGTGATACAGTTCACAATTTTTTAAAATTTTTAACTCCAGGG
>JARQOD010000006.1:58300707-58405733 GCA_033576555.1 Oophaga sylvatica | reverse complement strand
ATAATTGGTTTCCTGGCAGCCATTTCCCCAAAGCCATGGGCCACAAGAGGAGGCGCGTGCGCTGACTGGGATCTCAATCTACGTATGCACCGCCACAGGCCTCAATTTTCCTGAAGCTGTGGCTTTAGGGAAATGGCCACTGAGATCCCAATCTATGTACGCACCGCCTGCGCCGGCCCGTGACTTCAGGAAAATGGGAAACCAGTGATACACTCCGTTCGGCACACCGCCGGCACTGGGCCCGCAGCAGCACCACACTTATGCTGCGTCGGCTTCCTGAGGAAGGGACCAGTCTTCCTGTGACCCTGCTCCACCGCCTCCGGCCGCCAGGTAATCTTTTTTTTTCCTATTTTCCAGCCCAAAATTTGGGGTGCATCTTATAGTACGAAAAATACAATAATTTCTTCATCTTCTCCATTCTCTGCATCTGACATCAGAGTGCAGTCCAATGCTTCACACGCACCCATAGACTTGTATCGACATGAGAAAGTAATCTCAGATCTGCACTGCCCCGTAGTATAACACTGGGTTGAGTGCTATCCGATAAAACATCAGATATTACTTGGCTGTTTTATACGTCAGTGGGAGTGAGCCCTTAGTCTGAAGCTGCAACCCAACAGCAATACCCACAAAACCAACTTGCTGTTGGTTTTGTCTCCATCAAATATATTTATTGTATATTTACAGTATACTATATACCATAATTGTCAATAAAGTATGGGTCCCTCTGGGCCAGTGACTCTGTCCCATTAGGTGAGGTGGGGATAAATTAAAAGATGACCACGCACTTACTATTTATTTCTATGTGAATTATGGAGATGGTCAGACATGTTTACACACTTCTTTTAAGGATTGTGAAAGCGAATAGTAAATGTAGGACTCCTTAGATTGCAAGAAAAAAAGTTAAAACTATGACCTAAATGTAACACATTTGTCCTGTTGTAAAGCTGGTCTGTGTATGGAGGCCGGCTGGCTGATTTGCTCCAAAGTAATTCATAGGTAGACTCTTAGTAAGTTTGGTGCACATGCATTTTGTGCTCCCGTCCTGATATGAGCAGTAGCATTTTCTTTCCTCCGATACTAAATGATAAATATGGTGTAGGGTACACTTTCATTGATGGTGAGGTGCACCTTCACCAGTTAAGTGTTGGCCATTTAGCAGCGCACTTTAGGACGAACCCCCGATGTAAACTGCATTGTTCACGTGGCCTTTTGTTTTTGCGATTATTTATTTGATCACAGTTAATATCTGCAGTTGTAAAGTTAATTGCAATTTTGTGCTCTTATCTTTGTTGTATTTTATTATTTCACAATCTTTTAAAGCAGTGGAGCGATTCCAGAAAATACCAATGTCAGAAGTTCAGACCAATGCAAATCAGCACGTCTTGTGATTGACACTCTCGGCGGCCCTCGCTTGCTGATAGCTACGCCTCTCCAAAGCCTTCTAGACCAAAATGCTCGTTTAAAATTGTAAATCATCACGTTACGGCCTGCGGGATTAACTGTGTTCCTGTATTCTTTCTTTCTTTAATTAGCCAAACATCACATCAGATGAAGGACTTTGTTCAAGGACAGAACCATTGCTGTCTAATCTCATCGACCAAGGCACATTTCATATTGTACAGAGGTTGTTCTGTTTATCTAACATGAGACTGGAGATGGATGAAAAAGCCATGCGCGCGATAACCTTCAAGGATCCCGGCTTTCTCCCACTTATTCTTTACATTACAATGTCAGGCTTTCATGCATTAATAAAACACCTAAGGTTATGAATTATGCTGGACGTTACTCCTGGGTCCCAACATAGCAGCAAATGCATACATGGAGCTAATCAAGGCATTGGATTTATTGAATTGTGAGTCAATCGATGTAAGGAAAGTGTATTATTTCATACCTATATGAATGTGGCTTTGTGTATGTTTATAATTTTGTGCAGCTTTTGTGACTGGAAGCTTTTTTTGCCAAGTTGTCTTTCTGCCTTTCTAGTAGCGAAATCAGCTTAAAATGGAGTAGATTCAGGACTCTGATTAATGAAGCAGAAAACGGAGCACAGAACTCCATGGAGTTCAATGCAAGGTCCTCAACGACTTAGTAAAACCTATGACATTTATTCACGTTTTACAGATGTTTTATTTAAGCGGGCGCTGTATGATGCGCATCAATTTTAATGACAACACAAGTTTTTATCAATACGCAGGATGACATTATTGTGAGCCTTTCCGCTTGCTTCTTTCTCTGCTGGGAAAACCAGAAGAAATATGTCATAATATTATTACTATGGTGCAGTATTTAGGATCCCTTTAGTGGAAGCTTCCAGCAACTGGAGTCCACAGGATAATAAAACATGGTATCCTTATATCGGATGTATTGCTGGATTAGTTCTGTTGCTCGTGCTGCTTGTTTTCTGCCCTCCACTTATGTGATCTGTTTTCTGTTGACTGTGTTTTTCATGGCATTCAGTATTTCCTCCTAACATTTCTTGTTATTCCTTCTACAACACCACGGACATCTCATGACTTTCAGAACAAGCCCCATCATGAGACGTTTTACTACTGATGTCTTAACTGATGAATAGTCTCAGGGATGCAACAAAGCGCAGATACTGAGCGTTTCTAAATCTGGTATCAGGACTGATATTTTATATTGTATAATAAATTTTTTGTAACATCTGTTTTCTATTGCGTGGTCTGTATTTCTAAATGGACTGTGGTAAAACATTATTATATGCTTTACACTGGGCCCTATTAAAACTGTCTAACAAGAGACGGGGCCATGCATCTTATGGCATCCAATCACATAGAAGTGTATGAAGTTAAAGCTGAGTTTTGATTGGCTGCTATAGGCCACCAGTGTAGTTTTTTTGTTAGACAAGAAAAGCGTGTTACTCCTGATGAAGCTTACTAAACTACAGTGCATCATCATGTAGATGGTAGTTAAAGGGGTTGTTCACACAGTGCAGTAAAGAGGCAGTGACCCAACTTAGTTCAGCTTAGAAGTCATTATTTTCAAAACTCACAAAGTTAAGGTAAACGTTATCCTCCGGATTGAGAGCCGGGTCATCGAATACAGTCCCGTACCAAACCTGTTGCCTTGGGCGACAGCACCGCCGTATCACTCGTGGGTATGTCGTTGGCGTTGCCTTCTCTGGCCTGTGTTCAGTCTTCACACAGAGCTCCCTGCTCAGATGCTTGCAAACAACACACACCCAAAGCTAAACTGAAGGTTTAAATGGGAATTGTGGACATCAGCCACTCCCAAAACCCGGAGTGGAGGGAGCGACCCATCCCAATACCAATCCCATAGGCCTCTCCAAAAATACAAGCCCAAGTCAGGTTTTCCTAAATCTGGCCTGATCAAATAACTTGATCAAGTCCACATTTACTTTTATTTTGCATTGCAACCACATCTGTAGCTATGATTATAATGCACTCCAGCGGGTTCAATATGCTTCTAAGCACATTCTAGGAGATACATAACGACCCTCGCATATTCCCCTCACAGTCTCACAGGGGTTAAGGGAATGAGTAAATAACGAAAGGAAATAGTATAACGAAATTCCTAAATACTGTTTATTAGCAAATCACCTTAGTTTTGTCTATGGAGGTAATAATTATAGAATAAAATAAAAATAGCCGCTATTTTGTTACGCTGATAGAAATCTATCCCAGAAAGTTATGAAGAGAGTTGTAAGTAAGCAAGTGCAGTATGAAACTGCTGCTGTGACCTAAAATAGCTTCATAATATGTGGCAAGGTTACTTTTGGCTCACAGCAGCTACTAAGCATCCAGAAAGACAGGATGCACAGCAGTGTGAGCAGCCTCTTCCTACCTAAGTACCTCTGGGATCTGCAGAGTTACACCAAAATAATGGGGTGGAAATCAGTGTGAGCAGCCTCTCCTTACCGCCAGTATTGGATCGTAAAGACAGGATACATAGCAGTGTGAGCAGCCTCTTCTTACCTAAGTACCTATGGTATCTGCAGAGTTACACCAGAAAAATGGGTGGAAATCAGTGTGAGCAGCCACTCCATGCCTCAACACCACTGGTATCTCCAATATTAGATGAGAAACACAAGCTGAACAGTAGTGTGAACAGAACTTCCTTAGAACTGTTCTCACCTCAGCACCACTGGTATCTCCATTAGATTAAAATCCATTGGGAGCACATCTTCGTACACATGAATGGAGGCGGCTCAGCTTCTACTGCCCATGCGCACAGACACCTGCCCTATTAACATTCTAGGACAGCTTTCTCGTAGTATGACAAGGCAGCGTCTGATTTAATTTTATAATTACCTCTGACGAAACCATCTTAATTAGCTAGTTAAAGGTATTTAACGTTTTTATTTATAATTACATTTCCATTAGTTATATTCTTTTTATTCAGTTCCTGGAGAACCCCTTTAATTGTTTATTGGAATGCATGATGGGTACAGTATGTTGAGGCGACTAGACTTTAAAGTATATCAGATATGGGCTTAATCTGCAGGTTAATAGTGTTATTAACCTGCCTGAAGCCCGCTTTTAGCATAGTATTGTGGGAAGAAAATTAACTATTCCCCTCCCCCCACACCTCGCAGTGTCCTGGTTCAGTCACGGCCCTGACTGACAGCCGGTCACCATGTCAGTCAGTGGCGGGGGCGGTTACAGCCGCTGCTCTGAATACTCAGAGTGGTGACTGAATCGGCGCCTCCCCCGTGACTGAAACTGGAATGGTGGGGGGGATAAAGTTCATTTTCTCCCCACAGCATACGGCTAAGTGTGGGCACCGGGCAGGTTAATAAAGCTATTAACCCCATATCTGCAGGTTAATAGCATTTTTTTCTGCTGACCTGTTCCCTTTAATGCTGTGCCTTTGAGGATGAGTTCTAAAAGGATGTATATTGTAGCAGCCCCTTGCTATTTGTTCTCCATGCAACGTCCACAGAGCTTTCAAGTGAGGAAACAGCTGGGTGCCTCAAGGTAATACAAAACATAGGGCAGTGTACTCAAATGGGTGGGATGGGATTCATGAAACATTAATAACTTTACCACCTGAGAAGACAGAGTAACAATTTAACCCATGTTTTCAAAAGGTACATTATAAGGGCAAACGTATTGGGACACCTACACATTATACCTACTGGAGCTTTTACAATGCCCCATTCTGAATCCGTAAATATCAGTATGGAATTGATTTCCCAATTGCATCTAAAACAGCTTCTACTCTTCTGGGAATGCTTTCAGCATTATTTTGTCTGTAGGAATTGTGGCCTATTCATCCACAAGAGCATTTTTTAGATCAAACACTGATATTGGATGAGATGGCCTGACCCCACAATCACAATTCCTGTTCTTCCCAAAGACCTTTAATGGGTCATGGCTCTGTGCAGTCAAGTTTTTCCACATCAAACTATGTATTTATGGACCTTGCTTTGCACTGGGTACAGTCATGCTGGAGCAGAAAAGAGCCTTCCCCAAACTGTTGCCAGTTACAAGTTGAAATTATCAAAAATGTCTTGGTATGATAATGCATTACAAATTCCTTTCACTGTATTTAAGGGAATCACCTTTCAGATTGCCATAGCGTCCATAAAAGCTGTAGGCATTCACGCTCTCAGGCATTAGGTAGTGTTCACACAGGCACTGGATTATTGGGTCAAAACAATGTGATGTTTATTTCCTCTGGTTGCACAGTACCAAAACAAAACCATAAACACAAAATCCATAGCCTTGTCCAGGCGCTAACTAAACAAAATAGACCCTGACTACTCACACACAGCTGAGCTCGTCACAGTTCGGTTAAACACAACCGCTATTGTTCATAACAACCAGTGATACTTGCACTTCTCTGCACACGGCCTGTACAGACTCTTCTCAGAGGGATTCTGGCTTGTCACTCTTTCCAGCTCCAACACAATCCACTCTGGTCAGCTTCCCCCTAAGGTGAACATCTACCCTGGTTTTATGCCGGGCCAGCCACGAGGACCTTATCAGAGCCTGTAGAACTGGGATTTAACCATAGCCTACCTGACTTTGCTGCAAGACATAGTTTGGTGGGAGATTTTGGTGGTCAAAAACTTGACTGTCAACACAAAGCCCGGCCACAATCCCATCCAACATCTTTAGAATGAAAAAGAAGAGATCGCGATCCAGGCTCTCTCATCCAACATCACTATCTGACCTCACAAATACTGTTTTGGATGAATAGGTAAAAATTCGTATAGTCACTTCCAAAATCTTGTAGAAAACCTTTCCAGAATAGTATAAGCTGGTCTAGCTTCAAAAAGGGACCAACGCCATAGTATTGGCTATAGATTTAGAATGGGATGTCATAAAAGCTCCTGTAGGTGTAATACTTTTGTCCTGATGGTGTAGCAGTTATTGCACAAATGTTAGTGGTATCCGATCACTGGGGGTGTAAGAAGGTGAATATAAAATCCGCAGATTATAGACAGAGTGGGTATAGAACATGATCTCACAAACTGAATGTGGGATGTTTGTGGGTTTGTTCTATTCACAGCTCAATGTTACTTCAAAATGCTTCTAAGTGTTTGATTCAGAGAAATTCAAAGGAAAATGAAAAGGCTTTCGAGCCTTGTAACTTAACTAGTTCAGGTCCAGGTTATTTTGGGGCTTTAGGACAAAAAAAAGTAACACTTCCTTTTTTGAATTTTTGTTGATATTTTCTGGAAACATAGGGCTGCCCTAAAATATTAAAAGACATTTTTTTCACTAAATCAACCCCTTTCCAGAGAGAGTTGTTATAGTAAGGACTGTGCTGAGTCTACTTGGACCCAATAGCCGTTACCCACATTATTACACGGCCGACAGAACAAATAGAAGTAGCTTCAAAGTAACAAAGATCGATGACTTGCGTTCCAGTAAATTGCACAACTATTTGAATGGGAATGTATCACTAATAATAATAAATAATAAGAATGTACTGTAATAATTAAAACCAGATAGTGAAACATTTATTCTTTATTCCTTGCAGAACAGGAAGTATGAGCCTAATATTAGGCTAAGTGGCCAGTGTAAAATTGCTACATATTAGGAAAATATTTAGACTTAAGTCTAAATATTTTTCTATCTACTGGCTAACACGGTACGAAGATACACATCTTTCCTATACATATTAGGATTCATTTTAAAGGAAACCTGTCACCATGAAAATGCCGTCCAATCTGCAGACCCCATCTTATAGAGCAGGAGGAGCCGTACAGATTAAAATGTAGTTTTGTAGGAAAAGGTTCAGTATAACCTGTGTTTTCATCATTTAAACATTTTCTTTTTCTAGGACTTTCTGTCCAGTGGTAATTCAAGGCGAAAGGATTCAATGCAAGTTAATCTGATTGTTGGCTGTTTCTGATGGGTTGTGATGCTTCATATAGCATCCAATAATGCCAATTCACTCTAAGTTGTAGTAGTACAAAAAAGGAGCAGAAGACATGGGGGTCATGATAAGGATATCCTGAATAAAGGCCCCCAAGGACAATAAATAAAACTTTATGGCGGCCTCCTGACTCTACTGAACAGATGATGTCTGGGTAGATGAGGATTGTGTGGCTTTTTACCTAACCTCTCTGTTCTGCAGGCAGATAAGTCTCTGCCAGATGAGTTTGGCAGCTGCTTACTCTGCTCTACCCACAAAGAGCACGTGAGTACTCATCCGAGATAAGTATTCAGGAATTTAGGGAGTTGGGAGAATAGCTGTGTAAAGGTACTGCCACACTAAACAATCCCGCTAGCGATCACGATAAAGACGCATACTAATGAGATCGCTAGCGGGATTGTTTCTATATCGCTAAGTGCGGCCACATTTAGCGATATAGTTAACGACGCTATCGCCGTTAGCGATCTTCTTAACGACTTTAGCGGTACAAAAGTACCGCTAAATCGCTAAGAAAAGGTGCCACACTAGCGATATATACTTACCCAGCGGGAGCGCCGACGAGAAAATAGGGTCCGGAACGATTCCAGCGACGAGCGAGATCACAGCAGGAAGCTCGTCGCTGGCAGATGCCGCACTGAACAACATCGCTAACGGGATCGCTAAATAGTGACGTTTTTTAGCGATCCCGTTGGCGATGTTGTTCAGTGTGGCATACCCTTTAGGGTTCCTTTAACTTATCCTGACAGTCTGAGGTGGCTTGGTTAGGGAGCAAGTACTGTATGTGCAGCACCACTCAAGTGGGACATCGGTCCTGGAATTTCTGGGCCTGACAATGTTTTCAGGATCGTTTTGAGGGCGGGAGAAATGCAGAATTTAAGTCTTAATTGTTGCTGGAGTATAATGGCATTTGTTTTGGGTAGTTGGCAAACAAGCGCTAAACCGGAGATATGTAGGCAAGTGAAGACCAGCATTGTATTCAAAAGGAATGTTCCTCTGAATATACCATCAGGCATTGATCGCTACTAGTGATGAGCGAGTATACTCGTGGCACGGGTTTTCCCGAGCACGCTCGGGTGGTCTCCGAGTATTTATAAGTGCTCGGAGATTTAGTTTCTGTTGCCGCAGCTGCATGATTTATGACTGCTGGACAGCTTGAATACATGTGAAGAATGCCTGTTTGTTAAAGAATCCTCACATGTATTCAGGCTGTCAAATAGCCGCAAATCATGCAGCTACAACAACAGAAAGTAAATCTCCGAGCACTTCCAAATACTCGGAGACCACCCCGAGCGATACTCGCTCATCACTAATCTCTACCTGTCTCCCCCTTCCACACACCAGAAACGAGCGAGAGATGGAATATTTCAGGGAAGAGATATAGTCCACATCCTACTTATAAATCTCCAAATTGGGATAGCCCTGCTGATTTTTTAGCGCTCCATACAAGGCATAAAAAATTAAACTAGTGATCTGTCTGTATTGCAATTTGTTTGTTTTCAGTGAATCATCTAGAGTCTAGAAAGTGGAGCCTTAATTATGGTTCTGTGAAGGTGGTGAGCCTACAACAGAAAGTGCAGTCCCTGTCTCCATCCCCAGTGGACTGCGGTACAGTTGGAGTGTAACTCGGTGTTTATAAGTAATGGAGGATGGCTACATTCATCAGGAATATACGCCTGGCCCTCTGGAATGCAGAGTTGTGAAAAAAGGGAAAATTGCAATATTCTCATCCCTTCTGCTCCTATTTTGAAATAATATACTGAAGACATAAAATCAGCAAAAAACATTTTCTGAATAAAGGAATTTGTTTAGAACAAATGGGAGGTTCTTTCATTCCAAAATACACATTACCTATTTAAATTGTAGCTTCCCCCTGGTAAGTTATTATATGGATGAAGGATTACATGCGTCTTGGTTTCCATCCAAAGATTTCTTGGAGCAAGACGTGTTTTGTTTATCCAATTCAAAAAAAAATTATCAGCAAAAATAAAAAAGCAAACCATACAAAAACATGTCAATTTTATGACAAAATCTAAATTATCCATCCAATTCAACAACAAAAATCTGTTCAGATTATTTTTAAAGGAGGAAAATAAACAAAAATATGTGTGAACGGGTTGGCTGTGTGGTTTATACTTATTTTTTCCATGTATAGGCGGCTTGATGTGAGCCTATTTATGTTTTCTGTGTGCCAATTAGGCTACAGTCACACGTTCAGTATTTGGTCAGTTTTTTACATCAGTATTTGTAAGCCAAAACCAGGAGTGGAACAATCAGCGGAAAAGTATAATAGAAACACGTCACCACTTCTGTATTTATATTTACTCCTGGTTTTGGCCTACAAATACTGATGTGAAATACTGACCAAATACTGATAGTGTGAACGTAGCCAAAAATCGAACTAGACAAAAGTATGTGTTTTTTTTTCTTTTTTATATAGGATAATAACAAAATGTGGTTAAAAAATTACCAGAGATGTATGTGTTGTGTAAACTTTATTGTACTAAAAACAGAGCTAAAATATGTCAGGTTTTTATGTTTTCCAGAATGGAGAGAATCACATTAGGCAGACTGCACTGTAGGAAATGAGGAGCCTGGGAGCTTCAGATAATGTTTTTATTGGTACCAACACATTTCAACACTGGACTGGCGCTTTTTCCAGAGTCAAAAAAACAAATGATTTGACCTTGAGAAAAGCGCTGAAATGCGTTGGTACTAAGAAAATCCTAATCTGAAGCTCCAAGGTTTCTCATTGCCCACAGCGCAGCCTGCCTAACGTGATTCTCCATTCTGGTAAATACACATCTGGAAGGTGCTCCAGTCATGGGGCAGCAGCAGATAGTCACACTTAATCAGGTGTTTTGCCTTCACACATCACCAGGTGAGCACAACCATCCCCTCAGTAGCAATCTTTTTAAACAGTAGTACCCTATTGCGTGCACTTTTGCCCCTCTCTAGAGTTCTTCAGAATTTTTCCTTTTCATAACCTGAATGAACAAAGATACACAGTAGCAATAACTGTGAGGAAATACTGCCGCCCACATTTCATCTGGTGATGGGTCATCTTAAAGTGTATATTCCATGTCATCAATGTGATTAAAGAGGTAATCCACTATCTTGACTCAGTTCCTAGTTTTACCATAAATCATAAAGGATAATTCTCCTAAACATTCCCCTATAACTTTTCTGCCATGTTTTATGCTTTTTTGCATCACTTCCTGTGTCCTGACAGCAGCTCTGTTGTCATGGAGATCACTTCTTCTCCCGAATCCTCTGCACCCTTCTAACTACATTTCCCATCATTCCTTATGCTGGGCTGCAAGCCAGCAGTGAGAACAGACCTGTATCTCTGCTAAACCCCCAGTCACACACAGCCCCAGCATCTCCTCTATTGGACACTGCAGGGGTTAGAAGTAATTCATAAAGCACTAGAACACAAGTCCTGACAATAAAGATTATCCCTTATTCCCCCTCAATGACCTGGATGATGGGAAGGATCAAAGGACGAACAGATGGGGAGAGATCTGAATGTAAAAGAATCTTTGCACTATTAGTATAATGAAGACAACTGCTTAATAGGCAATGCCATACACCACAGACAAATGATTAAAATCAGCATCCTAGTAAATACAATTCTACCAATAAGTGAAAATTTAAAAAAGCACCTCATAGGCAAATGATGACAGCATCACAGATGATTAAATACACTGTGTTCCAAATTATTATGCAAATAATATTTTCTCAGATTTTCCCAAATTACCTATATGAATTTCAGTCATTGTAATTTTCCAGTCAAATAACTATTAGAGTACAATTGAAAGGTTTTGTATAAACTGCCTATGATAACAGTATATTTTAAAAAATAAAACACTCAAAATGCATGTTCCAAATTATTATGCACAGCAGAGTTTTCTACCTTTTCATTTTAATAAAAACAAAAAAATGGTCATTTTTGAAATTATAAGCATTAGCAGGTTATTACAAACTGAAATCAAACAGTTTTCAACTCAAAACTTTATTCTAGGTGATGTTACATTTGGACGCCTTGTTCGAAAGGAGCTTCTGAACTCTCTCGTCCATTGAATTTGTCAGGTTTTGGATGGTTTCTGCTTCAATTGTTTTGCATGAGGACAGAATACCCTCCCAGAGCTGTTGCTTAGATGTGAACTGCCTCCCGCCATTATAGACACTCCTTTTGATGATGCTCCAGAGGTTCTCAATGGGTTGAGGTCAGGGAGCATGGGGGCCACACCATAAGTTTGTCCCCTGTTATGCCCATAGCAGCCAGATTTGCAGATGTGTTATGTGCAGCATGAGACGGTGCATTATCATGCATGAAAATGATTTTGCTGCGGAATGCACGGCTCTTCTTCTTGAACCTTGGCAGGAAGTGCTGTTTGAGAAACTCAACATACACTATGGAGTTCATCTTTACCCCTTCAGGGATCCTAAAGGGGCCGACAATCTCTCTCCCCATGATTCCAGCCCAAAACATTACTCCACCTCCTCCTTGTTGGCGCGTAGCCGTGTTTGCATGGGGTGTCCATCAACCAGCCATCCTCCACTCCATCCATCTGGACCATCGAGCGTTGCACGGCACTCATCTGTGAACAAAACAGTTTTGAAGTCAGTCTTCATGTATTGTTTGGCCCACTGGAGCCGTTTCTGCTTGTGTGCAGTGGATAGAGGAGGTCGACAGGATGGCTTACGCACAGCTGCAAATCTCTGAAGGACCCTGCATCTTGTTGTTCGGGGGACGTTGGAGGCACCAGCAGCTTCAAAAACTTGTCTGCTGCTATGACAAGGCTTTTTTGCCGCTGCTCTTTTAACCTGACGTAATTGCCTGTAGGAAAGAGTCCTCAATTTTCCCTTATCAGCACGCACACGTGTGTACTGTGAATCAGCTGCATACTTCTTGATAGTGCGATGATCACGATGAAGTGTCTTGGCAATGTTGATTGTAGTCATGCCTTGACCTAAACTCTCCACAATTTGTTGGTTCTCAGCAGCCGACATCCTTTTTCTTTCCCATTTTGGCAGAAAATGTAGGCTGCTTAATAATGTGGGACAGCCTTCTTAAGTAGTCTTGCCTTTCATTGGACACACCTGCCCAACTAATTAGCACAGGTGTCTGCAATTGCTTACAGTGATATAAAGAGCCCTGACACACATCACCATCAATGAGTTTAACTGACAAACAAAAAAATTCTTACCTTATCACTCCTAAACAATTTTTGCATAATAATTTGGAACACAGTGTAATAAAAATAAAATTGCTAAATAGAACAAAATTTAAATAGTATACTAAGGTGAGAGATAGGAAGTATAATGCCCTCATCACATGTGTTAGAAAAGTTTGGCGTGAGTCCAGAAAGATCAGTAATAGTTGTCCTGTGGTTATAGCAAGTAGATTCACTCAGTCTTTGGTATATGACATTGCCTTTTAATAAGTTTTCTTCATTATACTAATAGCGCAAAGATTATTTGCTGTAAGGTACTCTCGCATCTGCGTATAAATCGGTGAGTGCAATGTGAGAAAAAAAATAACATTGCATTCGCCTCAATGCTATTCAATTAGGCAGTGTTCTGTGTTTTTTCCTCACCTGGAATTGGGGTGAGGAAAAATTTGCAGCATGCTGCGTATGGCAGTGTAAAATCACTGAGACTCATAAATGCAAGTCAACGTGTGAGAGAAAAAATATCGCATGGCACACGGACCATGTGTGTGCCGTGTGATTTTTGCGCACCCATCTCATTGGAAACCTGACATTTCATCAGTTGAGTATAGTAAAATAACAGCGTGATTGTCACAATAGAATAGATAAAAATATGTCAGTGAGATATATAATTAGTGCATTGCATAGTATCTTACTGTACATGTACTTAGCTAATAAGAAAATGGTGTGGGGTCCCCCTTATTTTTGTTAATCAGCTTAGGGAAAGAAGACAGCTGAGAGCTGGTCTTAATAGCCTGGGAAGCTCCATATTTATTGCCCCCTTCCCAGACAATTAAGACCAGCTCTCAGCTGTCTACTTAGCCATCACTAATTATTTAAAAATGGGGGACCATCAAAAAAAATGATGTGGGGTCCCCCTACTTTTAATAACCAGCAAAGTGTTGTGAATGTGTTAGAAATGAATTCTGAGCAGAAGCTCCCTCTGGTGGTTACAAACAGTACTGAACCATTCAATGAAGATTGGCAATCAGGAGTTACAGACTGGTCTTATATAAGGGAGGTTCCCTCCCATCATGGTTGCCGGTGATCAATTGTTCTTGTCTCAACTGTGGTTCCTGGTTCACTTGGAAGCTTGCTGAGTCTTGCCTCTTCTCCTGCTCTCAGATAAGATATTTTTTGTTTTTGTGCTTACCATTTGCATATTTCTCTGCATTTCTGTGAGGTTAGCCAGGTCTCCCCGGCCCCCCCGGGGGGCTTGGGCTCCTCTCAGTTCTTCTGGAGCCACTGTTATTTGTTCATTTGCCTTTTCCAGTTTTTTCAGTGGCTGCGGCTTAGTTTTGTTACACCAGAGAACTAATTTAGGTGGTAGAGGTCGTGTGATCTCAGGTGTTTTTGCAATTAGTAGAGTTGGTATTTTTTAGGGTTTTTTGGATTGCAGTAAGTGTCCTTCCTATCCTTTTCTGTCTAGGAAGATTGGGCCCCAACGTTTGCTCATACTATTTTCTGTCTGTGTCTGTATTTCCTCTTGTCTAACCGCCATTACATGTTTGGGGGCTTCCTATGTTCTTTGGGGATCTGCTCCGGGGCAGATAGCTTTCCTCTTTCTATCTTTAGGTGTAGTTAACCTCTCAGGCTGTGACGAGGCATCTAGGACCAACGTGGGTACGCTCCACGGCTGCCTTTAGTTGTGTGGTTAGTCAGGGTACTGCAATCCAGTAGATTCCAACCTCTCTGGTGTATTGCCGTTTTTGCCTGCTCTCCTCAGCTACCAAATCATAACAGCAAAGGCTAAGCAGACAGATGTGGGCTGATAATAGCCTGGGAAGGGGCCATGAGTATTGGCCCCCTCCCAGACTAATAACACTAGTCCTCAGCCACCCCCAAAAATGGCGCATCCAATATATGAGCAGATTCTGGCGCTTACCTTTGGCTCTTCCTGCTTGCTCTGGTGCATTGGCAAGCGGTGTAATGGTTTTGGGGTTGATGTCAGCTAACATCAAGCCCAGGGATTAGTAATGGAGAGGCGTCTATAAGACACCCCATTACTAACCCTGTAAGTTTAAAGCAAAAAAACACAGAGCAAAGTCCTTTATTTGAACAACACACCAACCTTCTTTTACTCATTTATTACCTTTAGAACATTAAATATGTCAGAAAAATCCACATCCCACGATGATCTCCAACTCTGCTATATCCGGTTGGTGTGGTGAGTGGTGACATGATGCAACCACTCAGCACGCCAGCCAGAACACACTGACAGTAGCTGAGCGGTTGCATCATGTCACTGCTCAACACACCATCCAGATGTAGCAGAATCAGATCGTCAACAGCCCCTTCCCAAGGTATTAATAAGAGCCCGCAGCTGTCTGCTTAGCCTTTGCTGGTTAATAATAATAGGAGGGACCCCTTTTTAATAACCAGTAAAGGGTAAGTAGACAGCATGTGAGCTGATATTAATAGCCTGGGAAGCCCCATGTTTATTGCCCCCTTCCCAGACTATTAAGACCAGCTAACAGCTGTCTGCTTTCCCTCAGCTGGTTAATAAAAATAAGGGGGACCCCACTCCATGTTGTGCTTTTATTTATTAGCTAAATACAAGTTCAGAAAACTACACACGCAAAGCACTTGTTATATATCTCACTTACATATTTCAATCTGTATATAAGATTGTTTTATTAGTTATAAAACTAGTTTGAAGTGACATAGAAAATTACTGTAAGTCAAAGATGATGTTAAAAAGCATATTGCATGACACTCGCCTGACACTCCAAATTTTCTGCCCGAGTCTCAGCTACTTTATATATGCAGATGGGAGTGTACTCTAATACTGGTCATTGTTGAACTATTATGGGATGCACAGGATCATAATTTTTCTCCAGTATTGCATCTTGAGTTCTTGGATTGGGGCACTGGTGTATTCACTATATGTGTTTCTAAGACATTTGGATGTATTCCCATTATACAGGCAAAAGCAGGGTGTATATACATTTCACAGGGTATCCAGTAGTGTGTGCACATGTACACTACCGTTCCAAATTTTGGGGTCACCCAGACCATTTTGTGTTTTCTATGAAAACTCCTACTTTCATTAAAGGGAATCTATCACCCTAAATTGGCGGGATATTTAAATGATGGCAATCAGGTCAGATGGGCGGTGTTTTGGGTACTTGCCTTAACATGTTGTTCGCTGCTGTCTCCATTATTTCTGGGAATTGTAGTCGTTGCCCTCCATATAACGCGCCTGCACATTGCAATCTGCGGGCAAAGCACATACTGTGCGTACGCAATTCAAGATTGCAATGCGCAGGTGCGATTTGAACTTTTATATTGTTTTTATTTTTTTCATATTTTTAAAAACTTTTTTTTTTTACTTTTGGCATGCTTCAATAGTCTCCATGGGAGACTAGAAGCTGCCATAACCCAATCGGCTCTGCTACATAGAGGTGATGATCAGTTTGCCTCTATATAGCAGATTTACTCACTTGCTATGAACGCCAACCATCGGGTGGCGCTCACAGGAAGCTGGCACTGACAGCCATAGAGGTCTCCAGGAGACCTCTGGTTGTCATGCCAACGAACTGGTGACCTGCGATCATGTGACGGAGGTCACCGGTGGGCGGTTTTTCCGGCCCTATGGCCAGAAGTGCGAGTTAAATGACGCTGTCAGCGTTTGACAGAGACATTTAACGGGTTCAAAACAGCTGACATGTTTATTTGTGCAACGTTAGACCTCATGTATCATATCTAACAATTCAACTGGTAAAAAGAAAAGTAAAAAAATAACACAATATAGACAACAAAGAAAACAGTACTTTCCAAAAATAAAAGGGAGACTGCATTGTGAGATTACACAAGAACACGGATTTTGGTAAGAACTTACCTGTAAAATCCTTTTCAGTGAAAAAGGAAGGGAGACACAGTCATTACTAGTGGGTAGGCGGAGCCCACATAGGATAAACACACCTCAGATTAAAAAGTGTTGACCGGCCCCTCCAGCTATATAGGGCTCCTCCTACTCCAGCTCTCCAGTCGTACCCAAGCTTAAGGAAGAGCAAATATCACCAGCGTAGCAACATAACCCCTTCTGAAGGACTTCAGAGAAAAAACAAGAAGACAGGTTATGCATATAGCCGAAACAACCACACAGTCCAGGTACTACTCACTGAACCTGACCACTGTGATGAGCTGGCAATGCTGGAACAGAGCCTTAGCGTGTCGACCTCAGCCCAGATAATCGCTATCAGAGAAGGGTCACGCTGCATCTGAAAACACAACAACACACTTCTGCCATGGGAGGGAGCTGTGTCTCCCTTCCTTCTTCGCTGAAAAGGATTTTACAGGTAAGTTCTTACCAAAATCCGTGTTTCAGCTGCAGATGAAGGAAGGGAGACACAGTCATTACTAGTGGGACGTCCCAAAGCAACAACCTAGATAAATGCGCAATAGCGCTAACTATAAGTTCACAAGAACTTTTAAACTACAGCCGCCTGCAGGACCCTGCGTCCCAAGGCCGCATCAGCGGAAGCACTAACATCCACCTTATAAAATTTCGTAAATGTGTGGACGGAACGCCAGGTCGCCGCCCGGCAGAGCTGAGCTGCCGAGGCTCCTTGAAGAAAAGCCCACGATGAACCCACAGCCCTTGTGGAGTGAGCTCGAATCTTAATCGGGCAGGGTTCGCCCTTAAGTCGGTAAGCCTCTAAAATGGCCGACCGAATCCAACGAGCTATAGAATCCTTGGAAGCTCGTTGCCCACGTCGACGACCTGCTGGAATCACAAACAGAGAATCCGACTTCCGAAAATTTTGAGTAATGGACAAATAGAACTTTAAAGCCCGCACCAAATCCAATGTGTGCAAGGCTCGTTCTTTCGCATTCCTTGGCTCCGGACAGAGCGAGGGCAACACAATATCATGGTTAACATGAAACTGCGATACTACTTTAGGTAGAAAGTCGCCACGTGTGCGAAGCACTACGCGGTCTGGAGAAAACTCCAGAAAAGGAGGCGAGCAAGAGAGAGCCGCCAACTCAGAAACCCTTCTCAAAGAAGTGACCGCCACTAAGAAGGCAACTTTCCAAGAAAGCAAAGAAAGGCTAACAGAGTCCATAGGCTCAAAAGGCCCATGTTGAAGAGCCTCCAAGACAAGATTGAGCCGCCAGGGCGACACAGGCGCCTTCCGCGGCGGAAACTGACGAGTTACTCCGCGAAAAAAGGAACGTACGTCCCTATGCGAAGCGATAGCCTTCCGAAATAGCAAGGACAGAGCAGAAACTTGCCCCTTCAAAGTGCTAACTGCCAAACCCCTGTCCAGCCCGTATTGCAAAAAGGCCAACAAATTGTGAATGGAAAAACTCCTCGGGTTCCTAGAAGAACCCGAACACCACGAAAACAAGGCTTCCCAAGTCTTATGATAAATTCTAGTGGTAGCCGGACCTCTGGCAGCTCGCAGAGTGGCAATGACTTCGGCTGAAAAACCTTGACGGGTCAAGATTTCGGTCTCAAGAGCCACGCCGTCAAACACAGAGACTTCAGGTCCAGGTGATGAACGGGCCCTTGGGTTAACAGGTCCGGGCGAAGAGGGAGTGGAAGTGGAGGCGCTGCCAGAAGCGACACCAGCGTCGAGAACCACGTCCTCCTTGGCCAATCTGGGGCTATCAATATAGCCGGGACTCTCTCCAGTCTGATCCGACGCAAAACCAGAGGAAGTAAGGATATCGGCGGGAACACATAAATTAGCTCGAAATGGTCCCAAAGAGCCACCAGAGCATCCACCGCCACAGCCTTCGAGTCCTTGTACCTGGACATGAATGTTGGTAACTTGGCATTGAGCCTGGATGCCATCACATCCACTTGGGGAGTTCCCCAACGGGAGCACAGCAGCGCAAAAATTTCTGGATGAAGACTCCATTCTCCGGAATCCATCTTTTTGCGACTCAGGAAGTCCGCTGTGATATTCTGAACTCCTGGAATGTGAATCGCAGAGATGGCTGGCACCCTGGCCTCGGCCCATACCAGGATTCGAGACACTTCCATCATGAGCCTGAAGCTCCTCGTTCCACCTTGATGGTTGATATACGCGACCGCCGTCGCGTTGTCTGTCTGCACTCGGACTGGTAGACCGCTTAAAGGGACCGTCCAGTGTTGGAGGCAAAGGAAAATTACCCTCAATTCCAGGATGTTGATCGGCAGGACAGACTCTTCCAATGACCATACCCCCTGAATCCAAAGACCATTCCAGACGCCCCCCCAGCCCGTCAGGCTGGCATCGGTGGTTATGATTGACCACCTTGGAGGAAGGAAAGACTTCCCCAGGGATAACGCTTCCGGACGTAACCACCATTCTAGCGACTCTCTCACCCTGTGGGAGATGATGACACTGCAATCCAGTGAAAACCGTGATCGATCCCAACGGTTCAAGATGAGCATTTGGAGAGCCCTGGAATGAAATTGGGCAAACGGAATTGCTTCCATTGACGCCACCATCAAACCCAGAAGGCGCATACACCTTTGAAGGGACATTGCTGTCGCAGACTTCATACCCTGCACATGGTGAAGAAGACTCGCTTGCTTGTCTGAGGGCAGAGACACCACTGCTCGTACTGTGTCGAACTGCATTCCAAAAACAGGATTGACTGCGACGGTTCCAGGGACGACTTCTCCCAATTGACCAGCCACCCGAAGTCCTCCAGGAGCTGAAGGGATAAATCGCGAGCCGTCACCGCCTCCTCCTTTGAGGACGCCACAATCAAAAGGTCGTCCAGATAGGGAAGAATCGTAATCCCCTGTCTTCGCAGAATCGCCATGAGAGGAGCCAGAATTTTTGTAAAAACTCTGGGTGCTGAGGCCAGACCGAATGGCAGGGCCACAAACTGGTAATGGTCCTGACCTATGGCAAAACGCAGGAAGCGCTGGTGGGCCCTTCCGATGGGGACATGCAAATAAGCGTCGCGAATGTCGATTGACACCAGAAAATCGTTCTGTGACAAGGCAGCCACAACGGAGCGAAGTGATTCCATGCGGAATTTCTGGGTGCGGACATGCCGATTTAATCTTTTGAGATCCAGAATGGGACGAAATTTGTCCTCCTTTTTGGGGACTACAAAGAGGTTGGAATAAAAACCTCTTCCTTGGTCCTCCGGTGAAACTGGTACCACCACACACCCTTCTGTAGAAGGGAATCGACCTCCCGTAGTAGAGCGGCAATTAGCCCGGGCTCTGACGGAATGCGGGATAGGCAAAAACTGTCTGGGGGTCGAGAAAGAAACTCTATGAAGTAGCCTGCCGACACGACCCGCGTCACCCAGGTGTCCGACACGCGGGAAGCCCAAGTCGGCTTGAATTGGAGCAGGCGACCTCCCACTCGAGAGCCCTCGAGTGAGACCCTGGCGTCAGTCCGCTTTAGCGGGCTTTTTGTCAGCTTCCCGCTTGTCTTGGCGGAAGCTCTGTTTCCAGGGAGTGCGAGATTTCTGAGCGCTCTTTTTTCCCGAAAAAGAGGGACGACCCGATCCCCAAGAGGGCTGATCAAACCGTCCCCTGGACCGAAAGGACCGCCGACTACCACCGGCACTAGGCCTGCCAGACGCAGAAGCCACAGCTCTTCGTTGCGGCAAAGCCGTTTCTTTTGCCTTTGCTTTGGCAATCAGCTCCGTGAGGCCAGATCCGAATAGCTGACCACCTTTGTAAGCTAAAGAAAGCAAACCTTGCTTGGAAACCGCGTCTCCGGTCCACTGTCTAAGCCACAGAGCTCTCCTGACTGTGATCGCCGAGGATTGTGCTCTGGACAGCATGGAGGCAGTATCCAAACCTGCATCACTGCCATATCGAGCTGCATTCTCCAATGACTTGAAAAGCCCCTCTACCTCGGATAGTGGGGATCCATCTTGCCACGCCGTCCGTAGACGGTCTAACCAGCTTAAGGAGGCTTTACAAGCACACATGGATCCTAGCACAGCTCTGAATCCATGACCCGCGGCCTCGTAGATGGATTTCGCCGCCATCTCCGTTTTTCTGTCCAGCGGAACCTGCAGACTCGCCTTCCCTTTAACAGGAAGTAATGAGGATTTGCTAAGCTGGGATAAAGGGACATCCACTTCAGGAGAAGGAACCCAATTAGTAATCAACTCTGTAGTACATGTATACAGCGTCTCGAAAAACCGTGTCCCCTGAAAACGTTTATCTAGACACAGGCGTTCCTTCTCCACTGCCTCATTAAGCTCATCCAGAGATGGTAAGGCTGATCGCGACCTATGCGGCTCCTGAAACATCCGGGCCGACTTACCAGGACGTCTAGTTACCTCCTCTGGTAACTGTAACGCCTCCCTCATGGCTCCAATAAAAGCCTCTGTACGGCTCAAAACAGAGGCAGATTGACCCTGCCGATCCTCCTCTTTATCCGAATCGGATACCTCACCATCTGAGCTTGGAGGGGAACCCTCCATATCAGAAATCTCTGAGTCGCTATGCGAGAAAGATGGCACCGGCCTGTGTCGCTTCCTGCCATGAGAGGATCTAGCTGACACCCAATAACCTAGAAGGTCAGACAGGCCATCAATAGAACGAGCGAAGGCATCCATTTTGGCGTCACTGTAACCTCCGACCGCTGCGCTTGACGCCGTCGAGGTCTGCGTGTCAGATACGCGAGGCTGATCCTGTAGCGGATCTGGGAGACGGTCCGCTCCTGGACCCTGATCCGACATGCCCTCACACAGTATATGGCAGGTAAAAACCTGTCAGCACTAGAACAGTGTGGATTTCAAAGGCAAAAAATGAACGCTGAAGGGTTAAGCTTCTTAAATAGAGAGCTACCCCAGCTGTCTCCCAAAAAAGGGTTAACCACCAAAGAAAGGGTTAATTTTGCAGACTCTCCACAACCCTTATTTAATGAAAAGGGTGTGCGAGCCGCAGGTGCCTCTTATGAGGTAACAGCTGCAGGACAGTGTTCAAAAGTATGCCACATTAAACAAGAACGCCAACGAGATCGCTAACATATTGCGCTGAATTGTATATCGCAATACCAAAGTCGCTAAAGAGATTGCTAACCACTTATGCGTCGTCAATGAGATCGCCCACCGTGGAAGCTACTAGCGACATAAAAAATGATCACAAAAGAAAAACGATCGCAAAACTATGCGTCGCTATTGTGATCGCAGCGGGAGCGTTCTGTGTGACAATATCTTGTCCTGCGCTGAGGGGGTCAAACCTCTTCCCTGACAGGTAGAGGCGACTCACCCAGCTGGCCGTGGTGTAGTGTCTCCTTTCGGTCGGTCGGGGAGAGCGGAGAGTGAGGAGCCCGAGGAGGCCGTCAGTAATGGCCGCCGCGCTAGAGAGATCTTAAACCGGAAGAAAAAGGGCAGGACAAGGCGCGCGCTCAGAGCGCTTCCTGCCCGTGAAAAAATGGGAGAGCGCGAAGCCACGCCCCCCGCCGGTTTCAAAAAAAGCGTGCGACTCACTCCGCTCTCCGCTCCCATGTCCTGCAGGCAATCCACCTGCGGACAAAAGTACACAATCACCACACATGAATACATGTAGCAGCGGCTGCCGCAGCGGCCGCTGAAGCACTCAAACACATTAACATGTGGAGTACTCACCCAGCTGAGCACCACAGGGACCCCTCAGAGATTTGTGGCGCTGTGCCCGTAGCTTCCCCCCAAGGCGGGGAACGCAGTGACACCAGAAGCGCGGTTTGCGTCCCCGCCAGGGAAGCAATCCTCATCCCCCAGGGCCGGCAGGGTTCTGCAGGGACCACCTTATAGGGTAATACAGATCCGCCAAGGGAGAGGTGGGAGTCCAGCAGCGCTGAGACCCCTGAGACCTCTAGACCACTTCTGGTGATCCAAGTCTCTGTCCGACTAAAATAAAAAAGTCTTCTGAGGAGCTGCTTCCAGCAGCGACTATCCTCTGTGAACCTCAAATTTTAGACTGGAGAGCTGGAGTAGGAGAAGCCCTATATAGCTGGAGGGGCCGGTCAACACTTTTTAATCTGAGGTGTGTTTATCCTATGTGGGCTCCGCCTACCCACTAGTAATGACTGTGTCTCACTTCCTTCATCTGCAGCTGAAATTATCATTTTCATTATATTTGTCCTTCTAATCCGCTGAGGTTTGAAGCTTTAGCTACAATTAACAGCTGTAATATCTTTCCTTTTTAGCATAACATAGTGTGCAATAGGAGTATCTACTTCTGGGGGTACAATGGCAAAATTTTAGAGATGAAATGCAGGACAGAGCAATGCATTCAGAACAGATAAGAAGCAATGAATTACAGATTTTCAACATTTCATCATTAACAATAATTAATGCACAGATACAGTTGCAAAAGAAGAACCTGATTTTTTACATCTGTTCCATTTCACACACTGCAGAGAGGGATAACCTGTTTACTGAAAAATTTGCTACATAAGAAAGCAACAAAAAAAATCAGATGAAACTGCACAAGCTACTCATCTATGTGTTGTGCTTTTATAGCAACTCGCTTGAGTTAATAGGTAATATACTAAAAAAAAACCTGACCCTTCCATTTCCTGTACAGACTAGAGATCCCGACCCCACAGTCACTAGTGATTCCTGCGTGAGAAGAGCTAGGTCTAGCCACAGACTAGAAGATGGCAAGTCTGATCTAAAAGGCCATTGCTTCACGTTCCTCCTAAAGAACCGGAGGGCAGAGCATGGTGTGAATTACCTACAAAAGGAAAAGTGTGCTGAAAAAGGAGAGAACCAAAAGTGAGTGGAAAAATCAAAAATGGAAAATAAAGTATAAAGAAATTACTGTTAGATAATATGCCACCTACTTACTAGTAAACAACAAAAGATAGATGAAGAGTAAATTGCAGAAACAGCAAAGAGAAAAACCCTTAGCTGGAAATTCCCTGACAGGCTTTAACAACAACAGAATGTCTAAACATCTATATGAAAACTGTCACCAGCAGAGAACACAAGCAGAGGAGAGGTTTAAATAGGAGCACCTGCAGAGGGACAGGACAGGCTAGATAGCAAATGGAAAACACCTGCTAACCAAAGGAATGCAGAAAAGGCAAAAGGTAATCAGCAACTAGACAGCAACAGAACCTGCTCTGCTCAGCGGACAGAGATGCTGACAAAAGAGCACAGGACTGCTGGATCGAACCCTGAGGCATGACACTATGCTGATTACAACTGCTGTATAACTTCCTCCACACTACTGAAAAAAATCCCACCATCAACCAAATTGTCATAAACATAGGTGTATACTCGGTCGATTGCTGCCTGATGCAAGAACTGAAATGTCACCCTTCCCCATGATGCAATATAAACCTGCAATGAAAAAAACAAAACACATTTCTGTAATTGATTTTTCAGTTTTGCTTTTAAAGCGCTCATTGTATGGTAAAATTGAGTTGTGAACATAATTCTCCAGATTAGTGCCATTGCAGCAATACAACTCTTTCATAGATTTTTCTTTTTTTGTTTTTGTAAAAAAAAAAGAAATTTGATGCAATTTTTTGTAACATTTTTAATGTTCTGTCCATGAAGCTGCATGAGGGCTTATTTTTTGTGTGGTGATCTCATGTTTTTATTGATACCAATTTGGGGTACATGCAATGTTTTGATCACTTTTTACTGCATATTTTTTGAGTTGAGGCGACAAAATAAAAAAGCCGTTCTGCCTTTTTTTTTTCCTTACCATATGGGTTAATTAGTTTTATATTTTGATACACCAAACTTTTATGGATGTGGTTATAACAAACATTTTTTTTTTATTTCTTTATTTTAATAAGAGAATAGATCCTCAGAATCACAATCAATGCATGAATACATCACCCTAACCAACATCAGTATATGAATCCCAAATAGGAAAAGTGAAAAAATCAGCTCATAGTTCGGAGTATTGGTTAAATAGTGGTCATCATATAGCAAGCGATAATTGTGCATGGATCATTGGGCCAGTTCCAAAGTTTGTAGACAACGTGAAACCGTGTTGGGCAAAAATGTTGAGAGTTTTTAAAGTGTTTTATGACAGTTTCTGGAGTAAAAACTTTGATGAATCGGGGCCTTACTTTTCATTAAGTTTACTGCATATTAGTGGAATTTTACTAATAATTTACTACATTATTTAAGTGATTCACATCTAGGTAATTGAAGAGGACCTTTTCACTAAATTTTTCATGTTGAAACGGACACACAATGTAGTTGTGGCTGCAGAGTGGAATAATACTTTTTTTTTTTTTTAATTTTATCTCTACGTTACAGAGATATTTGTCAAAGTATTTGGCACCTAATGACTTTACTTTTTCTAGAAGGTGTTCTAAAAGTTTTTACTGGATGCATGTACTTCTTCCTCCTCTATAAGTTGCCCAATCATAAGTAGGGAGCAATATAGCACAAAAAGACTACACCCCTATCACAGTTTAGGTTTCTCAGTATGTAAGATGTAGTGATATAGCTCTGATCACCTGGTCTAACCTTCTGCATGATTATAAATTGCAACTGAGTTTAGCCTTGTCAAATTACAATTACTCCTGTGAGCTCCCTCCAGTCCCAGCATGGTCAGATCTCCTATGCTTTCCTTTACTTCACACTCTCTGTCCAAAGATGTGTCAATGATCAGACTTATGTCTGTATGTATAAGTGTGACTCATCTCTGGACAGTCAGTCTGATGGGTGGGGTTGAGAGGGAGGTGGCAGAGCGGACAATGATAGGGGAGCTGATAAGGTTAGTAATAAGACACAACTAAACTCAGCTGCATTGCCCTTCCCTCCCCACAGGGACCTAATCTGAAAGGTTTTAAGGGTATGCCACACTGAACAATATCGCTAACGGGATTGCTAAAAAGCGTCACTATTTAGCGATCCCGTTAGCGATGTTGTTCAGTGCGGCATCTGCCAGCGACGAGCTTCCTGCTGTGATCTCGCTCGTCGCTGGAATCGTTCCGGACCCTATTTTCTCGTCGGCGCTCCCGCTGGGTAAGTATATATCGCTAGTGTGGCACCTTTTCTTAGCGATTTAGCGGTACTTTTGTACCGCTAAAGTCGTTAAGAAGATCGCTAACGGCGATAGCGTCGTTAACTATATCGCTAAATGTGGCCGCACTTAGCGATATAGAAACAATCCCGCTAGCGATCGCATTAGTATGCGTCGTTATTGTGATCGCTAGCGGGATTGTTTAGTGTGGCAGTACCTTTAGTCATCTGTGATCTAATCTCCCAGCACTTTTTAATTATGCAGGAGGTTAGACCAAGAGATAAGAGTTGTATTCTTACACCTCACACACTGAGAAGCCTAAGGGTCCCGTTACACTTAACGACTCACCAGCGATCCCGACAACGATATGCACTTGTCAGGATGGCTGGCGAGTCGCTACATGATCACTGCTGAGCTGCCAAACAGGCAGCTTAGGCAGCGATCAGGACAGTGACTATGCGGGTAATAAGCAACGCCGACGCACATCGCTTAGTTCATGGCACTGTACCGGGTTTCCAGGCGCCGCTCGGAGTTTAGAAACCCGATGTGTACCTTGGTTACCAGCTCCCCTGCACCAGCGCGCTGGTAACTAACGTACACATCGGGTTTCCAGGCGCCACCTGGCGGCTGGAACCCCTATGTTTACCTTGGTTACCAGCTCAGGCTGGCTGATCGCCGGTCTCCCGCCTGTCACACGCAGCGATGTGCACTGGCCAGCGGGAGACCAGCGATCAAAAAATGGTCCAGGACATTCAGCGACGATCAGTGACACCCAGCAGGGGGCTGATCGTCGCTGAGTGTCACACTAAGCGAGATCGCTGGCTAGGTCGCTGCTACGTCACAAAATCGGTGATGTTTCAGCGATCTCCCTAGCGATCTCGCTATGTGTAACGGGGCCTTTAGCTATTGTGTGTCTTTTTCTGCTGTGTTGCTGCCTGCTTATGATTGGGAAACTCATACAGGGAGAAGAAGTACACAGCCCCAGTGAAAACTAATATTACCCACCATTAGCTAAGGTTTTGTTCACAATGGCATAATGGCTGCAGCAAATAATAGAATCAATGATGCTGTTCTGTTAATGCTACTTTAGACTCTAATACAAGTATATTGGAGAGAGCTTACACTACCATTAATGGCCAGCTAACAAAATAATGAGCGATCCACTTCAATCAGCTGATCTGCCATTGTATGGAGAGTCAGATCGCCATCAATTTGAAATCCATGACCTATCCTAAAGAGGGAATCAAACATTAGATTCTTCTTTTAAGCGCTTTAAGTAGAAATGTTCTTTACATCTTATAGTCCCATTCTCTGTTGCATTCTAGCTTTCTGCCCCTTTAATTGTTTACCTACAATACTTCCCAGGTTTTAGGTTTAAATCTTGTGTAACCTTTTTCTATTGTTTTTACTTTCTTCTCTTTTAAATATTTATTTCTCAAAAAATAATTAAATGAACATAAAGTTGAGCATTGCTCTAGACAAACAGTAGTTTACATTGCTTTCCAATTTGTAAATTTGATGCGGCACTAAATGGCTATCTGTTCGAACATGAACAAGTTCAAGTACCCAGCAATTATCTTTGGGCGAGCAACAGAAGTTGTTACCGGAAAGATAAACTGTTAATTTCATCAACAATTAAAACATACTTTTTGTTGAGTTACTCTAAATTCTGTTTGTTTTGCTTCTCTCATTTTCTTTTTATATCTGTAATATTTTGGAGTATTATCTCTGCAGAGCGTCTTTATATTTTATTAGATAATTAGGTTTAAATAGAAATGTGAAAGTGTAGCAGAATATTCATCAGAGGAAGCCACAAGTATATTCATTGGAAATGGCCTTGGTGTGAAAGTACTAAACATAGAAGTTGGCAACCAAAGGAAAAATTAAGTCTGATAATCTAGCACACATTTCTAACGTAATATTAATTGCACTGACGACCAAAAAATAGTAAATCAATCCCAAAATCTGTTTCTCACATGCATCAAATCATTAAAAAATAGATAAAATAGGTCAAATAAAAAGTCCCCTCCAGAGATGTGGAAAAAGAAAGTAAAAAAACATTGGATTTTTCCATATAAAAAAAATCAGTGTGATCATTTCCTTATAATATTCCTTGAATGTATTTTGTCCAAGTGGTCAAAGATTCTCAGTAATTCAGCCGAACCACTCAGATAATTTTGTATAAATGTGTAGGGAGGTTGACTGGACTGCGGGTACCTGCATGCCGGGTCCAGAACTAAAAAGGCTGCATCCTCTGTTCCCGGGTGGAAAGCTTGAAGGGGGTGGACTTCCCTTGCTGCTTGGGGGAAGCCTGAGAGAGCCGGACCTTCCTCCTGACGAAGCGGGGCGGGAAGGGTTGGAAAAGAGCGTGCAACAGGAGGGTAAAAAAAAGGAAAAAGCGCGCGGAGCGGGCCAGTCTGGTGCCAACAGAGAGGAGTGCGAGGAGCAGCGCAGAGAGCAGTGTGCTCTGCTTCCCTCACCAGAGAGTACCGGTGTGGCGATGGGCCATATACAAGGAGCCCCCGTTGCCTGCAGAGAGACCCGTGCAGAGCAGAGCTGTGTCAGCAGAACAGAGCCGTGCAGAGCCGTGTCAGCAGAGCAGAGCTGTGCAGAGCTGTGCACACAGAGCAGAGCCGAGCTGGGTGTTGCAGCAGCAGGAGACAGGAGTGCTCCTTCTGGGGAGCACCAGCGCCACAGAGACCAGTGACCACTGTCACCCGCCGCCAACCACAGGGACCAGAGACAGAGAGAGAGACGGACAGTGTGTGCTTGGTGACCGACATAAAGCCAGGTGCCAGACGCTTCAGGATCGTGAGTACCGTGCGCGTGCCGCCTGAAAGAGACCAGGAGCGTGACCGTAACCTACACCCTGACTGTGTTAGTAAATCTCGGCCCCAGACATTTGTGACTTAACTTGGCCATCATATACTTGCGAAGCCACTCTGTGCTCGTACAGCACTGTGGCCCTCACCATTGTTTACCACTACAGTATATGGACTAGCACAGTGGAAGGTACCGGAGACCGACCACTGTCACCAGAAGATGGGGTATTGTCATGTGTCTGACCCCACTAGAAAGGACATCGCGCCAGCCGCTGCCAGTGCAATTGAGTTCACAGCAGAAGCTGCAGTTTTAGGACTTCCTGATACGCTTGCTACTGAACTGCCATTAACCGTACCGTTGTACTTCACCTTGCGTAATCCTTTGCCATTCATATTGTTTAACCCTTTACCTCCCTACGTGGAGCATTCCCCTGTAAATAAACTTGTTAACCCTTGCTCTTCTTGCGTCCCGTCGCTGCATCCCGCGTTCCTGCTAGACCCTTACAAATGCAGCAGAGAAACTCCTGCTAGTTTAGAGACCAGCCAACAAGCATCAACCGACAAAGCCTTCGCACCAGCAATGGACATAAAGTGGGGAAAACCGGATATTACGTACCGGTAATGAGATTTTATGAACCAGTCAAGAATGGTCACAGCGTTGTTCTGAAGCCACTCCTTTGTTATTTTAGCTGTGTGCTTAGGGTCATTGTTTTGTTGGAAGGTGAACCTTCGGACAAGTCTGAGGTCCAGAGCACTCTGGAAGAGGTTTTCATCCAGGATATCTCTGTACTTGGTCGCATTTATGTTTCCTTCAATTGCAACCAGTCGTCCTGTTCCTGCAGCTGAAAAGCACCCTCATAGCATGATGCTGCCACCACCATGTTTCACTGTAGGGATTGTATTGGGCAGGTGATGAGCAGTGCCTGGTTTTCTCCACACATACCGCTTAGAATTATTACCAAAAAATTGTATCTTCGTCTCAACTGACCAGAGAATCTTATTTCTCATAGTCTGGGAGTCCTTCATGTTTTTTTTTTAGCAAACTCTATGCAGGTTTTCATGTCTTGCACTGAGGAGAGGCTTCTGTGGGGTTACTCTGCCATAAAGGCCCAACTGGTGGAGCGCTGCGACTATCAAGTTGACTTTGTGGCACTTTCTCCCATCTCCCTACTGCATCTGTGGAGCTCAGCCACAGTGATCTTTGGGTTCTTCTTTACCTCTCTCACCAAGGCACTTTTCCCACGATTGCTCATTTTGGCTGGACGGCCAGGTCTAGGAAGACTTCTGGTGGTCCCAAACTTCATCCATTTAAGGATTATGGAGGCCACTGTGCTTTTAGGAACCTTGAGTACTGCAGAAATTCTTTTGTAACCTTGGCCAGATGTGTGCCTTGCCACAATTCTGTCTCTGAGCTCCTTGGCCAGTTCCTTTGACCTCATGATTCTCATTTGGTCTGACATGCACTGTGAGCTGTGAGGTCTTATATAGACAGGTGTGTGCCTTTTCAAATCAAGTCCTATCAGTTTAATTAAACACAGCTGGACTCCAATGAAGGAGTAAAGGAGGATCACAAGGAAATGGACAGCAAGTGACTTAAATATGAGTGCCTGAGCAAAGGATCTGAATACTTATGACCATGTGATATTTCAGATTTCATTTTTTAATAAATTTGCAAAAATTTCTACAGCTCTGGTTTTTATCAGTCAAGATGTGGTGCAGAGTGTACATTAATGAGAAAAAATTAAAACTTTTTTGAATTTACCAAATGGTTGCAATGAAACAAAGAGTGAAAAATTTAAACGGGTCTGAATACTTTCCGAACCCGCAGTACATCACAAAATACCATCACGTTTAAAGAGTGAAAACTTTAGCAACACACTTTCCCCCCAGAGTGCAGGAAACCAAGTGAATAATTACGGGGGGGGGAATGTGCAGATGCTGTTGTGGACTTCGTAAAATCCCATTACCAGTAAGTAATGTCCGGTTTTCCTTTCACCACGACAGCATCTTACTGAGAGATTTTCAGAGACTGTCACATGGGAGGGACCACAGCATTAAGAACTGATCGCCCGAAGACGGTAGTGTCTATGAAGGGTGGAAGGGGATTACCACGTTGCCGCCTTACAAATCAAATCAATGGAGACGTCCGCCCTCTCGGCATAGAAGGATGCCATGGCCCATGCTGAATGGGTTCTCACTCCCTCCGGTGGGGTCTCCCCTTTGGCTGAATAAACTAGGCAGATCGCGTCTCATATCCACCGGGTGATAGTGCTCTTTGTGACACCCGACCCTTTCTTCTGGCCATGAAAGTAGACAAACAGAGCCCTATTCTGCCTCCAAGACTGATACCTCTCTAGGTACTCTAGTACCGCTCTTCTGACATCCAGAGTATGGAACCTTCGTTCTTCTGCTGTAACAGGGCTATCAAAGAAGGATGGTAAATAAATCTCCTGGCTCCTATGAAACCTAGAAGCAACTTTTGGCAAAAAAGCCGGGTCCAGTTTCAGAACTATCTTATCCTGAAAAATCATTAAAAATGGAGCATCTACTGATAGTGCCTGAATGTCACTGACTTGTCTTGCGGCAGTTAAGGCTACTAACAAAGCTGTTTTGAGGGTCAGAACCTTAACAGAGGCAGAATCTAAGTGTTCGAAGGGGGACCTGTTAATGTATCTAGCACAAGGTTTAAATCCCACGGAGGTAATCTAGCAATACATACTGGATTACTGTGTTCACAGGCTTTTATGAATCTAGTGACCCACCTGTCCCCTTCTACATTATAGTTATACAGTGCGCCCAGAGTAGAAATCTGAACTTTAAGGGTGTTAACAGATAACCCCAATTCTCGGCCTTTCTGCAAAAATTCCAGAATTGGAACGTGGTCCGACAGGGGAGCTGAGTGGAATAATTAAAACCTCCTCCAAGTCTTATAATAAATTTTTGTGGTAACCTCCTTTCTACTCTTCAGCAAGGTGGTGACTGGGGCTTCTGAAAACCCTCTACGCCTCAGTAGCTCCCTCTCAAATTCCACGATGCCAAGTGAAGACCGTCTATCTGCGGATAATGGAATGGCCCGAGAGAGAAGCACCGGGCTCATTGTTAGCACCCAAGGGTCAGTCATGGATATAATCCTCAGCCAAGAAAATCAAGGCCTCTTGGGCCAGAAGGGGCAATCAGAATTACTCTCGCTCCCTCTTCTCTGATTTTTCTGAGCACTAGCGGAATCAGACACATCGGAGGAAATAAGTAGGCCAGAGTATAATTCCACCGGACTTGAAGGGAGTGTACTACCTCTGGCTGGTCTGATGCTTGTAGTGACACAAACCTCCTGAACTGTCTGTTGCTCCTCGTGACGAAAAGGTCTATGTCCAGGAGGTCCCATAACCACACGTTCCGTATGAAAATCTGTCGGTCTAGGGACCATTCCCCCTGGCATAGGGAATGTCGCCTGAGATAGTCTGTCTGAATTGTGTTCCCCTCTGATGTGAAGTGCCGACAGGGAGAGGAGGTGATTCTCGGCCAAGGTGAGTATATCTGCGGTGGACATTAGTGATTGTGACCTTGTTCCCCCTTGATGTATCTGTACGTGGGTGTCCCACAGAATCGGTAGAAACTCGAGAAGCGCATACATCACCGCCCTTAATTCTTTCAGGTTTGAGGAACCCTGTGCCTCCCTGGTTGTCCACTCCCCCCGGGCTAGTCGGTCTCCCATGTGAGCTCCCTACCCCGAGGGACTAGCATCTATCGTGACTATACTGTTGGGTTTTGTCCCTTTTTGCACCCCTTTGGACAGATGTAGTGGGTTTAGCCACCAGGATAGACTGCTCACAGTGGCGACTGACAACCGCATTCTCCCATCGAGTTGGCCCCGCAACTTCCTCTCTGCCTCGAGCACTTCGTTCTGTAGTGTCCTGGTGTGAAATTGGGCCCACTGCTCAGCCGTTATACAAGGCATCATAGAACCTAGCAGGGACATTGCATCTCTCAAAGATAGCTCTGGATTGTCTCTTATCTTCCCGACGATGCCTAGCTTTTTGTCTTCTGTAAGAAAGCACTGTTGATCTACTGAATCCAAAAGGAGGCAGAGGAATCTTTGAAGGGTCGAGGGAACTAGTCTTGATTTCTTCAGATTGACTTAACAACCCAAACACTGTAGGGACGATATTATATGGTTCAGCCAGGTACTGCACTGGATGGCCGACCACCCTACTATAAGGAAGTCATCAAAATATGGAATAACCAAGGTATCTCATTACCTCAAATGGGCCATCATCTCTGCAATCACCTTTGTGAAAATTTTTTTTTTTTTTTTATAATTTTTCTATATTTTAAAATTTGATTTCTTTTATTTTTTTTTTAACTTTTTTCATTTTTTTATTTAACTTTTGTATTACTTTTTTATTATTTACTCTATTTTTGTTTATTTTTTATTTTTATTTTTTAAAATTTATTTTAATAATTTTTTATTTTTTATTTTACTTTATTTTTTTTTCATTTTTTTACTTTATTTTATTTCATTTTTTTATTAAATTTTTTGTATTTATTTTTTTGTATTTTTTACTTTATTTCATTTTTTTATTATTTTTTAATTTTTTATTTGATTTGTTTTTATTTTTTATTATTTTTATTTTTTTTTAAATTTTTTAATTTTCTTTTATTTTACTTTATTTTCATTTTTTATTTAAAAAAATGAAAAAATTTAAAAAAGTTAAAAAATAAAATAAAAATAAATAAAAAATAAAATAAAAAAAGAAAAATATAAAAAAATTAAAAGTAATAAAAACAAAAAAAGTAAAAATAAAAAAATGAAAAAGTTAAATAAAAAATAAAAAAATAAAATAAAAAAAAGAAAAAAAATAGAAAAAAGTAATAAAAAGTAAAAATAAAAAAAAAATTAAAAATGAAAATTTTTTTTTAAAAATTAAAAAATTAAAAAAAGATAAAAAAATAAAAACAAAAAACTAATACAAAAAATAAATAAAAAATATACTAAAATTAAAAAAATAATAAAAAAATAATCAAATAAAAATAAATAAATAAATAACATGGTGCATCTGTTGTCTTCAAGAGTAGGAACAGGGTAAGACAGTCCACATCATCCCTACATATGGATCAATCAAACTTTATACAGCCGTGTTCTGATGAGAAAAAAAAAACAGAAGTGTTACATGGCTGTGTGAATGCAGGCAAAGACTGATCACGTGAATGTAGGGATCTGAACCCAGATTGGCTGATATGGGCAATTACTACATTTTATTCTTTGCACCAAGTAGATAAATCTCTCACTAATTTGTATCAGGATGTTTTTGTTTTCTGTAGTTATTAATTTTTAGGCATACTGCTCCCCTATATGTAGTCTATGGCCCCGATTGCCACTTTTTTTTGTCTTAGGCGGAGTCACACACAACCACAAAAAAAATCGGTCCGTTTTAGACGGTCGACAATCGGATCAAAATAAAAACATCACACATCCTTCTGGCATCCGATTTTCCTTCAAAGATGCGATTTAATCGCATGTGTGTGTACCTTGTAACATCCGATTTTCATCCGACTTGCGAGATTTTCTCGCAGGCTTGCAAAACTGACATATAATGGATCCAAAAGAATAGTATTTAAATGCCAAAAGAAAGAATAGATATATACACATAGAGCACATATATATATATATATATATATATATATATATATATGTCATTGTGACATATATATATACATATATTTATAATTCTTACACTTCTACATACTGTTATAGCCGCTAATTCAATTGCCGGCTTCAGTGAAATCACAGAAGCCGACATGAAATGATACATTGTTTCCACACATTTAACCATGTAATTTCATGTATTTTTATATATGTTTGAAACATACAATTACATGAGTATATGTGTGCTAAATTTCAGACATGTAGGGGTTAATTAAAGGTGTAAATTCGTTGAAAAAAAATGCGTGGGCTCCCGCTGTATTTTCTCCACCAGACAGACAAAGCAAAGCGAGTGGGGGCAGATAATAATAGCCTAGGGAGGGTAAATTTTTTTTGTGCCCCCCTGGCTACTAACATCTGCCCCCAGACACCCCAGAAAGGGCAAATCTATAATTAGATTCGCCCTTTCTGGCACTTTGCCCGTCTATTCCCATTGCCCTGTAGCGGTGGCGAATGGGTTAATCTCACCTTACTGTCACCTTAGTATTGAAAGGTGACCTTAAGGCAGGTTAATAATTGATAGCTGTCAATTAGACAACTATCAATTATTAATCCTATTGTATGAAAGAAAAATCAAACACACACAGTTTAATAAAAAATAAGTTTAATTAAATAATCACACAGTTTTTGACCATATTTTATTTTCCTGCTAAAACCATTTCCTGTAATAAAAATAAAATAAAAAAGCAAAATTATACTTACCAATCCGATGTACAGTCAGGTCCCACGGTGTAATCCATCAGAAAGGGTTAACAGGTTACAGGTCGCAGAGAGCTAATAATGCTGTCTCAGACCTGTATTCCCTGAATGAATAAGTTCCTCTCCCAGCGAAAGTAGAGGAATAGATTCATGAATGGAGCTTAATTGATTTATTGCCAATTTAACTGTAGTGACCTGACCTAAAGGGAAAGTGGACACAATCAATTAAGCTTCATTCATGAAACACATCCTCTCCTGTCGCCAGGAGAGGAACTTATTCATTCAGGAGCTTTGAGCTGAGCATGCAGGATTACTTGCACAGCTTGGCTCAAAGCTAGTTAACCCTTTGTGAAGGATTACAGCGTGGGACGTGACAGATCGGCGGAATAGGTAAGAATAATGTTGTTTTATTTTTTTTTCTTTATTTTAGGAGATCAATGGCTTCGCACGGATTAAGTCTAAAATAAAATATGGTCAAAAAAATGTGTTTTTATTTCATTAAAATTATTTATTCTTAAAGTGTGTGTGTTTTTTTATTTACTTCAATAGGATTAATAATTGATAGTTGTCTAATTGACAGCTATCAATTATTAACCTGCCTTAAGGTCACCTTTCAATTGCAAGGTGACAGTAAGGTGAGATTATTAACCCATTCGCCACCGCTACAGGGCAATGGGAATAGACGGGCAAAGTGCCAGAAAGGGCGAATCTAATTATAGATTTGCCCTTTCTGGGGTGTCTGGGGGCAGATGTTAGTAGCCAGGGGGGGCACAAAAAAAATGTACCCTCCCTAGGCTATTATTATCTGCCCCCACTCGCTTTGCTTTGTCTGTCTGGTGGAGAAAATACAGCGGGAGCCCACACATTTTTTTTCAACGAAATTACACCTTTAATTAACCCCTACATGTCTGAAATTTTGCACAAATACACTCATGTAATTGTATGTTTCAAACATATATAAAAATACATGAAATTACATGGTTAAATGTGTGGAAACAATGTATCATTTCATGTCGGCTTCTGTGATTTCACAAAACCCGGCAATTGAATTAGCGGCTATTACAGTATGTAGAAGTCTAGGAACTATAAATATATGTATATGTACATGTCACAATGACATGTATATATATATATATGTGTTCTATGTGTATATATCTATTCTTTCTAGTCTTTATTAAAGCTGTCAGTGTGATTTTACAGTATAGCCGGGGATGAATTGCCGGCTTTTCTAAAGGACACCGATGCGATTTCATCGCAAGTCACACAGTGTGGTCCGTTTGTAATCCGATTTTTCATCGCTCCCATAGACTTGCATTGGCGATTGTCGACCGACAATCGACAATCGGTGACAATCGCAGCATACTGCGATTGTACACGGACGTTTAAAACGGACCACAAAAAATCGGATACTGGGAGCTGCTCCATAGATTAACATAGGTCCGACTGCAATGCGATATTTCATCGCATTGCAGTCGTCCGATTTTGTCGCCAGTGTGACTCCGGCCTTATGGTATTTGCTGATGTTTTGCATCAACTGTTTCAAAATTACGCATGCGTTTCATGGATTTGACGCAAAATTAAAAATTATCTTTAACTCCGCGCAAGGATTGGAGTGAAATGAGAGAGAAAAAAAAGCAATATTTGGAAAAAGTTGCATTTCATTTATCTGTCTAAAACATCAGGTTCAGCAAAGTTGTTTGTGAAAAATCAAAAAATGAATTAAAATCAAGAAAAACCAAAGCCATTAATAAAAAGCAAATTGCTGGAGAAAAAACAGCGATGAATTTGGGCCTACCTCTTGAAAAGACGGATTTTGGTAAGAACTTAACTGTAAAATCCTTTTCAGCGACGGAAGGAAGAGAGACACACTAGTCATTACTAGTGGGTAGGCGGAGCCCAGATAGTATTGACACCTCAGATTAAAAAGAGTGTTGACCGGCCCCTCCAGCTCGGGCTCCTCCTACTCCAGCTTCTCCAGTCGTACCAAGCTAAGGAAGAGCAAATATCACCAGCGGAGCAACATAACCCCTTCTGAAGGACTTCAGAGAAAAGACAGGGATACGGGTTATGCATGCAACAGGAAGAAACCACACAGTTCCAGGTACTACTCACTGGACCTGACCACCGCGATGAGCTGGCGATGCTGGAACAGAGCCTTAGCGCGCTGACCTCAGCCCAGATAATCGCTATCAGAGAAGGGTCACGCCGCATCTGAAAACAACAACACACTTCTGCCATGGGAGGGAGCTGTGTCTCCCTTCCTTCGCTGAAAAGGATTTTACAGGTAAGTTCTTACCAAAATCCGTCTTTCAGCAGCAGATGGAAGGAAGAGAGCCACACTAGTCATTACTAGTGGGACGTCCCAAAGCAGTCCAAAAATTAAGGGTGGGAAAAAAAACCAAAAGAGGCAGAATCCCAACAACCTTGATAAATGCGCAACAGGCGCCAAATACAAGTTAACTAGAACTTTAAACTACAGCCGCCTGCAGGACCCTACGTCCTAAGGCTGCATCAGCGGAAGCACTGACGTCAACCTTATAAAACTTTGTAAACGTGTGGACGGAGCGCCAAGTCGCCGCTCGGCAGAGCTGAGCTGCCGAGGCCCCTTGATGAAAGGCCCACGATGAAGCCACAGCCCTCGTGAGTGAGCTCGAATCTTAATCGGGCAAAGTTCGCCTTTAAGTCGGTAAGCCTCCAAAAATGGCCGACCGAATCCAACGAGCTATAGAGTCCCTGGAGGCTCGTTGACCACGTCGACGACCTGCTGGAATCACAAAAAGAGAGTCTGACTTCCGAAAACCTTGGGTAACAGACAAATAGAACTTCAAGGCCCGCACTAAATCCAATGTGTGCAAGACCCGTTCCTTTGCATTCCTCGGGCCCAAGCAAAGCGAGGGCAACACAATATCCTGGTTAACATGAAATTGCGACACCACCGTAGGCAGAAAGTCGCCCCGTGTGCAAAGCACTACTCGATCCGGGTAAAACTCCAGGAAGGAAGGCGAGCAGGAAAGAGCCACCAACTCAGAAACCCTTCTCAAAGAGGTGACCGCCACTAGGAAGGCAACCCTCCAAGGAAGTAAAGAAAGGCTAGCAGAGTCCATAGGCTCAAAAAGGCCCACGCTGAAGAGCCTCCAAGACAAGGTTGAGCCGCCAAGGAAACACATGCATCTTCCGCGGCAGAAACTGACGGGTTACTTCGCGAAAAAAAGGAACGTACGTCCCTACGCGAGGCGATAGCCTTCCGAAACAGCATGGACAGAGCAGAAACCTGACCCTTCAGAGAGCAAACTGCCAAACCCTTGTGTAGCCCATACTGCAGAAAGACCAACAAATTGGGAATGGGAAAAATCCTCGGGTTCCTTGAAGAACCCGAACACCACGAAGAGAAGGCTTCCCAAGTCTTGTGATAAATCTTAGTAGTAGCCGGACCTCTGGCAGCTCGCAGAGTGGCAATGACTTCGGCTGAGAAACCTCTACGGGTCAATATTTTGGTCTCAAGAGCCACGCCGTCAAACGCAGAGACTTCAAGTCCGGATGACGAACGGGCCCCTGGTTAACAGGCCCGGGTGAAGAAGAAGTGGGAATGGAGGTGCCGCCAAAAGCGACACCAGTGTCGAGAACCACGTCCTCCTTGGCCAATCTGGGGCTATCAACATAGCCGGGATTCTCTCCAGTCTGCTCGAATTGGTCCCACGGAGCCACCAGAGCATCTACCGCCACAGCCTTCGGATCCTTGTACCTGGACATGAAGGTCGGTAACTTGGCATTGAACCTGGATGCCAAAAAATCCACTTGGGGAGTTCCCCAACGGGAGCACAGCAGTGCAAAAATTTTCGGATGAAGACCCCATTCTCCGGGATCCATCTTCTCGCGACTGAGAAAATCCGCCGTGACATTCCGAACCCCTGGAATGTGGATCGCAGAGATGGCTGGCACTCTGGTCTCGGCCCAAATCAGGATCCGAGACACCTCCACCATGAGCCTGGAACTCCTCGTCCCGCCTTGGTGGTTGATATACGCGACCGCCGTCGCGTTGTCTGTCTGCACTCGTACTGGCAGACCGCTCAAAAGGACCGTCCAGTGTTGGAGGTAAAGGAAGATTTCCCTCAATTCCAGGATGTTGATCGGTAAAACAGGCTCTTCTGATGACCATACTCCCTGAATCCAGAGATCGTTCCAGACACCCCCCCCAGCCCTTCAGGCTGGCATCGGTGGTTATGACCGACCACCTCGGAGAGAGGAAAGACTTCCCCAGGGATAACGCTCCTGGACGTAACCACCATCCTAGGGATTCTCGCACCCTGTGAGAGATGATGACACTGCAATCCAGCGAAGCCTGCGATCGATCCCAATGACTCAGAATGAGCCTTTGGAGGGCCCTGGAATGAAACTGGGCAAACGGAAGTGCCTCCATGAAAGCCACCATCAAACCCAGAAGGCGCATACACTTCCGAAGGGACATTGCTGTCGAAGACTTCATAATCTGTACATGTCGAAGGAGACATGCCCGCTTGTCTGGAGGTAGGGACACCACTGCCCGTACCGTGCCGAAATGCATCCCCAAAAACAGGATTGACTGCGACGGTTCCAGAGACGACTTCTCCCAATTGACCAGCCACCCGAAGTCCTCCAGGAGCTGAAGGGATAGATTGCGAGCAGTCACCGCCTCCTTCTTTGAGGACGCCACAATCAAAAGGTCGTCCAGATAGGGTAGAATCGAAACCCCCTGTCTTCGAAGAAATGCCATGAAAGGCGCCAGAATTTTTGTAGAAACTCTGAGCGCTGAGGCCAACCCGAATGGCAGAGCCACCAACTGATAATGGTCCTGACCTATGGCAAAATGAAGGAAGCGTTGGCAGGCCCTTCCGATTGGAAAGTGCAAATAAGCGTCGCGAATGACGATTGACACCAAAAGTCGTTCTGCGACAGGGCCGCCACAACGGAGCGAAACGACTCCATGCGGAATTTCCGGGCGTGGACATGCCGATTCAATCTTTTGAGATCCAGAATGGGCCGAAATATGTCCTCTTTTTTGGGGACCACAAAGAGGTTAAAAAATAACACTCTTCCCGGCCTTCCGGCGGAACCAGCACCACCACACCTTTCTGCAGAAGGGAATCTACCTCCCGTAGTAGAGGCGAGGTTGACAAAAAAATTGTCTGGGGGTCGAGAAAAAAACTCTATGAAGTAGCCTGCCAACACAACCTGTGTCACCCAGGCGTCCGACACGCGGGAAACCCAAGTCGGTTTAAATTGGAGTAAACGACCCCCCACTCGAGAGCGCTCAAGTGAGACCCAGGCATCAGTCCGCCTTAGCGGCTTTTTGCCAGCTTCCCGTTTGTCTTAACGGAAGTTCTGTTTCCAGGGTATGCGGAATTTCTGAGAATTCCCTTTTTTTTTTTTTTTTAAAAGAGAGAGAGAGAGGGACGACCCGAACCCCCAGAGGGCTGGCCGAATCATCCCCTGGACCGAAAGGACCGCCGACAACTACCGGCACTAGTCCTGCCAGACGCAGAGGTCACAGCTCTGCGCTGCGGTAAAGCTGTTTCTTTTGCTTTGGCAATCAGCTCCGTGAGGTCAGATCCAAATAGCTGACCACCTTGTAAACTAAAGATAGCAAACCCTGCTTGGAGACCGCGTCCCCATGTCCAAACCACAGTGCTCTTCTGACTGTGACTGCCAAGGATTGCGCCCTGGATAGCAGTGACGCAGTATCCTCCAACAACTTGAAAAGCCCATCTACCTTGATAGAGGGGATCCACCTTGCCATGCCGTCCGTAGACGGTCCAACCGGCTCAGGGAAACTTTACAAGCACACATGGATCCTTAATAACTGAATCCATGACCCGCGGTCTCGCAGATGGATATTGCTGCCATCTCCGTTTTTCTGTCCAGCAGATCCTGCAGACTCGCCTTCCCTTTAACAGGAAGATTTGCTAAGCTGGGATAAAGGGACATCCACTTCAGGAGAAGGGATCCAATTATCAATCAACTCCGTCAAACACGGATACAGTGTCTCAAAAGACCGTGTCCCTTGAAAACGTTTATCTGAACACAGGCGTTCCTTATCCCATTAAGCTCATCCAGAGTTGGCAATGCCGAACGCAACTTACGGTACTCCTGGTACATCCGGGCCGACTTACCAGGACGTCTAGTTACCTCATCCGGTAACTGTAACGCCCTCATGGTCCAATAAAAGTCTCTGTACGGCCCAAAAGAGAGGCAGAGTGTCCCTGCCGATCCTCCTTGTCCAAATCGGACATCTTCGTTACGCGGGAAGGAAGGCACCGGTTCGTGTCGCTTCCTTGAGAGGATCTAGCTGACATCTAATAACCTAGAAGGTCAGACAGGCCATCAATAGAAACTAGTGAGGGCCTCCATTTTGACACCGCTGGAACCTCCGACCGCTGCGCATGACGCTGTCGAGATCTGCGTGTCAGATACGCGAGACTGATTCTGTAGCGGATCTGGGAGACGGTCTCTGACATGTCCTTGCACAGTATATGGCAGGTTAAACTGTCAGTAACTAGAACAGTGTGTTTCTTAAAGAAAAAACAAACGCTGAAGGGTTAGAGCTCTTAAAGAGAGAGCTACCCCAGCTGTCCCCCATTAGGAGTTAACCGCCTAAGAAGGGGTTAAAGTAGCAGTGATAATGAAAAGGGTGTGCGAGCCCCAAGTGCCTCTTATAAGGCCGCAGCTGCAGGACAGCTATGCCACACTTACAGAAAAAAAAAACGTTCATCGCTAAAAAATTGTGCTGTCTTGTATATCGCAATGACCGCCAAAGTTGTTAAGGAGATCAGTAAGCGCACCAGATTGGCAGCTACTAGCGACATTAAAAGCGTATAGTGGCAGTAACTTCACTGTCGCAGGCTCCCCACAACCTCTTTATTATTATTGAAAAGAGTGTGCGAGCCCCCTTAAGGGATAACAGCCGCAGGACAGCGCAATCTATCACTCATTAGTGCCTCAGAAGGCGCCCGCGCTGTGGGGGTGAAGGGGTTAAGCTTCTGCCCGCGGGCTAGAAGCGACTCACCCAGCTGGCCACAGTGTAACATCTTGCCGGGAGGGGAGGAGGGAGAAGAGCCAGAAGAAGCTTTCAGCCTGCTTCTTTAATGGCCGTCGCGCTGTGTCTCCGTGTGCTCCATGAGAGGAGCCGAAAATGGAGACAGCAGTAAAGCGCGCGCTCAGAGCGGCGCGAAAATTCAAATAAAAAAGCGCGCACTCCTCTCTCCCGTTCCTATGTTCTGCAGGCATCAACCTGCGGACAAAAAATACTAGTCACCGGCATGTATACTGTAACAGCGACTGCCGCAGCAGTCGCTGAATCACTCCACAACATTAATAAAAATGCGGAGTACTCACCAGCCGAGCGCCACAGGGACCCCCAGGGGTTTGTGACGCTATGCCCATCGCTTCCCCCCAGGGCGGGGAACGCAGTGACCCCGATGTGCGGTTTGCGTCCCCGCCAGGGAAGCAATCCTCATTCCCCCGGGCCGGCATGATTCTGCAGGGACCACCATCAGGGTAATTACAGATCCGCCAAGGGAGAGGTTGGGGTCCAGCAGCGCTGAGACCTCTAGACCAATTCTGGTGATCCAAGTCTCTTGTCCGATGAAAATAATAAAATCTTCTGAGGAGCTGCTTCCAGCAGCGACCATCCTCTGGGACCTCAAATTTTAGACTTCAGAAGCTGGAGTAGGAGGAGCCCGAGCTGGAGGGGCCGGTCAACACTCTTTTTAATCTGAGGTGTCAATCCTATCTGGGCTCCGCCTACCCACTAGTAATGACTGTGGCTCTCTTCCTTCCATCTGCTGCTGAAAGAAATTAGACAGAACACATTCTATTTTTCACGCTATAAGATACACCAAATTTTAAATAGACATTTGTGAAATATGTAAAATGTTACATATTCTGCACCCGCAGTCCAGACACGGCTCACACGTTCAACCTCTCAGTCATATGGAAAAGGCACAGCATTTTAATTGGATTTTCATTATCCACTCACCCGGACTTCAAAGTCCATGTAATCAATTTAAGGAGAAGGAGGCCGGGTAACTGGTAGTTAAATAAACTGGATATAAATGTGCTGCTGTATCTACGCTCTGTACCAACGCACGGTGCTGTTAGTAATAAAAAAAAGCTATAAAACATTTCCTGATTGATTAGTGACATCATAAACTGTTCTGTTAACTTCTCGTTGACTTCAATAGAATTATCCATACACCATAAGTATTATACAAGAGAGTGGGGGGGCGGCAATTACATTTTCAGAGGGGTCACTTAAGAGACTGTGCAACTTAATGCCAAACTGATAAGCGTTTAATCTCAGCCTAGGAAGCCTTTGCAGGTGTTTTTTGTTAATTATTCTAATTTACTAAGATAATGACTTTTGGGTTTTCATTGGCTGTAAGCCATAATCATCATTAACAGAAATAAACACGTGAAATAGATCACTCTGTAATGACTCTATATAATATAGGAGTTTCACTTTTTGTATTGAAGAACTGAAATAAATGAACTTTTTGATGATATTCTAATTTTGTGAGAAGAGCCTGTATATTCCCATCCGTGGCCGCTTATCAAAACCATACGATTTAATGATTCCCAACTCCGTATAATGGCACCCACACATTATGCTCCCACAACCCTACCACATACAGTTTGCTAGATCCCACAGCCCTCCAGCGTTATGTACAGTATGATGACCCACAAGTATGGTCCCCTCACAACCATCCAACAGTGTGATGGCCCCCACAGTGTTTTTACAGCCCTCTCACACTGTATGATGTCCCCACTGCCCTACCAACACACATTGTGATGGCCCCATAAGTCCCCACAAGTACTGACTGGCAATAATAAAAAGAACAAAAAAAACCCAGTTACCTAGACCTGTTCCGTCCAGGTGTTGCTCCACTTTGCGCTGTGTATGGACGTAGGCTCTGCACAGCAGCTGCGATCTAGGGATGTAATTGCGCCAGTTCCACCACTATTTTTTTTCATTGGCATTGCCGCATGGAGGCTTTTTTTTTTTTCCAGGAAAAAAGTTGTAGTTTTGTATGTAGACGTGACTGCATGATTCTACAAGTCAGCATGATTTAGGTTTTCTTTTTTGCATTCTTATTTTGAAAGTGTAACCATTTTTTATTTCATAAATCAATAGTAAAGTAAGGAACTTTGTAATATATCTTATCAAAGGAATCTGCATGTTTCTCCTCCAGGACTGATCTTTCATTTTCAAAATTCTCAATCCATGAGTAAAATCTGTATTCTGCCACGACAGATTTTTACATTACTGAGATAAGAGATGGCAGCGGCTGCTGATAAGCGTTCATTTATTCAGCTATTTGTGCTACTGTTGCTACATTTCGAGGCTCAGACCAGGCGGCCTAACCGCAGCTCACAACACATGATACAGTGCTCATGGCTGAGTAGATTTATTGGTTCTCTTTGTCACCACACGTCCACTTTGCAAGATGTTCTGTAGGAGCTGCGTACCATTTGAATGCACTAATTTGGCCTGTAAATCGAGCCAGACCACGTGGTCCTAAAGTCTGAGATAAACCATAGACTAGCACATAAACCAACATTAAAGGGAATCTGTCACCCCAAAATTGCCATATCAGATAAAGATATGGCTGAATACAGAGTCCCATAACAAATCTGTCTTTTCCTTATATTCTGATACCCCCGTTTTCATATATAAATACCTTTGTAAACTTTGTTTTTGTGGTGTCAATCATGGCGGTCAGGTCAGGAAGGCGGCGGTTAGTCGCTTCCCCAACCCCCCGCTCCTCTACTTCTGTCACGTAACGCTGCCTGTGAATATCACAGGCAGCGCAAGTTTTCAGCGCTTGCGCTCTGCAGCAGGGCCCCCGTGCTTGCGCAGTCTTATTTGCCCAGCTGTGGGCAAACTAGTCAAACAATACAGCGCATGCGTCACACTTCCTCAATTGAATTGGCTCAAATTACTGGCGCTTGCGCAGTAATTAAAATATGCTGCCCCACTGTTGGCAAAACATTGCGCACGCGCGAGGGTCTTTTTCACAGCGCAAGCGCTGAAAAACAACGCTCAAGGAAAAAAATAAATGCGTACGCCAAGAACGGAGGAGGGTTGGGGGAAGCGAATAACCGCCGCCTTCCTGACCGCCATGATTGACACCAGAAAAACAAAGTTTACAAAGGTATTTATATATGAAAACGGGGGTATCAGAATATAAGGAAAAGACAGATAGATTTGTTATGGGACGCTGTATTCAGCCATATCTTTATCTGATATGGCAATTTTGGGGTGACAGATTCCTTTAAGGCTATGTGCACATGTAGGAGAATTGCCGCGGAAATTTCCGGGGCAATCCCGCACCTCCCTGCCGTGGGAAATACGTATTTTATAGGTATGCGTATTCCCGCCAGAAACTAGCGTTTTGCAAGCGTAATTAGCGATCTGTAGCATCGCTTGGAAAACTGATTGACAGGTTGGTCACACGAGTCACACATAGTGTTTCACAAGTGTGACCAACTTTTTACTATTGATGCATCAATGGTAAAAAGATCTAATGTTAAAAATAAAAAAAAATAATAAATCGTGATATTCTCACCTTCCGGCGGCCCCCGCAGCCTTCCTGGTCCTCAGCGATGTTCCCGGCTCCCAAGGATACTTCGCGACAATGACCCCAGATGACGTAGCATCACGCGAGACCGCTACGTCATCTGGGGTCATTGTCACAATACATCCCTGGGAACGGGAGTTGCCGGAAGCGTCGCTGAGGAGCGGGAAAGCTGCGGGGGCCGCCGGAAGGTGAGAATATCGCTATTTTTTATTTTAATTATTGTTGTAACATCAATATGGTACCCAGGGCCTGGAGGAGAGTCTCCTCTCCTCCAGACCCTGGGTACCATCCGCACATGAACCGCTCACTTTGCACATGGTGGGCATAGCCACATGCAGAAAGTAAGCGGTTCAATGCATTCCTATGGCGGCGGAATCGCCGCGATTCCGGAAACAGAATGAACATGCTGCGTTTTTTTCACGGAAATCTGAATTCAAATGTCCCATGTATCAAACTCACATCGTAGAAAACTGATTGAAGCTCTCGATCTCAATGTCTAAGAAATGGGATAGATATCACATTTTCCAAAATGTTTCCAATTTTATTTTTGAGTTATATCTAGTGATTATATGGCAATCTGGTAATTCATTTGATGGACTCCATGGGTTCAGCTCTTTAGGTTGCATATAGCGGCTTTTTTCAATAATTATTTTGAATTGAAATTCCATTTTTTGCTGGAAAACTTGGAAATAGCATAATTTGCTATGAACATGACCAATGCGATTCCTAGTCTAGAATAAATTTCAACTTATTCCACAAAGCCAATGACAACTAAAGAATAACAATTCTGGAGCTTGAAGTACTGAATTAGAAGTTTATTTTTATACAATGTATTCTCATTTTTATTAATAAAAAAAATCATAAATTTTAAATATCTGAAACCATAATTCAAAACACACATTAGCTACACCAACATTTGCTCTTACTTAATGCGATCAGTTCATTCGGAGAGAATATTCTAAACAAGCTTCGCTTATTAGCATCCTGTATTCTGCTTTGGTGTCAGGAGTCAAGACAATAAATATAGTTTTTGCCAATGGATAAAAAGGCTGTATAACTACTAAAATCAGGATATCACTTACAAAACTATGGCTAAATGCAGCAAGTCAAGTAAATCTTAAAGCAGCAAATACCTTGGTAATATTCAGTTGTAAACCTTGTATATAACTGTATTTATGGACACTTGTAAATGAGGAGTTAAAGGGTAATATCCCAATATATAAACTGCATGTTCTTATAAATGTAGCTGCCTTTTTATGAAGTGTAGAAAGAAAACCAGGTATGGTCTAGTTTTCATTAACGTAGACATCAATGTAAAGCAAATACAGTAAAATTACTATTGAGGACAGAAGCAACAGCTATAAACACAGAGCACAAATAATATTACAACATTTTAGTGCAATGAAATATGATTAACAAACAAAAAAAAATTATAAAGGAACCAGTCATCTGATTTATGCGGCTCATGGTTTAGGCAACCAGATGTTTTTCTTTGAAATGCTCTGGCAATTCAAGAAAGAATAAACTTTGAAGACTAAACCCCGCGCTGCTAGTGGTAATTGACAGGTCTCTCTCATGTGTACATAGAGACCTGTCAATCATGTGTAGCAGCGCTGTGAAGAGACAGCTGGGGGCAGAGCCAAACTAGTCTAGTCCCTGGCTCTGGTCCTCAGCCGGAATCTTTAAAGGTTATTTTCTCTGAAAGGCTGGAATGTTTCAAAAGAGAAATAGAACTGGCTGCAATCGTGCACCAGGTTTTGATTCATGCTGACCGTGGTTTGGACAGCATACATCAGATGACAGGTTTCCTTTAATAAAGACATACATTTTGTTTCTTGAAGATGAGAGAATAAATACTGAATGAACAGGATGGAAACAATCTTTCAGATTTTAAATAAGACTGAACAAATCTGTCCATGTGAAAACACAATGCTGTCATCTAGACATCTAGCCTTGGCTCAAAGGTTAAAACCTTGGTCCCAACCACACCAAAGCTGATATGTTGTTATCTAAACTAATTTCCCCAAGAGAACAGTGCAATTATTGCTCAACAACTTTTAATGAAGAGGGACCATAATACAATAAAAGATAAAGAACAAGATTTTGGCCCATAGAAATCCATGATGAACGTCGTCAATATATCGGATGCAGATCTGTACCCAAAAGCAAGTTTTTGAAAATGGAATTTTGGACATCAAGTACCAAATAGCTTCACACATTGTAAATACTGATTATATTTTTTCCAGATGTTAAAAATATTGGACAAAAAAAAAAAAAGGAAATGCAAAAAGAACCTATACAACAGTCCCGGGACTTATTTGGAAAAGGAGGGGAGGGGTGTGTTATCTGTTTCAGTTTTTGCATGTGATTCATTTGGGGAGATGTTCGCCATGGTTGTAATTATTTTAAAATGTTTACTAAAAAGAATCTGATAAAAGAAAACAAAAAATAAAAACCTCACCAGTTATACACCCCTCCACTAATGCATTACCGGGTGTGCTCTACTTTGTTGCAGCGACTTCGTTTGGTTTACCACAAGTGGCCACAGCAGCCAATTCCTGGCTTCAGGGTATGTTATTTAGAGCAGCAATAGGCTGCTGCACACGTGTATAGACCGGCCATCATCGCTGCAGCAAATAAAGACCAGAAGCAGCGCAGTCACTGACCCAGCAAAGGATATACCAGCGAGTATAGGTTTTTCTGTTCACTTATTCAGTTTCCTGCTTTTGTCCAATTTTTTTTTTATCTTTGAAAAACAACTTTAATAGGCAAATGTGATGAAGTTTTCTGTTGAAAATAAATGTATATAGGATTTCGTGTCTCAGGCTGAGCCATAATGAGCGGCCAAGGCTACAGTATATTCAACATGTACAAAAGCTGTTTAGTCTGCCTGTACAATTTTGATATAGGAAAGATGTGTATCTTCGTACCGTATTAGCCAGTAGATAGAAAAATATTTAGACTTGAGAGTCCTCCACTGAGGACTCTCAAGTCTAAATATTGTACAATTTTGGTAAGTGCCTTAAAAGACCCGACCCAGGTGATGTTTCAGGTGGAAAACAATGGCATCCTTTTAGCGCAACATATCAGAAGAATAAACTGCTCAAAAAAGCCATCCATTCTATGCCTTTTTCTCACTCGAAATGCTTACTGTAATACTTTGTCATTTTACGGTAATTGGAATTTAAAGAACACTAATTTGGTGTGCCATCAGAATAAAGTATCCTTATACAGAAACATTGTAATGCATAAATCTTCAAAGTTTAGGTTTAATAAAAAAAAAAAAAAAGTCTTCAGATATAGAGAATGGATAGATCTGGCTCTCACCAGCCGGAACTTTAGACATTAAAAAGCACTTTGAGTGTATATGCAAAAAAAAAAAAAAATAGGTGGGCTGACATACCTTGCACATAGCCAATGGCTTGCTTCACGCTTTCAGGGCTTTCTCAAGGCATGATCTCGCTTTTTACTGCCCAACGGTCCAGCTTATGAGCGTCACTCCCATCCATTCCTCTACGTTGAAGACAGTGCTCACTATAGTTTGCTAATACGCACCAACAGCCAAATATTACCAGCCTGCTGCTGCGAGTATCCGTATTCTGGCCGATATCATCATGAAGGCAGTGTTGACTATCTCTCTATGTAGAACTTAAAGGAAATTAATATGGGATTAATCTGCAGGATAATAGTGTTATTAACCTGATCGCGCCTGCACGTAGTCGAATGCTGCGGGAAGAAAATTAACTATTTCCCCTGCAGCGTTCCCATGTCAGTCGTGGGGGCGGTGCTGGCGCGGATTCAGTCACCGCTCTGAGTCTACAGTCTGGCTCTACATTAGGGCCAGTGGTCAGTCAGGGCCAGGGCCGCCGTTACAGACACTGCTCTGTATTCTCAGAACGGCGACTGAACCCTGAACATTGCTGGGGGGGAATAAAGATCATTTGGTCTCCGAGGCATTCGGGGAAGTGCGGGCGCAGGGCAGGTGAATAACGCTATTAACCTGCAAATTAACACCATATCTGTAGGTAAATAGCATTTTTTTTCTGGTGACAGGTTTCCGTTAATCTAAGTAATGGTTCAGCCTTCAGTCATGGCAGATCTCCAGCACAAATGAATCTTAGGGCTCATGTACATTAAACCTCCATTGTTAAGTGAATACTTGTTGGCAGTCATTTAATAACAGACAGACCGACTGCACTTACGATGTTCACAGTACGATCAGTAATAGATCGTTCTTTGTGCATAGGCTGCTGTTGTTCATAGAAAAACAGGCACAAAAAAACAAATATCCAAAAATGAAATAAAAAATCTTTTTGCAAAATGCATGAAGGTAGTAATAATCATAAGGGTATTTAGTAAACATAATTTTGATCAAAATAATGTACAAGCCATCCCGCCACGTCAAGGCAACCCTCTGTGGGACAGTCCTACTCTAATATTGAAAACCTTTCCACTTGTCAAGTGACTTAAATGTGAACAAGGGCAGAGGGACTGAACCCACCAGTTGAAGCTCTGGCCAGACAGGATGGATTTTCTCAACTCAGAAAACAGGGCGGTCACACCCTTATATGCACGGAATGCACTATGAACTACATAGAAAAATAGATCTGAACTGAAAAAGTAAGTTAATGTGTATGCAAAATGTAAATGCATATTAAACAACATGACCATTACACAGAAAAGTACAAGTACAAGTGGAAAGGTTTTCAATATTAGAGTAGGACTGTCCACAGAGGGTTGCCTTGACGTGGCGGGATGGCTTGTACATTATTTTGATCAAAATTATGTTTACTAAATACCCTTATGATTATTACTACCTTCATGCATTTTTGCAAAAAGATTTTTTATTTCATTTTTGGATATTTGTTTTTTTGTGCCTGTTTTTCTGTGTAATGGTCATGTGTTAATATGCATTTACATTTTGCATACACATTAACTTACTTTTTCAGTTCAGATCTAGTTTTCTATGTAGTTCATAGTGCATTCCGTGCATATAAGGGTGTGACCGCCCTGTTTTCTGAGTTGAGAAAATCCATCCTGTCTGGCCAGAGCTTCAACTGGTGGGTTCAGTCCCTCTGCCCTTGTTCACATTTAAGTCACTTGACAAGTGGAAAGGTTTTCAATATTAGAGTAGGACTGTCCCACAGAGGGTTGCCTTGACGTGGCGGGATGGCTTGTACATTATTTTGATCAAAATTATGTTTACTAAATACCCTTATGATTATTACTACCTTCATGCATTTTTGCAAAAAGATTTTTTATTTCATTTTTGGATATTTGTTTTTTTGTGCCTGTTTTTCTGTGTAATGGTCATGTGTTAATATGCATTTACATTTTGCATACACATTAACTTACTTTTTCAGTTCAGATCTAGTTTTCTATGCTGTTGTTCATAGCAGCACATGTGCTGCAGAGAATTTTTATTTTTTTTTCTTTCAAAGGGGTTGTCCACTACTAGGATAACCCCTCCTCGATCTGAATGTTTGTCCCTGTGAAAATAAAAACAAAATTATATCCCCTCCCATGCCGGCTCTCAGGTTCCCGGCTCTTGCATGCTGTTAGGATGACACGTGAGCCCTGCACCCAATCAGCGATGGCGACATGGTCCCCGACTACGGACATATAGATTATTAAGAGTAGGTGAGCGGCCAGCCGCAGCTCTCACTTCCTCCTGATTACATTTATGGCCGAAGGCAGTGACAATGTCGCCAGCACTGATTGGGGGCAGGGCTCACGTGTCATAACAACTGCATGTGAGCCCCAGGAATGAGAGCGCTGACAGAGCTGGAACAACAAGAGCAGGCGAGGTGAGTATAAGTGCTTTTATTTTCACAGGGGCAAACATTCTGACCGAGCAGGGGTTATCCTAGTAGTGGACACTTTAAGCAAGCTTAAAAGATAATTTCACCTTAATCTTGAAGACTGGAACACTGAATGCAATCTTCAAACAAAAAACTAGCAACAACTCTAAAACATGCTGGCAGCCTACACTCTCGTGGGAAAATATCAGACCACAGCCTCAAAAGTATTTACTCGGTTCACAGTATGGTTGCCTCCACAGTATGCCATGTACATTATAGGGGGTTATTAGAAAAATGTATCTTAAAAGATATCATGGCGATAAAAAAAATACCATTCTACCCGGTAGGGCTGTAAGCATAACAATATCCCATTAGTGATGAGCGAGAATGCTCGTTGCAGGGGTTTCCCGAGCACACTGGGGTGGTCTCCGAGTATTTGTAAGTGCTCGGAGATTTAATTTCTGTTGCCGAAGCTGCATGATTTGCGGCTATTTGACAGCCTGAATACATGTGGAGATTCCCTAACAAACAGGCAATCCCCACATGTATTTAGGCTGTCAAGTAGCCGCATATCGTGAAGCTGCAGCAACAAAAACTAAATCTCCGAGCACTTCCAAATACTCGGAGACTACCCGAGCATGCTCTGGAAAACCCGAGCAACGAGCTTACGTGCTCATCACTATATCCCATCTGCAATAATAAAAGATAAGTACTTAAGAGGGCTTTCCTACAAACAAAGTTAATTTTGAAAGCTGATTTTCATCAATAGATTTTGGAATAATAATTTGCACAATTGGGTGTGATTACATGAAATGTTCCTGTGCTGAGATAATCTTATAAATGTGCCCCTGCTGTGTACTGTGTAACGGCCGTGTCTGACCGTGCAGGAACATGGTCTAATCATACCCCTGACGAAGGTCTAGTTTGGTCAGAAACACGCATTGGGGTTCCAGTGCCACACATCTCATTCAGCATACTACTCCTTCTGGTATGTACTCTCTTGCTATGGTCATCATCCAATAATCATGTGTCATGTCTCACATCAAGACTGAATAGACTATGTAAATAGGAGTCTCTACCTACCTACTATCACTTAACCCTTAAATACTATGAGTGGGTATGTATATATATATATATATATATATATATATTGTATATATTTTTATCCCTATATGTATATGCTCCCCTCAGACTCTTATTGACACTAAGCACTTTATATATGATCAGACCATGTTCCCATACGGTCCCATAAGATTATCTCAGCACAGGAACATTTTATTTAAACACATCCAATTGTGGAAATGTATTATTATTCCAAGATCAATTGATTAAAATGAACTTTGCAGGAAAACCCCTGTAAGTAAAATATATTGCTAGAGCACATTGAAAATCCGTACTACATCTTGACGCACAATGAAATACGCTTCTTCTCGGAGAAAGGGTTTTCCTAACAGAAATTCATTTTAATCTATTTATTTAACAAACAACATAAACGTATAAATTTATTTCAAGTATCCTTTATATCACAGTGAAAATGTAAGACCAAATGTTAAAGACAAACTTTCCTGGATGAAAAAAGGCATATGTACCGCATGAAAGAAAGAAAAAAAAAAACAAAAACAAAAATGCTTCAACGCATTTCCTTCATGTATTATGAATAGAAAGATCATCTTTAAAAAGTTATAAAAATTAAAATAAATTACATATTTAAGTACACTTTCCTGTCAAAGTGTTATATAAAAAGTCAGAACAGTGTACGATCCTTTAAATCCTTAGGAACAAACGACGCGCATGTCGACGGTCTCATCTCCGTCTGGGAGTTCGCTCTGTTTAGTGTCTTTAATAATGGTTAATAAAGTCTTAACCCAAGAAAACAGTCAATAAACCCAGCTAATCGGGACCCACTGAGGCTCCATCCTCAGCTTCTCCACAGCCGCTTGTAGCTTCTCAAAGGCCTTGTCCAGGTTATCATTTACCACAGTTAGGTCAAAGTAATGGTTGTATGCTCTCATAATCCGAGCGCTCTCATCAACAGTCTTCTTCAGATCTGTGTCCTAAAGTGAAGAACAAACACCACATTTCAGAAGTCTATTCACGAGGCTGTACCACAATTTTGATATGCTAAACTATACATTTCTAGGAAAATTCTCTCAAACCTAAAAGGAACACATCACAGACAAAAGGGAATTAGTTGCAACACTAATATTACACGCAAAATAGTATGTGTTACAACATGCACATTTTCATGGATATGTGAGTAACTTTGGTGCAAAGATGTCAGAACCCACTGATTTTAATGGGATCGGATGTACATCTTATATGTATAGGGCCATTTACCCCAGAGATGAGCTCAGGAGAAAGAAGAACAGTGTGTGAATTTCAACCATTAGTCACCACATATCTGACAGTGGCTTACTCCTCTCTCCTCTTTCAGAACATATGCACGCTATGCCGAAACAAGAGCACACATGTATTGGGGAAGGTGGTGGTGCAAATAGCCTTCAGCCAAAAACTATTAAAAATGTCTGAGCACCTAAATAGCTGAATGCTCAGGCTGTTTTTAATCAGATGTTTTCAAAGTTTTCTAGACATACAAAAGGGCATAAAGCCCCTCTCTCCACCCACCATCTGTCAAGAGGGGAACATATTGCAATCTTCGGTCTTTCAGCCAACAGGCCATGAATTTCCCGAGCACCAGATATGTACATCGTCCTTGGAAGTAAGTTGAGGAATTTCATAAGGTGGGGAGGATCAGTGTCACTGTCCATGGGGACAAGATTTAGGATGCAAACAGGCTTGGACTGGCCAACAGGAGAATCCTCCGGAGTGCCCCAGTGCAGGAGTGGCCATCACCCTCGTATATGAGCAGTACTTGGCACTATATACATGAATCACTATGTACAAAGGCTGCATCTTATTTAACAATCTACCCAATACATGGCTATATAAATTTGTGATTAAGGAAATGTGACATTTGCATGTAGCTGAGAAGTGGCGCCCTGGAGTTAGTTACTGGTGGGCATGCCAGTCCGACACAAACATTATACATTTACCGTCTTACAAAAAGTGTCAGGTATTTACCCATTAATGGCCATCAATGTAATCATTAAAAGGTCCTTTTATTCCTCAGCTGCATATTTTCTGGGTTCTGATAAGTGAATTGCAGAATCCCCCTCCCGACATGAGAGGATGCAGCAGATGTCACTTGTATAGCACAACTGAGGCCCTGCTGCAATGGCCACACTGTCACTTAACCTCCTGGATGCTGTTGTCAACCGCAACCTGTGTCAACCTCTGTTTTAATCCTTTTGGCTCCGATTCCTCAGCCAATAGTGACTGACCAATCGGAGCCAAAAGGGTTAATGTAAAATAAATCGCCACTCTGCATTCCACCCTTCACTCAGAATTGGCGTGCAGAGCGACTGTTTAGCTCCGCTGTGTTACAGAGAAATAATTGGAGGCGAGTGGCAGTGATCCTCATCCACAGAGCTTCAGATCTTCTGTTGCTGAGCTGGGCTGTTTGCACTGTGTGACTTATCTGTGATCACAGCAGCCAAAGTTCCCAACCCTGTACCAGCTTATCCTCCCGCTCCTCTCACCAACCGAATTCTGCACTGAGCATTCCTGCTCATTTTTGTGCCCGATTTTTTTTGGCGACACTTGCATGTGCACTTCCCGTGACCATAGTGCTCCGATTTTCTGCTTTTGCACACCACCAAACAAAGTACATGTTAAAATTTGCCAAAGGACTATTTTCTTTTCTCTTTTTTTTCGGCAAAGACTTGTAAAAAATAGATATAATAGAAAAGTTTGACGTAGCTCCATAAAGTAGAGTAGTGGACGTTAGAATTAGTGACGTCTGTTTTGTAAGAAAAAAAAATAAAAAAATTTATATATATCTATATCTATAGAGTACCTAGTAGCTTTATAGATAAAGCACCAGGATAGCAAATGTCACTTTTTTTGTACAAGTTTTTATCATTTTTTTTTTAATTTGTACTGATTTTCTTTAACATTTCTCTTAAATCTCCTTTCTCTACTTTTTATAGTAAACCTCATAAGTCATACGTTCTATACACACCCAGCACAATACACGTGTAAAAGCACCACTTACACACATACGCCAGTGTTAGTGACAAGTGGGCCGGTTTTATTCTTCCAAAGATGCTTTTCACCTGAGGAGGAAACGGCTTTTCTTGCCTCCAACACAGATTCAGGCACATTCCTCTAATTTTCTTCTCCCATAAAAGGCGCCCTAGGCCCCAGGCGACCCCTTCCGCAATTGATCCCATATTGACTCCACCCCTCTCAAAAAGTATCAGGCTCTTACCTCTGAGTTCATGTCCAGATCAAAAATCCAATTTGATATCACTGACCTCACTGGAATTGACTTTTCCAAAGTCTTCACTGAAGATATAATAAATCTTATGGTGGCCCAGACATTTTTCACCCAAATCCCAAGTCATCATTTGCCAGATGCACCCTTGTAAATGTAACAGGAATGACATTTTGGGGTAGTGTGCTGCATACAACCTATTCCCTGAATGAATTCATCTAGTGGTGCAGTGAGTATACTGACACCACAGCTGTTCCATTGAAATTTATACCTTTGGGTGGTGAAATTATTTTTTTTTTTACCACTAAAATGTTGTTTTAACCTCAGATTTTACATTGGAAAATAGGTAGATAGGGAAATGGCCACAGCACCCATAGACGAATTCCCAGAGGGGTGTCATTTCCAAAATGGAGTCACTTCATGGGGGATTTGGTGTTATCAAAGCATGCTTGGGTGCTTAACTGAGTGTCTTTGGCATACTTTAATATGTTTGGGACCCCACGTCTTGCAGTTGTCAGACACATGCAGGGATTGCATGCCTGTTTGTTAGGCAATCCCTTCATGTTTTGCAGCTGTAACAGCCGTTAGAGTCTCAAACATATTATTCGAGCACGCAAAAGACACTCTTAGCACCTGAGCGTGCTCTTCTAAGACCTTATCCGAGCACGTTCACTCATCACTAATTATGACTCCTCAATCCCTCATGTCCAAACACGGAGAACAGAACAGGACATGCACTTTTGAGACAAAAGTTATGAATAATTGCTGGATCATCTACCAATCGCACTCAATATCCTACGAATGTACAATGTCGCCGAAGCCAAGAACTCAACAGACCAATAATTCATTATGCGGCTCAAGCATTTCTACTATATGGACCGAAGTACTGGACAAACCGTGCCCACTGGGAATTAATAATAAATGCTCTCAACACTGCTCATAGGATAAGCTACTCATTGGTAGGAATCATTCTTAGCCTTTCCTTTTAGGAGACCAAGCAGTTATAAAAGCAATGTGCACGTGTGGCGCATTAGTCCTAGATTTATGGACCGAATCTGCACTAACATTCTGCAACACGACAATACTAGAAAGTGAAAGGAGCAGATGCAGATTCTGCAGCAGATTTTTAGATCAGCTTTGCTTTGGACACTTTTCCTGATATCTTTACATTCTGGGAAATCTTGATTACAATTGTCCTACCCAACAATAGGAAATTCATGGCCAAGTAATAATTTGTACAACATTTTATTAAAAAAAAAAAACAAATTCAATATATTTTTTTACCAACATTTCCTGAACAGACGATAAATCCTGGGCAAAAAGAAATACTTTGAATATATATTTCCAAAAAGGTTTTATATGGTCTTTTCTTCAACTAAATCAAGTGTGCAAATTTTGTAGAGAGGACATGCTGTCAAGAAACAATGGGTCATTTGTAGGTTAAGCCCCATTATTTTTTATATCATAAGAAACTTAGAAAAAAAAAAAAAACAACTAGAACAATGTTCAGAACGAATTAACGTTTAAAAGAAAACTTGAAAGTAAAGTACATAATAGTAAACAGAAATATTGCCAAGATGGCAGCAGTCATAGCTGTAGGTACAGAGAACTACACATCCGAGGCAGATGACCGCTGATAACAGCTCATCCAGTGCACACCCCGGATACAAAAACCTCTGAACATATCCTTCAGGATTATAAGGATTTATGCACAGAATGGCGCGGAGCAGAGGAGGACGCCCGCAGCCGCAAGGTTCACCGCTTCTGTTTATAAAGATCAAACTGTGAAACTAAATCCTTGAGAGGAGAAACGCGCTCCTATTGTAAAATGCTCCAAAAGAGACAGAACCGACAAAAGAGGCGGCTGAAGAAAACATGTCAGTAATCCTCCTGCCCCACACATCAATAAAAATAAGAGCAGACAAGAGGTTGATTCAGGAGAAACAAATTAAAGGGCCACCAATAGATCCGACGTGCAGTTTAGGTGAATATGTACTGTGTATATGAACATGGGAAGCAATGGTGAAGAATATTCTTCACGGTCACAAGAATCTGAACTGAGCCTCTGTAATCTCTGTTCTCCGCTGACTGCGGGAAGGAGCAGCCGAATGGAGCGGACGTTTGGCACTAAAGACACTAGGATGCCCGCTTTGCTCGGCTGTCTTTGCCCGCACCATAAACTGACATCTATGAACAGCGATCCAGTAGGTAGATAAATTATGGAGACAGCAATACCCCTTTATGAAAATATAAAGTGGGGGCAATGGTTCAAGTCTTATCAGATAAGATGTGCCAACGAGACTCACGTGGTCTGCTCTGCCCCAAGGTGCTGTTATCTTCCAACGAGCATAATAAAAAAATGATCGGACGCTGTAAAATCATCAATCTGCCGGTAATGTCCAAATTGGACAAGCAATGCTCTAGGCCTCCTAATTTGTGTTAAATTAGAAACTGGAATTAAGCATCTACTTGTTAAGAGGCAGCAAATGAACAATTACAGCCGGCTGCTTGTTTGCACGGCACAGAGCGGTTTATGGCGTGTGTGTTCAATTACGTTTAACCATTTCCCAACAAGCGGCAACGTGCCCATCAATGTCCAAGATGAGCGGCCCTGGAGAAATCGTACTGGGCACAGGACACAACAACCCTTTCTATGGTTATAAGCATTTAGCGATGATGCACATGTTGTATTACGGCTCGGTTTAGTACAGAGCTGCAATAAGGCTGTCAGACAGGTACATGAGTCTTGTACCTGTGTGTGAAGAAGACAAAAAAGCACATAAATCCTGGTACGTTTCATCTGAGACACAATACACTAAGTGCGGAACTATTAGGCAACTGAGTATTTTGACTAGATATTTTTTATGGAGATTTTCTAACTCCAAGCTGTATAAACTTGATTGCTTATTGGATGAAACAGATCAGGTGATGTGTATTTCTGTAATGGGGAGGGTGAGGCTTAAGGATATACAAGTGCTTCTCACTAAATTAGAATATCAAAAAGTTCATTTTAGTTCTTCAATACAAAAAGTGAATCTCATTATATAGAGTCATTACACACAGAGTGATCTATTTCAAGTGTTTATTTCTGTTAATATTGATAATTATGGCTTACAGCCAATAAAAAAACAAAGTCATCTCCGTAAATTAGAATACTTTATAACACCAGCTTGAAAAAATGATTTTAAAATCTGAAATGTTGGCCTACTGAAATGTATGTTCAGTAAATGCACTCAATACTTGGTCGGGGCTCCTTTTGCATCAAATACTGCATCAATGTGGCGTGTCATGGAGGCGATCAGCTTGTGGCACTGCTGAGGTGTTATGGAAGCCCAGGTTGCTTTGATAGCAGCTTTCAGCTCATCTGCATTGTTGGGTCTGGTGTCTCTCATCTTCCTCTTGACAATACCCCATAGATTCTCTATGGGGTTAAGGTCAGACGAGTTTGCTGGCCAATCAAGCACAGGGATACTGTTGTTTGTTTTTAAACCATTGAAGTCCTCCACTGCTCGGCTACCAGTAAAGGCCTTATAAAGAATAATGATTGACTGATCTATAGATTTGTGGGAAAAGACTTGTACATAAGTTTATTCACTAATATCCCTGAGCAGTCACCTTACCAAGAGACAGACCGCCATCTCTATATGCACTGATACAGGAAGGGCTGTCAATCACTGATTAGAACCGTCCAAACGACAACGATTACAGATTTCAACAAATGAAATAAAACACGGATTTTGGTAAGACCTTACCTATAAAATCCTTTTCAGCGAAGGAAGGAAGGGAGGGAGACACTAGTCATTACTAGTGGGTAGGCGGAGCCCAGATAGGATAGACACCTCAGATTAAAAAAAGTGTGTTGACTGGCCCCTCCAGCTCGGGCTCCTCCTACTCCAGCTCTCCAGTCGTACACAAGCTAAGGAAGAGCAAATATCACCAGCGGAGCAACATAACCCCTTCTGAAGGACTTCAGAGAAAAAAAACACAAGAATACAGGTTATGCATGCAACAGGCAAAAAAACACACAGTTCCAGGTACTACTCACTGAACCTGACTACTGCGATGAGCTGGCAATGCTGGAACAGAGCCTTAGCGCGCCGACCTCAGCTCAGATAATCGCTATCAGAGAAGGGTCACGTCGCATCTGAAACACAACAACACACTTCTGCCATGGGAGGGAGCTGTGTCTCCCTTCCTTCCTTCGCTGAAAAGGATTTTACAGGTAAGGTCTTACCAAGCAGCAGATTGGAAGGAAGGGAGACACTAGTCATTACTAGTGGGACGTCCCAAAGCAGTCCAGAAATTAAGGGTGGGAAAACAAAACCAAAAAAGGCAGCTCCCAACAACCTAGGTAAATGCGCAACAAGCGCTAAACACAAGTTAACGAGAACTTTAAACTACAGCCGCCTGCAGGACCCTTCGTCCTAAGGCCGCATCAGCGGAAGCACTAACGTCCACCTTATAAAATTTTGTAAACGTGTGGACGGAGCGCCAGGTCGCCGCCGGCAGAGCTGAACTGCCGAGGCCCCTTGATGAAAGGCCCACGATGAAGCCACAGCCCTCGTGGAGTGAGCTAGAATCTTGATCGGGCAAGGTTCGCCCTTAAGTCCGTAAGCCTCTAAAATGGCCGACCGAATCCAACGAGCTATAGAGTCCTTGGAAGCTTGTTGACCACGCCGACGACCTGCTGGAATCACAAACAGAGTCTGATTTCTGAAAACCTTGAGTAATCGACAAATAGAACTTCAAAGCCCGCACCAAATCCAATGTGTGCAAGGCCCGTTCCTTCGCATTCCTCGGCTCCGGGCAGAGCGAGGGCAACACAATATCCTGGTTAACATGAAATTGCGATACCACCTTAGGTAGAAAGTCGCCCCGTGTGCGAAGCACTACGCGATCCGGGTAAAACTCCAGGAAAGGAGGCGAGCAAGAAAGAGCCGCCAACTCAGAAACCCTTCTCAAAGAGGTGACCGCCACAAGGAAGGCAACCTTCCAAGAGAGCAAAGAAAGGTTAGCAGAGCCCATAGGCTCAAAAGGCCCATGCTGAAGAGCCTCCAAGACAAGATTGAGCCGCCAAGGAGACACAGGCGCCTTCCGCGGCGGAAACTGACGGGCTACTCCGCGAAAAAAGGAACGTACGTCCCTACGCGAGGCGATAGCCTTCCGAAACAGCAAGGACAGAGCAGAAACCTGACCCTTCAGGGTGCTAACTGCCAAACCCTTGTCCAGCCCGTACTGCAGAAAAGCCAACAAATTGGGAATGGAAAAAATCCTCGGGTTCCTTGAAGAACCCGAACACCACGAAAAGAAGGCTTCCCAAGTCTTGTGATAAATCCTAGTAGTAGCCGGACCTCTGGCAGCTCGCAGAGTGGCAATGACTTCGGCTGAAAAACCTTGACGGGTCAATATTTCGGTCTCAAGAGCCACGCCGTCAAACGCAGAGACTTCAGGTCCGGATGACGAACGGGCCCCTGGGTTAACAGGTCCGGGCGAAGAGGAAGTGGAAACGGAGGTGCTGCCAAAAGCGACACCAGTGTCGAGAACCACGTCCTCCTTGGCCAATCTGGGGCTATCAACATAGCCGGGATTCTCTCCAGCCTGATCCGACGCAGCACCAGAGGAAGCAAAGATATCGGCGGAAACACATAGATTAGCTCGAATTGGTCCCACGGGGAATGAAACTGGCCTCCATGGACGAACCATCAAACCCAGAAGGCGCATACACTTTCGAAGGGACATCGCTGTCGAGGACTTCATAACCTGTACATGTCGAAGGAGACATGCTCGCTTGTCTGGAGGTAGGGACACCACTGTGGTATTCTGAACTCCTGGAATGTGGATCGCAGAGATGGCTGGCACTCTGGCCTCGGCCCAAACCAGGATCCGAGACACCTCCACCATGAGCCTGGAACTCCTCGTCCCGCCTTGATATACGCGACCGCCGTCGCGTTGTCTGTCTGCACTCGGACTGGCAGACCGCTCAAAGGGACCGTCCAGTGATGGAGGCAAAGGAAAATTGCCCTCAATTCCAGGATGTTGATCGGCAGGACAGACTCTTCCGACGACCATACTCCTTGAATCCAGAGATCGTTCCAGACACCCCCCCAGCACGTCAGGCTGGCATCGGTGGTTATGACCGACCACCTCGGAGGGAGGAATGACTTCCCCAGGGATAACGCTTCCGGACGTAACCACCATCCTAGAGACTCTCTAACCCTGTGAGAGATGATGACACTGCAATCCAGCGAAGCCTGCGAACGATCCCAACGGCTCAGAATGAGCCTTTGGAGGTTAGTCGGGAGGAGCGGAGCATGAGGAGCCCGGGAAGCCTAGTAATGGCCGCCGCGCTGAGAGAAGCCGGAAGAGAAGCACAGTAAAAATCGCGCGCTCAGAGCGCTTCCTGTCACGAGAAGACCGGGAAGCGCGAAGCCACGCCCCCCGCCGGCTTCAAAAACTCCGCTCTCTGCTCTCCCATGTCCTGCAGGCATCTGCCTGCGGACAAAAAATACAGTCACCAAACATGTCACATGTAACAGCGGCTGCCGCAGCAGCCGCTGAAGCACTCGCATACATTAAAAATGTGGAGTACTCAGCTGAGCGCCACAGGGACCCCCAGGGGTTTGTGGCGCTGTGCCCATCGCTTCCCCCAGGGCGGGGAATGCAGTGACCCCAGATGCGCGGTTTGCGTCCCCGCCAGGGAAGCAACCCTCATCCCCCAGGGCTGGCAGGGTTCTGCAGGGACCACCTTACAGGGTAATACAGATCCGCCAAGGGAGAGGTGGGAGTCCAGCAGAACTGAGACCCCTGAGACCTCAAGACCACTTCTGGTGATCCAAGTCTCTTGTCCGATGAAAATAAAAAAATCTTCTGAGGAGCTGCTTCCAGCAGCGACTATCCTCTGAGACCTCAAATTTTAGACTGGAGAGCTGGAGTAGGAGGAGCCCGAGCTAGAGGGGCCGGTCAACACTCTTTTTTTAATCTGAGGTGTCTATCCTATCTGGGCTCCGCCTACCCACTAGTAATGACTAGTGTCTCCCTTCCTTCCAATCTGCTGCTGAAATACAGATTTTTTTTTTCTACAAAATCAAAGCAGCTGACAGGTTCCCTGTAACTAGTAGTATTACCAATATGGCTATGATTCCATCAGTGCGTCTGAAATTTGAGATTTCTTCGTATTTACGTAGGTAATACTTCTGGGAAACTGTCAGGACGATTTTACTACTGTAACCAGTGTTCTGGCTACAGGTCCAATAGGATAAAAACTACACAGGTCTTCTAATAAATCGATTGGGCCAGTGATGAAAAATCATGGTTTACAGCTACATGCAAACGAGACTTTAGTGCTTTGCTGTGGCGCAGATGTACTCACTGCACGGTCAGACAATGACTTGTAGAGCCGCTGCCTCTCCTAGGTGGTACCTGCGGGAAAGCGCTCTTGCAGAACGAAAAACTCATTTGTTCCTATTCACAGGACAGAGAAGTAATGTTGAAAACCGCGAGAAACAGTTTACGAGAAAAGTGTAAAACCTTACATCGTGAGGAGGCTTTTTAAACTAAAATAGGAAGACCCCTTTAATTAGAACTGTGGCCCCTTCATTGTAGGGATTTCTGGATCGTCCTTGTGACTGAACACTTATACTTAGGGAGGCAGAACGCTATTCAAGGAGACACACTGTGCTTAAGAGCATAGCGATCCCCTGATGAAAAGTGGCGGATCCCTTTGTTACCCAGGACCCGATGTCGCCTTCTGTGAAGCTGCCACTATAGAAAAAACATTACTACATTGTGCCAGAAAGATGAACGCAGCCAGGCATCGCAAAAGGACATGTAGTGAACTCAAGTCACTGGGACGTTTCACACACTAACAGCTGCAATGTCACACTGTCAGCCTAATGGTGTCAAGACCTAAAACTAGAGTGTTAATAGATAGAAACTGCTTGCGCTGCTTTACTAACTTTTTTCAAAGGACAGAGAGAAGCAGCGAGCGGGCGGTCTCATCAGTGCGATCATTACGGCAGCAGTCTGCTGGCGGAGAAGGTTTTAGTGCCGTCTACCATTAAAAGTGTACACCTGAATAGAAAGGGAATTTGTCATCAGGTCTTTGCTCACCCATAAGAGAATAGCACAATGTAGGCTCTGAGAAGCTGATTCCAGCAATGTATCACCTACTTGGCTGCATGCTGACGTTTTGATGAAATCTCAGTTTTATCTGCTGCAGACACAGTAGTTCTCCAAATGCTCTGTATAACCGGCCCGCACACCACTGACTGTCAGATTTCTGAGTACACATTGCATAGGCAGAAAGCTGCCAATCAGTGGTGGGGGCAGAGTTATACAGAGCTCATGAATATGGAGGACTATCTAGCAGCAGGTTTACTAGCCCTCTAGTGATAATCTCCTGCTGATAAAACATTTTATCAAAATTACAGCAAGCAACCCAGTAAGGGGTCACTAGAATCAGGGTCTACAGCATGCTGCTCTCAGATTTGGTGGCCAAAAACCTGGTGACAGATTCCTTTTGATACATGTGAAAAAACGATTGGACATTACTATGCTGGTCATACGTTTCATACGTGCACCCATAAATGTTACAAGTTCATCATGGATTCAGCGAATAAAAGGTTTTTTAATGAAAATGGAAGCTTTCAATTGGCAAAAATATTTTTTTTTTAACTTCTAGTGGATATATATTTTTTTTAAAATACTGAAATAATGTTATAAACCAAATAAATCAGGTAAAAGCAACAGTGGAACCAATTACATTATCTGATATGTTCAATTTTGTTTGGTAAATTAAAAAAGAAAAACTGACTTACAGTGAGAAGCTTTGTGGTAATTCCAGCATCTACAACAGCTTTATGCATGGCACGTAGTGTATCTAGCTCTGGAGCAGCAATGAAGACTACATATGGCATGAACTCCGACGTCCTTAGGACTTTTAAAGCCTGTAGGAAAGCACAAATGATGACGATAAACAAGCTGATCCCAAACAAGAAATGACTAATAAATTGCCTGTTACAAGTTGCCTGTACCAGGAATATGAAGGCAATGTGATGTGATAGAAATAGTATTTATAAATAAGAGCATTTATAAAGAGAATCTGTCACCAGGTTTTTGCTACCTAATCAGAGCGCAGCATAATGTAGGAAGAGAGACCCCGATTCCAATGATATGTCACTTACTGACGAGTACGTGATAATAAACTACTATGGCCCTTTACCTCCTCTCTGCCGATGTGAGATGAGTAGACTGCAAGAAAGGGAGCATTAAAATAACTAATAACTTACTAATAATGCAAGGGAGAGACTGCTGGTAAGAAGGGACTGTCCACACAGGATGACTGTTCAAGCCAAGTACAGGCGCTCAGTGCTTCATGGTGGGGCCAAACATTTATATACATCTCCGTACCTGATGTTTTCCCTCCATCTCCCCTCCTTCTTTGATTGACAGTTTTGTCCGGAGAAGGGTGGAGATAGATGGAAACCAAACAGGCGGGAATGTGTATATCAATGATTGTCCTCGCCACGATGCACCGACTCCCTTTAATAAAGTCCTGCTATTGCAGACGCGGACTTAATCAATCAGACTGCCTCTCCACTGTGCGAGAGGTACCAAAGTGCACGAAAAATTATCAACCCTTCAGGATTTTCTATATTTCTGCAAAATATTGGACTTTGTAGAAGGAAAAAATTATAGAATATCATATGCCTGTGAATGGCAGAAGTATGTGAACCTTTGCATGCAGCTTCTGGTATAACCCCATTGTGTGACAGTATTTGCATCTAATCATTCCCTATAATTGTTGATTAGTTCGCACATCAGCTTGGAGGAATTATACTGCAGGAAGAAAGTTAAAATGTACAAGTAATTATGCCAAATTAATTGGCAAATAATTACACTAAAGTGCAAAAAAGATCTGTCATATTTGCCATAAGATCAAAAAAGTCCCAACTGCAACAAATAATCCATGTGAATCAGGAGCAATCAAATCGTGTTCACTAATAGGCAGTTCACGTCATCATTAGGTATTGCTTGCAATTGGGACTTTCCTTGGTCATATGGTAAATATGACAGATCTTCTTGCATGTTATCAATGTAACTTTTTGCATATTTGCTAATTATTGATTTCGTGTGCCTTTTTCTACTTTTTACAGAGGATGATAATAAGCGCTTGAGGGAGCAGCTCGTCTCAGACTCGCACTGAATCAGTGAACTTCACTTAACCCATTGAGATGTACAGATATTTGGAGGAATGTTAGGGTGTAAGTCCCTACAAGACAGGTTTAACACATATATGCTGGTGTTATGAGGTTTACATGCTGTAAGGCAGTTTTCCTGTCTCCAAACTTGACTACCGTAATTTAAACAAAAAACTATTTTGGTCTGATCCATCCAAAAAATATTGTTCCAGTAGTCTTCTGGCTGGTCCAGGTGATCTTTAACCCCTTAGTGACAGAACCAATTGGGTACTTAATGACAGGGCCAATTTTTACAATTCTGACCACTGTCACTTTATGAGGTCATAGCACTGGAACGCTTCAACGGATCCCACCGATTCGGAGATTGTTTTTTCTTGACATATTGTACTTCATGTTAGTGGTAAAATTTCTTCGATATAACTTGTGTTTATTTATGGAAAAACGGAAAAATGGCAAAAATTTTAAAAATTTAGCAATTTTCAAACTTTTAATTTTTGTACCCTTAAATCAGAGAGCGGTGTCACACAATATATCTAACTAGCTGTAGTACCCGGCTTCGCCCGGGTTAATTAATAACTGCTGTTAGCTGTAACAAAATAGACTATGTTAACAAAAATTTATTCTGCACATAAAAATCACACACCAAAACGTGCGGGGGTTAAAATTTCCATTCAACACATAGCCTATGATGTCCTGGGGTTGAGATGTGCGGGTGCATGCAAAAATATTCTATGCCACCGTTAACGTTACAACGGTGCATTATTCCTATGCACCGGGCACCAAAATTATTATTTGGCAATTGTTGCGATTTCGGAATGCGCGGGGTTTTAAAATATTTACGACTCAAACCTAGCCTATGACGCTCCCGGGGTGGAGACGTGCGGGTGTGCAAAATTTCATGCCCGTAAATGCAGATTCCTATGCCGGACATACACACAAGCATTCAGCTTTCTCCCCATTATGTAGATAGGGCCAAAATTGTTTGGCGATTTGGAACGTGCGGGGGTTAAAATTTCCATTCAACACATAGCCTATGATACTCCTGGGGTCGAGACGTGCGGGCGTGCAAAATTTCATGCCCGTAAGTACAACGGTGCAGATTCCTATCCCGGACAAACATACCCACATACATACACACATACATACATTCAGCTTTATATATTAGATAAATAACATTTCCCACGTGTCAACTTTACATCAGCATAATTTTGGAAACTATTTTTTTTTTATTAGGACGTTATAAGGGTTTAAAGTTGACCACTGGCGATTTCTCATTTTTCCAACAAAATTTACAAAACCATTTTTTTTTTAGGGACCACCTCACATTTGAAGTGAGTTTGGGGATGAATATAACAGAAAACACCCAAAAGTGACACCATTCTAAAAACTGCACCCCTCAAGGTGCGCAAAGGTCCACTGTGTTTTATCAAGCCCAAAGTCAGCGCAGCCATCTACCAGGAAATTTTAGGGCACTTCATGCTTCCCTCTGATGGCAAGCTTTTTAGTGATGGATATTTCATTCTCCAGCCGGACTTGGCACCTGTCCAACTGCCAAAGGTACCAATACCTGGTTTACAAACAACAGTATCACTGTGCTTGTTTGGCAGCAAACTCGCCTGACCATGACTCTATAGAGAATCTATGGGGTATTGTCAAGAGGAAGATGAGACACCAGACCCAACAATGCAGACGAGCTGAAGGCTGCTATCAAAGCAACCTGGGATTCCATAACACCTCAGCAGTGCCACAGGCTGATCGCCTCCATGCCACACCGCATTGATGCAGTAATTGATGCAAAAGGAGCCCCGACCAAGTATTGAGTGCATTTACTGAACATACATTCCAGTAGGCCAACATTTCAGCTTGTAAAATCATTTTTTTCAAGCTGGTGTTATAAAGTATTCTAATTTACTGAGATAATGACTTTTGGGTTTTCATTGGCTGTAAGCCATAATCATCAACATTAACAGAAATAAAACACGTGAAATAGATCATTTGTGATGAGTTTCACTTTTTGTATTGAAGAATGGAAATAAATTAACTTTTGATGATCTCTCTCTGTATGTATATATATATATATCATATATATATATATATATATACATACATACATACACACACACACATTATATATATATATATATATATATATATACATACACACACACACACACATAAACATATATACACACACACACATATATATATATATATATATATATACACACACACACAACACACACACACACACACACATGCATACACATATACCAAAAGTTTGGACACACCTTCTCATTCAAAGATTTTTCTGTATTTTCATGACTATAAAAATTGTACATTCACACTAAAGGCATCAAAACTATGAAGTAACACATGTGGAATTATATACTTAACAAAAAAGTGTGAAACAACTGAAAAAGGAAATTAGACCTACCGGTAATTCTATTTCCAGGTAGTCCCTCAGGACAGCACAATGGAGGACGTCCTCCCTTGACCTATAGCGGGACAGGATCACAGAGAGGTTAAAAGGCCCCTCCCACCTCCACCCTCCAGTGTTTTTTCAAAGTACCACCGAAGGATGGCAGGAAATGGTCTAAACGCGCCCTTACAAACGCGTATGTAAGAAACCATTGAACAACTTCTTCTTTATCTCGAGCCTTGGCAACTCGACGGACCATCCGCCGAAGATTGATCCCTTGCAATCCTAAAGAGAAACATAAGGGAGGGAATTAAGGGTGCTGTCCTGAGGGACTACCTGGAAATAGAATTACCGGTAGGTCTAATTTCCTTTTCCCATTACGTCCTCAGGACAGCACCATGGAGAATACCAAAGAAATATCCCAGGGTGGGAACAGAAGCTCAAGGACCAAAGTCCCAGGTAAGAACCAGGTTAGATATAGAAATGATCTGAAAGATCAAAAAGAAATATAGATATCTAAAGAAATTCGTAAAGATAATCACAGTAGTGAGTGTCCGATATATATTTATAATGGCCAATTCCAGTATGAATGTGGTAAACAAGATATGCCGCAGAGGCGGAGAGTGAAACACAGCCGTTGTACCCCAATACCACTAATGAACCGCAGAGAATTACAGTTATTGTGATAGATATAGACACCGCAGCCACAGAATAGCCTTAAAAATCTTATTGCCCAGCAAAAATATTGTGATAGTTAGTCACCACACAATGAGGACTGTACAGACCAGTAATCGGCTGGATGTGCTTAACAACACGGGACTGTTCCTTCATTGGTCCTCCTGGGCTCAGATTAAACCTTGGTTAGAGACTGGCTTACCATACTACGAGGAGACCTGCAGGACAGAGACCCTGGACTGCTGAAAGATCAAGCCAAATAACAGTTAGTACATGGAAAATGGCAGAGCATTGGGATGTATGTACCCTACTCATTCTGGAGATCATGTCTACTCCGAAACCTTAGAGGTCTCAACCCCCAGTAAGGGTTGGATATTATTGGAACTAAGGAAATACTCCATCTGGCAGGTAATATCTCCTGCTAGTACCAACATTGGGCTTCTCGGTAGAAGTGTTAAAAGGAAGATATGGATCACCACTCTTGCTTTACTGATGTTAGACACGGGGAGTCTGGACTCTGGAAACGATGACAGTAAGCGGTGGGGGGGAGGATGTTGGTAAAAATCCTTTGACACAGGATATTTGACTGTCTCTATATGAGTTATTAGCTACGACATTATATATACAGTATGTGCCAACTTATTTATATATTATATCGTAAAAGGCAATTTTCTTAGAGATGTTTATACACCCCGACTGCCCTGGTGGGAGGAACCATATTCTAAAACTAGAGGGAAGTAGTTTCCTTCCCCTCGAGAGGGAGATTTTTTACTGTGAGTCAGAAGGACTATGAGGCCTTAACTGTAAGAGACCTGGATACAGATTCTTTTACATTAGGAGCCCTGACTGCTGTACGAGCAGTGGGTATGGGATCTTCTGTCACATGACAGTGCCGCCGATTTGCCACAAAGTACAAAGGCAGTAATGCCGACCCTGGTAAACGTAATACAACGGATTTAGGGGTCAAGAATCTGTTTACCGGGTGTTGATCAAGGAAACTAGTCCGACTGCCAAATGTGGAGTCGGGAAGCATTCTTTTCTTCCACCTCATGAGATTTCCTGCTTTCAGCACAGTAGTATGTCCACTTATAGGATGAGCCCCAGAGAAGTCTGTCTCCCTTTAAAGCCAACTATGGAAGAGACTTGCCTTTAATCCTCAAGGCAGTAACTCACTTGAGAGTTCTGTTCCAATCCTGAAGAAATGCTAAGTTACTAGGCCAATTCAGGCATAGCTGTTCGTCTGGCTAAGCCCAGTTGCAAGGAATGAAGCAACCGAAGCTGGACCTGGGTCCTAAAATATGAGGACTCTATAACCGGAGTTGGCCCGAGACAAATGTGAAGTGGTGAGCCGACCATACAATGTGCGGCCACGCAATAAGGCACAAGTCAGAAGGTCTAAGCCAGAGACACAAAACCACAATGTCCGATGTACTATGAAGCACTGAGGTACTATGACACACGAATGACACATCTCGAGGCACTGAAGCATTATGATGCAATATGCACAGAAGCACTATGATGCAATATTATTATAGCGGCATTAATTCCATGGTGCTGTACATGAGAAGGGGCTACACACAAAGTTATAGATATAGTCTACAGTAAACAAATTTACAAAGACAGAGTGATACAGAAGGGAGAGAACCCAGTCCTTGCGGACTTACAATATGATGCAATATAATGCACAAAGACAATGATGCAGTATGATGCAATAAAATGCACCAAGACACTATGATGCAGTATGATTCACAAAGACACTATGATGCAATATGATGCAGAAAGACACTATGATGTAATATGATGCAATATAATGTAGAAAGACACTATGATGCAATATGATGCACAAAGACACTATGATGAAATATGATGCAATGTAATGCAGAAAGACACTATGAGGCATATAGACACTATGATGCACCTTGATGCACAAAGACACTATGATGCAATATGATGCAGAAAGACACTATGATGTAATATGATGCAATATAATGTAGAAAGACACTATGATGCAATCTGCTGCACAAAGGCACTATGAAACACCATGATGCACCTGATGCAATATGATGTAATATGATGCATAGAAGTACTATGTAGAACTATGATGTAATATAATGCATAGAGGCACTATGAAGTACTATGATGCCCAAAGGCACCATGATGTAATATGACGCATAGAGACACTATGATGCACACAGGCACTATGATGCAATATGATGTTATATGAAGCATAGAGGTACTATGAAGCACTCTGATGCAATATGATGCACAGAGGCAATAAAAATGATGCATAGAGACACTGATACAAAGTGATGTACAGAGGAACTCAATATGATGCATAGAGGCACTATGATGCAATGTGATGTACAGAGGACTCAATATGAAGCATAGAGGCACCATGATGCAATACAATGCACAGAAGCACTCAATATGATACATAGAGGAACAATGATGGAATATGATAAATGATGTAATATGACACAAAGGCACTATGAAGCATTCTGATGCAATATGGTGCACAGAGGCAATCAATATGATGCATAGAAGCACTATGATGCAGTACCACGCACAGAGGCAGTCAATATGATGCATAGAGGCAACATGATATATGATGTAATATGACACAAAGGCACTATGGAGCACTATGATGCAGTACCACGCACAGGGGCACTCAATATGATGAATAGAGGCACTATGATGCAGTACAATGCACAGAGGCACTCAATAAGATGCATTGAGGCACAATGATGCAATATGATATATGATGTGACATGACACAAAGGCACTATGAAGCGCTATGATGTCGCACTCTGATGCAATATGATGCACAGAGGCACTCATATGATGCATAGAGACACTATGCTGCAGTACAACTGCTATACCATGCTTGAAGGTGTCCAAACAAGAGACCGGGTCCCAGTTAGAGCCAAGAGAGCAATCTCTCAGAGTTCCAGATAAATCTCAAGCCTGAATAGTAGTTCTCAATTGTCAGACTGACCCCACCCGAAGGAGCTAATTAATGCACCACAGCTGGAGGGCAGTGTTCATGGAGACGATGTGCTGCATTAACACTATGCGACCTTCTATGGATGGAGTAGTTAAGTTGCAAAGAAAAGTGAAACACTTGTTTATTGAATAAAAAAATGGAAAACATGCTTCAAAAAAAAAGTCACTCTGAAGTCCAATCATAAGGCTCTGTGCAGCCCTGACATGCAACTAACTGAAGTCAAATCATGAGATGTAGCCTGGACATATGGCCTTATCATAGCTTAGAGGTCCAAGGCCTGACTGTGTACATGTGAAACACACCTCAGCATATGAGGCTTTATGCTCAGCTTCGGCACAAAGGCATGAGACTAGCATCAGTCCAGAGGCCTAGGCCATCAACACATTCCATGATGCACTCACCTGTGCTGGCTCCATACCTGCTAGAAAGACAGGGGGAGCTGGTAACGCCGAGAGCCCAGCATGGAGGGAAGCGGCGTCCCGCCAGGAATGCTGCATTACTGCCAGTGATTTCCTCTCTTGTGCCCCCAGAGATCCAGGAAACCTGCCTGTTGCCTGTCTCGTTCTGCACCTCCGCGTTCAACCATGGAACGCACGCTGGCCTCTAGCTCGGGCGCCCTGACGTCACCAGAAGCGCCATGGCACCGCACAACTTCCGGTATCTTGCGCTGGAATGCCGGCCAGCGTCAGAGCCGAGAGCCTCCACTGCGGAGGAAGCGGCTCTACCCAGGAGCTTCATCCACTCACTGGTCTTTGTGGCTGAGGGACTACCCCCAGGAGAGTTTCAGCCCCGGACTACTTGACAGGGGGAAGGATTGGACCAGCAGCACGATCCCCCTGGGTCCTGTAAAACGTCCACCTTCTATCTTCGCTCCACTCCACTCCTGGAGCAACCTCTCATACAACCGTCCCCTGTAGGGACAGGAAAAACACTGGAGGGTGGAGGTGGGAGGGGCCTTTTAACCTCTCTGTGATCCTGTCCCGCTATAGGTCAAGGGAGGACGTCCTCCATGGTGCTGTCCTGAGGGACGTAATGGGAAATATGTCTTATATTCTAGGTTCTTCAAAGTAGCCACCTTTTGCTTTGATGACTGCTTTGCACACTCTTGGCATTCTCTTGATGAGCTTCAAGAGGTAGTCACCGGAAATGGTCTTCCAACAGTCTTGAAGGAGTTCCCAGAGATCCTTAGCACTTGTTGGCCCTTTTGCCTTCACTTTGCGGTCCAGCTCACCCCAAACCATCTCGATTGGGTTCAGGTCTGGTGACTGTGAAGGCCAGGTCATCTGGCGTAGCACCCCATCACTCTCCTTCATGGTCAAATAGCTGCTAGGAAACCACTGCTAAGGACAGACAACAAGCAGAAGAGACTTGTTTGGGCTAAAGAACACAAGGAATGGACATTAGACCAGTGGAAATCTGTGCTTTGGTCTGATGAGTCCAAACTTGAGTTCTTTGGTTCCTACCACAGTGTGTTTGTGCGACGCAGAAAAGGTGAACGGATGGACTCTACATGCCTGGTTCCCACCGTGAAGCATGGAGGAGGTGGTGTGATGGTGTGGGGGTGCTTTGCCGGTGACACTGTTGGCGATTTATTAAAAATTGAAGGCATACTGAACCAGCATGTCTACCACAGCATCTTGCAGCAGCATGCTATTCCATCCGGTTTGTGTTTAGTTGGACCATCATTTATTTTTCAACAGGACAATGACCCCAAACACACCTGCAGGCTGTGTAAGGGCTATTTGACCAAGAAGGAGAGTGATGGGGTGCTACGCCAGATGATCTGGTCTCCACAGTCACCAGACCTGAACCCATTCGAGATGGCTTGGGGTGAGCTGGACCGCAGAGTGAAGGCAAAAGGGCCAACAAGTGCTAAGCATCTCTGGGAACTCCTTCAAGACTGTTGGAAGACCATTTCCGGTGACTATATATATATATATATATTATATATATATATATATATATATATATTATCTATCTATCTCCGGTATATATATCTAGCTATCTATGTATATAAAGTTTAACATGCTTTTTTTTCACACCAACAATTTTAGGGTTGTTCATTCAAAACCTGCATGTGAATGGAAAACCAAATTTCAAGCACGAGTTTGGCTTGCCTGTTTATATTATAAAACCTCACTCATCATTTAGTTTCTAACCCACACTGGAAAAAGGAAAGCAAAATTGACTGCTTGCTATGGAAAAGACAGTTCACTTTCTTTTATATCTCTGCATGAAACCTGTTTTAGGACGCAAATTCATTGTAAGGCTGAATAGCTGACATTCTATACAAAACCTATATAATCAAAGAATCTAGCTTGTAAATATGACAAATTTATGCTAAAAACACACATCAGGCCTACAGAAATCTATTGGTACATATGGGCAACAAATAAAAATATGACCCAGTACCTGAGGGTTTACATCTAATATACAAGTCCGTCCAGCCATTACAACTTCATGAATAGAATCGATCTTGGTGCCATACAAATTTCCTTCGTACTCGCCATGTTCCAAGTATCTGCCAGATTTTACATCGGCTTCCATTTCACATCTGGACACAAATCTGTATGCATGCCCATCTTTTTCATCTTCCCGTGGCTTGCGTGAAGTGACTATACATAATTTATATATGAAAAGAGAAAAGGATACAAGGTTTATATTCTGTAGGTTTGTTAGAGCAAAACAAGGACGCAAGAGATATTCAAAACAATGAGTGTCTGCCTTGGAACGTTCGTCATTGTGTTTTCCTCTTCAGAGAGGACGTGGACTTGAAGGTGAACGTCAGGTAATTGTAGCAGAATCAACACCGTTTTTGTGACAATATAAAATAACAGGTGCTGAATAACTGTAGCAATCTCACAATACTGGACACATTGGATGTCTTGTTTGCGGCTGGGTTTCGTATAATTAGAAGAACCATGAATGGCAGGATATTCTGATCCTTTCAATTTCTCAATACTTCTAATTGTCAGAAGTAAACCACACCCTAATGGGAAGCAGAATACAACGATATCTGCACTACGACTTCTAGCAGGAGCTCAGCCAAGATCAGTACTGAGCAGTTCTCACCGCGTGCACACATTTACAAGCTCTGGCAAACATTCCCATTGGGTGTCACACTGTGATGGTCTTAGGTGGGGAGGGGGGCCTCAAACTCCCTGGAACCCTAACTATCCCTGTCCGGGGGGGACTCTTGATGGTAGAGGCCCGAGTATCCGACCTCACTACGCTCCTGTTAATCCCTGGTCTGTCCCCTCCTCCACCCGTGGAGCCTGGGACAGAAATGTAATATAAACAAGACACAAAAGACAGAACAGGGATAACAGAAACCCTATAGCATACAAAGGCACCAACCATCAATAGGCAGGAAAATAGGGACAGGGAGGAATAAACTAACCAGGAACAGGGACCGAAAGATAAACACACACGTACTACAGAGCACCTCCACAAAAACTACTCTCCAAACACTTAGCTTAAGCACAGAGCACAGTAAGAAGTATCTCCAATAGCAACACCGAACTCCTACTAAGCACAGCGTGTCCTAAGAGCAAGAAAAGCAGAGCTTTCACTGGCAAGACAGACGTCTGGCCAGGTATTATAGGAAGAGGTAACGACCCGATCAGAAGCAGCTGAAAATGGAGCTGCAAGTTGATGACCAGCATACAGGGTCGTTAACCTATTCAGCACCAAAGGAAACCAAATTAATTTAATATAGGACCCAAACACAGGCTAAATGGTAAATCTGCGATTCACAATACTCCAATCTTCTACGCCCAGATCTCCCAGGTTAACGTGACATTAATTTTCTATACTGCGAAGTTTAATGTTTCAGAACTTGTACTTATCACTGACAAGGGAACAAAATTATATAGGTTCAGTCCTAGGGCCACTGCTCTTCTCCATTTACACCTTCGGCCTCGGACAGCTCATAGAATCTCACGGCTTTCATATCACCTCTATGCCAATGACACACAGATCTACATCTCTGGATCAGATATCACCTCCCTACTAACCAGAATCCCACAATGTCTGTCCGCTATCTCATCCTTCTTCTCTGCTAGATTTCTAAGACTTAACATGGACAAAAACAGAATTCATCACCTTTCCCCATCTCACTAGACTCCCCAACGGACCTATCCATTAAAGTAAACTGCTGCCCACTCCCCCCAGTCCACAAAGCTCGTTGCCTCGGGTTATCCTTGACACTGATCTCTCTTTCAAGCTACATATCCAAACCCTTTCCACTTCCTGCCGACTTCAACTCAAAAATATTTCACGGATCCGTACATTCCTCAACCAAGAATCTGCAAAAACCCTAGTCCATGCCCGCATTATCTCCCGCATCGACTACTGCAACCTCCTGCTCCGTGGCCTCCCCTCTAACACTCTCGCACCCCACCAATCTATTCTAAACTCTGCTGCCCGACTAATCCACCCGTCACCCCACTTTTCTCCGGCCTCTCCCCTCTGTCAATCCCTGCACTGGCTCCCCATTACCCAAAGACTCCAGTTCAAAACCCTAACCATGCCATACAAAGCCATCCACAACCTGTGTCTTCGTCTCCCGGTACTCACCTGCACGCAACCTCCGATCCTCACAAGATCTTTTTCTTCACTCCCCTCTTATCTCCTCTTCCCACAATCGCATACAAGATTTCTCCCGCGCATCCCCCTACTCTGGAACTCTCTACCACAACATATCAGACTCTCGCCTACCATGGAAACCTTCAAAAAGAACCTGAAGCCCCACCTCTTCCGACAAGCCTACAACCTGCATTGATCCTCAGTCTACTGAACCACCACACGACCAGCTCTGCCCTCACCTACTGTATCCTAACCCATCCCTTGTAGATTGTGAGCCCTCGCGGGCAGTGTACTCTCTCCTCCCGTACCCGTCATGACTTGTATTAAGATTACTGTACTTGTATTTATTATGTACACCCCTCCTCACATGTAAAGCGCCATGGAATAAAAGGCGCTATAATAATAAATAATAATAATATATGAGTTTTACCAATTTAAAAAAAATTGCCAAAATGCAGGGGCTGCATTAAAATGTTATTACACACCTAGTAAATTTTCCACATTTTTGTTAGATGCCCTGCAATAATGAAGTTGTGACTACCCTCACAGTTGCTGCAGCCAGTCACTGGCTTCAGTGGTGACAGAAGCATAGTCAGCACATGGCCACTGAGACCAGCGACTGGCTGCAGCAATACCTTGTGAGGGTAGTCGCAATGTCATCACCACAGGACTGCTACTAAAGGCAAGCAGAAACACCTGAGGGGCGCTACTGGAGCAGTGAGAATTTTATTAGGTGAGGAAGTCATTTTGAAAATGTTAATGTATCGTCTGCTTCTTGGCATTTTTTCTTTAAATCTTGGAAAACCGCTAATGTACGATAGAATGGTACTGCAGGCACTAATGCATCCTTCACTGTATAACATTGAAACACTGCAGAAAACATGAGGCATTTTAGACCCCGACAAACAGAAAAAAAAAATCTAAGTGAAAAATAAAATAAATAATTCTATAACAAAATGGACCAGAGTGTTCTGATCGGCAGTGGGTGTCTTGCTCTGAACGGAGTTCAGTTCAGGAGAACGGTGGCCGGTCTGGACACTGTGGTCTGTGATCATACTGTGGACATTTGAAACTAATGCGCAACAAACAACAAAAACAAAGGCCAAAAAGAATTAAAAATACTGGGTTATTAGTATCCTCGACCAAAACTGTGTCGCTAACTATAGACCTGTCTCTAATCTTCCCTTGATCTTTAAACTCCTGGAACGCCTGGTCCACACCCGTCTTATTCGCTATCTTTCAGATAACTCTCTTCTCAACCCTCTTCATCTGGTTTCCGCTCTTTACACTCTACTGAAACTGCCCTCACTAAAGTCTCTAATGATCTTTTAACAGCTAAATCTAATGGTCACTACTCCATGCTAATTCTCTTGGATCTCTCAGCAGCATTCGACACTGTGGACCATCAGCTCCTCCTCACTATGCTCCGCTCCATCGGCCTCAAGGACACCGTTCTCTCCTGGTTCTCCTCCTATCTCTCTGACCGTTCCTTCACTGTATCTTTTGCTGGTTCCTCCTCTCATCTTCCCCTTTCTGTTGGGGTTCCTCAAGGATCAGTCCTAGGCCCCTCCTCTTCTCTTTGTATACTGCCCCTATTGGACAAACAATCAGTAGATTTGGTTTCCAGTACTATCTCTATGCTGATGACACCCAATTATACACTTCTTCACCCGTTATCATGCCTGCCTTTTTAGAAAACACCAGTGATTGTCTTTCCGCTGTCTCTAACATCTTGTCCTCCCTCTATCTGAAACTGAACCTGTCAAAAACAGAACTCCTCGTGTGTCCTCCCTCTACTAACCTACCTTTGCCCGACATTGCCATCTCTGTGTGTGGTTCCACCATTACTCCCCAGCAACATGCCCGCTGTATTGGGGGTCATACTTGATTCCAAGCTTTCATTCACCCCCCCATATCCGATCACTGGCTCGCTCTTGTTATCTCCACCTCAAAAACATCTCTAGAATTCGACCTTTTCTTACTTTCGACTCTACAAAAACTCTTATATTTCTCTTATTCATTCTCGTCTGGACTATTGTAACTCTACTAATCGGTCTCCCTCTTACCAAACTCTCCAATCTGTCTTGAATGCTGCAGCCAGGATCATATTCCTCACCAATCGTTATACCGATGCCTCTACCTTGTGCCAGTCATTACACTGGTTACCCATCCACTACAGAATCCAGTACAAACTTATTACCCTCACTCACAAAGCACTCCATGGCTCAGCACCACCCTACATCTCCTCCCTTGTCTCAGCCTACCATCCTACCCTCATAGATTGTAAGCTTGCGAGCAGGGCCCTCATTCCTCTTGGTATCTACTTTGATCTGTGTTTATTGTTATGCTGTAATGTCTATTGTCTGTACAAGTCCCCTCTATAATGTAAAGTACTGCAGAATATGTTGGTGCTATAGAAATAATATTATTATCCTGGATTTTGGAAAAACACAACATTTCCCAAAATAAAGCGCAGCTTTGTGTGATTACAACATAACATACGACAGCTGCCGCAAAACACCGCACCAGGCAATCATTTCAGCATGGCACACCAAAATCATCACTTATTCTGCTGGAAAAAAAAAAATAGTAGAGCACAAACCACTCTGTAAATAAAGGACTATAACACCTGACGACTCTGAAATGCTACGAAGGCAGAGACAGAAGAGACTGTACTCAGAAAATGTTTACTGTAAAACATGGTAACCAGCTGTAATATGGAAGAAAGCGGCAAAGGAAAAATAGTCAGAATGACAGCACCCCCCCAAAAAAAAAGTTAGAGCTATGTAGTGTAGTGCTCACATATACAAACGTGCACACGCCTGCCGCCATCTACACAGCGCTTCCAATGGACGATGGCTTGATTAAAATATCAGACATCTCACACTGAGATTGTTTCCACTAAGGTGAATATGGAATGGAGTGGAGGAGAGATGGGTGGATATCAGGCATCAATAACCCATAATAAGACAATACATGGAGGAATGTCCAAGAAAGCGAGAAGATACTTTATTAATACCAAAACATGCACATGAATTAGTATAAAAACAAAAAAAGAAGTATGGGAATACCTTTTTTAACAAATCACAATCACCATGTCATAATAAACAAGGTGAAAAGAACTGTCTCACAAAGCAGAAAAAGTAAATGCAAAGATATAACATACAAGGCTTAAAGAAAAGCAAAATAAAGTAATGAATATCAAAAAGCTATATCCATACAAACAATCAAAACCAAGCATTAAGTGACTTTACCCTGAAGACGCTACATTGCTGTGGGGTCCGTGACTCTCTCCACTGCTCCTTATCCTTCTTAGCGTGGGCTGTCTACTTCGTGGTTTGCATGAACACTATCTTAACATATTGGCAGAGTGTTCATACCACAATCTATTCTATGTTCCACTGGGTTTATTCAATCATTGCAGGCCCTTTAGCATATTTAATGCTGGATTTAGAATGTTTATATGGTTATAGCTTTTATTCAATGCTCTATTGTGCCTTTAGGTAATCCTTGTATATTATAGTATATTTTTGCATTTACCTTTGTTGCTTTGGGAGACAGTCCTTTTCACCTGGTTTATTATGACAGTGATTTTGCTTTGTTACAAAAGGTATTCCCCTACCTCTTTTTGTTTATAATTGTTTTTATACTTATTCCTGTGCATGTTTTGGTATTAATACATTATCTTCTCATTTTTTTTTGGACATTCCTGAATCTATGGTCTTATTTGGATTATTGGTGTCCAATATCCACCCATCTCTCCTCCACCCTTTCCAATTACGGTACTCGTTTTGGTGTATGGCACAAAACCCTGACTTAATTAATTGTAGCGCCTGTCTATTTTTCTTCTATACAAAAGTAGAAAATGCTGGTGGTTAGGTTATATTTTTAATGTACTAAAGAGGAATATGTACAAGCTGTAATTACAATATGAAAGGAGTTTGAATGTCATTGTCGTGTGCCTGAATTTGTGGTTACACACAGTTGACTTTCTAAGACATTATAGATGGATTGCTGCAGTGGGACACCAGATAATATTATTATTATTATTCAGGCATTCACAGTGGTCAGTTACAACAAAGCTTCATAACTTACAGGGAACAGTCGTCCCAAACTGGTTGGGATTCATGACTATCAATCGGTTTTTCAAACTTCTTCGGCCCACTCCTTGTGCTCCAATTAAAACAAGAGTCTTTCTCTGGAATGGGGGCATACGCGCCACCTCTTCATATATCTGAATTTCATGCCGGTCAAATTCTATAAAGAGTGAAAAATTACAAAATTATCTTTGTGTATTTGTCACAAAGCTTTTAAGAATAAATGTCGTGTATAGATTTTCATCTCACATTTTCATAAGTTTCAGCAGGCTCTAATTTTTAGTTTATTCCAAGCAAATGGGTGGCAACTGACTGCTATGATATTTTTCATATACAGTACACAGACATGAAGAATTCCTGCTGTCTTGTACATTATACAGCAGTACTGAGCAATGTAGCTGTGAATCTAGCTCTGGGGTGCCAAACACTTACTAGAAAATAGCACCATGATCTGCTTGACTCACTCCCCTCCATAGACTTAAATATGCTGCTGTAACCGGACGCCTGAGTAACCTGGCCATAGAAGTTTTGCTTCCCTATCTCAAAGTCATCTCCTTTTCACATAGAAGGTGGCTTGGCCAAATTAGTTCAAGGACTCAGCTTATTTTATCAACATAATATTTACAAAACGCCAAAGTCCAAAAATTCCAAATTAAAAAGATTCCAAAATATAAAATATAACTTTTAAATAATAACTTTTAGGGCCTGTGCACACGTTGCGGATTTGCCTGCGGATTTTTCCGCGCCAAATCCGCACCTCTTGGCAGAAAACGCATGTCCTTTTTTGACTCGGTTTTGGCGCGGTCTTCATGCTTTTTCTAATGCGTTTTTGACAGCTAAATAAAGATATGTTGTTTAACAAAAAAAAAAGATTTGTGATGTCATTTCTTGTCCAACCTCCTCTTTTACATTTGTCCAACCCACACTCCATTACACACACAGATAGAGATGGATAGATAATAGATACCAGTAGTTAGATAGAAAATACGTAGATCGATAATAGATAGTTAGAAATATATATATAGAAAGATAGATATATAGACAGAAAGATATATAGGTATAGATAGATGATCGATAAAATGGTACATAAATAGTTAAAGACACACGCGTACACACACAAAATCTTAACGCAATATAGTTTATAAAAAAAAATAAAAAAAAAAAAAAGGAAAAAAAATGGCGTGGGCTCCCGCGCAATTTTCTGCGCCAGAGGGGAAAGCCAACAGCCGGGGCCAATATTTCTAGCCTGGGAAGGGGTTAATACCCATGGATCTTCCCAGGCTATGAATATCAGCCCGCAGCTAGCCTTCACTGGCTATTAAAATAGAAAAAAATGACGTGGGGTCCCCCTATAATTTATAGTCAGAAAGGCTAGGCAGACAGCTGCGGGCTGATATTCATAGCCTAGGAAGGGGCCATGGATATTGGCGCCCCCCCTGGCTAAAAATACCAGCACCAGCCGCCCCAGAAATGGCGCATCTGTACGATGCGCCAGTTCCAGCACTTAGCCCCTCTCTTCCCACTCCCCTGTAGCGGTGGGATATGGGGTAATAAGGGGTTAATATCACCCTGCTATTGTAAGGTGATATTAAGCCCGGTTAATAATAGAGAGGCGTCAATAAGACACCTATCCATTATTAATCTTATATTAATAAAGGGTTAAAAAAAAACAACACACGCATAAGAATAAATTATTTTAATGAAATAAAACACAACACGGTTTTCATGTCTTTATTATACGCTCAGATCCAAGCGACGCCCTCGATCTCCTGTAATAAAACGTACAAAAATAAAAACCGTATACTCCCTGTCCGACGCAGTCCAATTAATAACGAGTGTCCCATGACGGTCTCCCTATAGAACAGTGACATCAGGTGATGCCACTGCTCTGTAGGGCCTCCCAGTGATGCACTGAGAGGAGACAATGGCTCCTGCAGTGCATCACTGAGGTTACCTGAGTTCATTCTCTCACTTTATGGCAATGCTGCGTGGGAATTTTCTCACCCAGCATTGCAGTAAGAGAATGAACTGTAGTGACATCATTCTCTCCCGGTACATCAATGGCGTCGGGGAATAGGTGAGTATATACTCTATGTTCTGTATGTCATGTGTATGTTCTGTATGTCATGTGTATGTTCTATGTTGTATGTAATGTATGTGCTTTTTTTTTTTACATTCAGCACATTAGCCGGATGATGGGACTACTACTGTCGATTCTTGTGCGAGTCTCTCGCATGAACACCCGGCACTGCCGCCAGCACTTGGCCCGAAGCATGCGGCTGCATAGAATTACATGCAGCCGCGCGCTCCGGTCCGAGTGCCAGGTGTTCATGCGAGACACTCGCACGAGAATCGTGCGAGTATCTCACATGTGTGATCCTGGCCTAACATTATGCCTCTCCCATCAGCCTAAGGCATTTTTAAATAGAGCTTGATCCTATGCCCATATAATTGTAGGCTTTTAGCCTGGGAGAGAGCATCATGTTAGATTTAGGGTCCCAACAAAGGGAAACACCTTGTCGTTGGATGTTGGGCTGACATGAATTGGCCAATTTGTGCGCTAAGTAGCTTCATTTTTTAATATGTTTTCTACAGCAGTAATGCAGGTCCTATTTCATATATTCAATGATTACATAGTATTGCGTTTCAGAGTGCAGCTTTAATTTGTTAGTTACACAGCGTGGCTCTCTTAGCTTGCAGCTGTTCTCACCTGTCTTTCTGTTTGGAAGGGTCGGTAAGTTTCTTGATATTTATAATTATGCTTGTTATCTTTTTGAATCAATTTATAGAGTTTGGATATAAATCTAATTTATGTATTTGGCTCAGATGACAGCACACCGTTTACAAGAATATGGAATAAACATTTTTAGGAAACAACAAACATAGGCATTAACCCGCTGGACAAAATTCTTATTCTGCCAAAAGATCATGTTCACGATAAAAGCAGCAACATGGATCAACTAATCCAAATTTGCTCAGAGGAACTTTCCTCTTTCGAACAGAAAATGATATTTACCGAGTCACCAGGATCGTTATCAGCCATGTCGCCTGCCAGCAGCCCATATCTGCTTGTGAGGTTTTGTTTGCCAACCGCACTAAATTGTTGCTGTGAGGCCAGAAACACACAAAATGGCTTCTCTGCATGGACAAATCTCTGAACGCAGGCAAAAGGGCCAAATTGTGGGATTGGCAAGAGTAATCCATATGACATGTGCACAGAAAGGGATATCCGAACACTTCACTTCTGATGTTATGCCATTACACTTACATGCACATAGCACATGTAATAGGAGTAAAAAAGGATCTCTTGGATAAAAGCCATCAAGATAAATGGAAGAGAAAAAAGGTTATGTATTACTATAGTAGGGAAGTCCTTTCCCTGCATTTCCTCAGTGTGTAGTCATCAATGCATAGGTTTAATTACAAGCAGGAGTGATTAGTTCAATTTAGGGAAATTAGTCTTGGAGATGCAGTCCCCTATTCCCTAACCTTTTCCCAACATTTGACAAAGTGAGGCACACGTAAGCCTGTGCACAAATCTCTTCCCTCCTGTCACACAACACTTGTCTCATGAATTTCTTACTGCCTGGATCTCCCCTCATGCCTTGACTCTGGAGGATTGGGTTTCTCATGCTTGGCAGCATGCTGTGTTGTGTGTAAAGAGTAGTTACAGCACTGACTTGTACCTCCTAACAGAGGGACATGCAGGCATTGGACAATAGAAACGTCTGTGGGAGAGGAGAAACCATAGAACTGTAGTCCTTTACAAGCAAGCCTACCTCCAACCCGGTCAGGTTCATTACCCGTGAGCTCGTTGACTCGTTGCTGGTCCATTTAACAATTCATTATTTTTCACTAAGGCTAGGTTCACATTGCGTTAGAGCAGTCCGTTCAACGCATGCGTTAAACGGACTGCGCTAACGCAAGAGCCTTTAAAGATCACGATATACGATCGCGCTAGCGCAGATGCTCCATCTGTGCTAGCGCTGACAGACCCCTGAACACTGCAGACCACGTCCGAGGGTCCGTCATAGAATGACGGCACATTGCTAACGCATGCCGATTATGACATGCGTTAGCGGTGCGCTACATGGCAGTCAATGGGTGCGCGAACGCATCCGTTACATAGTGTTAGTGCCGCTATGTAACGGATGCCGTCAGCGCATTGCAATTGACGCACTGTGAACCCAGCCTTATCCATTCTTGTGTACGTTTTCGATATGTGCTCTGGGTGTTTATTCTGCTGTAGATTCCATTCAGTTTGGCTCAAACCTAGTTTTCCTATTCTTGGGAGCACAATTTGCACTAAAATGCTCCAATAACCCTCAGATTTAATAGCGCACCTAACACATCCAAAGCCTCCAGTCCCAGAGGCAGCAAAGTAGCCGCACAACATCGACCTGCATATAGTTCACTGATCAATTTTAGGGACTAATATATTTGATAAGATGTACCAACCTTTATAGAGATTATGTTAGGAAAGGGAAATAAGCTCAAACTTAATGCGTGTTTTGTACTTTACAAGTGTCATTGAGATCGCTTCCTTCCAGCAATGTTTATCAGCCATGCTTTACAGGAGCGCGCGGCTGACCTCAAATGCCAGATCTGCACCCCAGCAATGAATGATTTATAAGACAGCAATGAGCAATCAATGTAGATAAGCCCCCGATGTAACCTGAAAGAGAAGAAAAACGAGTTATAATATAAGGTCATTCCACATCAAGTGGACCAGTTTTAAAAATCGTCCCCACTCGACCTTCTCCGATTTTGCTGAAAATTTATAAGGATGTACATGTATGTTTGAAAAGAGGTTCTGTAAATTTTTAGGGCCAGATCTCAAATACATTGGGCACTGTTGACCTTTCACTGGAGGTTCCACCAAGCCTGCGGCTTCAGCTAAGAGGATTTTGCAAACTTTGGCACATAGCCATTAGAGTTCTATACTGGCTATGATGCTGAAATTTGGCATACTAGCTCAACTTTTGCTGCTAAACACGATAAAATTATTACCGGCTATGACAAAACAATATTTCGGCCGCAATTTTGTGTCAAAGTAGCTTGTAAAACGCGTTGCATAAAATTTATGCCAAACTTTGCCCATATATAACTCAAGACCAAAAACCAATAGTAGAACCAAATGTACAGGAAATATACAATACACAGAATAAAAATATATATAAAATTATGTGATTAAAAATTATTATAAAATAACTATGTGCCTATATAACCTGTAAAGAAATATAAGGATGGTAGACCATCCGAAAATGAGATAAAAAAACACCCAGGATGTGGAAGGGGATGACTTAATGAGAGGGAAAAGACAACCAGACCAGAAGTATAATATATCAAAAAATTGCCTTTATTATACAGAATTTGGCTAGCAAACAAACGATAAAACCATGTAATGATTAAGAATATATAATAACATATGAAACAAAGCAAAAAACACCACAGACTAGAATAATATAATACACAAAAAAATGCTATGCAATTATTAGTGTGACTAATGTAAATGCTCACAATGTGTATTATAAAATGGGATGCTCAAAACTATATATAACCAGGTATGAATATATTGTAGATACAATGTATGTGGCACAGGAAAAGAAAAATACTGAATGTGGTGCTGGATACTAAAAAAATTAAAATATGTAATGATAAAGAAGGTTGTGCACACTAATAGCGTATATGGTGTTATTTGATACAAAATCACAATAAAAAAACGAAAAGTTGTGTGCAAAAGATTATATATAGATAAAAATATCAACTCACTGTGCAAATAGATTAAGTGCATGTGCTGATAATAACACAAAACCACAGTGCTAAATAAATCCAACTGTGTACAATGCTAACAATGGTGCAAAAACATGTGCCACCTCATAAAGAGCTAAAGTAACAATACCTGGGAGCAAAAACCAGCGTGGAATGTTAATATAGAATGCGCCCCGACGCGCGTTTCGGATATGATACCTTCATCAGGGGATATGAAAACTACTGATACTGAGGCTATATATAGGGTGCCAACGAGGATAATAAAACACAGCTGTCTATGTATAATCGTGGCGCTTGAACAGACTACGTAATTCCGGAAGTGACGTGGGATCGGAGTCATAGCTTGCTGCAAATGCATGTTTAAAATACAGCTAGATGGATGTGTTAATAGCGCATGCGCTAGCTACGCAAGACCGGAAATGACGTGACAATAGACGTCATGCAGGAAATCTTCGTCTGACAGTGCATAGAGACGCGGCTGCCATGGTAACAACAAAAAACGCAGCATGCGCATGCGTACTCCCGAAAACGTAGCTATTTATATGTAAGAGCACCACGGAACCATGACAACAATGGATACCTATTATTGGACTTAAAACAAAGCATAAACAAAAATAAATATAACAAAAAATGCTCATTAATGGTGGAGTGACAGACTAAACCATGATGTCAGATTATTATTTACACAAGGTATATGCATACATATATCACAATGTCAATGCATCAAAATTCCAATAATAACATATAAGTCAATAACAAAATCAAAAAATATATATATAACTCCAATGTTTATAATGAATACAACATATAGAAAGACATATGTGATCATAGCGCTCAACCAATTATATATGACCAAAAATAGCACATGACATTGGTCACCACCAATATACATGCACGTTGAATAATGACTGTGTAGGTAAGAATGGCGCATGCACTAGCCGCGTGACCCCGAAATGAGTGACAGCAAACGTCATGTGGACAACCCTGCCTTGAACACCGGCAGAGCATCCACATAAAGACACCGCTACCACGACAGAATCAAGCACCACGGCCCGCGCATGCGCACCACCAAACACATGACACTTGAAGCATACTAAGGACATGTGTCCACAGAAACAACGTGCGTAAACAATATATTACCGATCACATGCATATACACATGACTGACTTTAATGCCAATGCAACCGTAACAGTAGTTATCATATACATAGTCAGTCACCATGAAAGCCATCAAAAAACAATGTAATTGGACCATATACATCCGATGCATATAATGATACATCATTAATATAAAAAATGTTTATGCAACTAAATTGAAGCATCAATGCAGATTCAATCAATGAAAAGATCTTGAATGAAGACAGATGAAAAATCAGGCATAGGACTCCAATGAAATGCATCATATAAAAGAGCCTCAGGATGCTAAAATGAAATAAAAAATGGTTAAGAAACATTAAAATATTACATGGAATATTTTATAAAAATGGGACAAAGGAAATGTTCTCATTTAAGCCTAGAGGGGACACGGTTTGGAGCGTCCATATCCATTTTGTTTCAATTTGGGCAAGTCGTTTACTGACATTACCACCCCTAATACCACTTTTCAGCTGGTCAATGCCAATCACCCTCAGTAATTTGGAATCACAATTGTGATGCAACTTGAAGTGCCTAGGAAGGGTTTTGAGTGAGGCAACATCAGTCACATCCTTGGCTGCTGTGATACCCAAAACATGTTCCCGCACCCTTATCTTGAGCTGCCTAGTGGTCATGCCCACATATATGAGGGAGCAGGGACATGTAGCATAATAAATAACTGAAGTAGATGTGCACGAAATACCATGTCTGATGTCAAAAGAACGTGTTTGATCAGAACTGAGAAAATCATGGGCCCTAGCCACATTTGGGCATGCGACACAAGAACCACATGGTCTACAACCAGCAAATGAAGTGTTAACTGGCAAAAAAACACTATTAGATGCCCCAACATAAAGGCTTTTCACCAGGCGATCCCCCAAATTGGGTGACCTTCTGAATGCCATGGATGGTTTATCGCCTATAAATTTGGTAATAATTGGATCCGCTTTTAAGATCGGCCAATGTTTGGAAAGCAGAGCTCTAAAGTGGTCACTTTGTCCATTATACTGGGTAATGAACCTCACAGTATTGCTATTAGATTTAGATATGCCCTGTCCATAAAGGGCATCATGGCGGGTAACATGCCAAGCTCTATTGTAGGCTCGTTTAATCGATCTACGACTATATCCCCGTTCCAAAAACCTCTCACCCATGAATTCAGATTGTCTATTGAAATCTTGATCATTAGAGCAAATACGTCTAAGACGCAAAAACTGACCAAATGGAATTGAATTAATTAATGCTCGTGGATGTGAGGAGGAAGCATGGACTAAAGAATTTACGGCCGTTTGTTTTCTGAATAAATCAGTCTGTAGACAATTATTCCGATCCCTCATTACACGGACATCCAAGAAATCGATATTTTTAGAATGGTGGCAAAAAGTAAGTCGAATATTAATTGAATTGTGATTAAGTGTATCTATAAACTCAAATAATGCATCTGATGAATCCTGCCAAATAAAGAAAACATCATCTATATAACGAGTCCAAAATGGAACACGTTCGATAGAATAAACACTGTCCGATAAAAAGAGGTCCCTCTCCCAAAATCCAAGGAACAGGTTGGCGTATGCTGGCGAAAAAGAAGCACCCATGGCTGTTCCTTGGATTTGAAGGAAGAAGGACCCCTTAAAAATAAAAAAATTATGTGATAAAGCAAATTCTAACAAATTAGTAAAAAATACAATAAATGCTCGTGAAAAGGAAGAGTGTTGTAAAAAATATGTGATTGCTGCCAAACCATCCGAATGCCGTATAATGACTCAACGTCACATGTTGATCGGAATAATTGTCTACAGACTGATTTATTCAGAAAACAAACGGCCGTAAATTCTTTAGTCCATGCTTCCTCCTCACATCCACGAGCATTAATTAATTCAATACCATTTGGTCAGTTTTTACGTCTTAGACGTATTTGCTCTAATGATCAAGATTTCAATAGACAATCTGAATTGATGGGTGAGAGGTTTTTGGAACGGGGATATAGTCGTAGATCGATTAAACGAGCCTACAATAGAGCTTGGCATGTTACCCGCCATGATGCCCTTTATGCACAGGGCATATCTAAATCTAATAGCAATACTGTGAGGTTCATTACCCAGTATAATGGACAAAGTGACCACTTTAGAGCTCTGCTTTCCAAACATTGGCCGATCTTAAAAGCGGATCCAATTATTACCAAATTTAAAGGTGAAACCATCCATGGCATTCAGAAGGTCACCCAATTTGGGGGATCGCCTGGTGAAAAGCCTTTATGTTGGGGCATCTAATAGTGTTTTTTTGCCAGTTAACACTTCATTTGCTGGTTGTAGACCATGTGGTTCTTGTGTCGCATGCCCAAATGTGGCTAGGGCCCATGATTTTCTCAGTTCTGATCAAACACGTTCTTTTGACATCAGACATGGTATTTCGTGCACATCTACTTCAGTTATTTATTATGCTACATGTCCCTGCTCCCTCATATATGTGGGCATGACCACTAGGCAGCTCAAGATAAGGGTGCGGGAACATGTTTTGGGTATCACAGCAGCCAAGGATGTGACTGATGTTGCCTCACTCAAAACCCTTCCTAGGCACTTCAAGTTGCATCACAATTGTGATTCCAAATTACTGAGGGTGATTGGCATTGACCAGCTGAAAAGTGGTATTAGGGGTGGTAATGTCAGTAAACGACTTGCCCAAATTGAAACAAAATGGATATGGACGCTCCAAACCGTGTCCCCTCTAGGCTTAAATGAGAACATTTCCTTTGTCCCATTTTTATAAAATATTCCATGTAATATTTTAATGTTTCTTAACCATTTTTTATTTCATTTTAGCATCCTGAGGCTCTTTTATATGATGCATTTCATTGGAGTCCTATGCCTGATTTTTCATCTGTCTTCATTCAAGATCTTTTCATTGATTGAATCTGCATTGATGCTTCAATTTAGTTGCATAAACATTTTTTATATTAATGATGTATCATTATATGCATCGGATGTATATGGTCCAATTACATTGTTTTTTGATGGCTTTCATGGTGACTGACTATGTATATGATAACTACTGTTACGGTTGCATTGGCATTAAAGTCAGTCATGTGTATATGCATGTGATCGGTAATATATTGTTTACGCACGTTGTTTCTGTGGACACATGTCCTTAGTATGCTTCAAGTGTCATGTGTTTGGTGGTGCGCATGCGCGGGCCGTGGTGCTTGATTCTGTCGTGGTAGCGGTGTCTTTATGTGGATACTCTGCCGGTGTTCAAGGCAGGGTTGTCCACATGACGTTTGCTGTCACGTCATTTCGGGGTCACGCGGCTAGTGCATGCGCCTGTTATGTTTCAGTAGCTGAGGAGAGCAGGCAAAAAGGCAATACACCAGAGCAGTTGGAATCTATGAGATTGCAGTACCCTGACTAACCACCACAACTAGAGGCAGCCGTGGAGCGTTCCTACGTTGGTCCTAGACGCCTCGTCACAGCCTGAGAAACTAACTACACCTAAAGACAGAAACAGGAAAGCTATCTGCCCCGGAGCAGAACCCCAAAGATAATAGAAAGCCCCCAAACATGTAATGGCGGTTAGACAAGAGGAAATACTGACACAGAAAGAAAATAGTATGAGCAAACGCTGGGGCCCAAACTATCTAAATAGAAAAGGATAGGAAGAGTACTTACTGCAATCCCAGAAAACCCTGAAAAGCACCAACTCTACTAATTTCAAAATCACCTGAGATCACACGACCTCTACCACCTAAATTAGTTCTCTGGTGTAACAAAATCAAAACAGCAGCCACTGAAAAAACTGGAAAAAGCAAAAGAACAAAACTCAGTGGCTGAACTAAACTGAGAGGGCAGAAGCCCCCGGAGGGGACCCTGAAGGCCCCCAAAGAAGTGCAGTACAAAATGCAAAAATATAGCAAAAACACAAAAGAAGCAAAAGTCTTATCTGTAAGCAGGAGATGCAGACACGACACAGCAGGCTACAAGGGAAACTGGAATGAAGGATTCAGACCAGAACAATTGATCACCGGCAACCCTGATGGGAAAATGACTCCCTTATATAAGACCAGTCAGTAACACCTGATTCCCAGTCCTCACAATCTTCACTAGCACCGCTTGTAACCACCAGAGGGAGCCTCTGCTCAGAACTCATCTCAAACCCATTCACAACAGTACCCCCCCCTTGAGGAGGGGTCACCGAACCCTCATTTGAGCAACCAGGTCGGTCAGGATGAGTTCTATGATACGCACGGATAAGTCTCCTAGCATGGATGTCCGAAGCAAACACCCAAGAATTGTCTTCCTGACCATAACCTCTCCATTTAACCAAATACTGGAGTTTCCGTCTAGAAAAACGAGAATCCAATATTTTCTCAACCACATACTCCAGATTGCCCTCAACCAAAACAGGGTCAGGAGGCACAGCAGCAGGAACCACTGGCTCAACAAACCTCTTCAATAAGGACTTGTGGAACACGTTATGGATCTTAAATGTCCCTGGAAGAAGCAAACGAAAAGAAACAGGATTAATAATCTCCATGATCTTATAAGGTCCAATGAACCTAGGCTTAAATTTAGGAGATGCTACTCTCATAAGAATATTCTTTGAGGACAACCAGACCAAGTCCCCCACTTTAAACCGAGGACCATCAGTCCTATGCCGGTTAGCAAACCGCTGGGCCTTCTCCTGAGAGAGGGACAACCTCTCCACTACCTGGTCCCAAATCTGTTGCATACGCTCCACAACAGAGTCAACACCTGGACAGACAGAAGCCTCCGTCTGTCCTGAAGAAAATCGAGGGTGAAACCCAGAATTACAGAAAAACGGAGACATCAAAGTGGCAGAGCTAGCCCTATTATTAAGAGCAAACTCAGCCAAAGGCAAAAAAGAGACCCAGTCATCCTGATCAGCAGACACAAAGCATCTTAGATAAGTCTCCAATGTCTGGTTTGTTCTCTCAGTTTGACCATTGGTCTGAGGATGAAATGCCGAGGAGAAAGACAATTGAACACCCAGTTTAGAACAAAAAGTCCTCCAAAATCTGGAAACAAACTGGACTCCTCTGTCAGACACAATGTTCTCAGGAATGCCGTGTAAACGAACCACGTGCTGAAGGAACAACGGCACCAATTCAGAGGAGGAAGGCAACTTAGGTAATGGCACAAGATGTATCATTTTGGAAAACCTATCACAAATTACCCAGATGGTGGTCATTCTCTGAGAAACAGGAAGATCGGAAATGAAATCCATAGAGATATGGGTCCATGGTCTCTTGGGCACAGGCAATGGCATCAACAAACCACTAGAGCGAGAGCAAGGCTTGGAGCGAGAGCAAGTCCCGCAGGACTGCACAAATTCCCTGACATCACGAGACAAGGTAGGCCACCAAAAGGACCGACTAACCAAGTCTCTGGTACCAAAAATTCCGGGATGCCCAGCCAATGCGGAACAATGAATCTCAGACATCACACTCTTTTTCCATTGGTCCGGGACAAACAATTTTCCAACAGGGCAGCGCTCGGGCCTATCCTCCTGACACCCCTCCAGAGCAAGTCTCAAATTGGGCGAGATGGCGGAAAGAACTACACCCTCTTTCAAAATAACAGAAGGATCAGATAACTCAGGAGAGTCCGCAAGGCAACTCCTCGAGAGGGCATCCGCCTTAACATTCTTAGTGCCAGGAAGAAAGGAAACCACAAAATTAAAACGTGTGAAAAACAAGGCCCACCTGGCCTGTCTAGGATTGAGTCGCTTGGCAGATTCCAGATAGACCAGATTCTTATGGTCCGTAAGGACCACCACCTGATGTTTGGCTCCCTCCAGCCAATGTCTCCACTCTTCAAAAGCCCACTTCATGGCCAACAACTCCCGATTACCCACGTCATAATTACGTTCAGTAGGAGAAAATTTTCGAGAGAAAAAGGCACAAGGGTTACTTTTAGAGGTCTCTGGATCTCTTTGGGACAAAACGGCACCTGCCCCAATTTCAGAGGCATCAACCTCCACCTGAAACGGCAGAGAAACATCAGGCTGCCGCAGAACAGGAGCAGAAGTGAATCTCTGCCTAAGCTCCTGAAACGCAGAGACTGCCTCAGGAGGCCAATTCACCACATCAGAACCCTTTCTGGTCAAATCAGTTAATGGTTTAACAATAACCGAGAAATTACCAATAAATTTACGATAAAAATTGGCAAAACCCAAAAATCTCTGAAGAGCCTTTAATGAAGTAGGTTGGACCCAATCACAGATGGCCTGAACCTTCACCGGGTCCATTTCAATAACAGATGGGGACAAAATGAATCCCAGAAATGAGATCCTCTGTACGCCAAAAAGACACTTTGATCCCTTCACATACAGAGCATTCTCTCTCAAAATCTGGAATACAGTTCGAACATGTTTCACATGAGAGTCCCAGTCATTAGAAAAAATCAAGATATCATCCAAATAAACAATCAGAAATTTATCCACAAAATCCCTGAAAATGTCATTCATGAAGGACTGGAAGACGGAAGGAGCATTAGTGAGCCCAAAGGGCATCACTAGGTACTCAAAATGCCCTTCAGGGGTATTGAATGCCGTCTTCCATTCATCCCCGGCTTAATGCGAATAAGGTTATACGCCCCCTGAGGTCAAGCTTGGTAAACCAAGTAGCGTTTTTCACCCTGGAAAAACAGGTCAGAAATCAAGGGTAACGGGTATTGTATTTACTACCCGGCCTAATTCAATAGCGCAGTCATAGCTCCTAGGGGAGGCAAGGATGCGATTTACTTTGCTAAACCTCGAAAATAAACAAAAAAAGTCAGGAAAATCCTGAGCTGGGGGGGGCAGAAAAAACAGGAGGGTGGTATTAACAAATTGGCAGCCCAAATGGTTCAGACAAGATTTCCAATCCAAACGGATTATGAGCTGTAACCAAGGGGGAAAACCCAGCCGATAATGTCATGCAGATTTTAGAACCAAAAATTTGGCCTCCTGGTGATGGTTCAACCCTCATTATACCTGAGTAGAAAACTGGGGTTTATTCTCAGCCAAAGGGGGGAATCGTCCCCGTAGGGGATAGCTTTGTGGGGATCAAGGAAAACCCACAACGTTTCCCCAAAACATAATCCCATCGTTAATAGGGTAGAATCAAGAAAGCCCTGAGCAGAAAATGAGGACAGAGGCATATCAGAGTGACAGTTAATAAAAAACTTGGTTAAAAACCCAAGACAATGAGCGGTGAAAAGTCTTCCCCGCTTAGGGCAGATGAAATGCATGAGAGGTCACCCGTGAAACATAAACCCATTGCGCCTTCGAAAATCAGAGCTGTGCCCCAAACACTCTTCACCTGCATGGGTTAGAAGCGGCTCACAAGGAAAACCCCAATTACGCATTTCTCCGCCACGCAAACGTTGTCATTTGAATGTAATGACATAAAAATTGGACCAGAGGGGAGGGAAACCCACCTAACACCCTTTTTAATTATCGACGACCTTCCGGAAAAGGGCCGCCAAAGCGTCGTATTCCATTTGGTCAGGACTGCCCCTCGGAATCTTGACGTATAACTAGGTCATCAAAGCCCTGATTTAATGCCAAAAAGGGTTTTTTTTTCAGCTGATAGTGACATTAGGTCATCGTACAATAACCCAAGCCTGAAAAAAAAACGCTCAACATACTCAAAAAAGGTCCGGTTCAGGGAAAAAGCCCAATCCTGGGATCGCCGCGCAGGAGAGGATGATAATTTGACCTGCTGCGCTGGTTTCCGGAGGATTAGATTTTAAGGCAAAAAAACAATTTTACAATTATTTTTTTGAAATTCTGAAATTAGCCGATCCCCCAAAAAAAATTGGCATTGGGAATCCTAGGTTCACAACAGGCAACCTAGCAAGATATTGCAGCAATACTTGAACCTGTGGCAAGTGATCCCACGGCCCCGACAACCGTGCAAATCCATTGGGAGAAAAGACCCCCAGCACCAGAGAACAGGGGAAAAAAAAAAAAAAAAATGAAAAACAGAAAATTATCTTGACAACTTGACAACCTTTTTTTTTCAAATATTTTTCCCTTTTTGGTTCCTACAATTTTTCAATTTTTTAGGCCCCCCGGTGTTTGTTATGTTTGGTAGCTGAGGAGGGGCAAAAAGGGCAATACCCAGAGAGTTGGATCTATGGATTGCAGTACCCTGAAACCCACAATAGAGGCAGCCGTGGAGCGTTCCTAGTTGGTCTAGAGCTGTCACGCTGAGAAATAATACACCTAAAGGACAAAAAACAGGAAAAGCTATCTGCCCCGGAGCAGAACCCAAAGATAATGAAACCCCAAACATGTAATGGCGGTTGGGACAGAGGAAATATGAACGAAAGAAAAGTTTGAGCAAAACGCTGGGGCCCAAACTTTAATAGAAAAGGATAGGAAGAAGTACTTACTCAATCCCAAAAACCTGAAAACCCAACTTTCTAATTTTCAAAATCACCGAGACACACGACCTCTACACCTAAATTAGTTCTCTGGTGTAACAAAATAAAACGCAGCCCTGAAAAAACTGGAAAAACAAAAGAACAAAACTCAGTGGCTGAAAAAAGAGAGGCAGAAGCCCCCGGAGGGGGACCCTGAAGGCCCCCAAAGAAGTGCAGTCAAAACAAAAAAATAGCAAAAACACAAAGAAGCAAAAGTCTTATCGTAACAGGAGATGGGACCGGAACAGCGGTACAAGGGAAATGAAGAAGGTTCAGCCAGAACAATTGATCACCGGCAACCCTGATGGGGGAAAATGACTCCCTTTAAAGACCGTCAGTAACACCTGATTCCCAGTCTCACAGTTTCACTAGCACCGCTTGTAACCACCGAGGGACTTCTCTCGAATCATCTCAAACCCATTCCAACATGGCCTTCTTACCTACACGTCTTATTCAACGTGTGTATATTGGTGGTGCCAATGTCATGTGTATTTTTGGTCATTTAATTGGTTGGCGTATGATCACATTGTCTTTTATTGTTGTATTCATTATAAACATTGGAGTTATATATATATTTTTTGATTTTGTTATTGACTTATATGTTATTTTGGAATTTTGATGCTTGACTTGTGATTTTGATGCATTTTAAACCCCTTTTGAAAATAATATTGAATCATGGTTTGTCTGTCACTCCCATTAATTGAGCATTTTTGTTATATTTTTTTTGTTTTGCTTTGTTTTAAGTCCAATAATGGTATCCATTGTTGCCATGGTTCCGTGGTGCTTTACATTAAATGCTCGTTTTGGGAGTAGCAGCTGCGTTTTTTGTTGTTCCATGGCAGCCCCGGTCCTTATGCCTGTCAGCGAAGTTTCGCTGGTCTATTTTCCGTCTTTCCGGTCTGGTGTAGCGAGCGCTTTAACACATCCATCTGTGTATTTTAAACATGCTTTGCGAAGCTAGCTCCGTCCCACGTCATTCCGGAATTAGTAGTTGTTCAAGCGCCACGATTTACTAGACAGCTTGTTTTTTATCCCGTTGGCACCCTATATTGCCTAGTTTCAGTAGTTTTCTATCCCTTTCGAAGGTATCTATCGAAACGCGCGTGGGGCGCATTTATTTAACATTCCCGCTGGTTTTTGCTCCCAGGTATTGTTACTTTAGCTTTTTGGGTGGCACTTGTTTTTGCGCCATTGTTGCTGTACACAGTTGGATTTTTTAGCACTGTGGTTTTGTGTTATTATCGCCATGCACTTTCTATTTGAAGTAGTTGCTTTTTATTATATTAATCTTTTGCCACAAATTTTCGTTTTTTTATTTGATTTTGTATCAATAACCCATACACGCTATTGTGTGCAAACCTTTTTATCATTAAAATATTTTAATTTTTTTAGTATCCGACCCATTCGTATTTTTTTTCTGTGCCACAAATTGTATTACTTATTTTACTGTTTATATAGTTTGAGCATCCCTTTTTAATAAACATTGTGGCTTTACATTAGTCACACTAATAATTGCTAGATTTTTTTGGTATTATTTTTCCCAGTTGTGGGTTTTTTGTTTGTTTTATATGTTATTATATATTCTTAATATTACATGGTTTTATCGTTTGTTTGCTAGCCAAATTCGTATATAAAGGCAATTTTTTGATATATTATATTTGGTGGTTGTCTTTTCCCTCTCTTAGTATCCCCTTCCACATCGGGGTGTTTTTTTTATCAAAAAACCAATAGAAAACGGGGTGGTTTCCCCTGTACACCAAACATTTCTTTGACTTTCCCATTGCGCAATTATCACGGTCAAACCATATGTATTTGTGGAAATATTCACCCCACATATGATGAAAAATTAAAAAAAACGAATTTTACCTATTTTTAGGTCAAATTTCTCAAAAAAGGGTACCCCTAAAATATAATTTTTTGATATCATTAGAAAGAGGACATTTTTTTCTCAAGGATCTTGGGGTTTTTTTTTTGGAGTTCTCAGTTTAAGAAAAGAAAAATGCCACTAAAACTGGTGTTATTTATGCGCGTAATGCATTGATTTTGTGTTTGATTTTCAGATTTTATCACATGTTACAGAGTTTGTATTTTGTCTAGCAATTTTCTATTTTAATCAAAAAACCTAAAACCTTTTTGTTTTTTGAAAATTATTGACTATTGTTAATTTTAATGCTTATTTTATTATTTTTTAGCGATGGGAATGAAATATTGAAGAATCGGGCCCAAGTGCTTTCTATCGGCTTGGTGAACAATTTCGAAGTGCCCCTTAAGACATTCTCCCATAGAAAAGGATGAGTTGAAAATTGTTTACAAGCTTTGGATTGGATGAAAAGAAAATTGCTGGTGGGCGAGTGGGACTAAAATTTTTGAAGAAAAATTCCAAATCTTTTTAAACAATGAAGTTCATTCTTGCCCAAAAAAATAAAGGCATTTTGCAATAAAATTTTTCGAGGTTGGGCAAATTCTTTTGTGAAAGAAAGTTAAATAAACACCAAAAAGATTTTGCGGATTCTATTCAATTTTGTTAGCGCTCCAGTTTGAACGAATTTACAAAGAATGATGTGAAGCCTGGCCAAGATGTGTGGGTTCCATGTCGAAAAAGTATTTGCTAAACGGAAAAAATCGCTGATCCATTTCCTCTGAATCAGTTTCAGATGGATGGATTGTTCTCCCGAAAGTCTAAATTCAAGTTAACATCCATTGGATCTCTCCTCTGAAATATCCACGGGTAACCCCGGGGGGGTTTCCTTGGATATGCAAGGGAAGATAACCCGGTGAAAAAATGATTTTCAAAGCAAGATTGCTTCAATTGGGGCTTGACCCGAAAGACATTGAGAACCCCCAAAACAGCACAGTAAAAAATTGTGTCTGGATTAACAATCTCTTTTGGCGATTTGAAGAAAAGCTGCATGTGTCCAGTCGGGCAGAAAGGTCCAAACCCCTTTACATTCAAAAAAACAAAAAACCTGATGGCACTTCCAGACTTTGTGAACTAGGTGAAACCAAAAAAGGGGTACCCCAGATAAAAAATTCCCCAAAAAAAAACATCCAAAAAAAAAAAAAAAAAAAAGCTTTTGTTAAAATTGGGTGCAGCCTTTTTCTTTGGGGGTTTTTCATGGGGTAGCTCCCTTTGGTTTGCACCTAGTTCACATTAGTCGGGGAATGCCAGTAGGTTTTTTGTCTTTTGGAAAATTGCTTGCTGAACCCCGGACTGCTCCCCCCAAAAGGGGTGATTTTAATTTTCCCCCGGGCCCCTTTTTTTACCCCCCCTTTGGGGGGCATTACTGACAGAGGGCTTTTTTGCCCCCAAAATTCAGATATAGCCTTTTAAAGAGGTTTGTTTCTTAGGTTTTTGGGGGTCATACAGAAAAGAGACCACCTTTTCGATGGTTGTTGAGCTTTTAAAAAAATTTGGCCAAAAATTTATTTTTAAACGTCTTCCCCAAAATTTTTCCTTATATTCCAAAGCCATATTCTATTCAAATTTCCCTTTTCTATGTTGTCATGCTTTAGTATGCTTGAGTTTCCCCCCCTTTTTTTTTTTGGGGGGTTTTACCTTTTGGGTTTTTTTTCCCCGGTTTTTACCTAGTTCACATTGTTGGGGAATGCGTCCCCGGGGTTTTTTTCCCCTTTTAATTTAGTTGCTGACGAGCACTCCCCCCCCCCCAGGTGGTGATTTTAATTTTTACCGGGTCCCAAAATTTTCCCCATTTTTAGGCATTTTTGACCGAGGTGCATATTCGCCCCCAAAATTTTGATATCAACCCCCAAAGAGGTATGTTCACTTTTTGGGTTGGGGGCTCCAGAAAATTTGGCCACCTTGACGATGGTTTTGGCATTTAAAGGGGTTGGCCAAAGTTTTACTAAGCGTTTCAAATTTTTCCCCTTTATTCCAAAAAACCCTATTACTATTCAAAATTTCATATATTTTTTGTTGTCATGCTTTTGTATTTCTTGAAATTTAAAACCTTTTTTTTTTTTCAAAAACTTGAAAAATTGGGGCCCCCAAAAGTTGGCCCCTTAAAAGGTTAAAACGGGAAATTCGGTGTCTTGAAGAAAGGGGAAAAAAAGCCAAAATTTTAAAAAGTAAAAAAAATTTTGGGTCTTGGGGCCTTCCTAGAATAAAATTGGCAAGAAAGTTTCGGAGGGGAAGGAAAAGGAAAAAAGGTGCAGGTTTTTTTGGGGGGAAAAGGGTGTTTTAGTCGAATGTCCCCCGATAAAAAAGACTTTTTCCCGTGCGAAAAGCAGGAAAAAAAAAAACTTTTTCAAAAGGATTTTTTTCTGAGCAATATGGGGGGAAATGTTTTTTCCCTTTTTGGGGGTCGGAAGGGCCCTTTTATTTTGGTTTTCCAAGTTTGTGAGCTTGGGGCCAAATGGTGGAAAACCCCTTGGATTGGGGGGGAAACATTCCATTTGTGTGTGTCCCCTTCCCCCCAAAATGTCAAAAAAATGCTTGCGATCCCCAAAAAATGATGATACAAAGAGCTCATATGAAAATGGTCGGGGGAATTAAACCCCAGGGTGTATGCGGGCCCTTTTGTGATAAATCCCTGGGTCCTGAATTTTTAAAAAATTTTTTAGTCAAGTGTTTGTAACAGTGACCCGAAGATATTATTGGTTAAAAAAAATGGATTCACATGTCGAGAAGCTTGATCCCCAAAAACTGATTAAAAGTTTTCTTTTGGAAAATTGGTTTTAAAATTTTAAACTTTGTAGCCATACTCATCCCAAGCATAAAAATCGTTTTGAAATCGTTGAAGGAAAATTGAGACCTGGAGAGTTGTGATCCTTATGGACTTTGCTGAAAATTACTATTTATTTTTTCAAGATCCCAATCAAGGTTTCCCACTGGGAAAATTGTAAGCACAGAACCCCATTGAAAATTTTCTTCAAGGCGTTAATGGTGAAAAATCGAGAACACGTTGTGCATAGTCAGGATTGCTACGACATGCACAGTTGCAGCCCACACTTTTTAAAGAAATTTTGGGGTATCTAAAGACTTTCTTGGGATTGTCTTCCTACTTCGGGTTTTGGATCTGAAGGCCAGTAAAAAATTTTAAAAATTTAAAACTTGTGCACACAAGCTGATTTCATATCAGCGTGATTGGAATTTTTTTTGGTCCTCGGGGAAAGTCGCCTGTGATGGGATTGGAGGGCAGAAAGGGGGGTTGGCATTTTTGTGCCGTCTTAAACCCCCCAAAACTGAAAACCAAATACTGCCCCGGTGGATTTATCAACTTTTAAACGAGCAACTGCATGGAAACAAATTTTTTTTTGTTCCAAAAAAAAAAATTTACAAATAAGGGTGTTCAAGAGGAAAAAGGGAAAAAAAAGGACTTACAATTGCGGAAAAAAGGGGAAAATCACCAGTTTGTCCAATTGATGAAAAAAAAATTCGCTTTAAGGGTTTTAAAAGCCCCCTCTTTCATTCCCGTAATTTTTTCTGTAGATCAGAAATGCCTTTTGTGCCAATTGCAAACCCCCGCCGGGAATACATTTTGCATTTACGTAGGAAATGGTGGATTAAAAAAATTTCTGATATTTCAGTCAAACCATGTTGCTTAAAAAATTTTTGACCTCATGGACCGCTAGTTTTTCACTGGCCTGTGAAAAATGTTTCATGCTGGTTCCCGAGCAGTCAACTTGATTAAAATTCAGACCAGCTGCAAAGCAATGGGCCGACAATACGATTCTTGAAACCCCTTATGTTGCAAATTGAAAAAAAATTCGACACTTGACTAACATTAGGCTTGGGAACCAACAAAAGATCCCAATATTGGTTGGGCCTAGGAAAAAATACCCCCCTCGGCTTGAACTGCGATAAAGACCCCCCGGTGGCTTGCAGGGTATCGGCCCTGGCCCCTAGGCGATGGGGTGCAATTTCGAAAGACAGCTTATTCAAATTTTTATAGGATTTTAAAAACCAATTTTTGGGGATTGGTTGGGGTATAACCCCATGGCCAACGCAAGGGTTGAATTTGCAGTTCCTTTCTTTTCTTTTTAAAAAAAAAACACATGTTCAGGGATTTTTTTTTTTCAAAAAGAGAGACCCCCCAAAAAAAAAAATGTCCTTGTGAGAAAAAGTGCTTTTTTAATGATATCAGAATTTTTAAAAAATTTGGGGGGGCCCCTTTTTGAAAAATTTGACAAAAATGGGGAAAATTTTTTTTTTTTTAATTTTTTATCTTTTTGTGGGTGTGAAATTTCCACAAAAAACTGGGGGTTTTCCGTGAATTGCAGCAATGAAAAATCATGTAGATGTTTTTTGGGGTCGGGGAAAACACCATTATATTGGTTTTTGGTTTTGGGTTTTATAGGGAAAAATTTGGATAAATTTTTTGCAGCGTTTTACAGTACTTTGACAAAAAATTGCGCCAAAAAATTTTTTTTTGTCATAGCGGTAATAATTTTATGGTTTGCAGAAAAGTTGGTAGTATGCAAATTTAGCTCATACAGTATAGAACTTAATGGCTAGTGCCAAATTTGCAAAATCCTCTTAGTGAACCGAGGCTTGGAAAACCAGTGAAAGGTCAACGTCCCAAAAGTATTGAAAAAATGGCCCTAAAAATTTACGAACCTTTTTTCAAAATCTGTACATCCTTATAAATTTTCAGAAAAAAGGGGAAAAAGGTCGAGTGGGGACAAGGGCCCACTTGACATGGAATGATATACTCCCCAGGGGGGGTCGGGTCCGGTGGGTTTCCGGGTCGGGCCTCCATCTTCTGCGAGACGTCCCGTCTTTGTTCCCGTCGCGGTCCGGCGATGCTTGTGTTTTGAGGGCAAGCGGGTTTTCTACAGTGCGCAGCCCCCGGCCCCTCTTGCCTTTCCCGGCGTATGGCACTGCAGTACCTGCAGTCCTTTTAAAGAGTCTTCATTAATTTTTTACTCATTAAATGTGTGAAATTTATGTGTGTGGTTTATTCCCCTTTAGTGAAGATTGTAAAACTTGGTTGTTTTTAAGGAAAAAATTGGCTCTGACTCGCCACTTTTGAGGAAAAAACCTGGAAAAACTTTTCAACGGTCCCAGTTCTGAGATTGTTTTTCATAATTTTGTACTTTATGTTATGGTCTTAATTGATTGTGTTTTTTTTATAAAAAAACAGAAATTTGGAAAAAGATTGAACATTTTTGAAATTTTAAACTTTTATTTTTGTGCCTTTAAAAGTCAGAGTATTTGTGTGTATTCACACTGGGGGTGGGAATTGGCGCCTGCGCAGGGGGGAAAGAGGGGAGGAAAGGGGCAGAGGGGGGGACAGGCTCAGAGATCCTCACTGCGCAGGGTCAGTTCCCCAGCCCCGCAGTGTGAATCTTCAAACCCTGCGGGGCGGGTCTGGGGCCCCGTCAGCAGCGCGATGACGTCAAAAAGGGGGAGGGGGGGGGGCCGGAAAAAGAGGGGGAGATTGACCTTTTTGGGGGGGGCCGTGCACAGGGGAGCGACTTTCCCGGCCAATGCAGTATGTCGGACAAATGTTAAAAAATGCATTTCAACTTCCCCAGCGATCAGAAAAACCAAAAAGCCCTTACGAATGCAGCCTTAGGTGTAAGGGGGCTCTATTTTTAAAAAGGCCCCCGGGGGGGGGACAGGTTCCCTTTAAAAAATTTTATTTCGATACTAATGTGGCTTTCTTCGGATTTTTTAAAAGACTTGTTGCTTTTTTTTTTTTAAAGGAAAAATTTTAGGAAGTGTGGCAATGCTCCCAAAAAAAAGGGACCAAATGTGATAAAGTTCTTGTACCTTGGGTGGGGGGAAACTGAAATTGCCAATAAGGAAAAGGGGCCTGTGTTTCCTGCACAGCTGGGCGGGGAGTACTGCGGGCGGAAAAAAACAAAGATAGATGGGGCTTTTTTTAAAATTAGTGAGGTTTTTTTTGGGGTAAAAACCCCCCTGAAAAATGACGTATGCCAGCGTTTTAAAATCTTTTTTGAAGTGAAAAACTCCTGAAATTTTTAGTGCAGGCAAAACTCTTTTTAGTCCACGGCCCCAACTGGCCCCAATTGGGAATGAAAACTGAAAAGAATTTTGTTTTTTTTTTTTTTTAAAGGGGGGCACGCACACAGTAAGGGGGCCACGCATACAGAAAGCAAAGTTCCCAAAAAAAGCATCGAGTAAAAAGGCAGTTATCCATGGCGGGGTTAAATTCTCTTCTCCTTAAAAACCCGGTAGAATGATTCAGGGAAGAAAAAGCGAATGATAAAACCCCACCTGCTATCTGTGTTGTATGTGCACTTTATTAATGGTATGAATGCTTTTTGGGAAGAAAAAAAATAAAAGTTTTTCCCACCTCTGCTATCTGTGTTGTTGTGCAATTTTTTAATGGTGTCCTCCATACTTCTGTTGTGCCAAGCACGCTTTAAAAATCTTGCAAAAAAGTTTAAAGTCCTGGTAAAATGCTTGGAATAATTTCTTTTTTTTCCTTTTTTTAAATTTTCTTTCTGTTCATATTGTGACTTGGGCCCTCTAGACCATCAGGGGAAGGGGGAAAAAATTATTGTTCCCCCGGTTGCCTTTGATGAACCACCCCCCCTTTTTCTGGCCCAGCTGGCAAAAATTTCCCAAACAGTCCACAATCCCCTTTCCGCCCCGTAGTGGGGTTATATTTTGGAGTAGTTAAGGGGCCACGCATCACAGAAGAAAGCATCACGAAAGACAAGCTCGGTAAAGGCGTTATCCATGGCGTTAATAGGGCGGAAAGGAGCTCACCTTTGCTTTTTTTTTGTTTTTTTCTTATCCTCGGGGGCTGCCACCTTCACGCCCCCCCCCCCTCCTCCGCTCTATACATTTTGCCCCCCTATTCCCCCTCCAGTACGTTTTTCCCTGCTTTCCCCACCCCCTTTCCGAGAACCTCAGCCTCTTGCCCAAACTATCACAGAAAAAAACTACTTACAAACTCCAAAAAAAATCCGCTCTTTATTTCCTATCCCCCTGATTTCAGGGGAAATCCCCCCCAACCTGGTCTCCCCCCCAACCCCCAATCCCACCCTACTCATGCGAAAGATAATATTTGTTAAAATTTTTGCACTCCCTCATCTCCTTCTTTCATTTGTTTCCCCCGGAATCCGGTTTGCATGCAACAAAAATCTTTCCCACAATACTTCGAACAATTTTCATTGTTGGCCCTCACTGAAAATGGATTCAGGATTTTTAACCCCGGCTCCCCCCTGCCATTTCCCCTTTGGGGGCTTACAGTTTCCCATTCCCGAGACCCAAACAGACATGGTGGTGGGGGTTTGGATACTCTGTCCCCACAATGCACTTTCC